>JAUKTV010000007.1:630693-1261386 GCA_030549205.1 Apiosordaria backusii
GGAAAACATCCTCAAGGTTGGCGATCTCGACAAGCAGGCTGCTGGTGACGGGCCCGAATCGATCAACAGATATGCCCTGTTTATCGAGGAGTGCGGTGGCATGGAGAAGATCCACGACTGCCAGACCAACGCCAACGAGGAGATTTACATGAAGGCCTACAACATCATCGAGAAGTACTTCTCTGATGAGGAGGAGAACGCCGATGAGTCGATGGGTCAGCCCCAGCAGTTTGGCTTCGGTGCGAACGGCGCCCAGCAGGGTGGCCAGGGCGGTTTCAACTTTGGCGCCAACGGTACCGAGTCCATGGATATGTAGAGTAACGTGGTCGGTTACACACACAGCCTTTTCCGGTCGGTGAATGTCGCCTAAAATTATCGTCTGGGAATTGTGACGACCAAGGAGATGGACAACCTTGACCGAAACATGGCGACTGCCGTGCTCTTGGCCCCTCCGGGAGGTTTCCGCCAATATCACTACGTCTCACAGCTCTCGAGCCGCGGTCTTATTGCTCGACGCTGACCATTCCACACTCACAACACACATAAAAACACAACCCCATATTCCCCCACCCAAATACACAACACCTCACCCGGGCGTTATCTTAATTTTGTTTTCAGCGGCAACCGGCCGAGTGGAGCGAGCATGCCTAGGAGCGGCGGGAGAGGTGATGCATGATAGGGCGCGGTTGCCGGCCAGGAGAGAGCAGAGAAGAGGAAGGGTCTGAAAGGTAGCTTGATAGCTCCTACCCTGCGGAAGACACGAGGGAGCGCGAGCCCAGGCGCGCATATCAGGACCAGGCCTGGGGAGGGAACGGCCTGGGAGGCTTACAACGGATATACCCAGCCTTGGACGGCCATTGCTAGTGCATGGACCGCAGCGATTGGGATCTCTGGTCTTGTCAATGGCGGTGGAAAAAGGTGTACTTTTTGGCTAGGTAGCGAGGGTCATCACCAAGTGGTTGGTGATCTGATAGAAGCTATTGCCCTGAATTGCATCTTTGTCATTGACGAGCGAGGCTTGCAACGAGTGTCTAGCACATCATAGTCTAGTTATCTATTGTGCAGATTTCGAAATCAATCCACTACTAGATTTGTACTGTATTTACTTGCCCCGAGTGAGATGTGATGTGAGGAACGTGCCATGTCTCGAAGGATCGCGGGGTATTCCGTTTGCGTTGGTTGACAAGGGGATTGCACACGTGCGGCTGAGTGCGGGGGTTCCTTTGCAGATCTCACTGACGACAATTCATAGCATGTATGTTTCAACATGATGGGATATAAGGGGACAACAGCATTTTTATTTTATTTTGTGTCATTTTGGTTGTGTGACTTTGGGGTTTGTGAAGTCAAGAAGGGATGGCCAGGGCCATGGGAGAAGTATATCAGAGCGCCAGAAAACAAGAGGAGGATTGAGCCGAGGAAGATATGGAAAACTGAGGGGGATGTCCAGGTTCGAACTGATGATGGCAAAGAGTTGGTCATTATCAAGGAGGGCGCGTGGGTGACCTGGGAATTTGACGAGAACATCTCTGGGAGGTAAGTGCTCGTGGTATATGTCACTTTGACAAGAGACACTGATATTGATCTGTCAGGGCATGTCTCATCGTCGAGGACACTCCGGGAGGTCTCACAGAGGTTAACCTGGCTTACTCGGAGTCCTATCTCTTTGCTGGCCCCATACCTGACGCCACGACAGACAGGCAGGCCAGAGATTTACCTCTGCCGTTGAGGATCCCTAAGCAAAAAGGCAAAGTTTGTGTCGGGAAAGAGTTTGTCAGGGGCGCGTTTAAATACTTTACTGTCCACCTCCCTTCTTCTGATCACCAAGAAAACAGCCCGCAAACTTGGTTACAGAGCGTTTGGCAAACCAGCCAGAAAACACTCTTCGGGACCAAACCACATAAAAAGAAGAAACAGATTGCGATATCCTCAGTCTGGGTAAACTGCACCTCGTTCCCCTCCCAGGGCAATAACGGTCGAGCCGCCTACACGGGGTATTTTTCCAGTTCGAGTCATTTGCTGAATCAAATCTGGTACGCCGGCGCCTACACCCTCCAGCTGGGCACCATCGACCCCCGCGAAGGGGGCGCGTTGATAGACTACAACCGCATCGTCGACCATAACGATTCCCCCACTGGATCATGGTACTCCAACTTCACCATCTCGGGCGGCACATCTGTCACGACCGACGGCGCAAAAAGAGACAGGATGGTCTGGCCGGGCGACATGTTTATTGCCATCCCCAGCATCGCCGTTTCCACCTCCGACTACCTCTCCATCAGAAATGCTTTGGAAATCATCTTTACGAATCAATACCCCGACGGTCGGCTGCCTTATGCAGGGCCCCCAATGGGGGTTACCGCCAACAGGGAATTCAGCGATACCTACCACCTCCACACACTCCTCGGCGTCCACAGCTACGTCCTCTGGTCCGGTGACCTCCCCTTCCTCGACAAAATCTGGCCGCAGTATTTATTTGCGCTGCACCACTCCCTCTCCCTCGTTGACGACCTCTCCCTCGTCCACGTCACCTCCACCGCTGACTGGCTACGCCCAGGGATGACGGGTCACAACCTTGAAGCTTCCGCCTTGCTGCACACCGTCCTCTCCCGTTCCGCCACCCTGGCAACTTGGCTGGGGCACACCACCCCGCCTATCTGGCCTTCCACCCAGAAAACCCTCGAGACGGGACTGGCAAGGCTGTATTGCCCCGAACTGGGGTTATTCTCCGATAACATCGGCGCGCGGTCGTGTTACCCCTCGAAAGATCAGGGGTATGCTCCCATCCTCCCCCAAGACGGCAACTCCTGGCTTTTGATATCCCGCGCAAACCTCACCCCCTCCGGTCTCCCCTTCAGAAGTCCAAAATCCCGCTTTCGTTCCCCTACTCCGTTGCCAAATGGCCCGCCTACTAGGGGGGGGATATCGAAACTGCTGAGGGGGAGATGGGTTAAACACGGGGCGCCGTGTCCTGAATTCCCTAATACTATCAGCCCTTTTGCGTCGGGGTTTGAGTTGTTGGGGCATGTATATTCTGGGGAGGTGGACACAGCGGTGGAGTTAATGCTGTTGGAGTGGGGGTGGTTGGTTAATGGGGATGGGTTTAATAATGGGAGTACGCTTGCGGAGGGGTATAGGATTGATGGGGATGTGCAGTATCCTGCGTATCCTAGCAGAGCGAGGAACTCGCTTGCGCATGGGTGGGCTAGTGGGCCGACGTGGGTGCTTACGCAGTGGGTGTTGGGGGTGGAAATAACGAAGCCCGGGGGGGAGGAGTGGGAGATAAAAGGGGGGGGTTGACGAGGTGGTTGGGGTGGGTTAGGGGGGGTGTGACGCTTGGAAAGGGGGGAGGGTGGAGGTTAAGGTTTGGAGGGTAAGAACGAGGGGAGGGAGCGGGAAGGGTCTGGTTTGGGAGATTAGGGCTGAGGGGGGGACGAAGGGGACGGTGATGGGGTATAAGGTTAAGGGGGAAGAGAGGGGGGTGTTTTTGTTGAGGGAGGGGGAAGATGGGGAGAGGGTGGAAAGGTTGGGGTTGGGAGTGGTGAGGGTGGTAGGGGAGGATGAGGAGAGCTGGTATAAGAATGTGGTGGTGGAATATCAAGGGGAGGAGTGGGTGTTTGATGAGACGTGGAAGGAGCCGGAGATGGAAGAGAGGGAACAGGGGGCTGTGGATTGGGATGTTATGGAGCGGTATTTCAAGACGCCGGTGCCGGAGGGGTGGGATATTAGTTGGTTGAAGGAGGGACGTGATATGTAGGTTGCCAAGGTCGATATATATGTGTGAGGTGAACCATTTTGAGGGTATTGACAATAAAGAACTGAGATTCTAGCCCCTATGTGTTGGAATTGGATCATATAACTCTTTAAGAAAGTTTCCTTAATTTTGTTAATTCCAAAATATAACCGTCCTACCCAGCCCGTGTCCCAAAATCTCAGATTCCAACGCAAACCCTCTATCTTGTATTTTGACAATCTCCAGTTCCATTATCCTCTCCAAGGCCTCAACCTTTCCCCATGACAATCCAGGCCGTCGACTCTGTCCGTCTTTCGCCAACTCCCAGTTTCGAATCAAGGATGTCACCTCTTCTACCTCTCCGTCTAAACCACGCAGTCACGCATCCTTCCCGTATATTATGCCCGCTTGGCCAGAGTCATTCTAGCAACAAGGAAACAGAACCATCACCGGAGAAGAATCGCGTACTCCCCAAGATCAAAGCCTTGGGACCAGATCTACGCTGGGTCCCGAGTCCTCTGCCCAGTTCCACTGTTGATCATGATCTCAATATCGTTTGGGTGCGTGCGCTGCTGGTAACCAGAGCTGCAGTTATTTAGCGACTGTTTACTCTATCCAAACGGCAACACAGCTTCTAGATGAAACACAAGAGGAAGAAGGAAAAAGAAAAGCAAAAATAACACCAAGCAAAAGCTCACCCGCCCCCCATTTCGGGGGGGGGCTACGAAAACCCAGTCGTGTAGGGTTTTACAGGGGGTTGGCTGGCGGCGGGGAGAGGTCTATTCCTGCGAAAATCTCGAAAGACTTTAGCAGGAATCGAACTCGAGGCGTCCACGGAGCAGTGTTTCCACTGGGCATTGTTAGTTGCCTGATCCGGGCCACCCTGCGCTCCTGCCAGCTGGGCTATTCGCACACATTATGAGCTGGTTTTGGCGTCGTGGGGTGGTTGTTGGAAGGAACGTGGTTGAACTAATATATATACCGTGGTCTGGGACTTCTGGAGCAACAGTGGCTCGGTGATCTGTCGTCTGTTGCCGTTGGATATCTGTTTACATAGGTAGGTACCTACCTTACATACTGGAGCACTCTCGAGGGATCTGATCCTGCTCGTGATTCCATTTCCACAACCGCGACTCTGCGAGCTCTTCAAGACTTGCAGAGCTTTGTCTTGCGTCCTACACTATTCCCACTGCTTGCTTAATTACTGCGGTATCATGCAAATGTGATCCATATCCAACACCTTCCTTCCCCTTCAATGTTGTAGAATCGAAGAACTGCGAACCCAAGTTTTTTTTGCGCATCAGTGACCCAATCTCATCAAAACTCGAACACCCACAAATTTCAAACAAAAAAAACGAAGCCATCGCCATTTTCAACTCGGTCGCTCTTCAAGATCCCCCCAGGCAACCCCGAGCACGTCCACCACGGGCCGAAAGCCCCACTTTTCCCCGAACAACTCGGCCTTGCCAAGCCCGTCTTTTGCGTGACGTCTACTTACCTTACCTGTTCACCCCTCCTTTTTCATCTCACAAACTCACAAAACACATTATTCATTCCCAACCTACAGGCATATCAAAATCAACAACAAAATGCCCCCCCGCATCCCCTCCCCCTCCGATTTTTCCGCCTTCCCCTCCCTCCAAATCCATGCCCCAGACCCCCCCGAATCAACCACCACCCTCCTCCTCATCCTCCACGGCCTAGGCGACAACCCCCTCTCCTTCTCCGCCTTCCCCCGTTCTCTCAACCTCCCCTCAACCTACTGCCTCACGATCCGAGGCGTATCCCCCCTCCCTCCTTCCCTCTTACCAGATCCAGCCCCGGCAAACGGGTGTTTTCACTGGGGGGATGACCTCACCCTCAACTCCCAAACCGGGGAACTTGACACTGACCCAGGCTTCACCAAAGCTCGCAAACTCATTCTTGACGATCTTATCCAGGGAGTCATCATCGACAAGCTTGGCTGGGAACACAGCGATATCATCATCTTTGGTTTCGGCCAAGGCGGGAGTCTAGCGCTTGGATTGGCGAGTAGTCTACGGCAACCACAACAATCACAACGAATTGAGGAGATCACAGAGGAGGACAACAACACCGAGGGCAAGAACAAAGAATTCAAGGGGGTGATCAGTATCGGAGGAGCCCTGCCTCACTCCATGATCCCTACCATCTCCAACCGACAAAAAGTCACAACCCCCGCGCTGGTCATGTGCGGCCGGGAAAGCGAGGCCATTGCCGAAGATGCGGAGGACACCTTAAAGGAGGAGTTCCAGAATGTGCAAATCGTCAGATGGAAAGGCAGGAGAGACGACGGGATGCCGAGAAACAGGGAGGAGGTCCTCCCCATGATGGAGTTTTTTGCTGAGAGGCTGAGGCAGCTTTAACTCATGGAAACATGAAAGGCAAGGGGACCAAAATAATGGGAGGGCAAAGGAAAAAGGGATACTCATGATAGAAAAGAAAAGAAACAAGAGCAAAAGATAAGGCTTTTGATTTCGTCCAGGCTCGAACTGGAGACCTTCAGTGTGTTAGACTGACGTGATAACCAACTACACCACGAAACCTCTGATTGGTTGACATCACAGCAACGGTTTAGCCGATATGGGGAAGGAAAATGGTACTACTCGACTCTGCACAGTAGTGGAAGGAGTTGGGCAGCACCGGAAAAAACAAACTCATGATGATTGTTCATGTATTTGATAACAGTAAAACATGCTTCTTTTATTCCCGCCAACACATGTTATTGCTGTTTTGGTATACCTGCCTCTATTGACTGCCCACTGCCTCCCCCTCATCATCATCAATCTTCACCACCCTCGGAGCCTTCTTCTTTTTCTTCTTCGCTACCCCCTCCCCTTCTTTACCCTCCCCAGTATCTGCCTTCTTTTTCTTCTTCTTCACCACCACCGCCGCCCCCTCCCCAGTATCCTCCGCGGTCTTGACAACCTTCTTCTTCTTCTTCTTCGCCACCACGATCCCCTCCACCGGCACCCCCTGCGCAACCTGGATCCTCTCATTCGCCCTCTGCATCTCCAACCTCAGCCTCTGCACCTCCTTCATCGCCTGCGCCATCTCCGCCTCCTCCTTCTGCTGTCTCTCATGCGCGAACCCGTCGTCTGGTTGTTGCTCATCTGTCAGACTTAACCCGCCCAAAACGCTCGAGTTGAACTGCAACAAGCTCTTTTGCTTTGGTTTCTTGGACTTGGTAAGGTTGAAGCTATCAGAGTTGTTCTCCGAATCGTAACCGGGACGGCCGCCGGGGGTGGAGATACCGCTATTACCGCCACTGCCGCCGAGGGTTTCATCGGCTTCGATGACGATCTTTTGTCGGGGCTGTCGGGGTTGGTGTTGTTGCTGTCGGGATGGTCCAGACACGGAGAGTTTTTCCAGGTCGAGGGACATGATAGGAATCGCATCGATATCCAGGTCTGGCCCATTTTCTTTTTGGAGAATGTTATGGATAGGCGTCGAGGTTCCTGTTTGACTTGATGACACATCCGGAATGTAGAACGGATCATCCTTATTACGTTCCCTCCTTTCAGCCTTTCTTCGCGCAACAATGTCGGCGTCGAGGTAGCTCTCCTCCCCGGCCTGTTGGTAAGAACTGCTGACTTCTTCCGGCGCATCGACTAGCCTCTCGATGGCTGGGCCGCTAGAGATGCTGGTGGGTGCCGGACGTTGGTTGTAATACACCTCAAACTCGTCATCGCCCTGAGTAGGGAGCATCAATGAGTCTGCCTGTGCAAGCAGGCTGCCTAGGTTAGGATGAATGGGTTCATCCAGGTCCAACCCAGATGGGATAGGCACATTGTATTGAGCTCCTGGAGCAACCGAATTCAGCTCCCAGCCCGTGAACAAGGAGGGGATAGCCTGGGTAAGAAGCAAAGGCGCATCTTGCTGAACTTCGTCCGTTGATGGGGCTTGGCCGGACGCAGCTTCCGCGGTGAGCTTCAGCAGCTCGATAAATTCAACTGCTCGTTCCTGGACCTCCAGATAAGGATGTTGCGCTAAAGGCTCGAGTACGTGAATTACCCGCGCCATCAATAATGACAGAGACGACTTTCTCTCGGGTGTCCACAGCGCTTGATCGTCCCCAGCGACATGAGCAAAAAGCTTTGGAATCGACTGAAGACATGTGGCCAGCACCTCGGGATAATCCACCCGAGGCACAAGGCCTAGCATGTTCCTTAATGTGTCATCAGGTGACGACAATTGGAAAGCAAACTCGCCCACAACCCATGCTAATGGCTTCAAGGCCCCAGAGACAACGGGGCGGGAAGAAACTGTCTCGGTGTTAAGGCGCGAAACGATGACCTCTGCAGCCCGCACAGCAGCTGGCCTCACAGCCTTCACCTTCACAGCCACATTCCTAAGCTCGTTCACAATCTTTTCCGAGATATCAACTGCCGGCTTTGAGGACGAAAGGCTGTCGGAGTCGAGACGGGTGCGAGGAGGTGGAGCGATGCGAACTAGCTGGGTGAGTACGTCGATGTACCAGTCAAAGTCGATCACGTTGGCGTAGTTGCTTTGAGAGCACATGCCCAATATCCGGCCGATCACATCAATCGTGTAGTCGTCTGGCAGAGGGGCTGCTTGTTCTGGGGACTTGGCACGCCGACCAGAGCCATCATCACTGGAATCGTCCAGGTCTTGGCCATCAAGTCCGTTTTGTTGCTGTGCCAAAGCACTTGATGAAGCTTTGAGCTGCCTCATCAGACGGCTGACAATGGATAGTAAGTTGTCACTGCTGACCATTCCCTGCACTAGGTCAAGCGCTTTGATTCTGATGGAGATATCCTCACTGTCAATGCATTCCAGTATAACATCCTCTTGCTCGGCAACAAGCATTGGATGAGTGGTGACGATACGATTGAAGGCCAACAGAGCAACATATTTTACTGGTAGTGGATATCATGTCAGCCAGACTCTAGAAGATCAACAGAAGAGCTACTCACGATTTGGATCGCTGTTGATTGATACCATGCCCCTTAGTTTGGAAACACAGAGCGATGCAACCTCTTCGCGAGCAGAGAAGTCCTCCCCATCACCCAAGATGCCACCTTGAATGATACCGTTAATGCATTCATACAGAAGGGACATCGCAGGAGTGGTTTTAATGAGGTTGGTTAATGGTGGTAGCAGCTTTCGTACTAGACGCGGCTCAAGAGGGGTCAAGGTCGCGAACTGTATGCAAGTTAGACCAAACGTCGGAGGGACAATGCGTCAGTATAGGGCTCTCACCAGTTTGATGAGTTTGATGGCCATCCAATTATTCCCACCGTCCACCAACAGCTCAAACAGTCGTGGTGCTAATGGGAGGAAATCTTGTGGTCTCCTCCACCCCAGTTCACACACCACGTTGACAATAGCGGCCGTCACACTCGGGTCTTCGTCCTTATCCATCAACCGTTCTTTGATCTTGGGCCATGCTGCACGAAGCGCTTCGGGGTAGACTAGTGCTAATCGGTAGAGGGTGACTACTGTCTTCTTTTTTATAGACGCATGAGAATGGGTAAGTCGTGGTACCAAGTCTCCTAGTAACGAGAGAGCGAGAGACGGCGTTACAAGATGTGGCAAGGCGGCGATCGGAAGCGTTATTGTCGTCGGGTGTGAGGAAGCAAGATCCTTCTTCAGCAGGTTTGTTGCCATCATCAGGACATCGGTATCGGGACGGAAACTTTGGACAGCCCCTAAGTAGCCAACTCGCTTCTGGTGGTATTTTTGCGACGACATAACCTCCAGCACATGGAACGAAGCCCAAGACATGTCATGGCCATTCATCTCGAGGTAGATCAGCTTGAGCAAGGCGGTGGCCTTGAGGTCTGTTTGGGGGGTCAGCTCGAACACCAAATGGAGAAGAGTATCTTGACGACGGACCCATATCTGGACTGCGTATTTCGGACCGGCATTCTTTCAGACAATTCTGTATGTACTCCTTCTCGTTCCCCTTGTGATTGCGCAGACCTCTAATGAGGTCGTACAACGATTTCTCGAACCTGCACCACGTCAGCACCACTCAGACATCGGGAACATGGCAAGGCCGGCGCACATGGCTGCAGTCTTCCAGTTTCAGTAGTGTATCGCTCAGGTGTTCGTATGCGCGCGTATATCTGGGGAGAGTCGAGGCTGAATATCGGGAAGCTTAGCTCGACGATCGCAGTACCTGGACCAGGGATTGAATCGCGGGGATGTCAAGGGACACTGTGCTGTCGCGGGGTTCAGCGGCGGAGGGGGGCCCTGTAGGATTTGTGAAGGAGGGATGATGAATGGACGGTAAGGTCCGTAGTAAGCATCTTGTGTCGACCGTCGTCAGCAAGCTCGCAGACAATTCTGCGCAGAGTTCGCGGGCTTGCGCAACTGTCAATCAACAAGCTCCAGTCTGAATGCTGTCTTGTTGCACCTCCCGGTCGCCCAAGGTGGGTTGGCCGCACGTCACCGTACAGTGTGTTTCAGTGGACATGGAACCCAGGTTGGCACTGTATTCGGGGCGGAACAAGCTCCCACCGCGGCCAGATCGACAGGGAAGGCCCGAGCTCTGAACTGAACCACATGAAGGCCTTGGCATCGCTTCAAGGTCCCCACTCTCCACATCCCGTCGTTCAACTGGCAGCTGTTGCTTGGTGTTCCTGAATTCCAACATTGAACACTCGACAACAACACATCAGCCATCAACCATTAGACCGTATCGCCGTTCTCCCGATTCCGATCGAAAACCCATTACCATTGAATATTCCATCTACGAGGATCAATGGCCCCATCCCTCATCCGCTCGCCGGTTCAGCTGCCTCCGGTTGAGGCGTTGGCCCTCTCACAACAAGCTCCCGCCATCCTCCAGAGCTCGCCGAGCACCGTGTCATCATCCGCTCTGGGTTCGTTGTTTTCTGCTGCTGAGAAGCCCGAGCTATGGATACAATACGAAAACCTGATTCTCTCCAGTCTCCGGACTGGTGATGACAGGGCTGCACAGGAATGCCTCGATCGACTGGTTGCTCGTTTTGGAAACAACGATCGGGTGAAGGCGCTGGGGGGGCTAATCAAGGAGGCCCAGGCCCAAAATAATGGCGAATTGGAAAAGATTCTGAAGGAATACGATCAAATGCTTGAGGAGAACAACACCAATCTTGTTCGTGAATCACATACATTTCCCTTCTGTTGTGTCATCTATCCAAGATTGGCTAAGAACTAATCACGTCTCTACAGCCTATCATGAAGAGACGCATTGCTCTCCTGCGATCCATGGGCCGCCTCTCGGATGCGGCCTCAGCCCTGGTGCAGCTCCTCGATTTCTCCCCGACCGATTCCGAAGCTTGGTCTGAGCTGTCGGATCTCTACTTTTCCCAGGGGTTGTACCCACAAGCGATCTACGCCATGGAAGAAGTCCTGATCCTGGCACCCAACGCATGGAATGTACGCAATGCCACCGTGGAACAGTCTAAGCCCTATGCTAATGGGTCCTTCAGGTACATGCTCGACTAGGCGAACTGCAATACATGGCCGCCACGGCTTCGGGTGCGACCAGTGGATCCTATCAGAAGCAGATGGCAGAAGCCATCAAGCGTTTCTCGCGAAGCATTGAGTTGTGCGATGACTATTTGCGAGGTTATTATGGCTTGAAACTGGTCAGATCTGCCGTTGGAGCTGCCAAGATGATATGGTTGCTGACCCCCTCCCAGGTCACCAAGAGACTTCTGAATGACAACACCAAGCCGGCTAAGCAGACGGATGATGAAGACTTCTCTCTCCCAGATTCCAACACCATCGAGCGACTCAATGAGCTGGCCACAGCAAAGTTGGCCGAGATTGTTCGGCATAGCAGTGCCCAAGACCGCGGTTGGAGAGGGTACGGTGCTGCTGAGGTTGCAGCTGCGCGGGAGCTTCTCTCCGAGGATGCGCCCTCGGGAATCGAGAGGTGATTTCTTACTCCGACAAAAGAAACAGCGGCATCGCGACAATACCCAGTGACGCGTTCGCAACTCCCAAACAACGTGAGTCACGATGGCTGCCGGCTTGATGAGGAGTTGCTTCTGCATACAGTGGGCCATCTGCCCCTTTGCCACATCACGTTCGAAACCACTGTCGCGTTCGACAAATGCTCTGAGGTTTATTGGTGCATTCTTACAGCTGCTTTGCTTATTAGCCGAGGTGGTGGGTCTTGGGCAGAAAGTCGTATGAACACCGGCACCCAACGTGGCTCCAGTCAAGAAAACGGGACACACATCTAGGCTGTGTGTGGGTGGGGCACTTGCGGTGCGGCCCTTTGGAGCCCAACCGGAACGCGGCTCGATTACTCTGCAGACTTGCTTCCTCTCCCGACCACTCGCCGGCCACTTTGGGCACAAAAAAACCGGAGCCACCGGGCTAGGCTCAGCGAGCAAGGGGGGTGTCACTGGATGGCCCTCAACCAGATATCTCGACCATGTTCTGTTCGCTCCATGCCGCCCACAAGGGAAACGCTGGTACCTGGCTGGAGCAACGTCAATGGTTGCTCTATGACCTAATGATGCAGAGTTGCAAGGAACCCGGACGCCTTCTTCTACCGTCCTTGAAGCCTTAGCCAGAAGGGTCTCTGCAGGACATGTTGACGTGTCGGCCGACAGAGTTTGGGTACGGACTGAGTTGTCGATGCTGTGGGTTAGCAAAAAAAACAGTGTAGATGAGAAAAAGGCAAATCGAGAAAAGGGTCGGCCTGGCCTATATCTAAGACCACATTGTCCACGATGCCGCTGTCTTGCGCAAACTCTCCACATGCACCCCTTGCTCCTGTCACGAACCGAGAACCGACAATCGAGATCCGATGCATGCCGTTTGATTGCCTTGCGAAGCTGTTGGTGGTTCGCGTCCGCATCCATGTGCGCGCATTCTTGTTTGAACTCCACCCACGTACAGATAGGCAGCCCGTCCATCGAGAGCACCAGACCCTTCGTTGCGGGAAAATCGTGGACGTATGCATCTAGCGGGAAAAAGACATTCGTCAGCGGCTGATGACAGGTGGTGGGGGGGGTGAAGAGGTCTTTGGCCTCTCATTCATCCCATCACCCATCCATCTTCTCGCTGAAGACTGCCAACACCGACTTTCCCCTGGGCTACGGCATGGGAGGGCCGGAAGGAAGAGGACTCACCGCCTAACGAATACGGCTTGGGCCAACGTTGCAAGCTGGCATCGGGCTCCGGGGTCTTCTCACAACGGGCAGCCAGCAGAGAATCCGAGAGCCTGGCCGACGGTCCAGTGACAGTTGGACGTTTGGTTGAGAGGTGGCCAAAAGGGACGGGGATGGGATATGTATGGCCAAAAAAGGACCAGGTCAGGGTGTGTAAGTGCAGTAAGTGCAGGTCTTTCCTGTAGGCAACACAACGCTCCGCCCTCCTGTTTAGTCCTACTGCAGCTCGAGTTGTCCCCTAGCAGTCCTAATTCAGCCTACCCGGGCGTACATACACTTTATTCGCATTGCTTTGCTTGCTGCTTGCTTCCTCCATGCTTGTTGCTGTGTCGTGTCTCTAACCACTGACCACAAAGCCCGGACCAGCCATTCATATACATACATACGGAACAACATCTCAACGTGGACGAACTTCTTTTCTTTTTTTTTTCTGCTTCCACTTGCTTGAATTATCGGCCCGTGCACTGACAGCACAGAAAACACTCACCACATCTCAACAGTCTCATCTCTCAAAATCCAGAATCCCGAAAACCAGAAACCCAACCTCCGATCTTCCACGAGCGTACAAAGGTCCCCTAGAAAGATACCTGCCGGAGTAAAACGCCGCACACTCGCATCTCTCACACCATCCACGGTTACATAATCGTACCTTAGCCTCACCGCAACACTGAGCGCTCACTGTGCTGGCGGCAACGTTGAACAAAGCTCGACGACGACGCATTTGCGCCATTCTCACCGACACTACGGGAACACTTTGCCGTGTTTGCTTGCTTTGAGGTATGGGCCATTCTCTCGTCTTATTCTCACTGCATGCAGTCAGGTCAACGCATCTGGACATGTTGGATCATTTCTCCTTTTATCCATGATCTGTCCACCCTGGGGCTGCAGCACTCATGGTGGCCATTCCGTTGTCTTCATGAACGGCAATGCAGACCAACCGGGTGTTGAGTTGATGCCCTACAGGAACGGGAACAACTGCACTGAGCAGCCCCAGTGCTGGTCGTCTCCGGCTTGGCAGATTGATCGCCATGGCAATACCACACACTCATTATCACCGAGAGGACGGGAATGGGGGAGGCAAACTTGCCCCGCCAAACCCTCCGCATAGTTGACCACCAGATGATGATCATGATGATGAAAGTGGTGGTGGTGGTGGTGGTTATGAAAGATCAAAGACAGACTCAAATCAAGCCAACGTGTTGCAACGTCTATTAGCCAGTCACCCGTCCCCCGCCCGTTGACGGTTCACGGTTCACAGGCCTGGCGTTTCTACTGCCGTCGCGGGGATTCCACGTTCCATCCATCGTCACGTCGTTTCGAGCCGAGAGAACCCCTCACTGACGCTATGCTAGTATTGAGGCTTATACCTTAGCGCCCGTGTTGCCTCTTGACAGATCCGGCCGCCCTCCCCTCTGCCTTGACCGGACCCTCCCGACAGAGAGAGTGAGTACGGTTCCTGCTTCTCTCCAGGCGCGGTCAGCGGTCACGAGTGTTACCCACCGCAAAGTACCACAGGTCTGTCTGGCCCAACACTGGTCCCAGCCTTCCCCTACCCCGACTAGGTGATTACCTTACACTCCTACAAGATAGCAGCACACATGTACACAGAGAAAAGGTGGGTTGCCTGGCCCCCTCTTCCTATATCTTGGTGTCTCCCCCTCCTTTCCACAGATTCCCGTCCTCTCTTTCCAGAGTGCTGGGCCCATCATTACACACGCTCTCCTCCCTTTCCCTTCCCTTCCCTTCCCTCCCTCCTCACCTTGGTCGCGATGGCGGTTGAACTGGGCTAGACGGTATTAGTCCACTTCTCGTCGTCGCACTGAGAGAGACAGGGCCTGGTTCACACACAGCAGCCCCTCATTGTGGATCTGATCTAGGCGTTTTGTGCATACCGTTCCCTGCCGCTGACCGCTGACCACGGACCACCCCAGACACACATCACTCAACCAACCCAAGTCACCAACCCGATCTCTCCCTTTTTTTTGCGCCCAACCCACTTTATTTATTTTTCGCCCGTGCATTCGTCCCAAGTTCTTTTGCCTCTTTTTTGCCAGCAAACTCCCGGCTGCGACTCGAACTGCTTCTCTAAAGAAAGAACAGATCACCTGAGCGATTGAACCCGACAAATCAACCTACCCCTGAACCCGACCAAGCATTTTCCCTCGAGGTTTCTCCAGCTTCATCGGCTCTTGAACATCCACAGACTCCTCCCCCGCTCCCGCTCCCTGCTCTCCACCCACCGGTAGCGTTCAGCCCAGCCAGCGCTTCCAAGCCACCACAACACAGCGAGAAATCAGACATTTGTCGACGAGAAAACACTGGCGCACAAAAGGCCAGCGTCAATTTCACCTCATTGCAAGGCAATTCGGCCATCCGACTTTCTCGACGCAGACTGTCGCGGATCAAGGGTGACAGTAACAGATAGGAACCATTCCCAATGTCGTAAGTTGACCCCCTGGACGGCTCTGGAATTCTTCAGCCCGTGCCACCGAGCTGTGCCGCAACTCACCTATAATACCCCCCAATAATTTGGCCCGGTTGACTAACCCGTCGCGCTCCCTGTTCCCCTCACCTAGAAATAGAGGACGATCCGTAACAATAAACACCGGCAGACACGCTGCACCATCAACATCTTCAGATTCATACTATACTGACGAGGAATCGTACTCGCAAGCAAGCCACGAGTACAGCGAATCGCTCGCTGACGACGACGACGAAGAAGAAGAGGACGACGAAGACGACGAGTGGGGAGGTGAATACGACGACATTGACCCGTCCGATTCTGCATCGGCGAGTCACCACGAACCCTACAAGCGCCCCATTTCACGAAACCACAGCACCGGCAGACCACACAGCGGTTCCCGACGTCACCGCCTGCCACCACCTCAAGGACGTCAGTCTGGGAATTACTACCAGTCACCCCAAGCACCTCCAATGAGCCTAGACCCCTCGGACGACTACGGCTCGACGTATGGTCGCCCCGGTTATGCTCACGGCCCGCCACCGCCCAACAACGTCGGCGCATTCTACGGAAATCGAGGCAACCAACCCCCAGCAGGGTATGCTGCAAGTCACGTAGGGGGCTTCGGAGCGAGTCCATACGCAGCCGGCCAAATGGTTCCCTACGGTGACTACCAGAACCCCTTCGCGCCCATGCGTGGCGCCAACGGGGTTCCCCCGCAAAACGACTACTACAATGATCCCCGCGCACTCGGCCCACACGGCGGCCACCAGCCGCAGCATTACGGCCACGGCATGATGGCTCCCTACAACCCAGCCGGAGCCGCAGCTTCCATGTTCTACGGTGCCCACCAGGGATATGGCGGCATGCCTCCGCACATGCAAATGCACATGTATCAAGCTCCTCCTCCACCTCCCACCGAAGTCAGTCCCCGGCCTACAACGCCTGCACCACCTCCGCCGCCCCCCAAACCCGCCGAGCCAGATCCGGCCATGCTCAAGCTGCAGGCGGAACTGGAGGCTTTCAAGAAGGCTCAAAAGGATAAGGAGGAGGCGGAAAAGCAAAGGGCGCTGGAGGAGAAGATTCGGGCAGATGCCGCAGAGGCATACCGCCGGCAGATGGAAGAGACTGAGAGGCAAAGAAAGAAGGCAGAGGAAGAGGCTGCTGCGGCAAGGAAAAAGGCCGAGGAAGAGGCAGCCCGGCAAAAGATGGAACATGAACGGGCACTTGCTCTCGCAAAGGCTGAAGCTGAAAAGGCGACACTCGAGCGGTTAGAGAAAGAGCGCCGAGATGCTGAGCAAAGAAGAAAGGAAGCCGAGGAAGAACGCAAGCGGCTCGAACGGGAAGCACGCGACAAGTTTGAAGCCGAGATGAGAGCCCAAGAGGAGCGCAGGAGGCGCGAGGCAGAGGCTGCTGCTCTGGCTGAAGCTGAAGCCAAAGCCCGTGTCGAGAGGGCTATTCGCGAAGAGCAGGAGAAGATGGCTGCCAAGATCAAGGCCGAGGAAGAAGCCAAGGCTGCTGCCGCGGCGAAGGCGGCTGAGGAAGCTAAGAAGCTCAAAGAGTTGGAAGAGGAGGCCAAGAGGGCTCTAGAAAGGGCTATCAAGGAGCAAGAAGAGAAGCTTGCGGCTGCTGTCAAGGCGGAACGTGAAAAGATCGAAGCCGCTCAAAAGGCAGAGGAGGAGGCCAAGGCTGCGGCCGCGAAGAAGGCTGCTGAGGAGGAGGCTTGGAAGAAAAAGCTTGAGCAAGAGGCGCAGATGAAGGCTGAGCTAGAGGCTCGTGAGAAGATTGAAAAGGAGCGCAAGGCTGCTGAAGAGGCTGCTGCTGCTGCTGCCGCGGCAAAGGCGGCTGAAGAAGCGCTGAAGAAGAGGCTGATGGAGGAGGCCAAGGTGAAGGTTGAGGAGGCGGTCAAGAAGAAGGAAAAGCCGCCCATCAGGTTTAAGGATGCTGTTGGGCGCAAGTTTAGTTTCCCCTTTCACCTTTGCGCCACCTGGCAGGTATGTTCAATCAAGTCAGCATCTCTCACTGCAGGGTACTAACGCAATGACAGGGCATGGAGGAGTTGATCAAACAGGCTTTCCTTAACATGGAAGTCATTGGTCCCCACGTCCAAGAAGGCCACTACGACTTGATCGGTCCTGACGGCGAAATCATCCTCCCATCTGTCTGGGAGCGTGTCATCCAGCCCGATTGGGCAGTTACCATGCACATGTGGCCGATGGAGAAGCACCCGCTGCGCATGCAACACCCTGGGATGCCGCCCCGGGCATGGGCATGCCCATGCCTAATGGAATGGGTCGACCCCAGGCACCAGGCGGACACCACGGACACGGACAGCATGGACACCGGCCATCCATGAGCATGCCTTTCCGCCCACCAAGCCGACCTACCGGGGGAGCGGGCGGTGGTGGCCCACCACCGCCCCCACCCCCTCCTGGTGGCATGCCATGGGCCCCCGCGGGGGGTATGCCGATGCCTGGTAATGGAGGAAGGATAAGGGTTCCTATGCCCGGACCTGGCGGCGCGGTAGTTATGACCGCCGAGCCGCCGGTCAAGGTGAAGAAGTCCAAGGGCGGCGCGCCGACGGTGCTGGGGTGGATGGCGGGCAAGCCAACGAAAAGCAGCGGAAAGAAGTATGTGGACCCCGACCCCGTGATTGTGATCTCCAAGCCCATTGTCCCCAAGAAGCACCGATCACATTATGTTGCGTATGAGTTGAAGTCCCGGCGTTTGAAGTTTGTCCCTGTTTACCTTGCCCCCCTTTACATCATCATTTGTCACAGAACCAACTACCTTGACGTCAGTATGCTAACCTTTATTTTCTTTTCTATTTAGGAAGAAATAAACGTTGAGTGCCAGACCCTCGTCAGCAATACCCCAACTCACCGGCTCAACTTACATACAACATTTCTCCGACAAACATCTCTTCCTGCTTTTTGGTTTGTTCATCAGGTTGTTAACACTTTTGGCTTTTTGATACCTTGTCGCCTAGTTTTTCGTTTCGCAGGTTTGATTTTTGGCTTTGCTTTTATATTGTCCTTTTTTCTTGGTAAGGAATATGGCGGAGTGGAAAGAGAGATGAGCATATACGAGGTATGATGGATGATATCGGTATGGACATGATTGAAAACGAGAAACAATTTTGGGTGGGATATGATGGAGCCATGATTGATGGATAGGATGGATGATGGAAGATATGGAGTCAGTCTTTGCGGATTCTGATCGAATCTACTGGGACGAATCAGTTCAGAAGGTTTAGGGTGGGTGGTGTGGTTGGTTTTTTTTTTCTCTTCTTGCATCTCTCGCCTCTTCGATCCGGCCGGCGCAAAAAAAACAAGCTCTCACATCAACTCAGCATTACTGTCTTCAGCAACAAGCAAGCAAGCATGGAAGCAAGCGCGGCGCGGCAGGCGATGGGATACCATTTTGTTTTTTTTTGTGATTTGGTTTGGTGGTTTAGATGCTTTTTGTTCCCCTCCTCCCTCGTTATTCTTAAATTCCCTTAGTTTTGTTTTGTTGGTATGCTATTTTGGATCGAACTTTTGGTTGTTGTTGCGGTGTGGTCGTTGTTTATCATAACACTCTTATCTATTATACATATTGCTCAAAAAAATCAAAGTACAAAAATAAAAAAAAGCTCAAAATACTCTTCTCACCTTGTGCTTCTAAGATGTGGGTGGGTGTATTGTATTGTGTCTATTGGTGTTGTCCATGCTGACATGTGTGTGATATATGTACATCCCCATCTAACCCCATCGCTTGCTGTCTATATCATTTCATCGTACATAATTCTTACAATAGGAACGTATCGTCCAATCTTTCTAGCGTCTAGACCGCCCCCTTTTTTCTAAACAATTTCCCTTTACGCATCGTACATTCCCTCCCAGACTCTCTCTTTCATCAATATCTCCCCCCATCCGTCTCCTCCCGTTAACCACGCTTCTCCCCAACCAATCCTCTCCCATCGACACCCCATATCATCATCGCAATGTAGTGCCGGAGCCAGGCCGGCCATACAACTCCCTCGCCCGCCCCTCAAAAGCCCGGATCATCTTGCCCACCATCTCATCCGCCACTCCCTGGACCGCTAACCCAACCGCTGGGTTGGCAAACTGGAACGTGACGGTCAATTTCACTTCTGTGGCCCCTTGCTCTCCCTGTTGCCTCTCCCCTTCCCGTTTACCACCACCCCCCACACCCCCAACCCCGCGGACTGTCCACTTCGTGCACAAACTCTCAAACACCCCCCCCTCCATCTTTCCCCCCTTACTGCTGCTGCCGTTGGGGTCGTCATACCCGTGCTGTTTTAGGATTTCGGGAGGTATTGTCGGGGAAGCGCTGCCTGACACGGCCTCGACGGTGGAGGAGGGGATGCAGTAGACGCGGGAGGTGTAGGATTGGGTGAAGGGGCCCCAGCCGACGGTTAGGTCGCCGGTTTTGGGGAGGTTGGTTTGGGGCGTGTGGGAGGTGACGAGGGAGTGGGTGCAGTGGGGGAGGAAGTGTTTGTAGGAGTTGATGTCGGAGATTATGGAGTAGATTTTGGAGGGGGGTAGGGGAGGGTGGAGGTTGCGGAGAGGGTGGTGATTGGGGAAGGGGGGAGAGAGGGAGGGGGGGGAGGAGGGAGGTGAGGAAGGGTTTGGGGGGGGTTGTTGTGAAGGAGCGGGATGGACGGGGGGAGGATAGAGGGGTGGCGGGGGGGATTGGTCGTTGTTGAGGGTGGTTGGCGATAGGGCGGGGATGTGGGAGTGATGAGAGGAGGAGGAGAGGTCGGGGGGAGAGGAGGGTGGGTGGTGGGAGTCGTGGGCGCATTTTGATTTTCGAGGTGAGTGTAGATGTCTTTGCGCGCGGGGCAGTCGGATAGGTAGGTTTTGGAGAGGGGTTGTGGCTCGGAGGACAAGATATTGATCGCCGGGTCGGGTGGTTTGTTTGAGTGGGGTGTAATTGGTGTTATTGGCTCTTCATGGTGGTTGCGCGAGGGTGTGTTCTGTGCTGGTGGTGGCGTTCAATGTTGAACTTCAAGATCGGATGGATCGCGAAATGGGTTCGGGTACCTTTTGGGCGGTGCCGAGGTATCCACTTTGCGGCGGTTATTCCGACTGTGCCGTCTTGGGGCGGGGTTTAGTGCTACGGGGTGCTAAAAAAACCGTTGCCGGCTGATGGAGCTGGCTATTGAAACCGGAATTAAGCCGTTTTGGGTAGGGAGGTAGTTGGATAATTGGACTTTCTGTCTACATAGTCTTGGACTCTTCAACATCAGGCCCTTCCACCAGGCCCTTCGTCATACAAATCGTTCCACCACATAATGTCCTTCAACCTCTCCTCACTGAGACCAGCATTCACAAAGTGCTCCCTTTGGGGTGTTCTGATTTTCCGGTGGACTTCAGCCGCCGTTTTCCATCCGAGGAATCCGGCCATCTCCCAGTCGATAACCCCCACAATCTTATCATTGTTGACAATGATGTTGGAGGTAGTGAGGTCATTATGCATAAAGCTCAAGACTGGATCCGCGTTGCTATCCGAAAAGATGATATCTCCTTCGACGGGGTTGATGCGACCGTTCGTGAGAATGTTTGGATCCTGAACGACATGGTCTCGGGTACGGCGTCCATCAGTGGGGTTGACTGAGTGCAGCTTTTGAAGTATGGCTCGTGCTTGCTGTTTAAACGACACTTTCTGGTCCTGTGAGAGGTATGGCCAGGCAACGTTAAGCCCAACACCTGGGAGTCTCTCCTGGACTAGCACCTGGCGGCCATTGATCTACGCGAGCATCAGTACCAAGGTGGTGATTACTAAGGCGGTGGACAGAAGTATACCTTGCCAGCAAAATATATCTCGGGAATTGCGACGCCATCCAAGACTCCCTTGGCAATGGCGATAGCTTCGACTTCGTTGGCATCAGCATATGAGTAGTCAATCTCAGCAATCTGGCCGTCCTTCAACTCGTGGAGGTGGCTCGATTTGATAATGACGCTACCAAGGGCAAAAACATCGCGCCCGCCTTCATCAGCTGGGTAAATCCTGACCGCGTCGTTGCAGAGTTCGAGCACCGACTCCCAGTACTTCAACGATTCTGGAGTACGAGAGTTGGCATGAGAGATGTCAACACGAAAGTCTTTCGGATCAGGCCGATACCGGCCGTAGAATGGGATATCCGCATATAGATCTGTTGTCGGTATCGTGTCTGCGGCCGTCGCGTACGGATCCATAGTGGTTTGAAGCAAACGCTGGACGTGAAGGATTGGAACAAAGAAGCGCGTGCGAAGGCCCTGCGATGTTTTCTTTTATAGGGACGTGGATGTTCAAGAGCACAGTCTGAGGCGTATCGTACAATATGTCAGGTAAAAGGCTCGCTCCAAAAGTGGAAAAATACAAATAAACTCTTTAGTTGAAAGCGCGTCCGCAGCTGGTTGCCCAGGTGAGTGGTTACACAAGCAATTGAGACGCCCCACTGTCTGTCCGATGATGTGGCAGCCAGAAGAGAGCCTGGCCAATTGAGACATCACCCGTTTTCTCTTACTATATCAAAGAAGCTCGTGTGACAGTCCCGTGGCGCAACAGCAATTCTTCGAAACACATTCCCTCGGCCAATATAGCTTCAAGCACAAAACTAATGTACAATTTGGAACCGTAAACTTGCTCTTCTACACTCTAGTATTGTTAAATATTGAATCGGATAAGATTGAAAAAGGCTATATCCCTGTTATAGCAACTGGGATGGCAAAAGCTCGAGATTTGGCATGTGCCACCAGAGATTTGGCTTTCAAACCGGGCACAGCTGCTGTGTATCACGTCCTGGCCGGCCATTGGATCAGGGCGAGCTGTAATATGCGATAGGAGAGAGGTCACCGAAGGAGGTGGCCGAAGAGGGTAGATAGTAGGGGTAAATAAGGCTCGCGGAAGACAAGGCTCTAAGGCTAGAGTTCAGTGTGGGTGGAATAAAATACCTACATCGACCTACTATCGGGCACCCGCCGTGAACTCGTCATCCCTGCAGCGTAGGTCACTTGCCCCGCCTCACACTCTGATGTGTGGAAGCTTCTTGATAGCCAGGCTCTGAGCACCCCCTCACGGGGTTTTGAAAGGTGTGTGTCTGGAGTTTGCGGCATACGCGGCTCCAGTCTTCACACGAACAAAGCCTTCAGATGTCTATATAAAGGACTGAACCGCACTCATATGCCCAATTCCAACCTTCTATCTCATCACTCCCACGCACATCTTTCTTAGCAACACCCTGACTCAATACTCTTACAACTCTCAACCAACCCCAATTGATAACGCCCTCGCCAGTATCAACATGGCTGTTCGTTGCTCTGCCTGTGATAATTGGATCAAGACCACTGGCGGCACTCACAACTGCCCCGGACGGCCTCCTCCGCCTCCTCCTCCTCCTCCTAAACCTGATCCTAAATCCAAATCCAAATCCAAATCCAAATCTAACACCGCTGGCTTCATCGACTCCAACATGTTTCATGATGAAGCCTCCTAGCTCGTGCCTGCATCCGACGATGAAGACGTGAGATTTTCAGGACGTGTGCATCATTTTGAGGACCTTTCATATTAACTGAGCTCCAGGAAATCATCAAGAAGCTTTATCGGGCTAAGACATAGGATTGTAAAACCGGGAGACTTTGTTCTGGAAAACTACTACGTCTTATATCCGGCCATGCCCCGCCCGTGGGCCTCGGTGAAGAATTATCTTGTGGTATTGTCTCGCTAGGCAAAGCATCAGTCGTCGATGAAGGAGGAGCTTTGGAAGGAAAGTGGACCCATGTACCTTATTAGAACGATAACACTAGCAAACACGGTGACATTTGGTACCAAAACTAGGCCTTTTCTGAAGTGGGCTATTTGTAACTCCGCCGACGAACGGAAAGATTGATGGTATACTGATTATGCAATTGATACCTATTCAACGTTTGGGATGCTGTTGAACTCGAAGTCATGTTCCTCCGAGGTTGAGTGTAAGTGGATGTGTGCGTTTGATTGGTTGGATGATGTGGGTCCAATGAATGCCGCTCATTGATTTCTTGGCGAATGAATCCCTGCCAAATCAACCCCTCCAAGCTCTGCCCCTCCCTCATACAACTCACATCTTACACGGCAAACCTATAGCTATCAACTCACCATGGGAGGTCATCTGGTGACGGTTGCGACATGCAACTTGAATCAATGGATTCTCGACTGGGAGGGCAATCTGGCCCGCATTATCGAGAGCATCCACATCGCGAAGGCGGCCGGTGCACGGCTTCGTGTCGGCCCTGTAAGTTGTGTCATAGATTTCGAGCAGTGCAGTCATCTGACTTGGAGATAGGAGCTTGAGATTACTGGCTACTCTGCGTACGAACGACTCCCGATATCACGACCCCAAACTACTTCCAATTCATAGCTGATTTTGGTGCTTCTATAGTTTGGACCACTTCCATGAGCTTGATGTCTTTTGTAAATATTCCATGAGATCCATATCCTTATGGAGAGCAGCAGCTGATTATCTACAGCTCACAGTCTTGAGATGCTCAGGATCCTCCTCCTCGATGAGAGCACTCATGGAATTCTCTTGGATATTGGCATGCCCATTCTTCACAGAAACCTCAGATACAACTGCCGGGTTATTTGCCTTGATGGAAAGATTCTCTTGATCGTAAGTATTCACACTCATTACAATGACCAAATGCCTGATGATGATTGCACAGAGACCCAAGATGTGGCTTGCCAATGATGGCAACTACAGGGAGATGAGACACTTTACCCCCTGGATGCGTCCCAGAGAGACCGAGCTGTTCCACCTGCCCAAGATGTTGTCCGATATACAGGGCGAGACTCACGTTCTGTTTGGTGATGCCGTTATCTCCACCCCCGAAACTGCTTTTGGTGCCGAGACTTGTGTAAGCAGCTTTCTTATGGGGAATCGAATTGCTTCAGGATACTGATGTTATACAGGAAGAGCTTTTCACTCCCAAAGCCCCGCACATTGTGAGTCTGCCCTTGCAGGTGATGCAGAATAGTGAAGTTGACAACGCCATAGGACATGGCTCTTGACGGTGTAGAGATCATCACCAACAGCAGCGGGAGTCACTGTACGTGACATCACAACACCAGTTGACCCTGGAACATCGAATGCTGACATAACCAACCAGTCACTCTACGGAAGCTGGACACACGTCTTCAGCTGATTATGGAAGCTACCAGGAAATCTGGTGGTGTGTATCTTGTATGATTCCCGAAGCTTGCAATTTGAACTAGCTAACACGATTGCAGTACGCCAACCAACAAGGCTGCGAGTAGGTTTATTGAGGTAAATGTGAATGAATTCAACTAACAATTACAGTGGCGAACGCTTGTATTTCGATGGGTGTGCCATGATTATAGTAAACGGCGATATTGGTAGGTCAAATGTTTTCACTGCTGGACTTCATTAACATCACACAGTTGCCCAAGGATCCCAGTTCAGTCTCAAAGACGTTGAAGTCGTCACTGCCACGGTGGATCTCGAAGAAGTCAGATCCTACCGAGCTGCCATCTCTCGCGGCCTCCAAGCCGCGACCTCCAATGCAAAGTATCAGAGAATCCAGACTCCTTTTGAGCTAGCTCCTGAGGATGATGACGCCGATATCGAAAAACGGCCGACGCTCCCTATGCAGCCAAGAATTCACCCAGTTGAAGAAGAAATTGCTCTTTCTGGTGGTTGCTACCTGTGGGACTACCTGCGCAGATCCGGAACGGCAGGCTATCTGGTACCCCTGAGTGGTGGCATTGACTCCTGTGCAACTGCTGTCGTGGTCTACTCTATGTGCCGTATTGTCATGGACGCAGTCAAAGAGGGCAACCAGCAAGTCATCGAGGATGTTAAACGAATTGCCAAGTACAAAGGTGAAGGTGTTCTGCCCAAAACACCACAGGAGCTGTGCAATCAAATCTTCACTACCATCTACATGGGCATGAAGAAACAGAGCTCTCGCGATACTCGTCAACGTGCCAAGGATCTCGCCGAAGCCATTGGCAGTTACCACGTTAACCTCGACATCGACGATGTATACGAGGCTCAGAAGAAACTTGTCGTCAATACCGTCAACTTTGAACCAAGATTCAAGGTGGAGGGCGGCACTGTTCAGGAGAATTTGACTCTTCAGTGTCTGCAAGCGAGAATCCGAATGGTGACAGCTTACGAATTCGGGCAAATTCTTCCAACTGCCCGCGGGAGACCAGGAGGTGGTAGTCTCCTCGTTCTCGGTAGCGCGAACGTCGGAGAGTCTTTGAGAGGATATCTGACCAAATATGACTGCTCGAGCGCGGATATCAATCCCATCGGGTCGATCGACAAGACAGACCTGAAGCGTTTCATTGCATGGGCCGAAAAAGAGTTCGACCTGCCCTGCCTGCATGATTTCCTGACGGCTGTTCCAACCGCCGAGCTGGAACCCATTACTGAGGACTATGTCCAGAGTGATGAAGCCGATATGGGCATGACATACGAGGAGCTCACCGCGTTTGGTCGTCTTCGCAAACTCAACAAGCTCGGTCCCTTCGCCATGTTCCAGCGTCTTGTTCACGACTGGAGCATTGACCGGAAGCGTGTCGAGGGTGACGATGCGCCATATTATACGCCTGCTCAAGTCGCGGAGAAGGTGAAGAGGTTCTTCCACTTCTATGCGATCAACCGTAAGTGTCTCGATGGGATCTTTCATGGATAGCCACTGACAGTGAACAGGCCACAAGATGACAACCCTAACCCCAGCCCTCCACTGCAATGACTATTGTAAGTCGACCGGGACCTTTTCTTGTTGAAATTCAATGATTAACTGTATCGCAGCACCGGACGACAACCGCTTCGATCTCCGGCCGTTCCTGTACCCTCCCTTCTGGAAGAGCTGGTCCTTCAAGAGAATTGATATGGAGCTAGAAAAGATTGAGAAGAAGCGGGCAAGCAAGGCAAGCAAGTCAACCTAAAAAAAAAAAAAGGGTAAATTAGATGCAGGAGCCAGTTTTCCTACGATAGATAGTCTTTTATTCTGTTTATCGACCCCTTTCTTGTCGTCGACTTGCTGAGATTGAACTGAGATTGCTTGATTTGGTTAGCGTGGAAAGTGGGCTTACCGGAACGGCACAGAGTGATCCGGCCAATGAGCAACCCCACATTTCCAGTTTCGCAGACAAAATGGGTCTGGATTTTTCCTTTCTGCTCACACTCTTCCTTTTCTTCTCAGCCTGCAAATTCTGCAGCCCCGCGCACAATGGTGCTTCACATCCACAACTCAGCCAGCGCCATTCAGTGACTGGCGGCCTTCGTTAGCTGCTCTCTTTAGGCGCGCTAACTTTCTCTTCTTTCCTTTATTAAAGTGTACTTCACATTCTTTTGTCGCCATGACTGCCGACGAGACAGTTGCTGTCGTCGCTGGCACCACGGATGCGCAAGGAAAGCTCGCGGCTGACCTCTCGACGCTTGAGATAGCGGACGGAAATCAGCAACAGAGCGAGCAGCCTGCGCACCGCTCCCACGATCCCCAGTACAACCAGAAGCGGAGCGACCCCTTCCAGTTCGGCTCCCGTCTCCTGGGCGAGGAGGACGACCCCTTCGAGTTCAATGCTTGGGATCATGTCGAGACTGACGATGCATACAACGAGTACGCTGAGCAGCAGTACGAGATGCAACGTCAGGCCCCCGTATCGGACTTTGACAAGTGTAAGTGCAAACATTTTTCAACCTTTTCTTCTACTCGGGGCATGGCCCTTCGCGTTGTGTGATGATTTACATTCATAGCATAGTTCATCTGAATTCCTTTGATGACAACTGTAGCACATATAGTCTTTCGCTCCCATCTGACACGCATTCTTTACACTTTCTCTTTTTGCAAGCACTTGTTGCGAGCAATTTGCTAACTCGAGAAAAACAGTTCGATTCAATTCCGACCCTGCAAAGTGGTGGAACAAGTTCTACAAGAACAACACGGCCAACTTCTTCAAGGACCGAAAGTGGCTCCAACAAGAGTTCCCTGTTCTTGATCGATTAACGCAAGAGGATGCCGGGGCCGTTACTATCCTTGAAATAGGCGCTGGTGCTGGCAACACGGCTTTCCCAGTTCTGTCGAGAAACAAAAACCCCAAGCTTAAACTCCATGCTTGCGACTTTTCCAAGACGGCAGTCGACGTCATGCGCAGCCACGAGTCGTACAACACCGATATGATGCAAGCCGATGTTTGGGACGTTGCTGGGGAGGAGCTTCCTCCCGGGCTGGGAGAGGGATCCGTGGACCTTGTCATGATGGTGTTCATCTTCTCTGCCCTCTCCCCGTTGCAGTGGAAGAAGGCGGTAGACAATGTCTACCGTGTGCTCAAGCCAGGTGGTGAGGTCTGCTTCCGCGACTATGGAAGAGGTGACCTCGCCCAAGTCCGCTTTAAAAAGGGACGGTACCTGGAAGAGAATTTCTACATTCGCGGCGATGGCACTCGCGTCTACTTTTTTGAGAAGGACGAGCTTGCCGATATTTGGTCAGACAAGCTGAATGGCGAGTCCACTGACGGTGATGCTGACACGGATGGTGTGAAGCCCCGGTTTGACATCGAGGAGCTTGGTGTAGACCGTAGACTGCTTGTTAACCGTGCTAGAAAGCTCAAGATGTACCGCTGCTGGATGCAAGGGCGGTTCAGAAAAATATAACAATATAAAGAGAAGAAAAACTTTGACCATGTTTCTACAATGTTCTGATCTCGTGACCCTGCTTGTTATCTTTGGTGTGATGTTGAATTCACCTTGTCAAAAGCTTGGGCCACCAGCCGGGAACAGCTTGGGTGGGTCATGTTTTCACCGCCCGGATTCCTCTGTATGGGCAGAATTCTGAATGCGACAGCGGCTCTGCTCTCTGCTGCCAATCCTAAACTGTATCACTGATCGCGACTTCGTGGAGCTCTCTACCAATTTTGACGTCGTCTTCCCAACGTCTTCTCCCACCATACACACCGGCCGCAACGACGAGTCTCCCGCTGATGCGACATCAATTCTTTGTTCACTCGGCCATCTAGAGCCGTCTCATTGTCGACTTCTTTCAGCGCCATCGAGCGTCTCCACGAGCCGACGACAACCATCTGCCTCCTCTCACGGTAAAGTCATATTCGCATCCGCATTTCGAGCCTACACTTTGTATAATATCTTTATTCGTGACGATCGTCGCTACGCGCACTTTGCTCCCCATCTCGACCGACCGCTCACGCGAACTATCGCAGCCGACACCAATGCTCTGCTTCCATCACCATGGGGTCGCCAGCTAACCATCCCTTCGGGGTGCCCCCAGAGCAGGCTATAAGTAACAATTCTTTTTTTTCGTCACCTTTTGGCAGCGCGCCAGCTCAGAACACGTTTGGTCCGCCAGCCGGAACTCCCTTCGGGGTACCAGCCCAGAATCCATTTGGCCTGCCATCAAGCAACCCGTTCGGCAATCAACCTTCGTCAGCCGGGAACCCTTTTGGAGCGCCGTCAGTTCAATCATCAGCACCGCAGTCACGAGGACCAAGCCCGGCGCCGCCAATCCAAAACCCATTTGGCTCTCAGCCAGCGCAGAACTCATTTGGTAGTAAGCCAGCCACAGGATTCGGAGCTCCAACATCATTCGGGCCAGGAGACGGGAACGATATGGCGCGACGGGGAAAAGGGAATCAACGCGGTGGTGCTAAGACCTCTGCCTTCGGCACGGCCAGCGGTCCACAGGATAAGCGAGACAAGCCCAAGGCTGTTCGGTTCGACCTGAATACCTCTTCCGGTGCTGCCAACGGCCAGTTCGGCGCGCAGGGTGACAAGGGCCCTCAGCGTGCCAATCTGTTCAAGGGACCGAAAGGATCGTCCCTCAAGCGCGAAGTCGCCAGAGTCGCTGCCCCGACCTCTGTGCCTAGCAGTCAGCGCAAGAAGAACGAACGACCCGAGAGGTCCCAACCTCCAACACAAAACAATCGCGACAACAAAGGCCCGACTCGAGAACCCAGCGAGGGGACAAAACAACTGAGCCCCTTCGCCTATGACTATGCCAACAAGCTCTACGACCACCTCAAAAAGGAAAACATCAAGCCTCCAACATGGCCATCTCAGCTCGGCAATCCCGACAAGCGCGGTGCGGTCGAGACCTTGAAAGAGTCTTACAAAAAGTACCGCACGCGTGCGTATGCGTCACTACGAAAAGCCGACCTCATTGACGACCCGGACAAGCGGAGGAAGCTGGCGGATGCGCTTCCCTTCAAGGGAATCTGCGAGGACATGTGTCCGGAATTCGAGCAGGTTTCTCGTATTGCCGAGTACGATGTCAAGGTTGAGGAGAAGGACGAACGCGGGTGGCCAGATACTGCCAAGATGGTCAAAAAGTTTGGACGCTCTGCAGCCGGCCAAGATGCGCCGCTGCCCATGGACGTTCGTTCCGTGGCTGCGCTGAGGAGGTCTACTGACTACCTGTTTAACGAACTGTTGCAGTCTGAGAACAACCTCGCCTTGATGCACAACTACCTTCGAGATCGAACTAGAGCAGTACGCAAGGACTTCACCTTCCATTCTAAGAAAACTAGGGAGGAAATGAAGGAATTGGTCTACTGTTTCGAGACAATCACCCGGTTCCACGCCACAGCCCTCCATCTTCTCTGCCGAAAGAGCCACAGCTACGAGTCTTTTGACCACAAACAGGAAATCGAGCAGCTGGGTAGGACCCTCTTGTCGCTGATCGAGGCATACGACAAGTGCCGGAAAAAGGGTGTGGTTTGCGAAAACGAGCCAGAGTTTAGGGCCTACTACCTCCTTCTCAATGCACACGATCCCTCGATAATGAAGAGGATTCTCACATGGGGAAAGGAGTACTGGTTCCAGTCTGAGGAGGTGCAAACTGCCCTGTCTTTGATTCAAGTGATGGACGACATTAAGGAGACCAAAGGTCCGCTAAAGCCACGCCGACCAACCACACTGTCCGACACATCGTTCGCAAACTATTTTGCCATTGTGGAAGACGCCAGAACGTCGTACACCATGGCCTGTATCGCCGAGGTTCACTTCACCTGGGTCCGTCAGAACATTCTCAAGAATCTCGTCCGAGGGTACTCCCGCCACCGAGACGCGCCTCGAACCATTACGGCGGCAAACTTGAACAAGCTGCTCAGGTTTGACACGGATGAGGAGGCTGTCGAGTTCATTGAGCTCCACGGGTTTGAGATGTCGACCTGGGTTCCTCCGAACAGGCCCCCTGTGACGGAACCATACCTGCTTCTCAACAACAAGAAAAAGGTGGTGCCGTCGCCTCGAGTTCCGCAGGCTTATTCAGGCAAGATAGTGGAACGGAAACGTACCACACAGTCTCTGCCGTATGTTATCTACAATACCATCTACGAGGAAACAACAGACAACCCGGCAGGGCAAGACATTGGCATGGAGGATGAGCTGTTTGTCTCGCAGAATAACACTCTCGGGTCATCTTCAGCTTTCGGCCTACCAGCTGTACAGCCTCCGGTAGCAACCTCGCCCTTTACTTTCGCTCCCTCGACCAATGGAGCTCCGGCCGCGGCACAAGCTCCAAAGCCTCCAGCTTCGGTATTTATGAACCCTTCAAGCCCGCAGCTAGCACCAGCAAGCGCCTTTTCAGGCTTTGGGGCACCGGCACCTTCAACCAATCCCTTTGGTCAAACTGCTGGACCATCACCGGCACCCTCAGCCAATCCCTTTGGCCAACCTGCTGCACCACTACCGGCAGGGCCTACCGCCAGTCCCTTTACCGGCTTCGGTTCAAATACTACGCCTGCTCCAGTCCCTGCTCCCGCTCAACCCCCATCACAACCTGCCGCAGGGAAGAGCCAATTCTCGTTCGGGACGCCACAAACTACCGCATTCGGCTCTAGCGCTACTGCCAACAGTTCAGCAGGAGCCCCGGCTTCTTCTTTCAGTTTCACAAAGCCATCAGAGCCGCCGGCACCAGTTTCGAGTTCCTTCTCCTTCTTGAACAAGGACACCTCTTCAACTCAGCCATCGATTATCCCTTCGAGCGCAGAAAAAGCTTCACCATTCGGCAACAATGCCGCTCCTATTTCAACCACACCGCCGGCCCCGGCGCAGCCGCAGGCCTCTGCCTTCTCCTTCACCAAGCCTACCGAGCCAGCCCCTCCACCTTCGTTCCCGGGGATGGGACCAAGCTTGGCTGCTGGCGCTCCATTAGCAAAGCCTCCAACGAGCCTCGAGGCGGCGCGAAATGCTTTTGATTCTGCCCCGGTACAACAGCCAGCCATCCCTTCCATCTCGATCACACAGCCCACACCTACCTCTAATGCATTTCCAACAGCACAGGCGACCCAGTCTGCCGCCTCTGCTCCCTCGCAATTCCAGTTCCCGGCTCAATCACCTTTTCCGTCGGTGCCTCCAGCCCAGAATGCACCTGCCGCGAGTTTTACGGGAGGTATTATGGCGCCGCCCCAACCGCCGGCGCCTCCCAAGCGTGATCTGATGGCCGGGTTTACCAAATGGTTCGTCACCGGTGATGGTGGTTTAATGGAGCAATTCACCGAGAACACTGTTCAGAACCTGGTATGGGACGTCTTTCAGCGATTCCAGATCGAAGAAGCCGAACGAAAGCGCAAAGAAGAAGACGAGGAGTCGTGGCGTCTTGCTAGGGAGCACATGTACTACCGTGTCGCGTGCAAGTATTTCTACCGCTGGCGTGAGGTTGCCCGGCGTCTTTCCATGAAACGAAGACTCCAGGAAGGCAAACGACAAATGAAGGAGTACCGTGAGCAGCAGAAGATCTTGCAAAAGCAGCAAGAAGAGGAGAGGCAGCGGGCGGAAAAGGAGGCGAGAAGAGCAGCAAAGAGGAAGGCAGATGAGGATGTCTTACAGTTTGGTCGGTTGATCAAGAGGGAGGGGAGGAGGAGAAGTAGTATTGCGTATAGCGCTGCTGATACAGAGGAGCAGTTGATGAGGACGGGGATTTTTGGGGGCCTGCCTAATGAGCGGGAGTTGGCGAAACGGGTTGCGACGGTGGAGGATCCAAGTTGGAAGAGTTATGGGTATCCGGAGTCAGAGTTGGAGTTGGTGCCTGCGCCTAAGGAATTGGCAGGGTCGCCGGACAGTAATGCTACGCAGAGGGAGGGGTGGAAGACGAGGAGTTTGAGGGAGAGGTTTGTCAATGACAAGAATGGCAGGAGGAGTGTTTCGGCGCATAGCTCTGTTAACGGGCGGGCTTCGTTGGGGTTGAATAGGTCTACCAACTTCTCGTCGCTCAACCAGAAGAAGAGGAGGTCGGCGGAGATTGATGGGGGGGTGCTGGGTGAGCCGGATGCGAAGAGGCAGAGTTTTGCTATGAGCACCACCAGCGTTGGCAGCGCTAGTACCAGTCGCCCTCACAGATCACGACACTGGGAGATGCGCCTGAGAGGGTTTGTCCCTGGCCCTGATGGGAACTGGGTGGCCGAAAGTCTTGCCCATTCTCAGTCTACCACCGTCCCGAGACCATCAGCACCGGCGCCGATGACAGAGCTGGAGATCCGGTTGGCTAGAATCAAACGGGATCACATGTATCGCAGCTCTGGGGGTTCTGCTCGGGGGTCTCCTCGGGGGTCTCAGAATGGGATGTCGCCCCCTCCTCCGCCACCGCCGTTGTGGAACGACTCCGACAATGCTGCCAACAAGAGAAAGAGGACAGAGGAGATGGATGAGGATGTGGTGATGGCGAGGAGAGCAAGAGAGTTTTCTCCAACTGTGGGAGATGTGGGGGAGAGAGGGCGGAGTAGGAGTGGGACGACGACGAGGGATATGGTGGAGGATACGCAGAGGATGTTGAGGGAGTTGAGGGAGACGATGGAGTTGTTGGAGAGGGATCGGTTGGTTATTCCCGGGAATGAAGGGGAGTATGTGGTTTGAGTGAAAGGGAGGTGGTTTTGGAGTTGTGCGAAGGGAGCTTCCAAGGGGAAGGGCGGAAGCATGCGTTTTTAGGGAGAATGAACAGGGAAGGTTAACTCGAGGCATAAATTGCCGGGAAATGGGTCGAGATAAATGCTACAGGAAAATAAACTTATGAACAACAAAAACAACGATTGTCGAGCATCAACACATTGCGTCTGGCGTTCAGAAAACGAAAGGGGGTAGTGGGCATTTCATGGGGTGTCTCTGCTGTCGGGAATGGTCATTTCTATGTGTTTCATTTTGAGGGTCTGTAAAGATAGTGACTGCATTATGGGTGTTGGGAGGGTAGCGAGCGGTCATGGTATTGAAACACATCTATCTTGTTCACTTTATCTCGCCCTTTCTTGTTTATATACAACACTGGTGATGATGACGATGGTGTTGACAGAACACAAGCAGCACGGACCGACCCCACATCTCACAAGCAGACCCGATCCGGGGTGCTGATCAAGTCTGATAGGGCTGTCCAATCAGAATGATGATCTCTCCCACCCTCTCTCCCCCTCACCACACCTTCAAGACCATGCATTTATCTCACTTGCATAAAAGATCATGCTGTTGGGCATATTTGTGTTGATGACATGCATCTTTGCCTGTTCCAACGATAGAATCTTGCTCTAAATTTACCCTTGCTTCACATTTTCGTAAGTAACATTCGCTTTTTTCTCATGTCTTGTCAAACACCGGCGGTTGTTTCTCTATTAGGTAATCGGAGCTTCATGTCTCATCAGTCTCACGAGTTTCGAATTGCTTTTGAAAACATTGAAACAAAAGGATGGGGTGGTGTTTCATGATTTTGGAGGTGGCATGTGAAATGGCATGGGGAATGGATGGGATGAATAACCCTTACGAAACTGCCGAATGGGACAAACAGGGTTCTCATATCAGAAGTCTGTGTGGGCTGCGCCGCTGCTGGATGAGGTCCGATATTGTGGTCCGAGATCATTGTGACAGAGAGGACCTCCGATCTCCCGTTAGTTTAATAAAGGCTGACTTTTGCAGTGAGATAGGTACGATAGAGAAGGATTTTGATGGGAGTCCCCGAGCTGTGCCATCGCAACGCATGGGAAAGGAAACGCAACAGCCGAACAAACCTCGGGAAACGTGTGGGAGTTGTGTGGTGTTTGATGAATGGGGGTTTTAGCTAAACTGGAAGAAGTTGGGTGTCACACCATACCTTGCGTGGCACATACTGCCCAGAGGAGGGTTTTCACAGCAGCAAACCGCCACCACCCCAGCGGGTGTTAGGTACTGATTGCCTAAAAATATCACAGCCACAGAACAGATAAATTTGGGGGCCGGGCTAAGGTACGCAGGCTAGGACTGCATATACCTACTGGAGGTTAGCCCTATCTTTTGAAAGGGGAAGAAAAAAGAGATTTTGGGAGGGTGAGGAAAGAGATATTTGGTATATACGCCGCAAGGAAGCATTTGTGAGGAAGTTATTTGAGCTTGAGGCTGGGCGATAATATTTCTTTTGGGATTTTGGAGGGATTCAACTACGATTCAAGTTCGACGTTTAGTATAATTGCGATATCGACGACGAACATACCAAGAGCGAGCCAGGCCGGACCTGCAACACATTTATCTACCTCACACTCACCTGCCGAGCGTCACACAACATATCACCACCCACCAACATTTGATTGTCAATCATTATATATATATATTTCCGCTCACAGTATAAGACAAACAACACCAGGAAAATGAGGATAGCCTGCCTCCAATTCTCCCCCCAAGTGGGTGAGGTCTCGAAAAACATCTCCAAAGCCGACGCTGTACTCGCTGCTTCAGCGGCAGAGCTTGAGGAAGGGATTGATCTGTTGGTTCTCCCTGAGATGGCTTTTTCTGGTATTTACCCCTTATCATTCCCCTTTCTCCTAAACACCTTACTTACCACACATCATAGGTTACAACTTTCGCACTCGCGCCCACATAACCCCCTATCTCGAATCCCCTTCCACCGGCCCAAGTTCCTCATGGGCCAAGCAAAAAGCTCAATCCCTCAACTGCACCGTCGCAGTCGGGTATCCGGAGCTCCATTCTCACACAGATCATGAGTACTACAACTCCTTACTAGTCGTGAACAACCAAGGGGAGCAAATGGCCAACTATCAAAAGTCGTTTCTGTACTACACCGACGAAACCTGGGCAAAAGAAGGTCCGGGGTTTTACGCTGATAGTGACAATAATACTCACATCATGCCTGGGAGAACAACAGCTATGGGGATCTGCATGGACATCAACCCGTACAAATTTACCAACCCTTGGAACCTCTACGAGTTTGCACGGCATTGTGTAACGGTCAAGGCGAATCTAGTCGTGATCAGCATGGCGTGGTTGACGCTGGAGATGAGGGAGCGGTTTTTGACTGGGAGGGAGGAGCACCCGGATTTGGAGACGCTGGCGTATTGGGTTGGACGGTTGGAGCCGCTTGTTAGAGGGGAGGGGGGGCATGATGAACGGGAGGAGATAATTGTTGTTTTCGCGAATAGATGTGGGTGGGAGGAGGAGGCGGTTTATGCGGGGAGTTCGGCGGTTATGGGGGTGAAGGGGGGGGAGGTGAGGGTTTATGGGGTGCTGGGGAGGGGGGTGGAGGAGTGCTTGGTGGTTGATACGGAGGGGGAGCCGTTTGGGAGGTTGGTAACGAGATCTAAACACGAGAAGGAGGAGGAAGAAGAAGAAGAGGAGGAGGCGGAAGAAGACCAGCAACGGCATGGTAACGAGAACGAACAAAGGAATGGGGCAACTCAACCACGACACGGCAGCAACGACAACAACAACCCATCATCACGACCACCCCCCTCCTCCTCCACCTCCTATTCCACCCAACACCAACATTACCACGACAGCAACCGTTCCCCCCAACGTCCAAAATTAACCCTCCTCACCGACCCCCTCACCATCCCCCCCTTCAGGTCTCACCCCCCAGCAGCAGCGCCACCAATCCACCTCCCTGCCAACCTCAATCTAAGCATCTCAATGACCCCCCAAACCTTCTACAACTCCCTCCCCACCACTCCCCCGCAATCCCAATCTGGTATCATGTGGTCATTATCCCCTGATAATAACCCCTTCAGCGACAAGCACGCCACCACGGAAATAACCTCCTTCCCAGTCTCCTTCTCCTCTTCCTTCTCACCATCCTTCTGCTCCGAGTCACTCTCTCCAAGATCTCTATCATCACTCGATGACGATGATAACACCTCGGAGATGGATGCAAACGAGTTTTTTGAGGCGTGGTTAGTTTCGCCTGTCGATGAGAGAGATGAGGGTGGTAGGAGAGGGGGGAAGAAGGAGGAGATGAAGTTGGGATATTGGGAGGAGGAGAGGTTGTGGGGGTGGAGATGGCCGCCGGGGACCGGTGCAACAGTGTGCACCACCCGAGAGGTCAAAGCAGCAAACGAAGGGGGCTATGATGGACAGGAAGACGAAGAGGATGATGATGATGATGATGATGATGGTGTATCGCCTATGACAACAAAGAAGGAGGATGTGGGGGAGGAGGAGATGATAAGGATTATGGCTAGTCCGAGTGTTTTTAAGGATTTGAGGATGCCGAGGGGGGGTGGTTTTTGGGTGGGGGATGGGAGGGGGAGGGGGAGAGGGGTTGAGGTTCGGTGATTTGGAAGGAGACTGGGTTATATCATCGAGATGAGGTCGCTTGATTTGGTATGGGGCTGCTGAGAGCCGTGATACTGGGAAATAGGCATATATATATGTATACACATATACGAAGAATTTTGGTAAATATATCATGAACTGTGAGCAACACCTCCTTCCCTGTTTCGGACATTCCAATGGTGTTGGTGGAGTATTGTGGATATTTTGTGTTCGACGTCAGATCCGAGTATCTCTTATATGTTGGGCACTTTGCTCTATAACTGGATTGTATGTCACAGGAAGTAGAGGGCAGTTGATATAAACTTTTACCTCGGGTGTGTAGGCGACGGTGTCGGTGCTAGCATGACTTACGTGTCATGGTCAGCCAGGCAGCCATTAACCACCCCATCAAGCAGGTAAAAGTACCGGATCCAAAGGTTGTGCATACATTCATTTTGGACATGATGGCCTGAATATGTTCTGAGGATCTAGTCCGATTTATCTTGGACTGAATTTTCCGCCGGGAATCTTTTTAGTAGAAAAACAAAACGAAAGCGGGCAGGAAACGATGACGAGAAAAGGGGTGTATGCCGGGGCGCTGATTGGGTTGGTTGTTGGTGAGTTGCGTTTTTTCCATTTTGCATCTGCTTTTATTCTATACTTTGTTGTTTGTTTCGAGCCCTATTTCTTTTATTTATGTTCTGTGAACGGCTTTAAATGGCTGTTGTCGTGGGCTGTTTTGAAGAGGCCCTAATGATGAAGTGCTGGCGGCTGGTGGATGAAGATCAGCAACGCCATCTCCTGCTCTGTTTGTGTTTAATATTCACGATAGCATCCCCTCTCAAATCCTGCATAATCATCATCCTTCACGGCACTGACCAAAAATACCATCATATCTAGCAACCCTCACCACCCTCTCCGCTCTCCAATCCTCCACATGGATATCCTACGACCTCTCCGCCCCAGACCTCGCCGTCTACGACCACATCGGCCTCTCCACCCGCTGCACCCCTTCCGGCTGTGTCCCCTTCCCCTCGGTCAAATTCTGCTCTTCCCTTACGAGTATACCCCCCCATAACAGCCAAGCACCTCACCACCACCCCTCCATGTTCTGCGCCAAATGGCGGAGTGCTGGGTTTTTGCTCAACCTCTCGTTGGTATTCCATCTTGTTGCAATGGTGGCCGCCGTGTTCATCTTGATCAGCAGCAGGAGCAGCAGCAGCAGCAGCAGCAATGGGACCAGAAGAAAAAAGCATGGGTGGAAAATCCTGGCTGGGTTGATGGGATTGATGGGAGTTATGGAGATGTCGGCAGTGGGAATAGTGGCCGAAGTAAAGGATTATGAACAGATGTTCCAGGTCCCCGGGTATGAGCTTGGCTGGGGGTGGTGGTTGGGGTTGGGAGGGGGATTGATGGGATTACTCATGGCTTTGGCGGTGGGAGTGGCGCAAGTGATGATGAGGTCGAATGAGGGGGGATATCAGCAGTTGGTTGGGGACGAAGGTGGTGATGCTGCTCGGGTGTAGATGTCCTCTGTGTGATCAATTTGCTTCTTTGTTTTGATCAGAAAATATATCTTCACCAGCTGTCAAGTCGCATCAATGGATCAAAACACCAAGGAATGGACAGGTGAGCGTGATGGAGGCAAGTAAAGGAAGGAAGCGGCTGCCCATCAGCCGCAGGGCAGGAACATACAGAACCACGGTATATATATTAGTTCAACCACGCTCCTTCCAACAACCGCCTACGCACATATCCGGTAACTGGAATGGTCTGATAGCTCAGCTGGTAAGACGTAGGCGGCCCGGATCAGGCAACTAACAATGCCCGGTGTGAAAACACTGCTCCGTGGACGCCTCGAGTTCGATTCCTGCCAAGGTCTTTCGAGATTTTCGCAGGAATAGACCTCTCCCCGCCGCCGGCCAACCCCCCCGTAAAACCCTACACGACTGGGTTTTCGTAGCCCGCCCCCCAAATGGGGGCGGGTGAGCTTTTTTTTTTTTCTGTCTTTTTCTTCTTCTAGGTGTATATGTATTTTTGATTTTGAATAGATCGAAAAGGGACAAAATGAGGCGACCGTTTGGTCTCATGTGGTCGGGAATATCTAAATCAAGGGGGACCATGGTTACAGTCGCACACCAAAGTTCAGTTGAGAAAGACATTTCGACAATCCTGAACTCACCTCCCTTGCGCAACTCCCCAGCCTGCTAGACAAAATCATGGTATCGTCAGTCTCTCAGAATAAGCCAGCACGCCGAGCCTTGGTGATGTGAGTCAAAGTCATCGAGGTATAAACCGAAGCATCAGTGATCAAGTAACACATTTGCAAAAAAGCAATCGCATTCCCAGCAGCCTAACATGCCGCCGTATAAGACTTTTGTCTCTGATAACACAAAACCAACACCTAACCATCTAAAACCCCTAACTAAACCTCAAAAATCTCCCCCACTCCCTCCCCCCTCCCCTCCTATTCTCAACCAAATCCAACCTCCACCCCTCCCAATTCTTCAACCCCCTCTTAATCTCCTTAATCCTCTCCAACCTCTTCTTCTGATCCTCCTCCTGCGCCCTCCTAAAAGCCTCCTCATCAAACTCCAAATCATCATCTTCCAAAAACCCATCATCATGTCCATGTTGATGTCCGTGATGATGCCCTTGATTTCCCCCACCAACACCCCCAGTCAACGCACTCAACCCGCTACTCAACAACTCCCCAAACCCCCTCCCCTGTTGTTGATACCCCGGCGAGCCTAGCCCTCCCAAATCTACATTCTCAAACCTTGCCGACGAGGGCTCGTGATCATCCAGCCCAACCTGCATCTCTTTCCGCTTCTCATGCCAAATCCCCCTCCTCAAATCCGTATTCTCCGCCTCCAGCTCCCTCACCCTCTTCTCCAACCTCAGCCGTTCTTCATCTTCCAATTCATCAACCCCCTCATCATCCCCGCCCCCCTCTTGCGCGTCCTTCTTCCTCAGTCTCAAGTTCTCTGCCTCCACCTTCTCCAACTTCTCCCTCAATTCCGCCACTTCCTTCTCCATCTTTTCCTTTTCCTTTCTCAGCGCCTGCGTCCGCCCATCCTGTTCCTTATGAAGCGTAGTAAGCGTAGCAACCTTCTTCTCCAACCCCTCCACCTTCCTACCCAACTCCTCCTTCTCCCCCCTAACCTCCTTCACCTCCCTCTCCGCCTGACTCGCCTTCGTCTCAGCCGACGACCTCGCACTCGCCTCCTTCACCACCTTCTCACTCGCCCTCTCCAACGCAACCTTCACATCCCCCAACTCCCTCTGCGCCTGGCCCGCCGCCTTCTCCGCCCTCCCCAACCTCTCCTCCAGCGCAGCAACCTGCTCATTCACCCCCCCACCACTCCCCCCACTCAACCTCTCCACCTGCGCCCTCAACCTCCCCATCTCCAACTCCATCGTCTCAATCGTCGCCATCTTTGCCTTTAGCTGCTGCTCCAACTCCCCACCACTGGGCTGCTGTAAAGCAGCAACAGAAATACTCCCACTAGCCCCATGCCCCTTCCTCTGTTGCGCCACCATCAACTGCTGATTCTGCCTCTTCAACCCCTCAATCTCCCCCTTTAGCTTCTCCACCTCCTCCTCCCTATCCCCCCCACCCCCGCGTCAAGTTTACCACTATCCCCCTCCTCCCTCAAATCCTCCAGTTCCTCCTCCACCCTCTGCAGCCGTCTCTCATTCTCCCTCGCCTCCCTCTCCCACTTTTGTTTTTCCCTCTCTAGCTCCTCAATCTTCTGCAATTGCTTCCGGTAAATATCCGGCGCCGTCTCCCCCTCAGGACTAAACAGGCCCCCCGACACAGAAATCGACCCCTGCCGAAAAGACGTCGAGCGAGCCTTGGACGCTTGGGCCAGTGATGATGACGGGGGCGCGGTGAGGGTGGGGGAAGTAGCTTTGGAGTCTGTCTCGACCGCTTCATCGGATGGCTCAGCGGCCGGGGGAGGGGCGACTGCTTCTGAGGAGGGTTCGGGGGTGCCGGCCGCGGGGGTTTCGGCCGTAGTAGTGGCATCCTTGTCTTCGGCGGCGGCGGCTGTTTTTTTGCCGCCCTTTTTGGCCTTCTTCTTCATCGCTTCGACCTAGATAAATAACATGGTTAGAATGGTCAATGATTCCCCATGGTGAAAGCAAGACGGCCGGGGGAGGGCCCAGGCATAGCGTACCCTCTTCTTGGCCGCGGCGAGCTTCTCGGCTCTCTCCTTTTCTTCGTCGGCCATTGTGAGGTCTTGTATTGAAATAACAGTAGTGGTAATTGCCGAAAAAGGAGAGCGCGGAAGAAAAGAGTCAGACAATGGTTGTGAAATGGAGCTTTGGTTGTTGTTTGAGGTCAAGGTGGGAGCTGTCGCATCAGCGAAGGTGGCATCTACAAGCCACAAAGGAGCTGGGGTGCTCGAGGCCCCATAGCGCCCAATGCACTGATCCCTGTCAGCCACAGGGGTACTCAAAAGTGACGACATTCTTCGTCCAAAACAACATCAACATATTCAGCAGATATCTACAGACATCTTTGCTCTCGAGTAGTAAGTGAATCCAAAGTTCATAAAGCAGTCTATTGCTTCGATCATCATGGTACTATTCATAAACGCAATATCCGCAAAACTAAACCCAGCCATACAGCATTCCTCCCGACAGTTTTCCCATCGGTCCAATCCTTTTTATATCACCACCGACGGCCTGGTTACCGTCTTCCTATATTATTTAAACTTTTATTTTTATTTCATTCCCACTACCCCTCAACCTTTTCCGCTTAGAGGATCTGCTGGAAAGCGCGGTTGATGGGCGACCGGACGGGCACACCCTTCCAGAAGTCGATGGTCTGAACGGCGCGCTTGGCGATACCCTCGGGGGTAAACTCGAACTTCTGTTGGACGAATCATGGTTAGCAATGGCCTGCGATAACATGGCGAAAAATAACTTGCCTTGTAGACATCCTTGTAGGGGCCGGAAGCACCGAAGCGGTTCAGGCCGAACTGCTCGTGAGTGTACTTCTCCCAGCCCGTGGTGCTCATGACCTCAATGGACAGAGAGGGAATGCCATCGGGAAGGACGCTGAGCTGGTAGTCCTTGGGCTGAGTGTCGAACACCTCGAAGCAGGGAAGAGAGACAACGCGGGCCTTGATGTTGTGCTTCTCGGCGAGCAGCTTGACGGCGTCAATGGCGATGCACACCTCGGAACCGGTCGAGACGAGGGTGATGTCGGCACCCTCCTGCTCGTGGAGGACGTAGCCACCCTTGATCGCCTTCTCGATGGTGGAGCCCTCGAGCTGGGGAAGGTTCTGGCGAGAGAGAGCAATGATGCTGGGGGTGTGCTTGGAGGTGAGAGCGATGTAGTAGGCAGCCGAAGTCTCGTTGCCATCCGCTGGGCGCCAGACCATGCAGTTGGGGAGGGCGCGGAAGTGGGTCAGGGTCTCAATAGGCTGATGGGTGGGACCATCCTCACCAAGACCGATGGAGTCGTGAGTGGCAACCCAGATGACGCGGACCTGGGAAAGGGCGGAAAGACGGACGGCACCGGCAGCGTACGAGACGAAGTTGAGGAAAGTACCGCCATATGGGAGGATGGTACCATAGGCAGCGAGACCGTTCATGATGGCGCCCATACCGTGCTCACGGACACCGTACCGGATGTACCGACCCTCATATGTGCCGAGACCAGTCGCTGGGGGCTGGAAGTCGATAGAGCTCTTGGAGCGGGTAAGGTTGGAGCCAGTCAAATCGGCAGAGCCACCAACAAGCTCGGGGACGGCATCAAAGATCTTGTTGATGACAATCTCGGAAAGCTTTCTGGAGGCGACAGCGGCATCGGCAGGAGTGTAGACAGGGAGGTTCTTCTCCCAGCCCTCGGGGAGATCACCCTTCTGGCGGCGGACGAGGTCAGCAGCCTCACCCTTGTACTCGTCGGAGTACTTGGCGAACAGCTTGTTCCACTCCTCCTCAGCGGCGGCACCAGCAGCCGAAACCTTGCGGCAGTGGTCATAGACCTCCGGGAGAACGTCGAAGCTCTTCTCGGGGTCGAAGCCGAACTTCTCCTTGAGCTGCTTAATATCATCAGGCTTCAGGGGAGCACCGTGGACACCGTGGGTGCCCTGCTGCTTGGAGCCGAAACCAATGATGGTCTTGAGCTGGATAAGAGTGGGCTTGTCCTTGACCTCCTGGGCCTTCTTGAAAGCGTTCAGGATGCCCTCGAGGTCGTGGTCACCGTCCTCGACGGTGATGGTGTGCCAGCCGTAGGCCTCGTATCTCTTGATGACATCCTCAGTGAAAGCCTGGTTGGTGTCACCATCAATGGTGATGTGGTTGTCGTCCCAGACGGCAATGAGGTTGCCGAGCTGGAGATGGCCGGCGAGAGAGCAGGCCTCGGAGGAGACACCCTCCATCAAGCAGCCGTCACCGAGGAAGGCATATGTGTAGTTGTCAACAAGGTCGTAACCGGGCTTGTTGAAGACAGCAGCGGTGTGCGCCTGGGCCATGGCAAGACCGACAGCGTTGCTGATACCCTGGCCGAGAGGCCCAGTGGTGACCTCCACGCCGGGAGTGTCGTGGGCTTCGGGATGGCCGGGGGTGATGCTGTCGACGGTCTATGATGGTGACTGTCAGCGATTTGACCCAGCATTTAGATGGGAAATAAGCTTCTACTTACACGGAACGCCTTGAGGTCATCAATGGAGAGGGCATAGCCGTAGAGGTGGAGGAGAGCATATTGGAGCATGCATCCGTGACCGTTACTGTGGGTGGTAAGGTCAGCTCATAGCTCACTCACCCAGCGCGAGCTGTTTAAGCTACCAGCTCAGAGAGAGAGAGCACTTACGAGAGAACGAATCTGTCGCGGTTGAGCCACTTTGGGTTCTTGGGGTTAAACCTCATGATCTTGTTGAAAAGAACGTGGGCAACAGGTGCCATGCCCCTATACTCGTGTCAGAAACCTCAAACCTTGTTTGCGCCGGCATCGGCAGTCCGTGTTTTGACGCCATCGTCGAGGGAGCTTGCTTACATTGGGGCACCGGGGTGACCGGAGTTGGCATGAGCGGTCGCATCGGCCTGAAAGAGAGAATTAATTGTAAGTCACTGGCCATTCTGATGCGCTCTCAACAGGTGTTGGCGGCGCCGAATTGTACACATGGCGGAATGCCTTCGAACAGGATTGCGATGGCGGGGGCGGGGTTCTTTTTTCTGTTGAGAGACTCTTGGATGGAGGGGTATTGGAACTTACGGCCAGAACACGGATCGTGTTGATGGTCTTGGTGTCAACCTCGGTGAAGCCCATCTTTGCGGTTTGTCTACTGAATCAATCTAAAGACAATGACAAGATAGGAGGAAGATTGTACGAGGAGGAGAAAGGGGAGGGGAGTCACTGGATATGAAGAGGGAATTGGGAAGAGAGCGAAAGGTTCCCGGTGGGGTGTTTTAACCAAGGGCAAGGGGAGGGCGTTGGGGGGTGTCGAGACAAAGTGGGGTTATGCCTCTGGGGGAGTTCCAGGTAGGAGAGCTTCCCCTGCCCGTGCCTTCTGGTTCGCCCGGATGAATGCCAGCTGTGGACCTTTTGGCGAGTCCAGGGACCTCTACGGTATCTAATCTCTCAGTCTGGCAGCCAGTTTTTTTGTCTGTTTTGCCCCCAGCCGTGATGATCTTTTTTTTTTCTGTCGCCGCCTAGTATCGGAGCAGGCGGAGCTTGGTGACGTCGAGAAGTCCTTGACATTTGCTGGCGTGCTTAAGGTAGCTCCGGCTTGTCCTTAGCTCCCCATCAATTCTTAACCTACTATCATCTTCAACAGCTGTGCCCATGAGTATCTCAGAGGAGTGGGAGCGCTATGAAACAGCCATGAGCGGCACGTTTCCCCTCCACATGGATGCCCCGCGTTTCTCAGATGTGTGTCCCAAGAGATGATCAATCAAGACCCAGATATCACAAAGCCATGCTGCTCACTCAGCGAACCAGATCTCCGCTCCGCGGTAATGCGAGGAGATAACACATCACCCATCAAACATTAGGAATTCCTAAATCTCCGGGCAGCTGACCTTCCATGGATGGCGCTATCTCCCTCGACACCGACTTTCAACCTCGAAACCCCTGGCATGGACGAAATCGGAGGTTCGCCCGATGTGAATGTCAATACATAATTACAAAACAGATGCAGGGGCGGGGTCTTGACGAGCTGCCGTGCCATGAGCTGGTGGAGGCGAGCGCTATTGGCCACAGGCTTTGCCTCTGGTTGGGCCATGATGAGACGACTTATTCATAGCACAAAGACCCAGACATAGCGCTTGCCACGCCATCCTACTCCTGCTACATGCCGAGCATCTTGTGCGTTGCGTGATGCCCGGCAGAATACAGCCGCTCTCAGATATTTGTCCGAACTTACCAAACATGAGTGACGGTCTAATTGCTGATAGAGATTCGGATTAGGGTTAGGGTCTAAGCGTAGGTAGCTCTCTAGAGTTAAACTCAAAAAACTTCATAGCGGGTGAGGGGCACCCTCTCAACACCAAGCCTCAACCCGGCGAGCGACCAATTCAGCCTAAAATCTTCAAGAGGCATTAACCACGCCTGGACCCTGCGTCCCCACTCCTGTCACCGGGCTGGAATTTTAGACGAGGCTGAAAGTCTCTTACGACAACATCTCCCAATGGAGTAATTACACAACATTCAGCCTCTGCCTCGCTCATTCACACATCTGAATATCTGAGATCTCATCATGGTCCAAGCCAAGCTCGATACCGCCCCTCAAAAGGCTCGCTCAAAACAACAACCATCAAAACCCAAGAGAAGACCCCAAACAAGCGAACAGCACAAACTCAAACCTCACCCCAACAACGAAAAAGTCATCATCTCACCCTCCGAACTCAAACACTACCAGCTCATCCTCGACCTCTTCCACCGCACCTTCAACGACACTCTCACGTCCCCAGACTTCACCACCCAGCTCCAAACCCTCAAGCAATCCCTCTTCGACCGCGACTTCGCCACCGCCTTCACAAACACTCCCTCCAACCTCCCCATCTATTCCGCTCGCTGGTCCCCCCCAAGAGCCCTAGCTTACTCCTCCATCCTCACCTCCCTCTCCCGCCACCTCCCAAAGCTATACTCTCCCCCCAACCACCTCACCTGCCTAAGCATAGGAGGCTGCACCGCCGAACTAGCCGCCTTCGCCTCCGCCCTCACTTTACTCCCCTCCTCCCCCTCCGGTCAAATAACCCTCCTCGACTCCGCCCCCTGGGGCCCCGTCCTCGACAGCCTATCCCACTCCCTCACTACCTCCCCCCCAATATCAAAATACGCCTCCAAATCCACCGTTCAACAACCTCCCTTTATCTCCCCTGACCGGCTACAGTTCAACTTCCTTCAACAAGACGCCCTCGCCACCCCCTACTCCCAATTATTCCCAACCACTTCCCCGGTCCCCGCCCCAGTGCTAGTCACCTTATTCTTCACCCTCAACGAACTCTTCACCTCAGCCGGGATAGGCAAAACCACCTCCTTCTTACTAAACCTCTCCTCCGCCATCCCCATCGGGTCACTACTGCTAGTGGTCGACAGTCCGGGGTCATACTCGGAAACGACAGTGGGGACGTCACAAAAGAAATACCCCATGGCGTGGCTGCTGGACAAGATTTTGTCATCTGTCTGCCCGGATACTAAACCGTCAGAGGCACCTGACGGGAGAATAAAGTGGAAGAATCTTGAGAGCCACGACTCGATCTGGTTTCGACTGCCAGAAGGAGAGCTGGAGTACCCCATCCCATTGGAGAACATGAGGTACCAGATGCACTTGTACCGGGCTGTTGATCCTGCTGCTCCTGAACAAGAAGACGAGGAGCAGGGGAGTGGAGAGGATGAGAATTGAAGGGGCCGTAAAAGTAAAAAATAAATATACCATTAATTTCTTCACTGTGCACTACCCTTGCTCTCTGCCCTCTGTTGCTTGCCTTCTATCATAATCATCGGATATTATACCCTCCTTTCTCGCAGTGCTATGCTTAAAACACCCCTCACCATTCCCTTGAAAACCCCCCATAAAAGAAAAAAAGAAAAGAAAAATCAAGCCCAAACCAACTTCTTAACCGCATGCCCCAACTGCTCCAACAACGTCGTATTCTTCCTCGCCTCCGCCACACTGATAATATCCCCCTTCTCAATCAAATGCCCCTCCTCCTCCTTCCCCCCCGCCAGCCTCGGCTGGTTGTGCATCGCCAACCTCTCAATCTCGGCCGCGATCACCACTACCTGCTGAATCTCCGTAAGACGCGTGATCTCCTCCGGCTCCTCCCCTCCTTTTATTTTCCCACCACTCGGATCAGCAGCCGACGTCTGACTATACAGCGCCTTCAGCGCAATCTTCCTCGACGGCACCGGCAACACACCACCAGTCTTTCCCGAAAAGAACCCAGCCACATTCGACAGCGCCGCCGAGGTGAAATCCCCATCACTCTTCGCCTGCGGATGATCAGACATGGACGACAGCGAACGGGTATTCACCCGCGTCACATCCGTCAGCCCAGGCTTGTACTCAATCACCAACCCCACATTCCTCAGCTCGTCCACCTGAGCAGGCGAGATGGTGGACGTGATATACGTCCCGAACCTGATCTTGGTCACATGCGCCAAGTCGACCCGCTCAAACGACGAAACCTTGTCGAGATTCCAGTCGAACCGGCAGAGATACAGCGCCACGTCCGTCAGCAGCAGCACGGCCTCCTCAAACGTGGCGCTGCGGACAGTGTCCGGGACGCTGGGGGTCAAAAACGTCCACCCGCCGATAAACTCCTCGGTCTCGTCCTCAATGACCCTCTTTTGGCAGAGCTCAATGGCTTGCTGGCGCATGTTTTGCATCGATACCGCCGGGTCCTTGGTCATCATGTTGGCTTCAAACTCTTCAAACACGAGCGAGGTGACGTTCCCTAGCAAAAAGTCGATGCTAGCTTGGAGAAAAAAGTCGTTGAACATCCTGCAATATATCATGTCAGCATCGACATTCCCGTCCCAAAAGACTGAAAAAAACTCACCCGTTAAACAACCTCGTCAAACTCAACCCAGCATCCGTCAACGCCCCCCGATAATTCCTCTTCCTCGTCCTCGTATAATCCCCCTTCATCGCCCCCGTGCTAGCATACTGCTTGCTAATCGCATCCCCATTATCCGCCCACAGCGTATTAAACCAGCTATTCTCCTGATCCCTCTGCACCCCCATATCAAACCCTTCCGCCTTCAACTGCAAATCTAGCATATACTTCCCAAACGAGCTCTGGCACACATTCGTCCTGTCCAAGCAATCCATACAATTCGTCCTCAACACCCCCCTCTGCCTCTCCACCACCACCCTCCCCCCATCCACCACCACACTGCTCCCCAGCCTCTCCAACTCTCCCCCCAAAATCTGCAGCAGCACACTGACATTCTCAAATTTCATCCCCCTGCAAACAGCATGAAAGTCAAACCACTCAAACCCAACCTTTTCCCTTCCCTCCTTTTCCCGCTCTTCATTCAACCTCTCCACCGACTTCTCATACAGTTCCGCAATAGGCGCCTCAACACCATGCTTCTCCACCAAATTCACCACCTGCAACTCCCCATACCTCTGTCCCAACCGTTCAAAGTGCCTCTTCAACGCCCCATAATTCGCCTCTTGGCTATGCATCAACACAGGCGACGGCTTCAACGAATAAGGACTCTGGGTAAAAAACAACGGAAAGCTCCCCCGGACCTGAACAAAAGAATACACCTTCCCCTTGTCCCCCTTATCCCCACACAAAATCTGCTCCGTCTCAACCCCATTAGCCACATACCCCTCCTCATCAATCCCCCTCCTCAAATACCTCAGCCCCGCCCTTTTTATACTTCTCCTACTAATAACCGTAATCACAAACCTCCTCTCCGTCCCCCTCAACCCATCTTCCTCCGTCTTCTCCTCCCCCGGCGAAAGCTCACTCAACTCCACACTCTCCTTTCCCCCCCCCTCCCCATCCACCTGCGGCGGCCTCCCATCCACCACAAACCCCCTCTCCCCCACAAACCCCTGCATCAGCGGCATCACCACCGCATCCGCCCCCGCCTCGACAAACTTCTTCATCACGTTCCCATTCCAGAAATACTCCTGATCCACCTGCTTCCACAGTGGCGTTGTCGTCAGCCCCCCCCTCTCCCCCCTTTTCTCGTCCGCTTGAGACCGTGTAATATCATAATCATACGCAAAGAAAAACGTTTTGCTTGACCCAAAAAGGATCTGTGCCGTTCTGAGGAGCTTTGGCAGCAGAGAAATCGCCGCCTCGCTCCCATCCGCCCCCTCAGGAATGCGAAACCTCGTCGGAACATTCTTGTTTGATGCCTTTTGCTGTTGCTGACCAGAAGGATCAGGCGCATCAGCAGTCAACCCCATCTGCCTTTTACTCTCCCCCGCCCACCCACTCCTACTAAACCACCTCTGCGCAAACCTCCCATAACTCCCGCGGCGGGAAATAACATCCTGCGCGATGCTACTCCTCGTCGCAGCAGCAGCACCCGGCGTAGCGTCATTCTGACCTTGTCCTTCATCTTCGGGGGCGGACTCAACCGCGTCGTTGATGTTACCGCCAGGGAGCTCGTCAATCCCTAACCCTCCCGCCTCTGGGGACGTCTCATCATCCCCGCTGGTGCTGGGACTTGTCGTCCCCTCGACTTGCTGCCGGTTTTTCAACGCGAGGGAAGTTTTAGAAATAGAATCGGCGGCTTCCTTTTGGGAGGATAGAGGGGTGAGGGCTACTTCGGTGACGACGTAGATGGGGTGCTTGTTGAGGAGGTTGGCGACTTGCTGCCGGCGGGTGATGGAGATGAGGTAGGAGTAGTGGAAGACTGTTATTATGCCTTTTTTACCCACCTCTATTAGCGCCGTGTGGTAGTGAGAGGGGAAAGGGGCCAACATACCGACTATACCGTAGGCTTCAAACGAAGAACCTGGTTCATTTGTTGCCGGGGCGTTGTCCCGAGAAAGAGTAGAGACGGAGACATTGGGACCGTACTTGATCTTCACCAGAGGCAAAGCAGGCGGACGACTGCCAGCTGGAGCGTCTTTGGAGGGGACGGGGTTCAGAGGGTGGAGGATGAGCCCGTCGACGGCTGCGCAGATGAGGACCTTGCGGGCTAGGCCGGGCATTTTGTATCCGTAACTTTGCTGTGACTGTATCCGCAATGTCTTGTAGTAAGAAAGTCAACGTTATGCGCTGTGGTATGAAAAAAGATGCGACGGGGCCCCAGTCGGAGAGAGCTGCCAGAATAGGTGAGCTTGGAATATAGTGAAAGTAAGCTATGACGAAATGTTGCTGTTGGGTGGTTTGTTCATAAAAAGATTCACATGCTGTTCTTCGTTCTTCTTGCGGTTGGAAATGCTCGAGAAAATGCGCAGTAAAGCAGACAAGCAGTTGATACCAGACTACGTTGTAAGTCTGATCTACTGAGAGAGAGAGAAATCGGGCCAACAACCTTGAGGGGCACGAGGGGGGTCGCGACTTGGGCTGGCAGCTGTGGGTGTGAGTGATGATGTCTTTCAATGCATGGTGGGGCCTGCAAGCGCCCACTGCAGTCGGGAGCCAAACAGCGTCACTGTGCAGAAGCAAGCCCCCACGTCAGACGACTCGATGAATAATGAATTTGTCCAGCCATTGCCAACCCCAACCCTGATAATACCAGAAAACCAAAACTTAGCCTTGAAACGGTGAAGCAGATGCACAGCAAAAGAAGCCCTGATGACAATGAATTTTGAATTTTCTGGAAGGCTACTGCAGAAAGTCTGCCAGTTGGTGTAGCAATCCCGACTTAATGATAGATAGCCGGGGATATCAAGACAAAAGCAACATATCTCAGTTTATTTCATCATTCATCCATCCAATATGTAACCCATCCTCAAATTTCCCTTTTTCTTGGCCAATCCACGCTAGCTACTTTACATAGCAAGTCTCTCGACCTTGTCGCGGAGGGCGCGGATCTTGGAGTTGAGGTCGGAAGCCTCGTTGGAGGTGAGAGAAACGGCGATAACGGCGCGAGAGACACCGCAGGCACGGCCCTATCAGTATCAAAGTCAGCATGTAACTTCAGACCTCGAAGAAGAGCGAGAACTCACCAGAGCAATCTTGCTGGGCACGTAGACGTAGGGCACGTTCTTCTCCTCAGAGATCAAGGGAATGTGGAGGACAATGCTGAGAGGAGCAGTGTCGGCGGCAAGGATGACGAGCTCGCTGGTGCCACGGTTGATGGACTTGGTGGCCTCGTTGGCACCCTTCTTCAGCTGTCTGTAGTGGCTGGCCTGCTGGACGCAGTCAAGGAGCTCCTGAACAAGCGCAGGGTCCTCGGCCTTGGGCCAGGCGGCAGACTCGTTTTGACCAGACATTGTCGGTGGTGGTGTTGGTGGAAATGAATAGCGATAGTTTGTGCTTTGTTTCCGATCGTCTCCAGGGTTCACTGCAGGTTTGCTCGCCCTGGGGGTGCTAGGGACTGTTGCTGGGGAATGCGACGTGAACGATGCAGAAAGAAAGAAGAGAGCTTCTCCAAAAATGCGACTGCAAAAAAATTGATGGGTTTGCGCCTGCTGCCCCCCGGCGAGAGTTTGGGCGGTGTGGGTTTCGCAGGTGGCAGAAACTGCACGCTTACCTAATGCCAGCTTGCTGGGTCCTGCCGAGCAAAGCTGCACAGCCAACCAACCCGCAACCTGGAAACACCTCGTCCAGCAAACACCAGCCAACAACTTGGAACCGTCATCCCCCATCCACAGCAACTCGCCTTCAACCGCTTGCTTCGACTTCTCTCAACACACGCATCGCAACCCCAATTCCATCGCCCCCGAGCTTTTCATTTTCGAATTTTCCACCAGTCGATACAGCTTCGTGCTTAAACATTCACAATGTCGGATCTCTGGTAAGCCGCTAGCCCGGGGCTGTCCCCTCACAGTCAACCACCACAACACGCGGAGGCTGGAGCTACTCGCTACACTCATCCAACAACCACCACCACCCTCTTCAACACCATGCATTGGCCCTGCGCATCTGCTGCGATGCATTCTTGACTGACTTTGCTAACATGATTTCTTTTGCAGCCCCGTCTACGCGGTTAGTACCCTCGCTCCACCCCGTTGAAACCAACATCAGCTCTGCGGCGTCGGCGAATCCTCCTCGCTTCCATATCGACTCGATATCAACACCAACAATCAAGCATACATGTACTGACATACCATGACAGCCCTTCTTCGGCGCCATGGGCTGCACCGCGGCCATCGTATTCACCTGCATGGGTGCCTCGTACGGTACCGCGAAGTCCGGTGTTGGTATCGCCGCCATGGGTGTTCTCCGTCCTGATCTCATCGTCAAGAGTATGTGGCGGCCGACGACATCCCTCCCAAGCCAAGCGATGCTGGACTAACCCTTGTATCTCTCTCCAGACATTGTTCCCGTCATCATGGCTGGTATCATTGGTATCTACGGTCTCGTCGTGTCTGTCTTGATTTCCGATGCTCTCACACAAGACTCGTACGCCCTCTACACTGGTTTCGTACAGCTCGGTGCCGGTCTCTCGGTCGGTCTCGCTGGTTTGGCTGCTGGTTTCGCTATTGGTATCGTTGGTGATGCCGGTGTCCGTGGTACTGCTCAACAACCGAGGCTGTTCGTCGGCATGATTCTCATTCTCATTTTCGCTGAAGTCTTGGGTAAGTTCGTCTGTGTGATAGGTGCGCGGCAACGAATGCTAACATGGCCCAGGTCTGTACGGCTTGATTGTTGCTCTTCTCATGAACTCGAAGGCTACTATCAACATTGTCTGCGCTTAAGCGTGTCTTTTGGTTCTCGCCGCGGGCAGATGTGGACGGACAAGATGTTTTAATCAACAAATCCATATTCCAACGCGGATCACACATCCATACATCGCCTCGTCCCGTGCCTGCAATGGGTTCCGGGACAGGGGCACATCCGGGGTTGTCATGGCATTGGCGAGATGATTGGTATACATTATTTGGGGGTTGAGCGAGCGGCGTATCTCGACGATTGGAACAGGTTAATGGTTTGGTGGCAACTCGGAACGTACATGTACTATTGTCTCATTATGGTTGCTTTATCACACTCGTGGGGTCTGGTTTTCTTTTTCTCATCATAGACGGATGATGGGCAAAGACTGTAGTTTAGGTTGGAATGGTGTTCTTTGCTATGTTGTCTCTTGCTGTGCTTTTGTGCTGTGATAATAGGATGGCGGTATCGTGTATTGGTAGAGTAAGTCTCACACTTTTTTCTGTTGGACTATTTCACTGACGCTGGCATAGTATTCGAGTATTCGACGTTCTGCTACTCTCTTATGCCTGCCAATTGCCCCCCAAGCCGTCTTCTAGACCCTGGCAATAAGATCAAAATACGGTCGCTGTAAATTCTTGGTCAAGATTCCGAGAGAAGCATCTGCTGTTCCGGAGGAGGAACAGAAGGTTGAACCAAGCCATATATAATAAACCTTTTAGATGGTTGTATCAGTCTTCCCCACAGCATATGACAAGACCACACCGGCTTGCTCCACCACAAAAACTCAACTTCCCACACCACTCCACAACCCAAATAGCCTCGCCCGGCTAGCTCAATCGGTAGAGCGTGAGACTCTTAAGGAGTACTCTGAAATCTCAAGGTTGTGGGTTCGACCCCCACGTCGGGCTCAATTCCCGATCATTGATCAACTTCAATTTTTGTGTTTTTGTCAGTGTCGTGCACGGGGCGGACGTACGTTCTGGCTGGCATCTCTCCCTTCTTTTTGTTGTTGGGTGTATATATGATTGGTTTCGGTAATGTCATTCTGGTACCTTGAGAGGCCTACTTGTTCAAACATGTACAGTGCCATCCAACCATCCGCCTAGCTTAAGTGCTACGGCACGGCTCAGTTCGGTCGACCTGTATAGCTTTCTTCTCCATATCGTCGAGGATCTTGTCAATATAGTCCCCTGCTGCCGAAAGGTGAAGGATATGGGCAATGGCGCGGTGGAGTGCTAAAAGCCGTGACAAGGGAGGATCGATGCTCCGGCTCTCGGTGAGGAAGAGTGTACGCGTAACAGGGACCAGACGTCCCACGATAAAAGAAGGGAGAAAGGAGCCGATTCGGTAGGTATGTGGTGGTTGGTCAGAGACAGGCTCGAAAAACAACTCAAAGTCGCCAAAAAGGCAGTGCAGGGTGTGGGTTAGCGTGATGGCGTTCCGTGGTCGATCAATGTCGTTACCAGCAAGTAGATCGACGACACCATAGTCAAGCATATTGAGGATCGCAAGGGCGGCTTCTTTCGAACGAGATAATTGGGAATCTGCATCCCGTGACGTAAGGGAATGGGGAAGGATATGTGCTACTTCTAGACGCTCAAACTGCGTTTCGCCCGGAAGCAAATTTCCATCGTCGTCCGAAAGCAAATTTCCATCGTCGTCCTTCGCATCATCGCCATATTTTCTCACACGATTTAGTGCTTCGGTTATGTCGAATCGACGACTTATGACACAACGATGCCGGTCGCGGATGAGGCACGCACCGCGGAGCTCTGCCACTCGTTCTGGCGTGCCGACCAGGTCTTGGGATTCTCCTCCTTGGGAATGGTATACTGGGGAAGGCTGCAGTGTCTTTTTTGTGGAGGCTTTTACTAGGAGACATTAGCAGAAGTTGAGACGGCACGTCGTGGATAAAAATAGAGAGTCCGACTTAAAACAAAGGCCTTCAAACATAGTGATGAGGTATTAAAAGATAGTCGAATGGCCTTAAAAAATAATTAATAGGCGTTCCATTTATATCCCAATGCCTATTAAATCATCTTTAATACGTATCGACTATCTTTAAAGGCCTATTCACTATCTTTCAAGACCTTTATTTTATATAGCAGTCTCTATTTTCGTTATCCACAACGTGGACGGCAAGGAGGGGAGGCCGTGTCTTACGAGGGAGGAAAAGGTTGTCGAAGAGATGCTCTGCAAAGCGAACCAAGGCGGGTTCCAGCTCGGCATTGCTGAAATCAACGTCATCATCTTCGCCGTTTATTGGGAGTGCCACGGACTGGAAAAAAGCTCGGAGATAAATATCTTGTGATGTCTCTGAGCATGAATATTCGTACGTGAGGCGGATGAGCAAGGGGCGGTTGTAAGAACGTCCCGTCCGGTCGCTTGATTCTGTCGCTTCGAAGTGGTTTATGATGCGGTAAAATTTGCGCCTTGCTTGATCACGCAAACCTGGTTGTTCTAGCGGCGCCACTGATGCGGGATAGGTAATTCCTTCAAGAGTGTTGGGGCTGGCCATCCTATCGTCATTCGTTGATGTGGTGCAAAGAAAAAGTCGAGTCGCTGCAATATGTAAAGAGGAGGAACATGAACCAAAGTGCAGCGGTAAGCACGTTGTAAACAAAAAAATGGAGACTGCCACTTTAAAAAAAGACCCTGAAAGATAGTGAACAGGCTTTAAAAGATAGTCGATAGGCCTCAAAAAATAGTCGATAGGCCTCAACATTACATGATAGGCGTTCCAATTGTATATAAATGCGTATTAAACTATGTTTAAAACCTATCAACTATCTTTCAATACCTTATAATTATCTTTAAAGACGTTTATTTTAAGTAGCAGTCTCTATTATTTTGTCCACGACGTGCTTCCTTGCAACAGCGACACACATTCGAGAAAGACACGTGGGACGTTTCCTCGTGGGACGTTTCCTCGTGGGACGTTTCCTCGTGGGACGTTTCCTCCTTGACCATTATCAATCATCTGTTTGGAGGTGGGTATTTCGGACTCGATCAACTTCCCTGAACAACTTCTTATAAAACGCTTGAGTACTGTATATCAAGATACGGACTAATAAAAGGTACCAGAGAAGCATCATGCACACAGTATCTCAAATGGACGGCAGATGGTTTTTGCACAAGTAGTCCTAACGATAGAATGCTATCGTCCTTGCCAGGCTCTTCACCTCGGCGTCATCCTCTCTACCCACCGGCTTCCTGTCATGTCTTCCTAGTGCCGCTCCACCAAGGCCGCTATCGTGACTTACCGACGATGTAGAAGCTTTCTGAGGTATTCACAAAGTTTACCCGGGCGTGTCAACAAAAGCAGGGTTTTCTTCCTCCCTCTCAATCCTATCAAGGAGGATGAAGCCCCGATTACGGCGAACGAAAGAATAAACAAACGTTCAACTCTTTTCATGATGCAGATCTCGAAACCCCATACCCACAGGGTGTCACCCAAGCAAACCATCTGAACTCCGTGCAGTTCCCGTCAACGGGAACCAAAGCTTCCCGCAAACTCCAGGATTCAAATACTAGTATTCGGGACGGTTTTCTTTCAGCCTCAAACGAGGCGAAGGAGCCGCTAATCTTCATATGTCACCTCTTTCCGTTCATGGGGTGTGTGATGTTCTTCTCTCGAGGTGGAGGTGGAGAATGTGACAGCGCAACTCGGAAAGCAACCAACAACAATGGACACGATGGTGTGCATTACCTAATACTAGTATTCCGTTGTGTTGGGTGCCGCACCAGCCACAGGTGAGGCTGGTGAGAGGGTCCAGTACGGACGGGTTCATCCAGTCAAGGCAGGGAACGTGTGTGACAGATTTGTGGCACGGTCATTGTTCATGCAAGGGAATGCGGTAACTGCCGCGCTGAGTGGTCAATTCCTCACACTTCAGCGATGGGTGCCCGGGTAGATCCCCGCAATTTTGGTTGCGATCCTGCCAATCCAATGTCTGTCACTCGCTGCTTCTCGGCTGGGCGAGCGAGAAGGGACTTGACCAGGGTCGGGAGAGGTTGTTGCAGTGCAGCCGGCCCAGTGTGTGCTGCCAGCAAACACACACAGCAGCAGCAGCAGCTCTTGGCCAAAAAAGAGGCAGTTGGTACACATTTTTTGGGGGCTGTTTTTTTTCGTTGATTTGATTCTCTCGTCACGCGTGTTCCGTTCCCCCCCTTTTCTCACACACACATCCTCACTCTCACCGCTTGAGTGTGCATGAGGAAAATTACATTCCTACCTCAAAAGGGCAGGACTTTCGTACCTAGAGCCTTACCTCGCCTCTCACTCGCGCAAATCGCATCGATAGACGTTACACGCACGCCGCTTTCGCTACGCTACCCACCTAGGGAATACTAGTATCCAGATCGATCAACGACAGGGGTGGGTGTTGGTGTTGTTGCTGTGGCCTCACACCACAATTTCCCCTAAGCACAGTTCTTTTTTTTTCTTTTTTGCTGCTTATCGTTTTTTGGCGATTTGCTCCGAGAGCGCTACATTACTCCCCGAGTATAAAGACTGCGCGCACCCGTCGCGTTGCTCTTGTCTTTCGAGATGTCCACCGGTAGCAGATATTCTCTGAGGCAGACGCCAAGGTGAGTGATACTCTTTTTTCTTTCTTATCGTTTCCTTTGTCGTTGTTCACCTCTTCCCTCTCTGGCGCAAACCGGTTCGCGTTTCGGTGTTTACACTCACCGAGGGGCTCACCTTGTTGTGGTGTGGCCAGCTGGTCAGCTGGAATGCGCCGAGATCATGCCACCCTTTTACCCTACCAATTGGACCTTTGCTTGGTGATCAATGGTATCCTAACAGTATGCATGTATTAGGAAAAAAGAATTGTTTGATGGCATGGTAGAGACGCCTGCTCGCCGCAACCTCCGTCGCAAGAACCAGTCCTCCATCACAGAGTCTGACGCCGAGTCTACCTCAGCCTCCGAGACCACCGCCGTCATGGCCGGCAAATCTGTGCGCCAGCGCGGCGTCGCCAAGTTCACCGAGCACGTCGACGAGGTGGACGAGGTCCCTACCGCCCCCACTACTCCTGAGAGCGATTCCTCCAAGCCCCTCCTCGACACCAAGGCGAAGACCAATGGCGCCAGCAAGAAAGATGAGAAGATTGTCGACGGGTGGAAGCCCGGTATGGATCCCAAGGTCGACCTCTCAGGCGAGTACGAATTCGGTGGGCCGTGGTTCGTCTCGGTCATGATGATCGGTTTCCCAGTTCTCATGTGGTACATGTGGATCGGCGCTGAGTACTACGATGGCAAACTCCCTCTCCCCGAGGCCGGTCAGTCTTGGGGTGACTTTGGCAAGCATCTCTTCAACCTTTGCTACACCGGCGCGTTTCCCCATGCCAAGGCGTGGTTGATCTACTGGACGTTTTTCATTGTGGAGGGTGCCATGTACTGCCTCATGCCCGGTGTCTGGGCATATGGCAAGCCCCTCCCGCACAAGAACGGTGAGCAGCTCAAGTACTACTGCTCGGCCTACTCCTCGTTCTACACCACCATCGCCCTGGTCGCCGGGCTTCACTTCTCTGGCGTCTTCCCTCTGTACACCATCCTCGATGAATTCGGACCCTTGCTTAGCGTGTCCATATTCAGCGGCTGGCTGGTCTCGTTCGTCGCTTACTTCTCGGCCCTCTACCGCGGCGCCCAGCACCGCATGTCGGGTAACCACGTCTATGATTTCTTCATGGGTGCCGAGCTCAACCCCCGCATGTTTGGCATTCTCGACTTCAAGATGTTCTTTGAGGTGCGCATGCCCTGGTACATTTTGTTCCTGCTGTCTTGCGCGGCCGCGGCCCGACAGTGGGACCAGTACGGATATGTCTCTGGAGAAGTCGGTTTCCTGGTGCTCGCTCACTACCTCTATGGCAATGCTACTTCCAAGGGCGAGGAGCTGATCGTCTCGAGCTGGGACATGTACTATGAGAAGTGGGGCTTCATGTTGATCTTCTGGAACTTGTCTGGCGTCCCTCTTTCGTATTGCCACTGCACGCTGTACCTGGCCAACCACGACCCTGCGACGTACAGGTGGAACCGGTATTTCTTGGTCGCGCTTTATGTGGCGTACCTGTTTGTGTACTGGGTTTGGGACACGACCAACAGCCAGAAGAATGCGTTTAGGGCGATTGAGAAGGGGAAGCTGGTCAAGAGGAAGACTTTCCCTCAGCTGCCGTGGCAGGTGGTGAAGAACCCCAAGGTGATCGAGACGGGGCTGGGGGACAAGATTTTGGCGGATGGGTGGTACGGCAAGGCGAGAAAGATTCACTACAGCTGCGACACCTTTTTTGCGCTGTCGTGGGGGTTGATTACTGGATTTGAGAGCCCTTTTCCGTGGTTTTATGGGGTTTTCTTTACGATTATGATTGCGCACAGGGCGTGGAGGGATATCCACCGGTGTAGGGAGAAGTATGGGGAGGCTTGGAAGGAGTATGAGAGGCAGGTGCCTTATTTGTTTATTCCGGTGAGTTCTGACCCCCCTGGATGAAATTGAGAGTGGGAAAGGGTGGGAACTAATGATTTTTGTGTGTAGTACGTCTTTTAAGCTTGATCTTGTGCAGCGAGGCACAAAAGTCCCGAGGGGTTGGAGCCGCGGTTGCATTGCAGGAGTTGGGTCCGGGTATCTGCACTGCAAGGCTGAGTGATTGGCCTGCGGTGTGACATGTTCCTAGCAGTAGCAGTAGCGGCGGCGGCTAAAAAGATGTGATGAACAGATGGGTTGGGATGGGGTGGGATGGAGAGATGAAGAAAGAATGATGACTTCCCAGGAGATGGGGTGAAGATTGATTTGATGAACATGGGATGATGACTGGGTAGGTAGGGTAGGTCAGGATGGGCAATGAAATGGACGGTTGGGTGGATGGATGGGCGGGTAGGTTAAGGATAGGGACGGACGGACGGGATACCCTCGGGGTGGTGAGTGAGTTGGTAGGATCAACTCTGCGCGGACGGAAAATGATAGGAAGAAGGGGGATGGAATAGGGGAAAGGGTGGGAAAGGATGGGAGAGGGGAAGGTGGTCAAAATTTGTGCTTTCACTACTTGCAGTTTACGGTTTGCTTCTTTTTTTGCTTGTTGCGAATTTACTCCTGGCAAAAGGCATGCAACGCGAGCAGGCGAAAGTGGAGCGGGCGAGTTCGGATGGGAGGGAGGGTTTTATCTCATGTTGTAATCGTTAATGACTTTTGCTGCTTCTTTATTTTCGGAGAGTATATATTTATTGGATTATTTTGTTTTGCGATTGCTTCATTTGTATGGTTTGGTTTATTGTGTGAGGATGAGCGAGCGAGCGATAGACAGCGTGCGAGCCTGTCCTGTTGGAATTGCTTTTGCTGGCTGACTTGTTTATTTGTTTGGTGTGTATCAGAGCTGGCGGGAGACTTGATAAGCTCTCTGTGAGGTGATGGCAGGACAGAAAACAAACACGCTTTTTTGTTTATTCCACATCTACCAGGTACTCTATCCTTTTAATCCCCCCAATTTTCTACTCCTTCACCACCTCCCCCAACCCCTTCTCCTGTAGTTCCTTCGCCCCATCACCCTCGGGCACTTGCACAGGCGTCTGCGTCGTCTCGGGGACTTCTTCCACAGGAGTCTCCCCCTCAGCAGTAGGTCCCAGCTCCCTCCACGCAGGCTTATTCCTCTTCTTCCCTGCATTCTCCTCCCCCCCTTGGCTCATATACTGGTACCCCCTCGCCCTGGGCCTCTCCCCCACCCCCGCCGGCATCTCGGGGTCGTATACCCGGCTGAAGTTTATTCTTTCTCGCTCAAACGTTCCATTTTTGATGGTGGTTTGTATCCCCGAGAAGAACTGGGAAAGAACAGCGTGGTTGTGGACCTGAAGCAACGTCCACCCGAGCATTTCCCTCGCTTGGAGGAGGTGGTGAACATACGCCCTGTGATGGCTTGCGCAGGCGTAACAACTGCAGCCTTCACTCAGGGGTGATACAGCGGTTTTGAAATTGGGGAGGGATAAATCGATGCCTAATGGTAGGTGGGAACTGGCACCAGAAGGGGCAGGGGCGGGCAAGGTGAAATCCAAAGCGATGCCAGCGTCGGATACGGCGTTTGTTATTAGCGGGAGGGTGAACAAGTCGATACCGAGGGAGATGTGCCTGAGGATTTGGTGGGGGTTGCTTGGGTTGCTGAGGGACAACAGGGGGAGGGATAAGAGAGAAGATTGGTGGGTGGAGAGGTCGGGGAGGATGTCTGGGTCGTGGATGGCTAGGCCGGAGAGTTGATGGGAAGGTAAATAGTCTTCTGCGAGGCGGGAGAGGTATTCCCATTGGATTGGGTAGGGGATTGGGAGGACGGGGGCAAAGGTTGTTGTGCTGGGGGATAAGGGGGAGGAGAACCAGTCGACTATCCACTCGTCTGTTCGCTCTGCCATGCGCAAGGCGCGTTTGGAGGTGGGGGTGGCGGTGGTGTTGTTTGTTAGGTCTGCCAAGGGGATGGAGATGTCGGGTTGGAGGGTGGAGATGGCGGAGAGGTACTCGGTAGTGGAGAGGTTTTGGAAGCCGGTGTTGGTGAAGATGGAGATGGACTTGGTGGAGTTGCCGATGGGGGAGGGGACGGCGGGGAGGCGGCGGGCGGCGAGGAGGGTGGTGATGTGGGAGGGGGTGCCGGTGAAGCTGTGTAAGGGGGTGGGGTGGGTTGTGCTGGTTGGGGCGCTGAAGATGGGTGGTGGGCGGGAGAGGTTTTGCTGGGATTTTTCGACGACTTGTATTTTGAACGGTTAGTGAGGGAATGGAAGGGGGATGAAAGGGGGACTGACAGTCTTCAAGGGAGAAGTAAGCACCGCTCACTTGTAAGTGCTTGCTGATATTGTCAGGGGTGACATGAGGCAGAGTGCCGCGTGAAGTGACAGCGATAAAATTTGGAGTGTCGATGGGGCGACGTCCTGGAAAGGCCAGACGACCAATTCTGGCAGTTGCTGATGTGCCCTCTTTGAGAGCCGAGGACAAAATTTCAAATCTCATGGCTGTCGACTCCGGTTCTTGGGCCTCAATATCAACCGTCATTTTGTGAGTCTTGTGGTGGACGGTGTGTGAGTGAGCTTGGACCTCAAGTCTTTTCACTTGAGTGAAAATTAAACCCTTGACAGCGACCGACCCAGCAGGTTGGTAACGATGATCCTGGTATGGTAGGTACACACTGAAAAGCTCAAACCGTTCCTTGTTTCGGATATGTTAGCCTCTTTTATTGTAATTCATAGAGCATCCTTTCGACTCATCAGTCAATCCCAAAATCTCACTGATGGCTCAGACACCAACCCTCAATGCCAAGCACACAGTGACCCAAAGTGGAAACCTTGGGCCAAACGGTTTTCGTTTTATCGGGGCTGATGCACCGCTAATGAGTTACCCAAGGTCTGTGCTTACGTTAGCCAGCACTAAAATCCCCGCATTCAGCCCTGCTCGCAGGGGCAGGAACAAGGCAGCGGGCCACTAGAAGCTCTGAGACGAGCGGGCGGTTCGGAGTTAGGACGGTTGTTTGTCATTGCTTATCCCTCGATGCCTTGGCCACGCTCCCCCTCTCCCGTCCCTAATTGTTTTTCTGTCTCATTGTTTTTTTTTCTTTCTCTCAATACCTAAATACAATCGCTCGTTACCCACTCGTCTATCTTTGTTGTGCGTTCCCTCGTTGTTTGTTGTCCTTTAGTGGCCCTAGGCTCCCGCCCGAGCTATCCGGAGCACCTTGACGGCTAGCAAATATGGGCGAAACTCGAGATATCGAAAGAGAAGCCGGTGTGAATAGCGACTCTTCGGCGACGACATCAACCGCTGCCTCGAGCAATGCCAACATTCTCTTCGACAACAATCACCCCGATGCGCCGATTCGAGACGCCGCTGGGACGAGGTCGCAGGACGCCCAAGATTTAGCAGACGAGGCTAACAGCTCCCCACCAACACCGCGGTTTATTCAGGACGAAACCTCCTGGAAGCGCTTTAAGTGGGTTCCGTACCCGGTGCGCCGGTGGATAAAAGCAACTGTCAAATGGACCAAGGGCCCTGCTGTGCCCCGACGTTTTCGAATCAAGCCACTGTTCCCCCAGGTACAGCAGTTCCCTATTGTACTACTTGACAAGTACCTACCCAACAAGCTCCACAGAGCCATCGTCGTACTGCTTCTCTATGCCGTCTGGATTCTGTCGTTTGCTTTTGTACTCAAAAACGGGCAATCAGTAAGCGAAATCGCAGAATGGGGCAGGCTGGTCAAGATCGGTTGCGGGTCGACCTACTGGATCCCGGGTAACGGCTGCGGGTTGGATGGTATCGATTGCAGACCGTTTGACGATGGGGGTTTCCCGTTTAGATGCCCAGGCAACTGCGGGAGTTACCAGGTGTTGAATCCCTACGCGGTTGGCGATCAGGAAGTCATCTACAAACCGTTAGTGGTCGGCGGGCCTCCTGCTGATGGTGACGGACCGGCTATATACAGAGGTGACTCTTTCATCTGCGGATCTGCCATCCACGCCGGCGTCATCTCTGATGCCACCGGCGGCTGTGGTGTCGTTCGTTTAGTCGGCCTTCAGTCCAACTACAACAGCACCAAACGCAACGGCATCACTTCCGTCCCCTTCGACTCCTACTTTCCCCTGAGCTTCACTTTCGAACCCGATATCAAATGCTCCTCCCGCGACCCCCGCTGGTCCCTCCTCGCCATCTCCGTCGTCTTCACTACCGTCTTCTCCCTTTGCGTCAGCCACCCAGGGTTATTTTTTTTCACCGAGTTCAACGGCCTTTTCTGGACTGTCGGGTTAGCAATGGACACGCCTAATTACACTGACCTTGCCTCCCTCTTCTCCAGAGAACTCGGCCTCTACCTCCCCGCCATGTTCGTCGCGTGGGTGATGTATGACAAAATGGGCATCCGGCGCACCCTCAAGGGACTTACCGCTCACATCGAAAAAACCATTTTCTGGTTAGGCGGTGCTTGGGTCGGCTCCTTGACAAACTACACCTTTGACTTCATCCCTATCCAACGTCTCACAGGCCACGATATACACCAACAGCCTGGCGCCCGCGCCGCCCTGGCTATCATTGTCATAATCCTCACTTTGATCGTCGTCTTTCAAATCTGGTTCTTCCGTCAAGAAGCCCGTCTGCGATCTCACCTTAAACTCTACGGTCTGTTCGCCATCGGCCTCATCATATGCCTTGTCCTTCCTAACCTCAACCTCCGAATTCACCACTACATTCTCGCCCTCCTCCTTCTTCCAGGAACATCCCTTCAAACCCGTCCATCCCTTCTCTTCCAAGGCCTCCTCCTCGGCCTATTCATCAACGGGATTGCCAGATGGGGCTTCGACCCAATCCTGCAAACCGCCCTCGCCCTCCGCGGCGACGCGCCAATGCAGAGCCCGTTACCAGTTATAAACGAGCCAGAAATCGTCAACAACCAGAGCATCACCTTCTCCTGGGAGGAGCCGCCCACCCCGCTCTATGATGGGATCAGCGTGCTGGTGAACGACGTGGAGAGGTTCAGGACGTATTTTGATGATTCCAATTCCACACCTGGAGGTTCCGCCGGGAAGGATGGAGGGAATGCGATAACTACAAACGTAACGTGGACACGTCCTAGCGGTTTGGCGACAGAGCCGGAGTACTTTCGCTTTGCTTGGGTCTCTGGCGGGTCAAGGGGCGATTACACTAAGGCTGGGAGGTGGGATGGGGGAAGTGACTGGACGGAGATGAAAGCTGGGCCTTCTCTTAAGGTGAGAGATCAGGTTTCTAGGGTTGACCCGGGAATGGAGATGGCGAGGGAGGTGATGGTTGATTTGAGGAAGAGGGGGGTTTGAAGGCCCGGTGTGGTACATAGCGGGGGTGAGTATGGGGAGATATTGGGGGTGAGCACAGGACGAAGGCGTATAGGGGATTCGCAGATGACTTGGTTTGTTTGGGTTTCGTGTAAGATTGTAGCATGGATTGTAGATACCCACTCTCTTTGTTTGTGTTATATGTACTGGAGTATTTGTTGGTCAAAAGCTTACAAGGAGCGAATGAAAGATAGCAAGGTTGAAGAGGTGGTGAGTAGCTAGATTTCTATCTCCTTTTGATTTCCGACACACACACAGCGAAGTCTGTCTCTCCCTTACTCAAAATACCTCCCTACCTACCTACCCAATGCTGCTCTATTACACCTTCCACATACCACGTGTGTCATATATGTAAATATAAGGTATATACACGGTAGCTTGGTGCATAATTTAACCAGTTACCTTATGTTCCCCCATCTTATGTATCACACCTACCTACCTCCATTCACAAGCTCAGGTACCAGGCAGCTCAAGATCAAGAACATGAAACCAACACTGCCCTCATTTATTACAGGTTTATGTACGGTACACCTAGTAACGTATCCTGTTACATCGTTACGTGACTTGTTCACTCCAACCAACCCATCTTTCACCACCACCCCCCCTCCCCCCTTCTCTTTTTCCATTCCCATCCCCCATTTCCTGCGTTTCCTGTGTTTTCTATACCTTCTTCTCCCTTTCCCTCTCCCCATCCCTAGCCCGTTCCTTCACCTTCTCCACCTCCCGTGTCACCTCCCGTGTCACCCCTCTCCTACCCCTCGGCCGTTCCTGTATCTGCAACGCCCCCAAAACACCCTGCCTATGCTCCCTCCTTGCACTGCTGCCAAGCAGCCCACTTAGTCTTGATATATGACGTTCCCCAGCGGCGGGGGTGGTAGGCGGGGCGGCGGGTGTAGCTGAATGAGGAGGAGCAGGACTAACAGGCCGAGCAGGTGTAGCTGTAACATGCGGAGCAGGAGTAGCAGGCTCTGCAGCAGGAACATGTGTAGCCGGAACAGGTGTATTCGGAACATGTATACCAGGAGTATTCATCACCACCGTCTCCATCCCCCTCCCCGTTTCACCCCCATCGGTGGGCGTAGCAGGCATCCTATGAATAATCACCGTCCTCATCCCCGCCTCTGTCTCCGTTCCAACTCCAGCCCCAGCCCCAGCATCAGGCGTAACAGGCGATGGCGGCGGCGGCGGCGGTGGATGAGCCGGCATCATACTCCCACTACTCGTAGCCCCAGGAATCCTCCCCCTCTGCCTCTGATGCAACAAATACTGCTGCTGATGCAACCTCTGTTGCAACTGCTGATGATGGTGGTGTTGTTGTTCCCGGCTTCCACTACTCTTTCTTCCACCACCACCACCACCACCACCACCACCACCACCACCCGCAATCTTAGTAGGCAAAGGCGAGAACCCACTTGACGAGTTCCCAATCCCATTCTGTTCCTGCATCTGATACTGCTTCTTCTTCGGCGAGTTGCCTTTCTAAGGCCACCCCCCTCTGGTTTTCTCCTCTTTTCCAGCAGCACCACCACCACCTGGGAGATTGATATCAGAATGACTCTCCACCCTCGAAATCGAGCTCGGCGCCCTCGCCCGTCGCGGTTTATTATTACTCTGACTTGACGACCCAGCAGTCGTGGCCGTCGTCCCGCTACTGCTCCCAGTTGACCCCGTAGCCGACAAACTCGTCGACCCGCTCCCGCCACTCGCATCCCTCTCCCTCTCTATCCTCTCTATCCTTTCGCCCATCATCATCCTCTCCAGCCTGTCACTGCTACTGTCTTGCCGCGCACTCTGACTGAAATAACTCCGACTGCTCTGGCTGTGACTATCCCTCCGTCCGTGATGCCCAAACGCCGCGCTGCTGCTGCTGGGTCGGCCAGCTGCGCTGCTGTTGCTGCTACCGCCCAGATGAAACCCTGCTGCCGAGAGGAAAGTCGAGCCTGTGGGGCTGGCGGAATACTGGCTTGCTCCCGTGATGGAGATGGAGGAGCCGGAGCGTAGTCTGCCCATGGCGTGTTCCCTGCTGCTGAGGGAGGAATCGCTCCGTTCTGCTCGGGTGGCTGTTATCGGCATTGATGCTGCGGAAGATAGGCTAGGGCGAGTGAAGTGGGAGTGTGACGTCCTCGGTAGACGGCTCTTGGCTGATGAAGAAGACGGGCTCATCGGCAGCCCTGCTGCTGTGGCGTCCTGGCTTACCCGACGAGGAATACTCGTCGCCACCACCGCCCCTTCCCGACTCCTAGGTCGATAAAGCGCCGCTTCCCTATCCTGAGCCAACCCAACAGCTGTCCTTTTCGGGGTACTAGCAGCCACCTCAATATACGCCCCCGCACTCGAACTCGACTGCGAAGCCCGATGACCCGTAGGCGTATGCGGCGGCAGAGAACTACTCAAATGCAGCCCAGGCGGAGTATAACTAGTGTTCCTCCTCGGCCCGCTCCTCGACCTCGGCCCCCCCGACCCCGTCGCCGCCGTAGCCATCGAACCTCCCGCACTGCTCCCCAGCCCCAACCCACTCAGTGCCAGCGCCTCATGCTGCAAATCAGAATCAAAATGACTCCTCACCAGCTCGCCCGCCAAATTCCTAACCAGCACCGCCGGATCCTTATCCGCCAGCATCTGTATATCATCAAACAGCGCCCTCAACTGCCGTCCACTGCTCGACGAGCCCGCCATGGCCAAGCTGCTCGCCTCACACCCATCCATAATATTCCTCACCAACCGCAGCAAATTCAACCTCACCACCGCCTTCTTGTGGTTCAGCTTCTGCGCTATCCCCGCGTACATCTCCGCCTTGGCCAAGCTCGCCGCCACCGCCGGACTCAACCTCAGCACCTTCAACAGCGGCTCCAGCAGGTTTGGATCAAACGCATTGGCCTTGGTCGGGTTAAAGCAGCTCACAATCGCCGTCATGAAACTCCCATCCAGCAAGTGGCTCTCCACCTTGGCCGTCTCCTCCTGCAGCCACACGTGAATGGCATCCAGCGCCGTAACCTGCCAGTACTGATCAGCCAGCAGGGTGACGTAAAACTCCAGCCCGTGGTTCTGCCAGAGGTACCTCCTCCCCTTGCTGCCCGAGTGCGCCATGTCGCAGAGGATGGGGAGGACAAACTCCTTTGGCGGGCGGTCCGTCTTCATGATTTTGAGGAGCAGCGGAATAATCCCGTTGCTGGCGGCGTATTCTTGTCGTTCCTTGCTCAAACGACACAGGTTGAACATGGTGTTGAGGACTTGGTTCGAAATCTCCCGAAAGTGCTTCTGCCCCTTCTTCATCGACACACTGAGCACATCAATCAAGAAGTCAATCGCATCCGCCGAGTGCAGCGCATCAAGCACCGCAGAACACTGCGACATGTTCTTGATGAACTTGAGCATGGTAATCTGATGAGCAGGCGTCATCCTTCTCAGATCCTTGAGAACCGCTGTGCACCAAACTGTTAGCCAACACCTCTCACTCTCCAAAACAAAAAAACGGAGTGAACATACTCTTCAAAACCTGCCTCTCAGCCACCACCTCCTTGACATACGCCTCCGCCTGTGAAAACAGATAAAAAATCCCCACGATCCTCCCCTCCACCAGCTCGCTCAGCTCATCCCCCCTCTCCTCATCCAGCACCTTGTGCAATATCGCCGCCAGCGGATCCAGTATCTTGCTCCTGCTGAAAATCCGGCAAAAGTCATTCTTCGGCGTCGGCCCCTGCAGCTCAAACACGTTCCAGATCCCATTCACCCCAATCAGCACCAAATCCTGGCTCGTCTCATAGTCCTCGTCCAAAAACTCCACAAGGACGTTCAGCCCGCCCGCACTGACAAACATTTGCAGCGTCAGCGTCGAAGTCTGATACATCTGCCGCACAAAAGCCGCTGCTTCAAGCCGAATCTCGGTGGAATACTGCCTCGCCGCGAATTTCGTCACGATCGGTATCCCGCCGACAAAACACAAGTTTTCTTGCAGCTCCACGTCGTCGAGAATAATCTGTCCCCCCTTTGTCAGCAAACCCCCCCTTTTTACCCATCCCATCCCATCATAAAACTCACCGCATTGACAATCCTCAACAACCCCAACACCATCCCCCCCTTACTCTTCACCCTGCACCCCTCCAAAATCTCCAATATCGGCAGCAAGCCATGCGCCCCCAATATCAACCCCTTCACCTCCTCCCCATTCTCCCACACATACCCCAGCAAATCCTCCGCCAGCTCCCCCAGCACCTCCTCCCCCGCGTCCGCCCTCAAGTTCCTCACCAGCTCCTCCACCCTCTCCGCCATCCTCGCATGCCTATCCCTCGCAATATTCGCCGCGAGATCCATCTCATCCATCCACCCCGGCTCCTCCATCATGGCAAACGGATCGTCCTCGTCCTCGTCGTCCCCAAGCCACGAGTTATTCGACAGTTTGCTCAGCACCAGCTGCCCATGCCCATCCTCACTCCCCCTGTCACTCTCCTCCGTCGGCTCGTTCGTCAGCGTAGTACCCCCCGCGCCGCCGCCAAAAATATCCGAAAAGTCCTCGTCTTGCTCGTCCTCTGCAAACTTTGTAATCTCCACTTGCGATCTCGTCCTTCGAACAGGCGGCTCAGGAGGTTGCAACAGCGAACCCGCTGACGGTCTCGAGGAATTCGGTCTCCGTATGCTCGGCCCAACAAGGGGAGATTGCTGATGTTGTGGAGGAAGAACTGCCGATCTCGGTAGAGGACTCGTGAGATCCGAGGGGTGGAACAGCTGTGGAGCATCCTATTTTAATTCAAAAAGTCATCAAGTCAGCTCATATGTATTATTTATTGAGATTAATAAACAGAATTAAAAACGAATAAAAAAGCCATGGGGGTTTATTGACATGAAGAAAATGAACAATAGAACGTACCTTGACAACATTGCCCAACCTCCTATCAAAAACACTCTCATTATCCGCAAACAAGTCCGAATAGTCATTATCAGCCGAGTGCTCCCGATACAGCAAATCCGGCCGTGGCGGCAGCTCAAACTTGTTGTTGTTGATCAGCGGTTTGGAGGGTGATCTTGGTGGATTATTCGTTGACGACGACGACGACGACGAAGGACCAGCCGTCCTGCTCTCCCTACTCTCCCTACTCCTCTGCCGTCTATGCCCTGATTTTGGTTCAGCCAGCCTGTCACTGCTCTTTTTAGGCAAAGGTCGAATCGTTTGCTCCTGAGGATCAAAACTATCCGACCAGTGCTTCGGTCCTTTGATCGTCAGTAACTCCCCCTCAAAGTTATCATCCCAGTTCTCCGAGTCTTGATGGCTGTCTATAGACGCAAAGGCCTTGAGACGGTCACTCGATAATAACCCCCCAAAGTTATCTTGGCCTTTGATGTGAGGGAGATGAAGAGCCGTTGGCGAGATGGCAGAGGCAAAGTCGTTATCCCAGTTATCGTCATCGGGAACTTCGGGGGATCTAAACGCATCAGGGGTAGGCCTTTGTTTTGTCACCAGTGACAACGGACCCCTGATATTAGAAGCCAGGTTTGGACGCGAGGCAATTGGCGGGTTGCTGTGTTCTGACCCAAAGGACACTCTCGAGTTGTGTTCAGACGACTTGAGAGCCTTGTTCCACTGCTTGACCTCCTCGACGGCCTGGTTGAAGTTGGCGGGCGGCTTAGAGACGGGAGCGTCACTTCTTCGGCAGCCAATAATCCACGGATGCTTCATCAGCTTTTTCGCCGTTACTCTCAGGTTTGGGTCCTTTTGAAAGCAGGCCATGAGAAAGTCCCGGGCAGCCTATCCAACACATTAGTCCCCCGGATAGTCTTACATTCAGACACAAACAGACTCACCGGAGATACCCCCTCTGGTAGCGGCGGATGATCATCATTGACAATAGCAAACAAGGCAGGCATAGCCGCCAGGTTGTGGTAGGGTGGCTTCCCCTGCAGCAGCTCAATGACGGTACACCCGACGCTCCAGATATCAGAAGCCGACGTGGCACCCGAGAGCTGAATAATCTCGGGCGCCATCCAGTACGGAGTCCCCACCACCTGAGCCTCCTTGTCGTTCCCCGTCATAAACTGGCTCGTCGAAACCCCAAAGTCGGCCAGCTTAACGGTCCCATCCTTGGTCGTCAATATGTTCGCACCCTTGATATCCCTATGGATCACACCCTGGTCGTGCAGGTACTGCAAGCCCTGTAGGACCTGAGCCATGTACACACCAACAAGGTTCTCGGGAAACTTTCCGTACGCCTTGCAAATGGAATGCAGTGATCCATTTTCGCAGTACCTAAATTCGTGACGTGTCAGCCGCCGCCCCCCATTCTCACAACTCCCAACAACAACCCCTTCCCAATCCTCCGCAAACTCACTCTAGGATAATATTGAGACACTCCGCCGTCTTGACAAACCCGATATATTTCACGATATTCGGATGCTATTACCCGCGTCAGCACCCAACCCCAACCCCAGTCCATTTTCTTCTCCCCATCAGAACTCACATTGAGATTTTTCAGCAGATCGATTTCGACCTGCATGGAGGTGTTAGCAATCGGGTTGTTCCCCCCTCCCTCTGTCATACCACCACCATCTCTCTCTCCGGTCCCGGTTTCTCTCTCACTCTCTCAAAATCAGCCTACCTCAACCATACGCAGCTCGCTCTTTGGCACATCCACCAGCTTGATCTGCTTGACGGCCACCGCTTCTCCAGTCCCCCAATTAAAGGCCTTGTACACGGATCCGAAGGCTCCCTTTCCGATGCAGTCTCCTAGTCGCTACAAAACGTTTGGTGGTCAGCTCCATGTCTCACAAACGAAATAGAAACGTCCCGGGAGGGGGGAAAAGGTGGCGTATGTGAAGTGTGATGTCTCATATCCCTCTCAGCCATTAAACTCCCTTCAAAACAAAGAATCTGACCCAATCCCGCCAAGCCATGTGGATAGATGCACGGAAGTATGTATGGCGGATGGGTGATGCGCCCGCCACCCGCCCGTTTTCACTCCATGCATCTTCATCGTATCCCATCCACTCTTTCTTGATGAAAAAAGAAAAGAAAAAAACGTGGAGGCCAAGCGGGATCGGGAATCCGAGCCCTGGGGTTAATCGAAAGAAGGTGATTGGTATAATCTGATGCGCGGGCAAGAAATGTGTGTACGTGGGGGGCAGGCATTCTCGGCAACAAACCAAAACGCCTTCCAGTGAGACATATAACCTACATAGTCTTTCAACCCAGGATCCTGCACAGGTTTCTCCAGCCGGTAGCTCTGTTCCCGTCTCGGCGTTCCAGGTGTCTTGTTGGCCGCTACAACCGCCTGCTGTTTGCTGCCACCGCTGCTGCCGCTGCCATGATGATACGGCCGGTCTGAACCAGAGCCCCCTATCGGTGGTGGTGCCATCGCCTTCTTACTTGCCCGCCGGCCTCGACGTCCGTTCCCTCTCTCCCACTCAAAATCCCAGCTCCCAAGCTCTCCGTCAGTCTGCAGTTGTGCTTGCCCCGCGTTGGTGCTATCGTTGCTGGCCGCCCCTTGTGTCTGTGTGTGGTTCCTCTTGATCTTGGTTCTTCCAAAGGAATTGGTGGCTGTGTATCAAGTTTCCGGGTATATTCTCTTCGTAGCTGTAGCTGCGGCGGTGCTGCTGGGACGAGGTAGGAGGTAGTCGGTGTAGCACCCTGACAGTCATTCCCGGCCCTGTCTACTGCGGTAGTTCGAACAAGCAGAGCTCCCAGCAAATCGCGGGACTTGAAGTCGTGGGGCCTAATCCGTAAAATCGAACGAATGACTTTTCTAGACCTTGGATGTGGAGGGGCACTCGCAAGCAAGGCAATCCTTTCCTGTGTGGATCGCCGGGCAGCGTCGACTTTTGTCCAGACAAGTGGTGAATTATTCGTCTCGAGGTGCGGTTGGTGGGCAAGACCGAGCAAACAGAGCTCTCAATGGTTGGCTTCGCTTCCCTTGTGGACAAGAACGAGTCTTGCTTTCCGGTTGGTTCCGAGTGGACTGGCAGCGAGCAAGGCAAAGGGCTGGCTCTGGCTGGAAGGGTAAAGATGTTCGGTAGGTAAGGCCCGCGGGGCTGCTGTTTCGCTTCGTTTGTTCGTCGATTAGGATCTGGCGGGGACTGGAGTCGGCGAGGTTGTTAATATCAGCAGAATTATTCCCTGGGTATCGGATCGGTCGTAAGCAAAAAGACGAGACAAGGGCCCTGTCAGTCAGATTCAGGCACCAAGGGGGATATATACGCTGTAAACGAGAAACAAATAGCTAAAACAACGAGAGGGAGAAGGAGAAAGTGAAAAGTAATTAATGGCTCAGTAATCTCTCCAAATGGGACCTAAAGGGATATTGAAAATTGAAAAAAAAGCCCAGTTTCAAATTGCCAATGCCGTACCGGATCGCGGGGTATCTTGTCTACCAACGAGAAACAGGATCTGGAGTTCCCTTGAATCCTTGCTGAATGAAGGTCGAGATCCAGGCTGGGCTGCAGCGCGCCATCCCAGTGGACCGTCCGCTGGCGACCGTGCCTGCAGCAAGCAACATTGGCGTGTCACCGCCCCAGAGCGGCTTGAGTTAGCGCCTTGAGTACTGCCGCGAGTTTCCCTGTCAGTTCAGGGGCAGGGGTCAACCATCTCAAGTTAAGGGACGATAGAAGGGAGAGATGTTGGGTTATTAACATACACAGCAGGTATTTAGGAACTGATGTTGGCATTTGCTCTTTCATAGAAGAGATAGTTTTGTTAACGGTCATTGCTCAGACATAACAGCATTGTGAGCAAGGGAACAACCCTCAGACATCCCCCCTCCCACCGTGTCATCCGTATCCAAAGGAACCAACCATCTTAAGCCGTGTTTGAGAAAAAGTGCAGCTCACACCATCACTCAAAGGCGGGGAAAGCTCATGCACAACACCGTAGTACCATGGTAACCTCCTTCTGGAAAACCTTGTGAGCCAGGCGGGGTGAAACAAAACAAAGCAAGGAACACTCGGACTCTTGTTAATGGTGAACCGTGGAACAATATTCCATTACATCTGCTTTCTCCAAGTTCAGGGGACAGTTGCCCAACTAGTTCCATGTACAGAATATCATACAAGTCATCATCCACATTGATCCTATGTGACTGAAAAACCACCGCTGTCATCCGTCCAAAACAAACCTTCAGTTAGAAAACTGATATAAGAGATGTCGGTGCATCACTATAAGCCATATATGTTTCCATGAGAACCAAACAGAGAGCAATACCCATAGAAACTGGGGTGCAATTTTCCACGATAAACCATCAAACCATACCAAGATACTCCTATCGCCAAATCCAGCAAAGCCATAAATCAGATGTGTCGATAAGGTTCCAAAACGCTTTTGCCAGAAAAAGTGATAAACCGCTTCAAAAGTACAACATTTTGCTCAGTTCGCCGAGGCCTCGCGGGACAAAGTCCTGCTCAGTCCCACTTCAGCCCACCAGTCATCCGGAATGTCCTCACGCTGGGCAAGGCTGCGGACAAGACGCTGCATCACTTCAACACCGCCAAAAACGGAGGGGTCGTCGCTGCTATTGCGCCTAGCAACATCTGCCCATGACCGACCGCTGCTGCGTGCGCGGGGGAGGATAAAATTCCTGATATCCTCCTCAAGCTCGTCCTCGTCCGTGTCGGAATTATCACATCCCGACGCAGGCTCCACGTCGACGGTCTCGGGGTTGGTGAAAGAGGTCCTCGAGGAGGCGGCAACGGTGCTCTGTGTTGCCGCCGCTGATGCCGTAGCAGACGCAAAGGAAGAGCCGACGCTCGGAGGCTGCGGATCCGGAGCAATCGTGGTCAACAGTGTCTCCCATGCATTGTCGCCTTCGGGGCTCAGGCTCCTGGTGCGGTCACCAAGGCCATCAACACCCGACGAGGGGACACGGAGCGTTGACCCGTTGCGCTGGGCGCGATCTTGGCGACGAGACTCAGCCCAGCGACGACCTGCCGTGTAAGAAATTGCGGAATCGTCACCGAAAACATGAGATTCGCCTCGTGTGTTGGAGGCTGGTCTGCGAAACGCAGCGATAGCTCCCGCTGGGGATGTGGTAGAGCTACGTGACTGTGACAAAGTTAGAATGGAGAACACTAGTGAGCGTTGGCAAGCGTCACAAAAAGTACATACCGGATGGTTGGGGGCCTGGGTGGTCCGGAGACTTGACTCCCTGGGGAGTGGTTCCATACGAGACAAATAGCGTTCGCGGGGGATGAAGTAGGGTTCCGCAGATGCTGACTGAGGATCGGCTGGCGGGGCCGAGATGGGCGAAGTGTCGTCATCAGTTTGCGTCTGGCTTGGATTCGATCCAGCGTGCAAGTGAGCCCAGCGCTCGCCAAACATGGCAACAACTCGGTCATCGAGCCCCAGATAGGCGCGACGGCGGCCATATCTGGAAGCAGCATCGGTAGGCGGCTCTAGAGCCGGGGACCGGCGTCGTGGCTGCTCGGGCGCCTCCCAAGGGTGAGGGGGAGGGCCATCAGCGGCATCGCGAATGTGACGGTAGGGGTTGTTCAAAGCTGTCGCCGAGATGTGGACGACAGGAACATCCGGAGGCGGCTCTAAGATGGGTGATCGGCGGGGTTCCCAGATGGCATCCTCGAGTACGCGGCGGCGGCGCTCGCGGACCTGTTCCCGTGCTTGCTCGCGCACATTGTGGTATCCCCGGACAAGACGGTACCGGCGAATGGTCGAGCGCGCTTCTGCCGAACTTTTTTCGGCGGCAGGCTTGGATTGGATGTCGGACTCGACTGGCGCTTGATACAACCTGATTGGTGAAGACGCAAGATTAGCTCATGCCATGGAAAAATGTCTGCAAGATGAAGAAAAAGCATTGCGCCCGGAGAGTTTCTACACCAAGAAAAGGTTCCCAGTGATGCAGGACTATTTCCAGGTGGGCGCTGGTTGCTTCAGGCGATGGCAAAGTGGGATATGCGCTTGTCACAGGACTGGGACAGGGAGGGCTGGAGGGGCACCCTTACCGAAGACCCATCTTCGTTTTCTCTGAGCTTTGGTCGCGTCGCCCGGGGAGAAATTGAGATGAAAATGGCAACGAGAGTAACGGCTGATTATGTTAAAGAGTGGCCGTGATGATGCGCCTCTTCAATCGATGGGAACCGGATGTTGGGGGATAATGCGCCAACGTGTCGATGTTGGGCGTCGCGGGTGAATGTGTACGGAGGAACAACGAGAAGGAGGGAGTTTTACGGCTCGGGGCTGCGTCAAAGTCCAAAGTTGGGCGGGTCATTCCTTTTGTGGGTGGGGCCTTTTGCCTGAACCCAAGGTTGCTGATGCATGAGGGCGGGCCCCCTTGCGCAAGGCCCGGGCTTAGCCCCCCGCTACATGCATCGTACTCAGCCAACTCCAGCCACAATTCTTCTGTTTCTCAGGAATGATGTGGCTGTACTCGCATATATACAATGCTTCTATTAATTCTATTCACATAAACAGAGCTCAAGGACCCCTTGCGCCGATCCCGCTTCCCGCCCCCAAGCAAAGCTAAAAACGACAGGCTCCAGCAGTTCCCCATCATGAACCACCATTCTTGGCACACCTTCGAAAGCATCCATGGTCCAATAAACACCATGAGTCACTCCTGACATCATTCCCCTGTATGTATCAAAATACTGATCTGAGCATACCAACAACTACAACCCGGCAACAAGGAGGCTCGAGACATCATGATTGATCTGGGGCTGGCCCGCATCGGCCGTCTCATCCAACACACACCCCAGACATGGAAGGCCATCCATGTGGCCGGCACTAACGGCAAGGGGTCCATATGTGCCTACATCTCAGCCATGCTGAACGCCAAAGGCATCTCATGCGCAAGGTTCACGTCCCCTCACCTAGTCGACCGCTGGGACTGCATCGCCGTCAATGGCAAGCCAGTGTCCGAATCCCTGTTTCGCAAAGCCGAAGACGACGTGAAGCTGAGGGATGTGGCCGAGAACATTGGCGCAACCGAATTTGAGCTCCTGACAGCCACCGCCTTCGAGATTTTCAACCACATGAAAGTTGAATATGGAGTTGTTGAAGTTGGCCTAGGGGGAAAGCTGGATGCGACAAATGTACTCAAGCAAAAAGCAGTCACTGTTATCTCTAAGATTGGTCTTGACCACCAGTCCTTCCTGGGCAACACCATTGAGGAGATTGCCCTTCAGAAAGCAGGTATCATGCGCGAGGGCGTGCCTTGTGTGGTGGATGGCAGCAATCAGCAGTCAGTTCTGGAGGTAATAGAACAGCATGCACGGGAAACTAGGGCGCCATTACACTTTCCCAACACCACAGCTGTGGCCGAAGAACTTGCGAGTCCCGGGGTGAATTTCGAGCCACATCAGATTCAGAATCTAGCAACTGCCCATCTGGCATTCCGTCTCGCTTGCCCAGAACATGATGAACCACCAGCAAGCCTTCTGCCTGCCATCAAGCAACTCAAGTGGCCTGGTCGTCTTCAAAAATTAAATCTCGAAAATATCACCGGCCGCCAACAGGAAGTGCTGTTAGATGGCGCCCACAACACTCAGTCGGCCGAGGCACTTGCTGGCTTTGTCCAGAAACATCTCCGATCTCAAGGACACCCCATAACTTGGGTTCTAGCTGCCACCCAAGGAAAAGATATGGACGGAATCCTTGGCTTATTACTCCAACCCGGAGACCGAGTCATTGCCGTCAAGTTCGAGCCTGTGGATGGGATGCCATGGGTCAAAGCAGCCGACCCTAATGAGCTGCTCAACCTCGCCATTCAACATGGCGTGGACCGGTCAGCGGCATACAGCGCCGGAGAGAACGTAAAAGACGCTTTACTCAAAGCATCAGAGATGGCAGGCGAAAAACCAGTAGTGATAGCCGGGAGCCTCTACCTCGTGTCCAGTGTCCTGAGGCTCTTGCGTGAGCAGCCTCAAGATTCTGATGCTCCTGAGAATGCAATGTGGTTTTAAGAGCAAATCACATGATTTTCACGCTTAATTGATAATCTCCGCCCAAAAAGCGGTCAGTTTCTCTCCCGTTCACCATCTGAGCACTTCACTGGCAACCCTCACCATGACAACCCCCAACCACCTAGTCATCGTCTGCGGCCACGGGATTTACCTCGGAGGTCCTCAGAATGGGCACGATGAATCAGAATGGCTGATCGAACCTTACAAAAAGGGAGAGACAACTACTTTCATCGCGCATATCAAGGCTGGGTGTGACATCTTGAATACCGACCCGAGATCTGTCTTGGTGTTTTCTGGGTATGTAACTTCTTGATCACTAATTGGTGGTCTGTTTGGCAATCATCTAAAGCAACATTCCATTCAATATCCCTCACTCTTTCATCTCAATCTCCTATCACCATGCCCCTCAACCCCCCGGCGATCTCCAAACCTTTCATCAAATCATCCTAACCATCCCACAGAGGCCCAACCCGCCACGAAACCTCCCTCTCCGAAGCCAAATCCTACTCCAACCTCGCCGCCCAAAACAACTTCTTAGAATCCAACCACCTCAACAACCGCGTCTTCCTCGAAGAGCGCGCTCTAGACTCCTACTTCAACATTTTATTCTCCCTCATCCTCTACTGGCGCCACCACCCGCTTTCCCACTGGCCAGAGCTTATCACTATTGTCTCCCACGAGTTCAAACGCACTCGCCTTGTCCAGGGCCACTGCAACGCTATCGGGTTTCCGCTGGAGAGGGTGAACTACATCGGCATCAACCCCCCATCGCTGAAAACCGAGGACGAGAACAGCAACCAGCTCACTCTGGGGGCATGGGAATCCGACCCCCACGGCGCCAGCTCTGAGCTCGCAAGTAAGAGAAGATCTCGAAATCCCTGGGGTATATTCCAAAAATTATTCCTTGACAAAACCGAAGAGAAAAAAGCTGGAATGGAGGGACAAGTGAGAGTGCTAGAAGATGGATCAGAGACGTTGTTGCTTGATATTGATGGTCACCGGCCATGGGCTCTAGCTGTAGCTCTACAACCCAAAAACTAAACCAAATCAAATATTCGGCGATACTACATAACCACTCTGTCTCCCCCCTCCCTGTTGCTGCTCCTCCCTCGTCTCAGGGTTATACCTATCCTCCCCCGCTCCCATCACCACCCCCACAACAAATTGCACCGCGTCCTTGACCATCTCCGCGCTAAACTCGTGGCCAATCCCTGGGTAGACCCTATCATCCACCCAGAACCTCTGTTCTTTATCAAACGATGGAGATGGCGGGGTAACAGCCGCCTGCTTGAGCCAGTTCATAAAGGGGTCTGAACACCGCGGCGGGACTAATTTGTCGACTCCGCCGGAGCACACCAACAACTTTTTGCCTTGGAGGCGCTCGTAGAGGATGGTTTGCCGGATGAGTTCCTGCCGGGAGTGGGTCTGCTGTTCTGGGACGGGGTGCGGACCAAAAAGGATGGCTTTGGGGTCGTAGTTTTTGCAGGCGTTGATGAGGGATGGGGGGAAGTCGCGGCTGCCGAGGAAGGAGGCGCCGTTGTCTTGGGGGGAGTAGGTATTTAGTTTCGAAAGACGTGCCCGGTCGGATAGTAAATCTATCATATCATGTCAGCATCACAGATAGAAAAAGGAAGGGGGGAGGGGGATATACTAATAAAATCCGGACACCCAATCACGCACACCCCCGCCCTCACCCTCCTGTCCGCCATCATCAACTGCCAAACGCTATGCCCCCCCAAACTGCACCCCAACGCGAGGTGCTGATCCACCCTTTTTTCTCCCCTGGGGAACAGATACCCCTCGATGACATCAATCATCAAGCTCTGGTCCACCACCATGCCCCGTATCCCGGCGAACATGTCAATCGCGTGGTTCTCGTTGCCCTCCCTCCAGGATCCGTTGACTTTTTCGTTTATCAATCGACTTCCGTGATTTCGCTGATCATACGCAATAGCGATTAACCCTCTTCTTTCCTGCTGCTGTTGGCCGGGGGAGCTGTGGGTGTTTTGATGGTGGGAGAAGCTGTTCCAGGCTGCAATGCACCGCGAGGCGATGTCTTTCATGGACTCCTTGTTGCGCGTGCGCTGGTGGTGGAGCCACAAGATGGAGACTTTGTGGACGGAGGGGGAGAGTTCATCGAGGCCGTAGACGTCGCAGAGGATGCCGGATATAGGGAGGGTGGTGGAGGAGATTGGGGGGGTGGGGGGGAGGCCGTGGGTGGATTGGTTGCCGGTGTTGTTGGACATTTTGTTTCTGATACCTTCTCACTCTTTTTAGGAATATGTTGAGGGGGTTATGGGACAAAAATGATGAAGAATAAATAAAAAGAGAAGGGAAGACGCGTGTATTGTTGATGAGAATGAGAATATAAGCTTTGAGTTCCTGCATGAGATTCAGACAAACGGTCAGTGAACCTCGGGTCGGTTGGCGGGGTGGGTCGGGCGGCGGATAACGATAAGATCAAACTACACTACAGTGAGGTAAGGATAAGGATAAGAAATTCCCTACCCCGCGTTCTAACTTCTTACCATTGTGGGGTATGTTTTGGCAAATGGCCCGACCGTTCGGGCCGAGTGGGACTTCCCTCCCCCAGAAAACAGTTCTCCGGGCCGAGTTCACCCAGACCTGCTCCAGTTTCCGCCCCCGTCCCGGGTCACATCTCTCAAGGCGGCGGCACGGACGGGAGTATCCCCGACAGGCTGTTGCCGATCAACACGATCTGAATTGATGAGGCTGTGCTATTTATACACTTTGTCGTGCTTCACATCTTTTTACATCGTGTGATTTCAACCTAGGAGTGGCAATCCGATCTGATAACGTTTCCTCCTTCTGCCTGTCGATTGTTATGGAAACATGGAAACATTGTCAAGAGTCTGATTTATCAGCGTAGTAAGCCGCTCAGAGTCACCCCAAGTTTCAGGGAAGTCATATGTCTAATTCTACTCATAAGCATGTTTACTCTCACATAATCACCATGTCTCTCGGCCGAAATTCTCATGCCTTGAAACTGAGGCAGAAGAGATAAAATGCCTCAGGCAAGTATACATCTCTAGTTCCCCATCACATCCCTTCCAAAACGATCTGCAGTTCCCGCGCCTCTGGAACGGCGCGATGCAGGCATGGCAGGCAGCAGGGATTGCTACACTAGCCGTCCCCTTCTTCTGGACCTTTCAACCTGCGACAGGGGCGTACGTCAACCCGATGATGTGGACAACCCCGTCATTCGGAACGAGCCACAACGCCCAAGAAACAAAAATAACTAGCAGTCTGATAGGTGTGTATGTATTGTGCATCTTGGAAATAATACATCATGGTATTTTACATGAGGCTATCAATCTGTTGTCTGCTGTCCGCTATTCTGGAGCGACAGAGAACCAACTCTGGTAGTGATGTCCCCTCCCCTGACAAATGACAAAGTAATAATACTACATCCTTTTCGTCTCCCATTGAGTGATGATAATAAACAAAGCAGGGTTTGGGGCGAAATGCAGAAAACCGTCGATGGCCATAGGTCCATACGAAAAACGCCAGAACTCTCCGTTTAAGCCCGTGTAAAACCGTGTGGAAGTTCCCAGTCTTGTGACCCCATCTTGCAGTCACTGCCACCCAACCAAACCCGGACGCCCTTTCAAAACAGTGTATACACCAAACATGAATGCGATATGTCGCTGAAGCCAATCGTAACATTAGAAAAAAAAATAGAGAAAAAAAGAGAAAAAAAACCAAACTCCTCGTGATGCAATGCGTCCTCGTTGTATGGCCGACCCATTCGCGACCACCAAGAGGTGGGAATCATAAGTTGTGAAATGCCAAAGCCAAGCCAGAACTGCCAAGCTCCTTGGTAGAGATAGAGCTGAGATATAAAATAACACAAAAGAATATTAGGCTGTGCCCCCTTCCTCAAACCAAATAGGGAAGGTAATCGGCGCCGTCATTCTGGTTGTCGTAAGAATAGTAGTCCGGGACAGCGTAAGAGGGCGAAGGGGTGCGAGGATCGTGATAAACTATGTTGGCGTCATCTGTTCCCTAAATCAGTTGTGACGTTGCTGTAACAAGGGAATTCGCTTCCATCGGGACCGCCGCTGCCGCCACCGCCCGTTCGGCCTCGAGCTGGTGGATCCGCGCAAGAAAGTCTGCCGTCTGCTGGTTTTGCATCTGAACCTGCTTTTCAAGCTCCTCCTTCTCCTGCCGCAGCCGCTTGACCTCTTCCCGGAGGAGCTCAGTCTCATCAGGCCGGTCCTCACGCTTGCGCTTGGGCGCACCCAGTACAAGTGCTGGTGAGACATGGTCGCTACCCGCATCATCTGCATCTCCTTCTGGCGACCCGCCATTCTGAGTATGCACACGCCGGAGGTGTTCGTTGAGGTTTTCCTGACGAGAGAAGCCCTTGCCGGTGGCACGCTTGCAGTTCTGATGTGGGCAGTTGAACGAGTTCTTGGGCCCGCCATGCTTCTGGTGGACTTCACGCTCGTGCCGCAGTAGACCTCCGGAATATGTGAAGCCTGACAGCTTCTCACACCCTGGGGCAAGACATTTGTATGGCCGGTCATGCTTGTCCATGTGCTTGCTGTAGTGTGGGTTGTCAGTATTTGCTACGGATGGTTTGTTGGATTTTACAACTTACTTCCACTCGCATTTACGGCTGAATGTCCGAATTTCCTCATTGCATTCTTGATAGGTGCAGATGAACTTGCCCTCGTGGTTCTTTGTCTCCTCCCGATGTGGTTTGGGAATGGCCTTGCTTCGCTGAGGAGATGTCGCAACAGGTGAGTCCTCCTTTGCAGGGAGTGATGGTGCGGGAGCTGGGGGGACCAAGTCGAGGGCAGGGGTTTCCTCGGTCGTCACCGTCACGTCGACGAAGTTCTTGGCATCAACAAAGGGAGCGGCCTGTTCGGCAAAGTTGGCGACTTGAGCGAGTTCGTTCACCACGGCATCGTGGGTTTCGGCGAAGCGGTCGACCTCGGCGGCGGTAGCATGATCGTGGTCATGGTGGTGTTCATCCATGGGCGGATAGTCGCTCTCATGCATGAAGTTGCGGGCCTCATATACCACGCTCATTTTGTATGTGCGCGATGTTGCAAGGCAAAGGTGGTGAGGTAAGTGATGGGAGCAAAAGGACAAACAAGTAAATCACAAAGTCGGTCGATCGGTTGGTGGAGATGATCGATCTCGGGATAATAGATATTATGAAGCTAAAGCTTCACGAGCTGACTTGGACCTGACAGGTGAGAGGGTGAGGTGGTGTGCGGCAGTGGTGTGGCGTGCAAGACAGGCGGGGTACTTCTTTACACGTATTGGAGCCTGACGCGTAACAATAATAGAGTCGCCTCAAGTTTGATCGTGAAGAGAGGTGGGATGTTGCTGTCGAGGGGTGTCCCGTCCTATTCAAGAAGGAAGTGTGTGTTAGACGTTGAGGCCTGAGATGTTAGGAGAAAATCTCGAGCTCCCAGGTGGGCTCAGGCAGACTCGTTCTTGGCAAAGGCACAGCCTGTCCTGCACTCCACGGCCTGAGTCGGGTCCAAGTGGGACACTCGGGACAACCAAATGCCGCTCCCAGTGGGGCAAACTTCGAGAGAGTACGTACCTCATCGCAATCACCACGTGACTTTATCGCTCGGTGAGGGAGGCAGCCCACGTCTCGACCTTCAACGTCTGTTGTCCTCTGGCGAATCACAGCTCGAGGATGCTCTCTCACAGTTTACAACAATCCAGATGGAAATGCAAATGTTCAGACTGCGCCCATCTGCTCTTGACTTTTCGATACCGACCTCACAGCCATCCGGTCGCGAGATCTGCCGCACTATTAGTATTTTTTCCAACACGCGGCAGCCAGTGACTCGAGGGGGACACACACAAGTCGACGCAAGTTCCTTCAAACGGAACCCCGGTCACTTCAATGTGAGGCAGCCATGGCCACCCATGAGTCACCCGCACATCCCACCCACCACAGGTCCCGGCTTGAAATGGCTGGCGGCTGCAGCCTTGTTCTACTTCCCAGGGGCTCGAAAAGACGGCTTCCGGTTGTGGACCGGCAGCGATCATCCACTCATTCTTCAGGTTCTGGGCACTCGCTCTGCAAGCTCAAGATGGGGCAACACTACGAGCCAGCATTTCTACATTGCTCGTCAGCCTCCTCCGGATCCCGGACCATGCCTTCGGAGGAGATGCGGCTGGCCACCAGTCCAGGCAGCCAAGGCAGTCTAGTGTCCTTGATAAAACGAAACAACATGTCCTCATATCTCGAAACGCTGCACACTTGAGCAATCTCGACTTCATCGTTGATCTAGACGGCCTCCCGCAATCTCCCAGCTCTGAAATATTGAACACAAGACACGCTTGGCCACTTTCTTGGGTGTCCTCACAATGGAGCATCGAGACTGAATTGCGTCAGGTCTCTCAGGCACCCGTCACACAGGCTTGCGAGCCCAACCATCACGCACTTCATGGCTTGCATGGTAGGACTTCTACCTGCCTACCCTACCTTATCTGGACTCGACGGGACGGTTCGATATTGGAAGTGTGAATTCGTACCTTGGGCTGTGAAGGCTTGCGGAAAATTCGGACAGGTGCAGTCACCGAGGGCCTTGTTCCAACGCAACTTCCAACTGGTTACCGAGGCATCCTTTTAGTCCGGATGTTGGTGCTTATGGCATTCCAAGATCCTTCTGGAAAACAACACAGCCATGATCACCTTGCTCAGATACCATTTCCACCACTTAGGGTCAGTGCGATGGAGCCCGTTGGTGCCAACTAGGAGCCTCATGGCACCCAACGACGCCGTTGGAAATGCTTATCACAACGTCCAACTCTCACTTATATTGAGCCCTTTCATACTTACCCGGTTCAAGGTTGAATGTTCCAGGTTGGGTGCACCGCCAGCCACGACAATACCATTCAGACAAGAAGCGGCTCGTTCTTAGGTGCCGAGTGACTCACCCCTGTCTTGAGATTGTCACTCACCGGCAAGTTTTGGAGAGCTTGACGGGGTTGGTGAAGAAGGGGTTTCAAGTTGTCTGCCTTTGAACCATACCGTTCGCACGCTGAGCCAAAACGGAAGGTAGGTGAACGAAACGACTCTTCTCCTGCATGTCTCATGCTCCCCCGGGCCCCATGACGACGGCCTTGGCCACCTCGAAATCGTCTTACCTTACCTTACCCACGTCTGCCTGGTCGGGGTGAGACTCAGTAAACAACTCGATGATCGTCATACCTAGCGTCACGGTGCACGCTATTTGTGCAGGACACGAGGGTTCAACACCATTAGTCTAGGTAACAATTTCTCTGCTTCGCGTCTGCATGCTGCTTTTGCCCTAATACCTAGGACTACAAGATGCAACCTGCCATCATCGTCATCACTGTCGTCTGCAGGGCGCTCAAGATATCTAGGCATGCGGTCCATCGGTTAGTTCCCACAGCCCCTTTCCGTCAAGGCGAAGCTTTCGTAGTTCCGTGCAGAGAGAGCTTGGACAAGTTGAAACGCCCGAGTTGTGGAACCATCGAATATGCTCCGGTTGCCCAATATCACGTCAAGGTGATTTTTACAGGGCCGAGAGTGACACGAGAAATACGGGATGTTTTGCCTGACTGTGGAGAGTCATTGATCGCCATCTCCACTCGATGAAACGTTGAGGATATAAACAGTCGCCTTGCCTTATCATCAGGCATGTTCAAACTTGTTCACGCGTGGCAAAGTAAATAACGACGCCTTACCATAAGGTATGAGGCGTCCATCTTCCTCTTGATATCCACCCAAATTAAACCTCGATGAGATGACTGGACTTCTCGGGCTATGTCTCCGGAACCGGTGATAATTCTGCCCACTTAGATGTACATCTACGGCTCAAGGCTTGTACAAGTGTCAGTCTGACAGGCAAGTCCCACCAGGCACAGCAGCGAATAGAATTTCAAATCCCCAGGCCAAGGCTTTTCAGCATGCATGTACTGCAGTAGCCTCCCCCACGGGGTAAGAATGACTGTTTAGGATGCTTACCAAGTCGTTTGACTGGCTGACGGAGACGGAGAAACAAACACAACGGCTATGGCCCCCTCAGCCCGGCCCGATCCCGACGGTGTGGTGCCAAGACTTCGGAAGATGTATCCATGTCAGATATGCTCAACGGTAGGATTGCTTAGTGAGGCCAGGTGAGATTCTGCTGGCTAGTTGATGGTTTTTCGCCTTTCTGGGAAGGAGAGGGTGCACGATGGGGGTCACGGGTAGGTTATATCCGTAGTAGTCTGCGGGTTTAGGTTATCTATCATACCAACGAAGCGCAGCTATCATGTAGCATCCGGATCATGTCACGCGATTGTGACATTAGAATTGGCCGTAATACCGTGTACACTAGTATTCCCCCGCCCGTGATACCTGGAGAGGGTGAGATGCGGGGGGGGGAAGCTGACATGAGTGTTGTATTCCCCGACAGATATAAACAACAAGCTTCCCGAACAACCCCAAGGCTGACTGTTTCACAAGAATTGGTTCCCCATATTCTCCGTGTCGCCTGATTTACTTAGGTACCTGGTTGCCAACTCGTAAGACATCATTGTGAAAGAAAAGAAACAGCAAGCCAAAGATGGCGGACGTCGTCAAGCTCCCTGAGCCTTTTGCTTCTAGTATGTTCACAATCTCTCTGCCTACCCTACCCAGCCTACCCAAGACCAAGAATTGTCCTTCCAAGGAGTGGTTAACCAAAGAGAAACTGTACATCTGTTATATATCCCTCTCTCACTAACCCGACCTCTCTCCTCTCCTCCCAGTCCCCCGAACCGTGCTTACTTTGGGCCCCTCCCCAATCCACCCCCTCCCTCTCTTCTCACCTCGGCGGGAAGGTGAATATCTATGCCAAGAGAGAGGACCTCAACTCTGGCCTCGCCTACGGCGGGAACAAGACCCGGAAGCTAGAGTATGTTAACCTAGTTCAGTCTCAATACCCATTTTCTCCCCAGCCGTTCATCAACCCAAACCCATTCTTAACTCTTATACTATTCCAGATACCTCCTCCCCGAAGCCCTCTCCCAAGACTGCGACACCCTGGTCTCCATCGGCGGGATCCAAAGCAACCACACCCGCCAGGTCGCCGCCTGCGCCGCCCACCTGGGGCTGTCTGTCTCCCTAGTGCAAGAAGACTGGGTGCCTGGGTGGAAGGACGCTTCGTATGAAAAGGTAGGGAATATTCAATTGTCAAGACTAATGGGTGCCGATGTCAATGTTATCAAAACGGAAAACTTTGGGATTGGACACAAGGACACACTTCGAAAATTGATGAAAGAAGTGGAGGAAAGGGGGAAAAAGCCGTATTACATCCCCGCCGGGGCCTCCGATCATCCGTTGGGGGGGTTAGGTTTTGCGAGGTGGGTTTGGGAGTTGGAAGAGCAAGAACAGCAGATGGGGGTGTGGTTTGGGACGGTGGTGGTTTGTGCGGTTACAGGGGGGACGTTGGCGGGTATCATTGCGGGTTGTAAATATCAAGAGGTGAAAGAGGGGAAAAAGAAGAGGAGGGTGGTGGGGATAGATGCTAGTGCGAGGCCGAGGGAGACGTTTGAGCAGGTTTTGAGGATTGCAAAGGAGACGGGACGGAGGATAGGGTTGGAGGAGGGGGATATTACGGAGGGGGATGTGGTGCTTGATGAGAGGTTTCATGGGGGGAGGTATGGGATTCCGGATGGGAGCACGGTGGAGGCGATTAAACTTGGGGCGAGGTTGGAGGGGTTTATTACTGATCCGGTGTATGAAGGGAAGAGTTTGGCGGGGTTGATTGGGATGGTGGAGGGGGGGGAGATACCAGAGGGGGAGAATGTGCTTTTTGCGCATTTGGGTGGGCAGGTGGTGTTGAATGCTTATGGGGATATGGAGTAGAGGGGAGGAGGGGGTTGAGATCAGGGTTGGGGATGGTGGTGAGGGACGGGTATAGGAGATATTGAGGCTCATAAACAGGGCTCCGAGTTTTGTTTGTAGCTGTCATGCTTTTCCGCTCTGTTACACTCGTTGTTGATGAGATGAGCATGGAGATATGCCGGTCTTGGAGATAGAGCTGAATATGTCGTGGAACACACCTCGGTCATGAATGATATGTCCAGAGAAAAGAATATTCGGTTGTCCCTTCCTCATGCAGAGGCTGGATGTGAGCCCCCACACTCCCACTCGCTGCGACTTTCGGTTGCATTTTCTTGCTGCTTGACTTACATAACCGAATGGCAACTTCCGCGGGTCTTTGCCTGTCAAACTCAATTCTCGGGACTTCACATGAACAGTGGATGGAGTCGACAGACCCGGAACTGTGGAATTGGCATCTCGGAGCGTTCTAGCCTCGAGCTTAGTTTGCTGTAGCTCCGGGCATGGTGTTCAGTGATTGGACTCAACAACTCAACTTGAAGGTTATTCTCGGCCCCGGCCTTGGGATGCCATCCATCAACGATCCACAACACCCGACTTCGGCCCACTTTTTTTATCACTCACACTGCATCCATAAGTTTGGAAACCACCAAGCTTTTTTTTCTGAATCCCCTCTGACTACTTTGTTTTCGTCTCTGTCCATCTTTGTTTGTTTTTGTCTCATATCTTGAGATCATCACGAGAAACGACAAAAACATATCCACCACCAACCTCTCCAACCCCTCCAACCCCCACCAACACCACCATCTGCTCAACTCAACCATGGCATCCCACGATCCAGACCCGCCTTCGCCCATCGGCGGCATCAAGGCTGGTTTGGGGACTGGCCACATCAACACTGCTTCCGCTGCTCAAGAACCCATTCAGGACTACCCCATTGAACGGGTAGAGCAGGTGTACCGGTATGTTCGCCTTCTTGCCTCCCACCCTTCCAACTTCCCAGCTAACATGACTTCCCCCCAAAAAGCAAACTCGACCTCCGCATCATTCCCGCCTTCTGGGTCCTATACTTCCTCAACTCGGCCATCCGCTCCAACATTGGCATCGCCCAGACCATGAACGCCAACGTGAAGCACGACCTCGTCTCCGTTATTGGTCTCACTCCCAAAGACGTCTCCACCGCCCTGGCACTCTTCTATGTGTCTTATGTGCTGTTTGACCTCCCCTCTAATCTCATCATGAGCCGTCTCTCCCCTCGGGTTTGGATGGCACGTATTGTGATCGCAGTGGGCATCATTGGGACGTGCTTCACGGCTGTGAACGCCGCCTGGAGTCTCAAGCTCTTGAGATTTCTGCTGGGAGTGGTCATCGCGGGTATGTGGCCTGGTATGGCGTATTACTTGACTCTGTTCTACCCCCCGAGTAGAACGGGCAAGAGGATCGGGATGTACTTCACCGCTGCGCAGGTCTCAGCGGCGGTGGTTGGGTTGGTCTCTGCGGGGTTTCAGCAGATGGATGGGTTAGGGGGGTTGGTGGGGTTCCGGTGGATGTTTCTTATTTATGGCCTTTTGGGGATCATTCTCGGGTTTGGGCTGTTGTGGTGGTTGCCTGATCGGCCTTTGGCTCCGGGAGAGACGAGAGAGAAGAGCTGGTGGATGAAGTGGTTGCCTGGTAGTCCTGAGGCGCTGACTGGGGAGGATGCAAAGGTTCATTATCATGAGATGAGGAGGGTATACCATTCCAGGCCGTGGACGTTGAGGGACTTGTGGTTTGTGTTGCTGGATTGGAGGTTGTGGCCGTTGGTGTTGATGTACTTTGGGGTTGTGGGCGTGGGGATCGGGACGCAGTTGTATGGGAGCGTGATTATTGCTTCGATCAACCCGTCGTTTACGGGGGTGCAGGTTAGCTTGTTGTTTGCGCCTATTTGGATTGTAAGTTTTCTTTTTCTTTTTCTTTTTCTTGAAGGATTGGAGGAAAGGGTGTTGTCAGGTTGGGGATCGTGGTACTGACACAGGCACAGATGGACCTTATCGCTATTCTCCTTGTTACCCCTATTTCGGACCGGTTCCACAAGTACCGCCCCATTTTCTTCTCGGCTGCCGTGTGCGTCCAGATTGCCGGGTTGCTCACCGTTACCTTCGCCTTGGACAACCAGTGGGGAAGATACGGCGGTCTGCTGCTGATCGGATTTGGTCTTGGTCCGACAGTCCCCATCTGCATGGCATGGACCAACGAGATTTTCCAGAAGCGCCACCGCGAGGTTGGTGTTGCTACTGCCTCAGCTCTTGTGTCTGGTCTGGGTAACCTGGGCAGTATCGTCACGACATATGCTCTGTATACAGGCTGGCCCGAAGATTCTGCCCCGGGTCCGTACCGGTACCGCAAGAGCAACTTTGTCATGATTGGCATTCTCTGCATGAGCATCGCTAGCAGCTTTGTCATGATTGCACTCCTCAAGGTCTTTGGTAACGAACCCAGCAACAAGATCACCGGTACCGACGGCAACGATTCTGGAGAGGAGATCTTGGATGGTGCCGCTCGTCGTGAGATTCACCAGCGTGGTTTCAGCCGCCTGATCAAATAATTTCGTCGGCAAAAAAATCAGGGGATGAAATGAGCTTACGCTCGCGTTGTTGCCGCTGAGTTCTTGGATATGGAGACAACGACTTCACTTCACCACACTCGTTACAATCACTTCTCGGAATGCTTTTCAACAAAAACGACAAACTCTTTGTTTTTGACCAGTGATGGTCTTTGGCAAGGTTACATTCTTCCCTAAAAGGGTAGAACAGCTTTCCCAGCCAGAAAGAACGACAATGCTTTCTACGCTATCGTTTTCTAGGGTTGGGTCAGTCCAGAAAGGGAGCCCTCGACACAGCTTTCCCAATCTGAGAAGGAAGACAATGCTTGTACGCTATCGGCTTCTCAGACCAAGATGGCCACGTCGCCGGATCTGTTTCTGTCTCTTTTTCTTTTTTGGTTTTAGGTACGGTTTGGTCGGTCGGTTTTTGGCTTATGATACCCCATTTGTGTTGAAGATACGCGCTGCAATACGACGAAGCAATTGCATTCGGATAAACGTGAACGAGGAACGATTGGAAGAATGGTTCTTCGCCGGCGAAAGTGCTTTTACGCCATCGCTTGGACGGCGTGTCGAATGACCGAGGTGACTGGGCGGCGACAATGCTTTCTACGCTATCGTTGGCCGGCCTCGTGGGAGTTTTGATATTTGATATGAGATATGTCCTCTGAGATATTGGATATATGAAGATATGGGGCAACTGGACGCTCGTTTTTGATGGTGATGAGGAGTAATAGTGGCGGTAAAGAAGAGAGAATTGAGTTTGTTCCCCTGTCTACTTGACTGGTCTTACATTATGATATGTGGCTTGATTGTGCCCTTACGCATAAGACTGCCGTGGATTCAGAACTATAATGTTGCTCCCTTCCCTCCGTTCAAGACTTTTTACGTTACAAAAGCCCAGGCTGAGGGACAGCAGGGTTTGGTCACCCGCTCCCGTGACGACCGGCAATGGAAACCCAGTCGTGTATAGATTTACTTCTGGCAGGTACGAGGAGTGGACGACCTCGATATTATCAGAGAGTGCCTTGAATCCCGGGTTGAAACAGCACCTTGTACGTCATGAGCTTCAGATGAGATAGCGCTTTTGGCAAAGGCTCATCAGTTCTTTCCTGTTGAGAGTGCTGTTTGGGTTCTTATCAGCTAGAGATACCAGTCTAGGCACCACGGAGCATTCGCGACGGCCAATGTTCGGATGACTCGTCAGCGTTTGAGTTTTCAGGGTGGGTGAAGCCATAGCTGGAGATTTTTCTTCTGGGTGTAGCCTCCGTGCTTGGAAGCAATTTCTCTTATTCTTCCAGCGGCTTTGAGTGTCTATCTTTCGTTGGGGGGGCAAGCTGGTCGATGAGGTGTCTCTAATGTGTTCTTGTACTCATTATTTGTGTATCAGTCGGCTTCGGAGGCGTTGAGTTTTCTCTTGAGGCTGCTCCTTCCTCCTGTGAGCCCCTTGCCTGGCAGAGATAACGCGTCAGAGAAATTGTTTCATTACATCTCGTCGTCGTGAGACCGGATGCCTAGAGATAAGGAATATCTAGGGAAGATTCTGGTGACGTGTTGTGGAAGGAGGCTCTTGCCTTCTTTGCTCGTTGAGAGGTCTGGGGTCGGGTATAAATACTCCCTTCTTTTCCCACTTCAGGCCTTTCGATTTTCTTCTTCTTCCACCACACAATCTTCTGATCCCTTCAAACAATTCTCTGATCCCTTCAGACAATATTCTGATCCCTTTAGAAAATCCTCTGATCCCTTCAAACAATCCTCTGATCCCTCTACGCAATCTTCTAATCCCTCTACGCAATTTTCTAACCCCTCCACGCAATCTTCTGATCCCTTTAACCAACCGTTTACCCTCTTCTCATCCGTCTTCGGCTCGATCAACCACTCTTTTCACGGCTTCCGACGACCGTATACTTGCTATCAGAAAACTGCTAAGCCATCAACTGCCATCTTGCACCGCACCAAAGATGTCAGACACCGCGGGACCTCAGCCCGGGGCCTATCCTCGCTTCAAGGTTGACGCCGAGTCTGGTGACAGCAACTCCAATGCTGGCGCTCCGATGACCTCCAAGGCCCCCAATTCCTCAGCCGACACGACTTTGGCTGTGCCTGCGTCTTCTCGTAAGAGGCGTCGTGGGGACGACTCTGATGATGAGATGCCGCTGAAGCCGGACGCACCCTGGCCCAGCAGGCTCACCAGACGCCTCATTCCTCATCTTGCCGGTCCGAGCGCAACCGCTATTGTTGGCGACGCAGCTACGATACCAACTCTGACAGTCCGAGATGTCACCTTGAATTCCTTGATGTCTGTCCGGTTTCTGAGAGATCTCGGCGACAAGACACTCAACAAACACAGCATTCACATCGACGACAACGGATATCTTAAAGTGGGCCGTGAGCCAGTTAACGGTCATACGGAGGATTTCATCAAGGCTCTTTCCCGCATCGATGACAAAGTTGAGCTGCGGAAGCAACATGAGCCCAATGGGTTCCTCATCACTTTGCACGACAAGATTGGTGCATATCTTCTTGACCACAACGACATACCCGACCTCAGCGCGGTTCGCCTCGACGATTTCTGTCGATGCCTGTGCGAACTTCAAGAGCCCGATCTTTTCAGCCTCAAAAAAGTCAGGGAAACACTGCAGCACTGCCGCGAGGCAATCAAGGATCTCGGGGAGAAGGTGACGATCTGCAATGCTGTCAAGGCTGACCTACTCGACTATGGTTCAACAGCTATCGGCCGATGGACAAAGTTGAAGAGACTGGTGAAACTGCCTGACTCGGATGCGGATTCGGACAAGATGCTGGCCAACAACCCCAAGGAGCTCGCGGAGAGCATTGGTAAGGTAGGGGATGTCTATGAATGCCATCGTGGACAACTCTACTCCATAGAGCTGGAGATGGCATACAATCTAAGGACCGCATGGGACTTGTGCCCGATATACTTGGAGCTTGATCAAGTTTTAGCTGGACACCGTGAGGGCGAAGAGGGCCTCTAACGATTCGATGTTGAAGGGAAGTGGGCACAAAATGGCGTTTGGTTGGTGAGGGGACCGTGGGCATTTGATATGGGAGGCCTTGCATTTCACTTTCCGGGCCTAGGGAAAATAAGGATGGGGTGTCTGGGTGGGGGAAAACTGGCGTTTCGGAATCAGCATCATGGCTTTGCGAGGTTGCTGGGGGCATGGAATATAGGCTCGCAACAGTTCTTTGCAGGGTCTAGGTTTCAATGAGAGTTCGGGAGAGCATAAAATGGCGTTTGGGATTTGGCAGGAGTGGAGGGGAGTTCGGAGGGTCTCTAAAAATGGCGTTGGGATGGTTTAGGGTTCATTCAACATGATCAATTTGCTTGCGATGGATTTCAAGACGATTTAGGAGGATACCAAGGGGAACAAAAATGGCGTGGTTTTCGGACTGGGTTATCAAGAGACTGTGTGTCTCGCTCATTTACTGACTCTATCTACCTACCTACTCAGGCAGCGAAGTCAAATGAAAAATGCGTTGATTTACATGATTACGAGCTCTCACTTTGTGGCCATAGCTGTGATGTTGTGTGTGATGCTGGCATGTCTAACAATTCAACCAACCTGACCCATCTAGATACTTTACCCAAGCAACCAAACAAACAAACAAACAGCAAGCACCACCGCACAGAATTCCACAGTCTGTGACCTATATAGTTAGTCTCGCAGGGAAAAGGGGAACCACACTTTATATACAACCCCAAACCTCCACTCTTCTCCCAGCGAAGTAGCTCAGTATTCAACCGGATGTAAAAGTGGACTAGGTATCGAAGACGGTGGCGACCGTCAAGACTCGCAAAGGAAAGCCTAAAATCCGGATAATCCGAAATTTGGTGTAGAACTTCGCTTTTGCTTTTTCTTCTTCTTCTTTTGTCCAGGCTGTTTTTGATAAGGTACCTAATCTTCCCCGGGCCGCGCCCCGAGTTGGAAAAGGTTGAGGCTGTAGAATACTGAGTAAATTGATAATACTGCGCTGGGTTTGTTTCGATAATGTTCTAACCTGGTAGTAAACTGTACACAATGATAGGAAAAGACTGGTTGGAATATATATATCTTGCTTGCTGATCTTGTCTGTTCGTGTCATGCCAATGCTTTGCTAAACCGTGTTTATGTGATTATACTCCATTTCTCCTATGCTCCCTGTCCCTAGATACCCAAACTGGATGGACCTCCCACGCTCCTATGCTGCCGCCGTCTCATCATACAATGCCATGCCCCATCTCCATGCTGCCCTTCTTTTTTCAAGTGTGTATCATATACCAAAACACGATTTGTAACGCCCCATTCCTCACCCTGGCTCCATAGCAACAAAGAAAGGGGAAAAAAGGAAAAAAAGGACAAGCGGCCGACCGACCCATCAATGCACCATCTCCCCTCCACCTGTGAACCCCCCTGCCAATTGTCTAGAATACATAATCCATACATACATACTTGATACACGTCATATACAACAGTTAAAACAACAAGTTAAAAATAAAACAGACGCAAGAAAAATCTCTGTCTCATGACTCTAACGGACAAAGTAAAAGAAGATGGTTTTGCGTGGCGAAAAGAAAAGAGAGAGTCGTGTCAAAGTCGTAATAGACAAAAAGAATAAGAGAAGATGAAGGGGGATTACGAGATACACTTTGGACTCCTCCACCCCCCAAACCCACTGAACCACCTACTCCCGCTCGTCCCAGGCAACGACCTCCTCGTTTTATGACCCGCTCCCGGGGGTGGAGGGAATTGACCACCCCCCATAGGAGGGGTTAACAACCCCTCGTTGAACCTCGTCGATGTCGCTGGAGCGGTACCAGGAGTCTGCGGCCTTGTGACTGTCTCTTGTTGTTGTGGTTGGTTTCCACGACAGAAGGTACCGAGTGAGGTTCCTGGCCTGCAAGTGGTTGGGCTGGGGCTGGGGTTGGGGTTGTTCTTGAGGGGGATGTCGACCATGCCTTCGGTTCCAGTTTGGAGGCCGAGGCCTACTTCTACTCCTAGGCGGGATTGGGAGGATTGAGCGCGCGGGCGGTGGGTGTGGGAGTGGTGGGAGCCGATGGGCGGGGATAGAGGAGGGGGTTTGTTGGATGGTAAAGGGGCTGATTTCATGCCTGTTGAGGCGGCTCTTGATCTTGTTTCTGGACGTTTTTGTTGTTGATCGGGGTTGGTGGATCTTTGAGTTCGTAAGGGGTGGTTTGTCGGGGAGCCTGATCGAGGGGTGATTTTTAGGGGGGCTGGTATTGGTGACCGGCTTGAGTTGATGTTTTTTGTGATGTTTAATGGCATGAGATTCTTTGGGGGTGGTTTTGGGGGGGCGGGAAAGAGGGAGAATCGAGGGTTGGATGTTTTTCGTGGTGCTGGTGAGGATGAAGGGGCTGAGACTGGTGGGGGAGGGGGGAGGGGTGCTGCTGGAGGAGGGCCTGGTCTCCAAGGTTCGCCGGCTGGTGTTAGGTATGTCCTTCGTACTCTGGAGGACCGTTTTGTTTTGGTTGTGTCTGGGTTGGATGTAGGGATTGGTGGGGGTGGTTCTGTCGGCAGAGCTGGAACAGGTGGTGAAGGAGTAGAGGATGGAAGTTCAGCGACGAAGGAAGAGCCTTTGGATCGTCGACGGTCGAGCTCTGTCGTAGCATAGAACCAAAGGGCAAAGACTGTGTCGACGCTGCGGCGGTCAACAGCCCTCGGGGAGGGAGATGCCTTTCTGATCTGGACCATCTCGTGCTCGACGTGCTGAGGCTGAGGGGGAGTGACAGGTCCATATGTATACTCGTTGGCGTCGTCAGATCTGGGTTGGTTGACCGGGACGGTCTGATATTCGGGATAGTGATACATGTCTATCCCTTTTCCTGTCCCTGAATTCCGGCGAAGTTGCTTCCTACGACGGCAGATGAAGAATATAAAGGCAGTGCCAGCGAGAACCAGCAGAATCCCCACAACAATACCCGCGATGGCAAATCCTGGAAGGGATCCCACAGTAGTCGGTGGCGAGGGAGGAGACAGGTTGGTATTGGAAGGAGCTCGGACTCCCGAGGTGGCCGAAGAGGTAACAATAGTAGAAAGTGTCGTTCGAGGCCCGAAGTCGATGGGTGGCGTTCGAGATTCACAGCACTCGCTCAGGGGAATAACCAATGTCGTCGTGGTAGGTGCCGGTCGCAGAGCTCTGACCACTCGAGTCGTATGGGATAGGTCAGAACACAGCGTTGATTCAAGATTTAGACGAGAGGCGCCATGCATCTTAGACGCTCCATGGGATCGAAAACAAGAAAACACGGTCCATCTTTGCCTATTGCTGAAGAACAGGAGGAACAACAGGAGATATAGGAAAGTAAGCAGGCAACCGGCAACTCATATACTTGGCTGAGTGTTCTATAGAGGAGACTCGGTCCTGCAACTGTGAGGAACAGGAATTCTGCCTTTGCCCTCCAACCTGCTGCATAAGGTACGCGGCGCCTGGCACTGGGCGAAGAGGCAGTGCCATTGCGGGTGGTTCATGATGCCGGGGCCAAAGTGGGAATAGGGAACAGGGTGGTATCACAGCTGACCACATCGAGCGGCGTAGGCGCTTTTGGTGTGTCCGATGTCAGTTACTGTAAAACCACCGTGAAAGCAGTTTTTCTTGGTATGTGTTTGCGGCAAACTCTAAGCGCCTGGCGCGCGCACCTTTGCGATGGAGGGGGGCAGACAAGAGCTGTTGGGCTCGTACTTCGGACTACATGTCCTTCCAAATCAATATTTTACTTGGTTGTACGACACCATCACGCGTCAATCGCCTACTTAAGCGCGCTTCTAGAAGCCGCCGATCGCTTGATGAGGGAAAACCAGAAGACTATTGAAGTTGTGCCGCAAAAGATCCTGCTCGTATGTTGAGGTTCCGAATGTCTCCACAAGATGATGGTGTTGACTGCAGTCTCTTACATCAAGCCCCGAGAGAGTTGGAAGATTTTCATGTGGCACAGAAGGAGTAGCGTGAAAATCCGGAGGCTCGCCGCCGCCCGAGTTGGTGATGAGTGAGGTCTTGGAGCAGATGCGGGGTGACAACCCCTGACGCCATCTCCAGTGTTACTTTGGATTTGGGAATTCGTTTCTGAAGGTATGACGCAGATGTTGGAGATTTTGGAATAGGCGATGATGCCTCTCAGAATATCTCAGCTCGGTACCGGCAAAGAAGGTGCCCCAAGATATCTGATAGTGGAGGGTCGACATCATGATTTGCCGGCAGCCAACAACTATTTTGGCATGCAGAAAGGGGGCCACTCGGCGCTTATTCAGAGCCAACACCACCCAAAAACTCGTGGCAGCCCTGTCGACTGTTTCTTGCGTGCGCGCTGGAATGCAAGAAATCTGTAGCCGCGGGGAACACTGCAGTTGGTTGCTCCAGAAGTCGGTAGGCGGCCCGTTCGGGAAGGGCTTGTTGGCTTCAGTTCGTCCTGGTGCTCGGAGCTGTGTTGCCAAGTCGTGTCCGGAGTGTCTGAGTGAGGAGCAAACTGTGTCTGGTGTTGTTGGCAGTGTTGCTTCGTGATGTCTTGGTGGTCAGTTTGAGATCGCCGCTGTCGAGTGCTTGTGTAACTAGCAACCACGCCGAGAGGGGCACACAAGATCAGTTTGCCTGCAAGTTTTTGGTGATGCCGAGCTGTTTAAGTCGGTGCCTGACACAGTATGACAAAGCCTTACGATGACAGTATGCGATCGACGCAGTTTCAACTTGGTGCATGGAATCAGCACCGATAGCATGTTTCCTGCGGAGTTATAGTCCATCGGCGTGTTTTGTGAATTGCGTCCGTTCTGGCGATGTAAATGAGATTTCGACATTTGGTCACGAGATATTGGACACGAGAAAATCAAAACCTCAAGAGATTGCGAGACATAAAAAAAGAACTCGAAATAAGCTGTTGAGTGAGGGATCGCACACCTAGTACGATCCACATGGTATGGTAATGAGGTTATCGCCAAATCGGTGAATGTTTGCTCCTTGTCATGGCGGCGTGGGATGAGGTTGAGATTGCTGCGTGTGCCTGAGCTGAGATCCTTCGGCAGGTTCCCCTAGCTGTTTCGTCTTCAACTGCCGGCTGCGACAAGCAGGAGACAGGAGTCATTCAGCCTGGCCTTCTGAAAGGCTGGCCTTGGTTTGGCTTCGGAAGCACCGCGCATTGCTGGGCGATGCTGTGCCTCACACTCGGCTATCTGGCTGTCTTTGGTAGGGCAGACAGTTCGTCCGGGTGGACTCGTTGACTGCACCGCACGTGGCAAAAGCCACCAGAACGAGGATCCGGGTCAAGAGGGTGTTCTGTCATTCAGACCGTGTTGTTGGTGATCATGAACAATGACGGCTGGCCATTACACTACGGGCAGTGATGAAATCTTTTTCTGTCAAAAGTCTCATGTCGATGCGGGCCTGGGGCTGGTGCAAGATTCGCGTGCTCCCGTCTGACCAGATCTTCTACCTGCATGGCACAGACCCCATTTAAAGTGCTATATCCGGTCAGCTATTAGGTTGCTGTCTGCAGCAGGATAAAAATGACACTTCCCCCACCTGTTTCTTGCAGAGACGATTGACGCGCTGCCTGAAGCTGTAAAGTGCTGGCCTGGCCAGGCGCCCATTGCCAAGATGATTTCTGTTTAAGGTGGTCGAGATGCATTCAGATGAGGGGAAGACGTCGACGCCGGGAGACCCACCAGAGACCTCCGGCCCCGCTGAGGTCGGTGGCCTCGGGTTGCCAAGGCCCGAATCAAGGACACTGCCCCACTTGATCTGCCCAGAGATTCCACCAGGGCGCGTAACCGAATTTAGCGTCCGCTGTCCTGATCGCAGAATGCACACCGGGAGGGAACGCTGGAGCCCCGCTGAACACTTTTTTTGAGGGGACCCCTCACCATCACCTGCACTATCACCAGCAGCAACTTGACTTCATCACAACACACTTGGAAGTTTTCTGTCCTCCGCTGCATACCAGGTGATTATGGACTCGGAATCAGCGATGTGGTACAAAATGTCGTGCCCGGTAGGACACAGAAAAGCTGCATACGAACATGTACCGTTCCTACATTAGGGCTGGGTCCATCGCGTCTTCCTCCGGCAATTGCGAGAGGGGATGCATCGTGGGGTGCCTTCACCAAGAACCTGAGCAAAGTGATCCTTCGTCTTCAGTGATTCTTCCCCGCAACTCGACATCTTGGACATAAACGGACTCCTCTTTTTATCACACCGTTTCTCCCAAATCTAGCAAAGTAACCAGCCACCACCTGCAGCAACATGCTCTACACTAAACCAAGGAAACACCGAGCTGCTCGGCAGGTTGGCGGCGCTTAGGGAAGCCATCCCGTTGGCTACCCTCTTTTCATCAGCCTATTTCACCGTTTTCCCCAGCTCAGAACGGCCGCCCAGAATAGCTCTCGGCCACAGCAACCATCCCCACGTGGATGGACGGTACTCCCCTGTAGATTCGGGCACTGCTGACGTCCCCTCCCTCCGTTGATGTCTTGCTGGATCGAATCTACTCTTCCCGTCTTGGTGCTTGTGATTCGGAAAGGGGGTAGAATATTCTCCCATTTGTGGCAGCTTTCACATATCATTTTGCAAATACAATGATTGACGACACCGGCTTATAACGAATGCGCTTGAATTGTTTGGAGAGACTGGATTCGAAGTGACTACCAGGTCGATTTGGACTTCCCAACTGAGAGCGAGGGGTAATAACGGCGCGGTTGCCCACCATGAAGATTGCCTGTCTACAGTTTGCGCCCCAGGTCGGGGACGTTGACAACAACCTCAACCGCGCTGATGCTGTTCTTAACAAGGCGCGCCCGGGCGATCTTGACAATTTGGACTTACTTGTTTTACCAGAGCTTGCTTTTACCGGTATGTATTGCCTGGTGCTTTATATTCTTCCCAGATCACACACACAGCAGAGGTACTAATAGCAACTTAAGGCTACAACTTCAAGTCTCTACAACATATCTCACCCTGTCTAGAGCGCCGTGACTCCGGAATCAGCTCTCTCTGGGCTCGGACGACTGCTTTAAAACACGATTGCGCTGTTGTCGTTGGATACCCTGAAAAGGTGGACGTGAGCGCGAGGTGGCCAACGTCTCCCGAATACTACAATTCAGCTCTCATCGTGAACCGAGATGGCGACACAGTTGGAAACTACAGGAAGTCACATCTATACTACACCGATGAAACCTGGGCTCTTGAAGGACGGGATGGCTTCTATCAAGGCAATGTTTCGGGTCTTGGGGATGTTGCGTTGGGTATCTGTACCGACATAAAGTATGTTTCTTCCCATCATTTCTCTTTCGGGATCTTCCTAACAACACCCAGCCCATATCAACTAGAGACGCCATGGGATGCCTTCGAATTCGGGTTCCATATCATGGAGGCGCAAGCAAATGTGGTCATAGTGACCATGGCCTGGCAATCTCAACAAGATCCCGGCCAATACACCCGCCGACCTAACGAGCCAGATCTCGAGGCCCTGGTGTACTGGGTCCAGCGCCTTGAACCTTTAATTCGAGCGGAAACTGAGGATGAGATCATCGTCGTCTTTTGCAACAGGACCGGTATCGAAGACGACGTCATGTACACAGGAACCAGTGCTGTCTTGGGTATCAGAGGAGGAGAAGTCTTCGTATATGGAGTCCTGGGCCGTGGAGTGAAGGAGTTGCTTCTGGTTGACACAGATCTGCCACCGATCAGCAAGCTGACCGATGCTTCTGGGGTCGAGGCTGAGAACCCTTATGCTGAAGAGACAGATGCCGAGACGGAACCTGTCAAGCGGCGTGCACAAGCACTTGAGATTCAGATTCCAGTCAAAGAGACACCAAAAGAACATCCGATCTCGCTACCGATAAGTGCCCGAGCAGAGGCTATATCGGCAACCCCCAAGTCTGCGTCATCGGCTAGATTACCATGGCTCGCACCAGCAGAGCCGACAGCTCAGAGTCCCGGCAACCCACGATCACCCACTCGACTGCAGATACCTACAACCCCGGCGCGGCCTGTTGCGGAAGAGTTCACCCTGATAGACAGCGCCATTGCGGAAGACATTGTTATCCCCACCGCAAGATCATCACGCACCCCAAGTCCAGACCTAAAAGCAGCATCACGCCCCTCTAGACTGTCAATACCGACTACTCCATGGAGATTTCGGGATAAGGCAAGCCCTTACCCCTGGCAATACCGAGATGGCTCGCAGTCGGCTGTCTTTGGTGGAGGGGCGTGCATGACGCCAATAACCCCGTTCGAGGTCGAGGAAGGATGGTTGGGGACACCCATTGACGCTAAGCCCCCGAATTGGTATTGGAAACACGACCACTCGCTCTCTGCCGTCAAAGAGTCCATACAAGAGGAAGAAGAGGTGTCACCAGGGAATCCACTTAAGCCCGCACAGCAAAAAGCCAAACCTTCGCTTTCACCTCAGGAAGAGCAGAAAGAGCCGTCAAAGACACAACCAGACACCTCCCACGGGAACACTAACGTCCGTGACGCAACACCAATCGACACCGAACCCCCAAACTGGTACTGGAAACATGAGCCAACACTATCTTCCCTCAATGAAACAGTTCAGGAAGAGCCGGAAGAAGACGAGCCTAAACCAGACAAAGGTCAACCAAAACAAACCCAACCAAAGCAGTCCACCAACACCAGCGCAGCAGAGGACACCTGGGTCGCAACACCAATAGATGAAGAACCTCCAGATTGGTATTGGAAGCACGAACAAACCCTCCCTTCCCTCAATGAATCCGCCCTCGAAGAGGAGGAATCAGAGTCAGAGCGATCACCCCAACCATCACCCCCCTTAGATATCCAAGAGTCTTATCAATCGTCCGACTGGGCAGAACTCTCCTCCGTCCTAGCCAGCTTCAAAATCCACCCCAAGTCGGCCCTGAACAATAACATCCGGAACAATATTGGGCATGATCTTGCTTCGGAAAGACCTAGCTCGCCCAAGTCAAGGAACGCGAGTCGGTCAAGGGGGGCGTATACTTCTTCGGAAGGGTACGGCTGGGACCAAGCCCAATCCCAATTCCAAGCCCAGCCATTGGATTCCGTCCCAAATACCCGCAATCCGAGCATACCTAGATCCCAGTCTATCATCAATGCTGCTCGCCGCCCATCATCCCGTCTCCGGCACGTCATCTCAGCAGATGACGGCTTCTCCGACGAGGATGATCACCTGGATGATAGCCGCGGTCGGGGACGCAATGCTTCTATTACTGCAGCCCACCAGCAGACTTTCACATCTAGATATCGCAGTGTAAGCCGCGGTCGACAGCCCGGTCCGGCTATGGGGGTGAGAGGGGTGGGGACTTCGGTTGAGCGGTCTGGGTCGAGGAGGAGAGTCTTGCTACAAGAAAAATATTCGCAGCAAGAGCGGGGACGGGATGATACACCCCCTCCACCGCTGCATAAGCCGAGTATTGACTACTCCTCCCTACCCAACTGGCCGTTTCCTTCTTCATCAACTGAAGAGATGATTGGAAAAGGAGTGGTGGGCACGTCATCAGCTGTTTCGGTGGTGTCAGGGGTAACAGTGGACGACGATGATGACCTCCACAACCCAGAAACGCCGAAGTTGGTGGCGAATATGGGTATGGCTATCTCCCCGGTTGATGAGTATGAGGAGTATGGGTATGAGCATGAGTATACAAGATCGGGGATACTATCAGGGGATGGGGGGTGGAATCATGCTTCGGGAGGGTGGGCAGGGAGTGCGGCGAGTTTGCTGAATTAGGAGTGGGAGAAGAGGAGGGCGGAGAGGGAGGGTGTTAGAGGGGGACGGGTATGAAATGATTTATGTGATGAATAATGATGATATTGCTTTGATGCGTTTGTGCCTTTTGGATGATACCATTTTGTTGGGGAATAGCATGGTTTATGTTTTTATGTATAGCAGTTGACATTTTCACCACATGTAAACAAGAGTCAATCCTTTTTTGAAGTCTTTGCCACCTACCTTCAACAAACTTGCAAGCTGGGGTCAAATTATCGTGATTGGTACCGTAAACCTATCATAACTCGTGAACTTCATTAGGCTTGGGATAATTCCGAACATAAGTGCCGGTAAGGCTTCCCTATCTATCGTAGTAACAATATATACTGCTCTGTGCAACATCCAACAAAATGAAAGTAAGCATCGTCATGCTTTTGTCGGTGCTCGGTTGGCAGAAAGGGGCAGGAGATCCAGAGCTCTAAACCTCCTCAGCAACAGATAAGAGGGGTCTAGTGATGTGGTCCCCTTATTGAGTAGCGGGTCGAAAGAACTGGTGGGTGGCCCGCCGATGGGGGTCTCTGGCTTGCTGGCTTGCTGCTCCTGTATGTACAAGTCCACGTGCAGGTCTTATCTCATCCACTTGGTTGATACATAGCGTAAACAGCCGACCGAACCGAGGAGGGCAAGTTGAGAGCTTCCTCACTCGGCAGTTTCCATCCTGTTCTTCAGTCTCGGCGTGCTTAGGCACCGCTGTGAAATCCTCCAACTTGTGATCACAGCGATAGTTTTCTGCATGTTGTCGGAGACACCCCCATCCCCTGACTCGGCGCCTTGTTGTGTGTGTTGATGACATCCAAGAAAGGATGTTTACTTAACCGCTGACATGGAGCCAGTCTTAACATTCTCACCTTGGTCATGTATGTGCATGTACAAACCTTTCACACTGCAGCTAGGTATGGTGGGGAACAAATAGAAAATGTGAATGGAGATTTCTCGCTTCAAGCGCCATCACCACCACAGTCCTCATTCTGACTTGTCCTGTTCCACCACTATCACTGTCACAGTTATCACAGACATCACACAAATCAAGCTTCTCGTACTCCATACATACACTACCTACCTACCCCTTCCCCCTGAAAAGCACAGACGGAACTTCGGCAGTCCAAAGAGGGGAAAAGAGAGAAAAGGGGGGGAGGAGATGGGAGAACCCGACAGTTTGGTTTTGCCGCTTTTTGATTGGCATTTCCTTGGTTGGTGAGCAATAAGTTGATCTGTTGGTTCGGCCTTGGTCCAATAGCATGTGCAGCACCTTGCTTGAGTGATTAGAATTTGGTGGAAATTCATCTATTTGACAGTGGGTGGTTGATGCGCTGCATGCATGACGGACGTGCTCGGCGCGTTGCCTGTGAAATGTGGTTGTTGTGGATGATGGTTTGGGGGAGGACCAAAGGCTTGGGAATGGAGATACCTACCTGAGGAAAGATGCACAAGAGGAGACGGAGACACAAACCACCGCGACAGGACACAGCAGATGTCAGTTGATGCCGGTGCTGGGCCCGGGAGATGCGGCCTGCTTTAGTGATAGGAGAGGTGTCGATTGGTGGTGAGGTGCTCACCGGATTTGAGCAGTTGGGTTTGGGGGCCGGATGTGGGTGAGCGAGTGTGTGAAGAGAACTTCAGCTGGTTCCCTATCGGGAAAGGAGTGGGTCACGGGGAAAAGAGCGTGCCAATCACAACGGGAGGGTTGGTGAACTCGCAGGGGCCCTTGCATCGACAGCGACCTTCTGCGGCCGCTCACTGGTCAATGCTGCTGAGCACATGCATTGCTAGCGTGCGACCTGTGCCGTCCAGCGGCTTGAATCTTCTTGACCCAGAGTGACGATCGCTGGCCTAGGGGCAGTGATGGAGGTGAGCATTTTCAAACAGTGCAAGACAGCCCCCAATCACACCAACCACTGCCCGCCACCTTCAATGCGTGAACAAGACCCCCAGGGGGGCCTGGAACGGCTGAGTCCGGTCCAGTCCAGCTGCTCTGTTTCCCTTCCATCACCAACATCTCGTCACTGTCACACCTGCAAGTTGTCTTGTCACTCACTGTTTGTGTTCTGTTCTTCCAGCTTCCAGTTTCCAGTTTCCAGATTTCTGCTCAAGCTTCCGGACACAAGTGCGCGCTTAACCTGACATCCAAGATCGAAGCGCGTTTCGCCTCTGTTTCTGTTTCCTTCATCAGATACTCAGTATAATACCGTCAACTCGTGCCACCAAGAGAGAAAGAGGCAGGTCGGAATGTCACACAGATTCCCGTAACTGCAGAGCTGCATCATTGGATTGGACCCCCGCACCGCATATTCAGGGCCCGGAAGGACGGCGAGACGGCAGAACCCAGCATTCGGTTTTTCTGCAACTGCAACCAAACATAAACTTAGACGCCACGCATCACCACAGCCAGCCATCATCGTTATCAACTCCTCCATCTGGTTGCTTCTGCTGCGTGGAGGAGGGTTATTAAAGGCAGCATGCCATCCACCACTGCCCGTCTTGCCCTCGCGGCTCTCGTGACGGTCACCACCTCACCGCTGGCAGCCGACGCTCTTCTGGGCACACCTGGATCACCATGCGAGCAACACTGCAACACTCAGCAGGACCACACAGCGCCGGATGAGATTGTCTGCGACAGGGGCAGCATTGGAAAGACGGCGAACGGCATTGTATGGGAGAACTGCATCAATTGCCAACTCAGAAGCAATTATACCTCTGGAACCATGTCAGACCAGGCTGCTCTCATCTGTATGTTTCTTCTGTTTTGTTGTCAACCACGAATGGCAAGACTGATGCTAACGGTCTCAGACAACCTTCGATTTGCCATGAACACATGTCTATGGCATAGTGGTGACAGCACACCATGCACCGGATCGTAAGTAAACACCCAAGTGTGCCTTGCCCGGGCCACGCCGCAATCCTCCGCAATCCTCCCGTAAACCCCAACATGCCTCCGTGCTGACAGTGCCTCAGGACAGCATGCGGCCCGCTAGAAGATGCCGTAGACTACCGGAGGAATGACACCTCTGGCGTGGACCCATATGGATTTTGCAGTAAATGGGAAGAGGATTTTATCCCAAAGTGCTCGCCTTGTGTGGTAGGCGAGCAACGGGGGCGCGGCCTCTTCCTCAACAACTACCTCTGGATTCTCGAGGCCGCCTGTGAGCAAAAGCCCGAGCCGGGGTATACCATCGCCATCCAAGGCGAGGTTTTTGGCGAAAACACTGTCACTATCGTCCCACCAGAGACCACCCTCGTCGGGGTCCCAACACCAGATTACGGGCCTGTTTCACTGGGTGCCCGTGTGGGTATCGCCTTTGGTGGCATCGCCCTCCTTCTTGTTCTTGCCGGTTTCTTCATCGTCTGCAACGGTAAGCGAAGGAGACGTGCCTTTTTGCGTGACCTCGAGAAGCGCCATGCCCAAGCCAACAACCGGTACGGTGGAGGTGGAGGTGATATGTTTGAGACTCCCGTCAGTCAACGACCACTTAGAGGGTGGGAGAACGAGAGCCCGATCTCTGCAGCTACGGAAGCGACCGAACGAACCCTCCCACGATACATCTCGCCCTATACGAGCACTTACAACAGCCCCATCTCAGGCCCAGGGGGCTCGGCAACAGTAGCGGCGAACTGGCCATCATTATCACCCCAGCAAATGCACAGCCAGAGACTGGATCAATTATTACAACAATCACCAGCCCATGGCTCTCCACCACCAGCCTTTACGCAGTGGCCTTCAGCCGGACAGGAGAAGGTCCTTATGCAAACGTACACACAACACGAGAAGCGGCAAAATGAAATCGCCATCGGCCTGGCATTGGGAGGTGATGAGGCAAGCCTGCGAAGCAAGCCATCAAATGGAACCATGAACACCGATCGTTATGGGTATCCAGTCGAGGACAAGGGCAAGCAACGAGACGAAGTGTATGAGTTGCGAGAGGTGGAAAGCCCATATAACGGCCAGGCTGGGGAAGGGATGATACATGGACATGGGAGTAACAATCCTTACTACCAAATGCCTTCTCCACCACAGGCACCGGTGCTGCATCATCCTGGATATGGGAGGGCTCATGGGAGTAGACCTGGGTCAGGGGATAAGGCCGTGACGGGGTTAGGGTTGCATACTGTGCCTGTCTCATGATAGAAAGAGGAAGGATGTGTGTTTTTGTTGATTTTTGGTTTGAATTGTTTGAGCTATAATACCCGCCCCTGATGTATAAGGGGGCATTGGAGTTGGGCTTTGAAAGATACCTGGTGTTTCTTGGCGATTTTTGATACAGTGTATAGGATATGGGTATATATTTGGGAGGAGAATTGGTTGATTGCCTTTGCCCTCGGTTTGGGGCATACTGCTCGGTAGTATGAAAGGTCCTCCAGATGGGGCTGTCTGTAGAGTATGGCCATGAGATCAGATTACATTACAACTCTCATTTTTCAAAGAAATCATCTGTGGCTCTGCTTTTAGTGAAGATGAAGGGAATTTGGGTTACACAGCGCTGCTCATGCCTCTATGCTTCCAATGTTCAATTCCATTGTCAAGTTTGAATGGTGTCCAAGAGGAGTGAGAACGGATGGGTCCGAGCTCCCCTCAACACCGAATATATGCATATCCGATAACGATAACGAGACTCGAAGCGGCGCCATGCCTACTTCGGCTAGCGCCTCCACGCCACGCTAAACGGCTTCCCCACAAATCATCTTTTTGGCCTTCGTAAGAAAAATTTTGGAGAGCTTCACTCTGGGCTTCTCTTGGGAAACCATCATCTCGACAACACACGGTGGAAAATCGTGCGGCTCCTGAGACCTCATCCTACCAGACAGCCGTCCGAATCGTGAGCCCTTTCATTCACGGACCACCCATATCATCCCTTTTTTCCAATTCTTTTTCTCTGTCGCAATCCAGCGCGTCAAACATACCCCCTTCTCGACTAACCCAGCTTAGTCCCCCGCTAATCCTCACTTTCGTGGCCGACAAGCTCGATCGCGAACTGAAATACCGAGTCGCGATATAACCAGATCAACAATGTCTGTCTCAAAAGATATCATCTTGCCCTCCGCGGCGCCGGTGACTCCCGTCAAGGACGGTGACTTCCCTCTCCTCCTGAAGAACTACAACGACTTGCTCGTTCGCACCAACCACTGGACCCCTATCCCGGCCGGTTCTGCCCCCTACAGCCGCGATATCAAGTCGTACATCTCCAGCGGTGTCATCAATCTCGATAAGCCCTCCAACCCTTCCTCCCATGAGGTCGTCGCGTGGCTCAAGCGTATGCTCCGGTACGTTGCGAAAAGTAGAGGAAAATAGGTGGGAGAGTGTGGCTAACGAAATTTGCGTTGCAGTGTTGAGAAGACCGGACACTCTGGTACCCTTGATCCCAAAGTTACTGGCTGCTTGAGTATGTATTATTATTTTTCGCGCAATTGGAGTGTCGGTGGCATGGTTGCTAATATGGTGGGTAAACAGTTGTCTGCGTTGACCGCGCTACCCGCCTCGTCAAGGCCCAGCAAGGTGCCGGTAAGGAGTACGTCTGCGTTATTCGTCTCCACGACAAGGTTCCCGGCGGCGAGGCTGCTTTCGCCCAGGCCCTCGAGACCCTCACTGGTGCTCTCTTCCAGCGCCCCCTCTTATTTCCGCCGTCAAGCGCCAGCTCCGTATTCGTACCATCCACGAGAGCAAGTTGATCGAGTTCGACAACGACCGCCACCTCGGTGTCTTCTGGGTTTCCTGCGAGGCAGGTACCTACATCCGTACTCTCTGCGTCCACCTTGGTCTTCTCCTCGGTGTTGGCGCTCACATGCAGGAGCTGCGCCGTGTTCGCTCTGGTGTCATGTCCGAAGACGATGGCAAGCTTGTCACTCTTCACGATGTTCTGGATGCTCAGTGGGCCTATGACAATGGTGGCGACGAGACCCTTCTCCGCAAGGTCATTCACCCCCTCGAGACTCTCTTGTGCACATACAAGCGCTTGGTCGTTAAGGACTCCGCTGTCAACGCTGTCTGTTACGGTGCCAAGCTTATGCTGCCTGGTCTGTTGAGATACTCCAAGGACATTGAGGTCCACGAGGAGGTTGTTCTCATCACCACCAAGGGCGAGGCTATTGCTATTGGTATCGCGCAGATGAGCACTGTTGAGATGTCGACCTGCGATCACGGTGTCGTCGCCAAGGTCAAGCGCTGCATCATGGAGCGCGACCTCTACCCCCGCCGCTGGGGTCTCGGCCCTACTGCCATCGAGAAGAAGAAGCTCAAGTCCGATGGTAAGCTCGACAAGTACGGTCGCGTCAACGAGAGCACGCCCGCCGCGTGGAAGTCTGGGTACAAGGATTACTCCGAGGCTCAGCAGGGATCTGAGGCTGCCGCTCAAGAGGCGGCTGCCCCTCCTACCCCCGCTCCGGCTGCGCCTGTTTCCGAGCCGGCCGCTTCGTCGCCTGTGAAGGAGGATAAGGACAAGAAGCGCAAGAGCAAGCACGAGGGCGAGACGGCCGAGGAGAAGGCTGAGCGTAAGAGGCTTAAGAAGGAGAAGAAGGAGAAGAAGTCCAAGAAGGATGCTGAGGACAGCGACTAATGGATTTTGAGAGCTCTTGGTCTTTCTGTGTCTCTTCAAGGCGTTTTTTCGGGGGCCGGTATAAGGGAAAAAATGGAGGGCGTTTTTAGGAGTTTTGTGTGTTTCAGGGAGGTTGATGTTAATTGAGGCATCCAGCTGTTTGCATGTAGCGCAAATGCGTATATACCTGACACATTCCGAGGGTGTTTTTTTTTACGGAGGAGCAGCTGTTTGGTGTATGTACCTATGTATGAATGAATGTACTTTTCGTGAATCTTGAGTGTTGATTGCCAGTGATTGTAGACAAACAATTCTGAGTGATGTGGTGATGCGTGACAGCTATGTTGAGGGCAGGTTATATACAACCTTGAACCTGCTCCTTCTCAGCGAAGTAGCTCAGTGTTCCAACGAGACATGACCTCTGTATCTGTTCGGTTACGCCCGGGGCGGCCGGGGGATACATAGCATGCTTCGCTATATGTTTTATTTTATTTTCTTTGCTTTTTTCGAGCTTTCTTTTTACAAAGCTGAGGTTTTTCCCAACCTCTTTTGCTCGACTTCTTTTCTGGGTTTCCTTTCCGATTCTTTATCCGTCTTTGGAAAAATTGAAAGGATTTCAAGTTAGAATTTGAGGGCCCCAGAGTTGGGGGTTGGGGGGCTAGGTTGTGAGTTTAAAGGTAGGAGGGTTGATGATAGATTCATGTGCCCTTTCTCTGACTTGGAATCACGTCAAAGTACGGCGGGTTTAGCTCAGATCGCACTTTACTTTTCTTCTGGAGAAAAGCTCCAGGGTGTTTCTTCTTGTAGACTCTCTGGTTATTCTTTTTCTTGGTTCACGAACTTGAAGAGAAAACTTGTAACTGAAGAAAGGACTGGTTTGTCCGGCCATGTCATAACTAATATGGGAGTGGAAGAGTCTCGACGATGGGCAAGAATAGAGTTCTTCTGCTAAGTTTAGTCTACCTACTGAACGTCAATCTACCCTGAAAATGTCAGGATGTGTGTCGGTAACTACCATGTGCCCGCTTGCTTAGTGTTTAAAGAAGAAACTAGGGGTATGAGAGAGGTCGGGGTTTTATCATGCCGAGTTTTCTTTTTGACTTTGGAGGCGTCTTGAACATGAGCCGACCGAGTTGCGCAGTGACGGGAGAGCTAGGTTAGAGGAGGTATGGTGCTGAGATCAGCCCGAGCTATGTGCTGCTAGTGGGCGTTGGTCTAAAGTCTGGATCTTGAGGAAATATGAGACCAAGTGTTTTCTGTGACTTATGGGATTGTTGAACAGAAGACAAGATCATGAGGCATGGGGAAGATGATGGATGGTATGCTTTGAGTTTAAAGAGGGATAAGCACACTTTTCTGATAAGATTTTCTTTTCATTGGAAATTGAGAGCACTCGACAAGCTTAGCAAGCAACCTACCTTACCTGCACAATTGGTTGGGCTAACTACGACCAGTACGACACAGCACACTTCATCTGATCCCATCTCTTCATCTGTGTGGTCCATCTGTGCGGTTGCCGAAGAGCACAGCTCACTCGCATCGGTAAGTTGCATTCTTACGCGCTTACACGCAATCGCAATACGATTCGGACCACATCTACACTCCAGTTTGGGTAATGGAGAACGAAGAAGATGAGGGGACTTCTCAACACAGAATCCAGATCTTATCTACTCTTTTGGTACCTACCTAATTGCTTTGACCTCGACCTAAAGCTAACTGACAACGGACCCCTATTCAGAGTCCCCAGCCTCCTCCTGTCCCGGCATCAAGGGACAGGGACAAAGACCCTCTGTGCGCGCACATTTACGAGAGAAGAGAGAATACAGAAAGACTCTACGATGATGTCAACTTTCTAAAGAGATTTTTCTCCCTGTTTAGCACTTTTGGATACTATCTCCCCCTACCGGCCTCTGGAAGGCTTCTCGACGATCTCTTCCCTCTGAGTTTTACTGTTCCCCCCGCTCTAAGGCCTCCTCCTCTATCAGGAGAGCTGGGAGACGGCCGACGGTTAAATATCATCTGGTTGGGTCCAAACTCACCTTTTTTTTTTCGCCACCTCGCAACCAAAGGTCAACAAACAACAACAAAGAGCAACAATGCTCCCCACGCTCGTTACCCTCCTCCTCCTCCTCCCCCTTCTCCCCCTACCCCTGACGACCGCAACAATATCCCCCCTATTAAACCTCGACTTCCCCGACCCCTCCATCCTCCTCGACTCCTCAGGAACCTACTACGCCTTCGCCACCTCCTTACTCACCGGCTCCTCCCCCAAAAACATCCAAGTCGCCTCCTCCCCATCCCCGTTAGGACCATGGACGTACATCGACACCGACCCCTTACCAAACCCCGGCTCCTGGACCGCAGGCAGCGGCTCCCTCACCTGGGCCCCCAGCGTCGTCCAGCTAAACGACGGCTCCTACGTAATGTACTACTCCGGCCAGCTCTCCGGCAACAACTCTGCTTTTCACTGCATCGGCGCCGCCAAATCCAACCACATTCTCGGTCCTTACTCCCCCCTCTCCCAACCAATCGCCTGCCCTCTCGACCAAGGCGGCGCGATCGACCCCTCTGGCTTTCTCGACCCAGTATCACGCAACCGGTATGTAGTGTACAAAGTAGACGGCAACAGCATCGGCAACGGCGGCTCATGCGGCAACACCGTCGCACCTCAAGTTTCCACACCAATTATCCTCCAACCCGTGGCAGAAGACGGCATGACGTTTATTGGGACCCCGGTAACGATACTGGATAGGACAGAGCAAGACGGTCCGCTTGTCGAAGCGCCGGATTTGTATTATGATGAACCGACGGGGACGTATGTGCTGTTTTATAGTAATCACTGCTGGAGCGAGCAGGGGTATAGTGTGAATTATGCCACGGCGAAGGGGATAAGGGGGGAGTACAAGAGGGCGAGTAAGGGGAGTTTGATTGCTACTGGGGATGGGCTGGGGATCGTGGCGCCGGGGGGTGCGTCGGCGGTGGTGAGGGTGGTGGAGGAGGAGGGGGGAGCAGGGGAGAAAAACAAGACGAGTATTGTGTTTCATGGGAATTGTGGGGAGGGGAGGTGTTTGTTTGGGGTTGATATTAATATTGGGGTTAGTTCATGATGATTGGGATGAAATGGTTTTGGATACTGTGGGGGAATAGTTTCATGATAGATACCTGTGAAGGGATGGTTTGGATACCTAGGATTAGCGTTGGGTTGGATTATAGGCAGGCTGAAGAAAGAGATGTGGTTGGATGGATACCAAAAAGTTGTATATAGATGATTTAATGTGTAATACGCTCTTCTTTTTCAGTTCTCTTGATCATGTTTTGAAACGTTCAACCCGAATGCTGAAGAAACTTCTTCAGAAACATTTTGTGCATGGCTTGAGAACTTGGAGTAAAAGACGAAATGCATGAAGCTGATGGATGGGATGAACCAGATCCGCATGCGTGGTGGTCGTCTGGTCTCAAGATTGGGTCTCAAGATCTGTAGGTGATGGCCTATAAGATGGCTGATATAACGGCCCTTCCGCACCTCCAAGGCCACATGGAGAGGCGCCCACCACCCCGGAAAGGGGAATCCGTTGTGATTATGTTCTTCATGTGCATGTGCAGTTCCAAGACGTGGTTTATGAGACAAAACATGTTTTCGAACATTGACGAAGCTTCAGGAGAAGGTATCGCTATGAAGAGGACATGAAATTCAAGAAAGGACGAAGATAGAAGCTGTGAGTGATGGAAATAGCAGCAGTACCAGAGTTGAACAGTGCTCGGTTAGTCTGTGCTATGATCATCGAAGCCCCATATTGGTACCACCATCCATCTCTTGTCTTGTGTCTGTGTCACGGGATGATATTGGACGGGAATATGGGAAAGAGTCTGTGAACACGGGATTGATGGCAGATCTGATAAGAGGCCGGTTTCCTTCGACCTTCGAGATCGATACCTGAGATTGATCGAAATGAGATCCAAGCGCGAGATTCACAGAGAAGAGAGATCACAGTGACGAGGAGAGCCAGCGGGTAAACAGCGCTGTAAAGTCACAGCAGCTATGTGACTTTGAAAGTGTCGTGCAGGCGCAGTTGCTGGAAAGAAGCGAATGAGCTTCAGGCAGCGCCAGATGTTCGTTTAAGCTTCCACCCTCCATCCCCGAACAGGCTTAGCTGAGGTCGCTTGCCCCGCTTGGCATTGATCTCAGTGATTTCCAAGCGCCCGCCAAGACACCCTTCCCAGATTCTCACCTCTTCGCATTCACTGTGCTCCCCTCGCCGACGCCCGACATGGTCAGGGAAATGGGCGAAGCGCTGCGGCCGCAGATATTGAGAAATCCAGACTGCCGGGTTTTTCGTATTTTCCGAACATGAACATGATCTCCACGATGTCTGCGAGGACCATCACTGTCACCGTCAGTCACCATCACTGTCACCATCACCATGCTGTAGGGCTGGACTTGACGACCTAAGCGCTGAGAAGTGAGAGTCCGGAGAATGGAACCATCTCTTGAGGTCAACACACCACGACACACCACTTCTCCCCTCAATCAGCAGAGCAAAGACGCTTCAGGATGTTGAGTTTTGGGTTGATGGTTTCTAAGAATTGACTGCAGCATGCACAACTCGATTGGACAATCCCATCCGAGAGCGTTGTTACCGACCAGACGAGCTCAGGTACGGTCCATCTGCCGACGGTCAGCAGCAAATCCAAGACTCAACCCTGATTGGACTGGCTGGATAGGGACCTGGCAGGGATCACCAGCGGCACATTTCGAAGACTATCAACTCCATCACACCCTCAATGCAGGTTAGCACACCATCTGAATGCCTCCCCACTTGCCCTTTCTGGCCCGTCACACTCATATTCCCCTTGACGGCGGCTCAGGGCCTAGAGCTAACAAGATGACAATTGATACTTGTACTCGAGTTGATCTCTCCCCTCCACATCTCGAGGTTCCTGTTGTTCACTCTCGCTCTTTTGGTCTATCGACAACCACCCTTCCTTTTCTTCATACTCCCTTTTCTACTTATAGTTAATTTACCTAATTCTCCAGGCTGGATCCTGGTTCCGATACGACTTCAAAATGCTTCTCCTACCAGTTGTTCTCCTTATCCCACAGCTTGTATCAGCACTCCAAGTGACACCAAACTCGCCGTGCGCTTCAAAATGCCTGGACTCGCTCGACCTCGATACCTCCGATCCCAATTCGTCAAACACGAGGAACTCAGATATCGTTTGCGAGGACTCCAAGTACTCGTCGGCAAAGGGGACAAAGTTTCAGACATGCATGTCATGTCTGGAGACGAGCACTTTTTCTCAGGGGGGAGAGAGTGACACCATGTGGTTTTTATGTTAGTTACCCCTGATTGTTTGTATGGACTTTCCCAACTAACATTCCCCACCAGACAACATGAGATATGCTGCCGCATACTGCGTCTTTGGATACCCGAACGGGACAGGGATCGGGCTGGATGTATGCACCACTTCCAAGGCTTGTGGGCCATTACGAGACGGTGTCGAGCACGGCCTCCTCGACCAGCGGAACATGACGGCGTATTCGTACTGCAAAGCCGGCGAAGGGGGCGCCAGCGACCTCTCCCATTATGAAGCCTGCATCTCTTGTGTGGGCCCCCATGGGTCAGCAGATTACCTCGCAAACTACTTCAAAGCAATGGAGGCAGGATGTGCCCAACAACCTGCACCAGGCGTACCTCTTGGCCTCAATGAGACGGTCTTCTCAAGCAACCGAATCACTCTTGTCGATCCGCTGGCATCCAAGGACGAAGGCGACAGCGCACCAGCCCTCGGCATAACCGCCATCATCGGCATCGTGGCCGGAGTCGTCGTATTGCTTCTCGTTGCTGGAGGATTCACTTTCGTCTGCCTCCGCAAGAGAAGAAACAAGACTAGGCGTGCAAGTGCCGAAGCTGACTTCTACAGCAACTTCGGCGTTGGCGGCCATGGTCACCGCCCCAAGTCATCCATCTCGTTCCAATGCCAGACTCACATGATGTCTCCTCGCTTCTGGCCCGGAGCGGAAGAAGGCATCTCCCCTGCCACCGAGCAGAGCCAAACAGACACTCAACCCCAGAGGTCTTCTATCTACAAGCCCCCCATGGGCGGCATTGACGCTATCTCCTTCTACCCCACGAAAGAAAATCGCTACAGCCAACAGCAGCAGCAACAGCAAGATGACCTTATCGCCACTGCCCATACTGTCCCACACAGGATGTCTCTCCACCAATTAACCACTACCCTCCCCCCTGCCTCTCCCCCCCAGGTTTACACCGCCTCCTCCGAAAAGGTGTACCACTCTCCCTCTGACTTCAAGTCCCCCCTGTCCGCCGACTCAGTCCGCAGCACCGCCGCCCTCCTCCCAGCTATCAAACCCTACGTCCCGGCTGAATACGGTATTCATGGCCAGGCACAAGCCTACCCCCAACCTCAAGTCCCCAGTCCAGCACCCACAGTCACTTCTTTCGGCCAGAGTCCCACGTCAGCTGTCTCCGCCCCTGGCACAGGCATGACCCCTTTGTTAAGGGGTAATCCCTGGTCCGCTGCTCTAGCGGCAGAGCAGCAGAAGCCTCAACGACCAGTTATTAATGTTCCTCCCCCGCCTCCTCAACAACAACAAAAGAGAGGGAGGGAGAGTGTCATGATGGGAAATACCGGGATCGGGCTAGGTATCAACGCTGCGATGCCTAAGAGGAAGGGAACACCCACGCCGACAGGGAGCCCGGTGGAGAGTGTGGAAATCAAGACTGCTTTTAAGGCGCCGCCTAGGAGGTGATTTCTTTTTTTGTTGTGTTGTGAATAATACCCACAAGCGCTGCTATGTGGCCTCACTGGTACTGAATCTTTTCTCTTACTGTTGTTATGAGTATTGTATACTACCGAAGCGAGCATTGAATGGGATGGGATGGGATGGGATTGGATGGGATTGGATGGGGTTTAAGCCAAGGGGGCAAAATGGAACCGGTGTCAAGGAGTTTGGAAATGTTGACTATATTCATCTATTTGCCTTTTGAAATTTATGTATCATAACATATCTACCCAAACAGGGAGAACATTGTGATTTGTCTACCTACCTATTTATTATCTCTCCACCTAACTGCATGGATGCCAACGCTCTCTTCCTTCGTCCGCCCCAGTGTTTTTTGGAACATTGCTGTAGGGATATCCTCTCACAACCCGGCATCCCCTTTTTCAATCTTTCACCACAGTACCGAAAAGATATTGTGATAGAATGCCACCAGGAAAAAATAAACCAGAAAAGAAAAAAAAGAGAAAAGAAAAGAGAGCTAAAAAAAAGTTAAAGCGAAGTCTACACCATCAACTTATCCAGATTTTAGGCTTTCCTCGAGCCTGACGGTCCCCAACGTCTCTGATAAGTCAAACCATCCATTTGATACTGAGCTACTTCGCTGGAAGGGGGGAAGGGTGGAGGATGTATATAAAGTGTGGTTGTTTTCCTGTGACTCACGCTGTAGGCCACCGATTGTGGAATGTTGTGGGCGTTGTTTGCTGTTGGTTTGGTACCTCTTGTTGGTTTATTAGATATTTACAAGACAGCGCAGGCAAGTATATACATACACAGTCCCTCAACCGCCCCCATACACCACATCCTCGAGTAGTAGTAATAGGTAAAGATAAACATCGAGAAAGCATCTTGCCATCCATCCATTGGTATCTCTTCAGTAGTCAATAAATCCAGCAATCAATGAACCCCAATTTTTGCCCACCAACCACTCCCCAACACTCGCAAAAACACAAACGCCAGTAGAAACGCCCGCCATACCGAATCCATATGCCGATGAAACAAAAACAGCAAACCTAAGCAATATTCCCCCCTTCCTAGTATTACTCCGCATCCGCAGCAAAAGAAACCCTCTTCTTCCCCCCCTTCGCCTTAGCCGCCTTCGTCCCCGTCGCAACAGCATCCTTGACAATCCTATCCTCCTCATCCTCCTCCCCCTTCTTCTTCTTCTCATCCCCCCTCTTCCTCTTCTTCCTCATCAACTCCTTCGTCTCATCCAGCTTCGCCTTGCGCTCCTGCTCCTTCTTTTCCGCCTCCGCCTTTCTCGCCTCGCGAATCTCCTCCATTTGGCGTGCCTTGATCAGTTTACTCTCAATCTGCCCCTCCTTTTCGGCTTGGACGATGGCGAGGATGGTCGACATTGATTCCTTACACATTCAACCATTAGTTGTGGTTTTCAAAAGGGGAGAAGGGGGGGGGGGACATACCCGATCATCAACAAAAACCTTCCCCTTCTTCTTCCCCTTTGGCTTGGTAACCCCCACGGGGGTGATCATATTCAGCTCTGGGATTCCGAGCTCCTTCTCTGTGTAGACGCGCGCTTTTTTTTTCTTGTCTTGGCCAAAGTTGGGTTTGCCTTTTTGTTCTTTGGTGGGGATTTTGCCTTTGGGAGCACCGCCTTTGGGACCGGATTTGCTGCCGCCGAAGGAGGGTTTCTTTACGCCATCTTTTGAGGATCGTTTTGGGCCGGAGGAGGAAGAGGAGGAGGATTTGGCGGAGTGCTTGTTTTTTATTGTTCGGGTTGGCGCCATTGCGGATTAATTGGTGGGGGTTGGCTCGGCGGTGAGGGAAAGGGAGGAATTGGTGGTGGTACTGGTGGTGGTGATGATGATGGGATGCGCTGCGCGTTGCGCAAAGGTCTGGAAATTTTTGGGATGGGAGACATGGGTGAGGGCTTATCGGAGCTTGGGGGATGCTTATCGCGGGTGAAAGTGGGAACTGGAGAAGCGCCAAGGATGTGTTCCGGCAGGCAAAAGGGACAAGTGGCGGGAGTCAATTGACTTTTTTGGCGGGGTTGAATTCTACGGTATCTTATCAGTCAGTCATTCACTCATTGGTGTCGCCGATTGCGCTTCGCAAAAAGTTGTGAAGTTGAAGGTATTCACAACAACCCCTCACAACAACGCTCATTTTCTCTTGCAGTTTTTCGCGTTACTCCGCCATAAACCCAATCGCCAAAATGACCACCCAACCTACCCCCCGCTGGGCCGCTTTTTCGCGCGATACCAACGAGACCAAAATCCAGCTCTCTCTTAACCTCGATGGTGGGAGATTCCACCCAGAGACGGATTCCCGTCTATTCAACGGCGAGGATCACGCCAGCCAGACGAGCAAGTCGCAGACTATCAGCATCAACACTGGTATTGGGTTTTTGGACCACATGCTTCATGCCCTGTCTAAGCATGCGGGCTGGAGTTTGGCGCTGAACTGCAAGGGTGATTTGCATAGTTAGTCTCCCTCCTCTCTCCTTCTCCCTCTTTCCTCGGGGATTTTTCTAAGCAGTGCCAAAAACAGTCGACGACCACCACACGGCCGAAGACGTCAGCATCGCCCTCGGATACGCCTTCCACCAAGCACTCGGCAGCCCCACCGGCATCAAGCGCTTCGGGTTTGCCTACTGCCCTCTCGACGAGGCCCTCAGCAGAGCCGTCGTGGATATCTCCAACAGACCGCACAGTGTCATTGACCTGGGCCTCAAGCGCGAGAAGATTGGTGACTTGAGCACGGAGATGATCCCTCACTGCATGCAGAGCTTTGCGCAGGCGGCGCGCATCACGATACATGTGGATGTGATCAGGGGCGATAATGACCACCACAGAGCGGAAAGTGCTTTCAAGGCGCTTGCGGTGGCGATTAGGGAGGCTATTTCGAGGGTTGCTGGGAAGGAGGGAGAGGTTCCTAGTACCAAGGGGACGTTGAGTGTTTAATTTTTTAAAATATCCAAGTAGTGTATTTGTTGATATATCAGTCATGTCCAAAAAGCGAGCATAAATGGAGTTTTGGTTTCAAGAGACCTGCATGAGAGTGGTAACTGGGAATTGCAACAAAGAAGGGTAGGACAGAAACTAAAAATACTACAAGATACCATCAGAAATAGCTGAAAACAAGCCGTTTCATGAAATCCACACGATTTTAGCCTTCAACGGCCAGAGCGTTGCGACGACCTCTAGCGCCCCACCATTGCGGGAGTGGTGTGATGTTCAACCAAACTGCCGGGAATGCTTTGAACCTCACCATCCTTGCATCGCAAAGCAGCCTTACGAGCTTATGACGCATTTAGTGAGCTTTGAAGAGGTACCTGCAGCTCACGATACCGAAGAATACTCTTTCGAAACAGAAATCATTTTTAGGAGTGAGATTTGAGAGCCGGGCTCAACTTTCAAACCTCCTTCACTCAAAGGTTCAGGACTCATCTCACACGACGACATCACTTTTAAACACCGATTGATCATTTCACAGGACAGCTTCATACGAAACCTTCATCACAGTATACATTGCGCACATATCTCAAAACACCGGAAGGCGAATACCACCGAACCTGAACCACCCCTAGAACAATTTTTTGAAAATCTAGTTTTCCCCTTGAAAGGGACCATACCGACATACAATAACAGGGACGATAAAATAAAACAAATCGAAAATGCCTACCTCCCTCAACAACGCCAAACACGAAGAAGCAGTCGACGCTTCCTGGGCGGCCACCCGCGGCGCCATCTCGGGAGCGCTGCGATGGGGTGTCGCGACGGCGGTGCTGGGCGGGCTGGGGTATGCTTTTTCACCGGTGTATAGGGGGTTGACGATTCAGTTCAAGGTGTACGTTTCTTCCCTCGCTTCTGATACCCTCACTCCCTTCCCATGCCTTCTCTCACCCACCCAATATATACCCCGTTTCTTTCCCCTCTCTTTTGCCTCCCCGTTCTCCTCTCCCATCCATTATACTGTGGCATCGACCCCCGGCTAATCCTCACGGTAGATACATCCAAATGTCCGGCATGGTCCTCGGCAGCATGCTCGAAGCCGACGCCCGGCTGCGTGAATACGAGGCGCAGATGAGGCTAAGGAGGAGGTTGATGAAGGAGCAGGCGATGTGGGCTAGTTTTGAGGAAAAGTATGGGAAGGAGGAGGATGATGAGTGATTTTCCTCTTCGGGGGTTGGGGGGAAAATGTATGTATATATGTAGAATATCTCTTTTGTTTGCCATTCCTGTCTAGCTAAATGATAAAAATGCCAGACCATAAAGTCTCTTCACTACACCCCAATCGTTCCAAAAAGTACAAACATGTCCCATTTTGTATTGCCTCTCTCTCTCTCTGATACATAGATTACAAACCCGCAATTGCCTAGACCACGCCGTACCATGCAAAGCGCCCAAACTCCCAAAATACTGTAAATGTTGAGCAACCAAGAGGCGTGTATCTCCCCACCTTCCTTCTACCCCTTAACCTCAAACCTCTTCGGATCCATATTCAACCTACACAACCTAACCACGCACCCACTCAACTGCAACAACGTCTGCACCCCCTCCAAAATCTTCATATGCGTAAACCCAATCTCCTTGATAAACTCCAACTTCGAATGCTCGCTCAACGTCTCAATCGTCTTGGTCACCCTAAACATCGTCGAAATAATATCATGACTGCTATACCCCAACTCCCACAGCTCCCTCAGCGTATCCAGCGCCGAATCCACATTCCCCTCGTAGCAAGCCTTGAGCATAGCCTGCACCTTGATCGGATGCGGACTATCCACCACTTTAAACACATTATCCCCCGAAACAAACCCAAACCCAGCCCACGTAGACTGGAGGTTGTTGATCGCCTGCCTCATATCCCCCTCCGCACTGAAAACCAACGCCGCCAGGCCATCCTCGCTGTATTTCACCCCCTCCGCCTCGATGATCTGCAAGAGCCGCTTGACGACTTGCTCGTCTGTTAATTTCGCATACCGTAGTATCGCGCACCTGCTCTGCAGCGGCTCGATGATTTTGTTGCTTTGGTTGCACGCAAACGCGAACCGAGTCGTGTTGCTGTAGATCTCCATTGTTCTCCGAAGCGCCTGCTGGGCACCGCTCGTCATGCTGTCCGCCTCGTCTAGGATTACTAGCTTGTGCCTCCCCTGCGGCAGCGTGACTTTTTTTTGGGCGAAACCTTTGATTCTCTGGCGGACAACGTCGATCCCCCTCTCGTCGGAGGCGTTGAGCTCCAGCACGGCTTCCTTGTAGGCGTCGCCGAGGAGCTGGCGGGCGAGGCACAAGACAGAGGTGGTTTTGCCTATGCCGGGCATGCCCGAGATGATGACGTGGGGCATGTTGCCGTCGCGGGCGATGATCTTGAGGCGCTCGATGGTTTCCGTGTTGCCGACTACGTCGTCGAGGAAGATGGGGCGGTATTTTTCGACCCTGGGAAAAACAAAATGATTTGTTTAGAAAATTAGAAAATTTAGAGAATGGTGGGAGTGAAAAACATACCATGGGAGCTCGTAGGTTGGGTTGCCGGTTGGGTTGGCTGTCTGGGCTTTGTAGGCTGCGGTCGACGACTCGCCGTTTGATTCCGGCTTTTTTGTCGTTGCGGCGGGCATTTTGGCTGTGGTGTGGTTTAGTGTGATCTTTGAATAGTGATCTCAACTTAAAGTCGTAGGTTGGACGGTTCGAGGGTTTTGATGTGAAGAGCCAAAGGTTGCAGGATGTTGAGTCCTGGAGGTTGGAGCTCGACCTTGAATTGGAATTGGTGATTGGGAGACGCGACGCGTGAGACCGCGTTAAAGTGGTTTTCAGTGACCTGTAGAACCCTAACCCTGTCCCCGGAGTTCACCACAAGATAGCAACATGAATAGAAGTAAGACTCAGTCATTGTGTATTCATTCATTTATTTACATTATATGTGTAGGTCTAGCATTTCTACTCATCTTCTCTGAATTCTACGTTTATGTCCGGTAATCACCGTTGATGGTACTACTCAGTGTCAGAACCGTCTTTCTGAGTGCGAATAGGGGGAACTCACATGTACTCATGGCTGTAATCGCAGGTCCAGTAGGTAGCTTGCTTGTCGCCGGTTCCGAGTCTGACCAGGATTTCAAGATCCTCAAGCTCAAGAATCTCAGCAGCTCTCGCCTACATGTTGTCAGCAATTATCCTTGTTCCACACAGACACCCAACTCACCTCATCAACCTGCTCGGGCTCTCCATTCACCAACAGTTTCAGCTCAGCAGTGCCGTCGGTGGGAATAAAAGAAACGTTAGTCTTCTCAGGAACGATCTCAGGGACATCGTTGATGGGCTCGCCCGGCTCGGAGATCAGAGAGTAGCCGGTGGCGCACAGAATGCGGCCCCTACCAAAGTTTGTCAGTCTCATCCACCTTCAATAACAAAGCAAAAAACGTACCAGTTTGCGTCCTTGCCATACAAGGCCGTCTTAACAAGTGGCGACCGCGCAATGGTGCTCGCAATCCTCCGGGCAGCCTCCTCGCTGGCAGAGTCCACAACTTTGATCGTCACAAACTTGGTCGCACCCTCACCATCACGCACAATCAGTTGCGCCAACTCGGTAGAGAAATCGGTAAGAACCTCACGGAAAGCATCATAATCAGGAGTCCCCTCCACCACCTCCTTTCCACCAGCCATACCGTTTGCCAACAGAGCGACCGTGTCGTTGGTCGACGTGTCACCATCAATGGTAATGCTGTTGAACGAGCGGTCAACGGCGTGCTTGAGAATGGAGGGGAGAGCGGACGAGGAGATTGGGGCGTCCGTAGCAATGACACCGAGAAGGGTGGCCATGTTGGGGTGGATCATGCCCGCTCCCTTAGTCGTGCCCGCTATCCTGTACTCAACTCCGGGGGAGGAGGGCAGGGTAAAAGTGCGAGAGATGAGCTTGGGGAAGGTGTCGGTGGTGCAGATGGCCTTGGCCATGGTCAACCAGTGCTCGTGGGACCCGCCCAGAGCACTGTGCGCCGCTGGCACGTTGTTGATGATCTTGTCGATGGGTAGCCTCTGACCGATGACACCGGTGCTCATGACGATGGTGCTGTCACCCTGACCGAGGCACTTGTCGGCCGCATGGGCCATCTTGGCCGCATCCTCCAGGCCGCCCTTTCCGGTGACGGCGTTGGCGCATCCCGAGTTGATAACCACTGCCTGAATCCCCTTATTTCCCTTCTTTTGCAGAAGAGCACGGCTGAAAGTGACGGGGGCTGCCTGGAACTTGTTCTTGGTGAAGACGGCAGCGGCAGCACAGGGCACTTCTGATGTCAGCAGGGCGAGATCTGGTTTTGTTGTGTTGCTGGGCTTGACTCCGACAATGGTGCCTGACACCTGGAAACCGAGGGGATATGTGCCAGTGGTTGGGATGTACTTCTTCTTGGCCGCGGGAATGGAGTTGGATGGGGCAGAATAAGCTCGGGATGGGATGTGAGAAAATGATCTGACAAATTGAGCTTTAGGTTGCCTCAATTGGCTCAGTAAGCATCGACTGAAGCCCACCATGGCTGCTACCGGTCAAAATTATGAGAAATAACGAGAGGCGATTGGAAGACCTGGAGCAGCTGTGATGGATGGGGTTGTGCAAGATCTTATCAATCAGTGAGAGCCCACCACCGAGGTTTGCAAAATATCTAGGGCGGCGGTACCGGAGCTGGCCCAAGAAGACACAACGAGACGAAATTGGCGGAAGAGAATGATAATTCCAGTCTTGAAACAAGTCTGATGGATGAATATTTGTTGACAGCAGTAATCTATTTTGATATTTGAACACCCCTCAATTGAGTCACTCTTTCAAGACCGACGATGAAAGCTCCGAACTGATAATGTTTATCGATAGCAGCGTTGCTTCATTGCTCTAGCCACAGCTCTCTCCACATGCCGAGCCGGGCCGTGCTGTGGCTCCAGCTCTCGTTCCCCACCAAGGCCAACAACCTCCATAAAAGGATTTCAGTTTGGTGCAACTTTCCTCAACCTTCTATTCCTTCCTTCGACAAGCTCCAAAAAAGACACGAATCACATTTCGAGCCTGGTTGGAGCCGCATCATCACTTTCCCAGCCCATCGGGACCTCTTCCCTTTCCTTCCCTTTCCCCCATTCACAACCTCCTCCCCCAGCACCTGCATACCATGCCCGTTGTGTTTTAAGTTTACGCTTCGAAGAGCTTCATTTGAAAATTTGAACTTGCTCTTTGTTTTCTTTTTTTCACACATCACCTCGCCCACCACACCACCGTCACCATGTCGTCAGACGCGATGGATGCCTATTGGCAGTTACAGCCACTCGCGCGAACACTCGCGACCGCGATTTTCATCACATCGATCGGTGGGCATATGGGCTTGATCCCAATGGAGTGGTTGTACTTCCACTCTTCGGTCGCCATCTTCAAGATGCCACCTCAGATTTGGCGGTTCATCACCACCTTCCTCTTGAGCTCTCCCAAGCTGGGTATCATCTTGGATCCATACTTTGGTATGGTCATTCCGCCCTCTTCAAGTTTGAAGACGGAAGTTGTCTGACTGAGTTTGTCACAGTCTATCAGTATTTGAGCCAGATCGAGGCCGGGAACCCCAAATTCCAGAGGAAGGAGGATGTTCTCTGGTACCTGATAACGGTCAGCGGCATCATCTTGGTAGGTCTCTCTCTCTTTACGCACTTGGCTTCTATCTTTTCACACTACACAAATCACCTCGAAATATCTGCCCGCATAGTGCTGTCTCCTAACTATAGCGGTTCCTGGAATCGAGGAAGATCACCCTCGCATCTCGGCCGGCCCTCTTTCGCTTTACGGGTCGGTCCGCGGTGCGGGCATGGTGGGATGCCATGGATGACCCGAGCGTACTCAATACGTCTCGGTGTGGTTTTTCGGCGCTCTACATTTTTTCACCCGGGGAATCAGTTTCTGTTTGACCATGTAATCAATCAGACAGCTAACCGTAAACCAATAGCTGCTCACTCAGTATTTCCTGGGCTTTGAGCCTTTCCTGCTCGGTGCCTTGATTATGGCGCTGTGCTACACGGGCTCGCAAGATCAACGCGGCATGAAGGCCAACTTTTTCTTCTTCACCGTTCCGGCCCAGCTTGTTCCGTATTGCATGCTCGGCATGTCCGTCATTATGAACCCTGCTGCTCTGCCCCAACAGATTTGCGGTCTTTTGGCTGCCCATCTCCATGACTTTTTGGTTCGGCTCTGGCCCGAGTTTGGAGGTGGCAGGAATTGGTTGGCCACGCCAGCGTTTGTGTCTCGTCTGGTCACCACACCGAGATTGCTTCAACGTGAATACGGCACGGGTATCCGCCCAAGGACTCAGACGTCGGGCAGCTCCACGGGCGCCTCGACCGGCTCCGTGCTTCCCGATTCGTGGCGGACGAGGGGTACCGGACATCGGTTGGGCTGATGAGCAGGATGGAATGGACGTATGTACAAATTGTAGTATTTAATTACCAAGTCATGGAAGGCTCTGGGTCGGGTCCTTTGTTGTGCTGGGGTCAAGATGCTAGTAGTTGTCCAGAACTAGCGTGTGAAGATATCCCAGCATGCCACATTTCTACATTGCAGATTGCTGGAAGGTCTTTTCACGCTGGTTCTGGACAACTACTAGCATCTTGACCCCTAGCAAGACATAGGTGAAGATACCCCTTTGCGTTTTAATCCCAGGACACATCCAGCGGGCGTACAAAAATATAAGAATGGTCTTAAAAACATGTTGAAATACACGTTTTGCTGCTGGGTGATCTATAGGACATTTGTTTATCTACTGATGTGAAATCTGCCAACCGAAGGCAAGATCTGATAACCTTGTGCCTGTGTATCTGAGAACCCGTTATTTTGTCGATCGTAGTATCTCTGTCCTGTCCTGTCCTGTTCTGTTGATCCTAATTTGATGTGTATAGCTATATATATCGAGTAAATAATAACTTTGAAGATACCTACCCAGTTTTGAACTCCCCAGTCCAGCTAAAAAGAGCCCAAGAAAAAATCAAGTCACCTTGCCTGCTGCCCATTGTCCTTTATCCTAATCCTTATTTCCTAGACCTTCCTTTACCTCCCCTACCTATCCCATATCCCGTCCATCCATCCAACGCCAACGCGAAAATTCCCAAAACAATACTTGTAAGTAAGAAAAATCTGACTACTACCAAATATCACTCCCCCTCCCAATCTCAATCTCGGCATAATGCCTATTCCCCCTTCCACTTTGCCCTCCTCCTCCTTGCCCCTGTCTTTGCGTCGAACCACCACCACCACCACCACCACCACCACCACCACCAGAAAGCCTTTTCCGTCGGGACTTCTTCTTCTTCCCTCCCTGCTGCTGCTGCTGCTGTTGTTGTTGTTGTTGTTCCTGCGACAGTGGTGGTGGTGGTGGTGGTAGTCCCCCCGAGTTGGGCTGGGAGTGTGTCGTGCCCCCCCCACCACCTGAACCGGACAAGCTCCTCTCCCTGAAAGTTCGCTTATCTGGATGATGTTGTTGGTGGAGGTGGTGTTGGTGCTGGTGGTAGTACTGGATGTCGCTTTCGTCGTACTGCTCTTCTCCCTTGCCACCACCATTGAGGGAGGCGGCGTCGGAAGAGGAGTCGTCGTCGTAGATTTGGTCACGGGTGTTTCGTTCTTTTCTCTTCTTCTTGTTTTTGGGGGGTTTGTGGTAGGGTGGTTGGGGTGGTTGGTAGTGGTCGGGAAAGGCTAGGGGGCCGGAGATGGTGGTGTTTTGCTTTCCTGGTAGGGGCGCGCTTCCGGTTGTGGAGAGGAGATTGAGGCGGGGAGGGAGTTTCTTTTGGGATGATGAGGAAGAGGAGAGGTAGCCTGGGGAGGAGGAGGGGGAGGCGAAGGTGTTGAGGTTGAGGGGGGAGGGGCGTTGGGAGCGTTGGATTGGGAGGCCGGGGGCGAGGGAGGAGTCGGTTGATTCTTGGTTGGGGTCTTGGAGGAAGGTAGAAGAGGGGTGTGGTTGCTGTTGTTGTTGGATATGTGGAGAACCGAACTGAGGGGTTGCTTGAGGGGTGGAATGGTTTGATACTGGAATACCGCGGACCATGGCTCGGGGGATGTAGGCTGGATGAGTGGGCATTGCGCTGCCGGGACCGGAACTGGAGTTGGTGCTCAGCGGAGAAAAGGGGTAGGCAGCTTTTTCGGGGGAATAGCTGTAAGAGCCGCTATCTTCGCGATGTTGATGCTGTTGTTGAGGGTTGTTCATCTTGTAGTCGAGTGTATAAGACACGGCTGGGAGCACGGCGCCGCGAGAGACATCTTCCTCGGAGTCGGTGCGGTAGAGGTCGTCTTCCCGGTCAAACTGCCGGTTTCGTCGCCAGTAAAGGATAAAGAGGCCGGCTGCGCCGATGAAGAGGGCTCCAGATCCGCAAGCAATTCCTGCTATGGCACCGGGGGTGAGGCTGGTGCTGGGCTCGGCGTCCCGTTGACGAACATGGGACGCCATATTCAAAGAGAAGGACTGCTTGTAGCCAAGCAGTCTGTGCTATTCGCAGAGGAGACTAACTCGACTCTCCTTCACCCGGTAGTCCCAAAATAGCGGGCATAGGATCCGGAAGATATCAAGCGTGAATCCTGCAAAGAGGGAAGAAAGCAAGGCTTGAAAAGAAAAGCAGCCACTGGGCTGGACATGGTTAGTATATCTCACTTGAGATGGTGGGGGAGATGAGCAATACAGATTACCTAGCCCTGCTCATGCAGTTGGTCTTGCTCGCCACCGACTGTAAGCCTGGCTGGTTGCACAGTACAATTACTCTACAGTGAGTAAACATCAGAAAGTAGCACCGTCCAACTTACACGCAAGCAACTGGCCATCCACAGACCCTATAGCGCTTCTGTCAAACAAGTTGAACCAAAGAGATGATAACTGAAGATGCTATCTCTTACCTGTGTCTTCGATTGTTCCATTTCCTTCATATTTGCCTGGATTGTGTCCTGAATGAGACCTCACACTCAGCGCACTGGGTCGTCGGCAGCCCATGTCGTTCATCGGGCCTTGTTGCATGCAGGCTTGCCAGGCCCTGGGGAGATGTGCTTGGGGGCCAGCGCTGCGACCCAATCACGGCAAGCACAGGGACGGGACAGACATGTTGCTGAATGAACCAGAGCCAAGCATCTTCGATGGTGGAGGAAACCGACAAGGCAGTGTGGGAGGGTCGATGCAACCACCGGCTGGCCAATGGTGCCACGTCCAGATTCGTTTCACGGGCGCGTAAAAACTGCTGACGGATAGTCCCGGGCGGCGCTGAATGGCCAGACAAGCGAAACATCTTCTGTCTTCCTGCAAAGATCTACCGTGTGTTTCCCCAGGCTCAAGATGGAGGGTGAGCCGTCGGACATGTCAGTCCAATGACAGCTGGTGGAAGCCAGAGCTGGAGAGAGAGAAAGGTTGGCCAACCAGGAGAGATGGTCAATGGTCTTCTGGTACTGGGAAATAAGCTTGCACACAGTTTTGCTGAGCTCTTCGTCTTCTTTCGCGGAATGGTCCCCGGTTCTCAGTCTTGTTCGAAAGAAGGAAGAGCGGCCGGTTCCTCCGCGGGAGCGGTCCCCGCGCTTCTTCGCTTCTTTTCATCACATCGCAACTAAGAATGGCTAGCAACGGGAGCCATCGCTTGGCTTTGCCTAAGGCAAAGCTTGGCAGGTACGTACCCCCCCAGTGATCACCAGCCTTATCGTACGCTAGGCACTTCCATATTTTGATGCAGGACATTCATCCACCCACTCAGGTGGCCATACGCAAACAACAACAGAACCAACAGCATAATGCAATAACCATTCATTCCCAGCGACGTGGGTTGAATATGGCCAGTCCCTACCAGGATTCTCCGCACCATAAAGTGAAAATGGAGGGGCAGGTGATATCGACTGGACCGTGATGATCGCCTGGACCAGCAGAAGAGGGATGGTCGCCCGGCGCTTAGAACCGCCCTGCCGGGTCCGCACAGTTATCCCGACGGGAGAGGATTGCCGAAACCGTTCAAAGGCACACTCGTCTTGGAGAAAGTTAAGTTCGCCAGCTTTTGGAGGGTGGGCTGCCGCCGTGCGGCCTGCAGAGACGACTCGCTTCATGGACCACCACCATGGGAAAGCAAGGCGGCCGCCATCGGCCTTTCGGACCGAATTTTGCTGGATCGAGGGCACTGATGACACACCGAATAACATGAAGATGACCTGGAATGGAACAGCTGGGAAATCGCCACTCATTACTTGACGATAACCATCGGAAGGGTAGCTGACCATGGACCATGGACCCGAAGATGGCGCATTCTGCTTCCTAGGTCTAGAACCTAAAGCTGTCATTGATCATGCCAGATTTCAAGCCACGAACTTCTGAGGCTGGCCGCTGCAGGCAGGGCCCTCGGAAATTCACGCAAGGTGTCAACACACTGTGTAACGCCCCCCAAGACATATTCAGGTTTTACTGGATGTTGGTTTCCGAGACCTGGCCTTCTCTCGTCTGCCAAAGGGAGAAAGGAAATCAGCAGGTCTTTTGGAGATTTCATTTGCCACAGGCTGAGGAGCGCAGACTGGATCAGTCATACTGCACCGTACCTGCAGTAAATTGCTGTTGTGTATCCTATAGCGCAGGTCGCCTTTCAGCAATCTCAGAGGATCCGGTTCTAACCATGGCCCTTCCAGCTGAATCAGTCACCGGTCCTGACGTTCAAGACTCTCACGCGGCTGGTGATGGTGCCATGTTTCGTAATAGAAGGCAGACAGCTCGATAAGCTGCCACGTCAAGCAAATATGCTTTGTTTCCTCTTCGTCTGTGGCTGCGGAGCCTTGCCGGACAACAGAGGTTCCAGGCGTACGTAATCCAGAGAACAACCTGATAGGGTAGATATGGTCGTACACTACCAAAGCACCAGAAGTTTCGCCAAGCTTAAAGTTGCGTGATAGGTGACAACGACACCGAATATTAACAATGTCCCACAGTGTGTGTCGTCCTACCTACTTTGAGCAGGATCGCGATCAAAGCAATATCAACAAAAGCTGGCAACCTAAGCAAGTCATCATGCAACAGGCTAGGATCCAGAAGCAAACAACAAGACAACCAAGGTCACGGAAGCCTTACCCACCCCAGACGACTTGAAATCTCATCATGAGCTTTTGTTCAAAACACGGGTAGCGACGGTCGAAGTGTGAAGATCCTGGCTGAGGAGCATCCTAACTTGGGTTGAGACAACTGAATCAGGAAATCACAGCCTGCAATTTGGTAAGACGGTCTGGGATGACGGGAATTTGAGAGACGGCCAGATAAGCTTGGGAAGCGTCGCGAACAACCAGGAGAAATCAAGCAAGACAATGAAACAGATCTGGTGTCATGGGAGCGTTGGCACACCTCCATTCGATCTTGGTTGAAAGAAACCCTCCACCATCACCGATTGCCACACTCAATATCACATCATCTAGCACGCAACCCGGCCAAGTTACGAGAAGCAATCACTGGAGATGTTCCGGTTCTGAATCAACATGCGAGACATCTCAACGGTTGCATACTGTCTGACAGAATCTATCAACAAAGTCACCCGAGCTCTCAATAATCGCACTACATGATGCAAAGATGCGATCTATCGTGGAGGCGACGTGCGTGTTTGCTTCACTAGGATTGTTACATCCGTTGTCAACACGAGAATATGTCCGGCGGTGAGGGAAGCTACTAGGTTGGTCACATCATGGTACAACGGAGCCCGTCCGTCGGTGATTTTATGGGGTATAAGATGGCCGTCACTTAGATCTCTTTTCAGCTGAACCAACAACAACTAGATCTGATCATCAACTATCGTTAGCAAGACAAGCATCAGCACAACACTATGCGCCATTTCAGGACTCTCCTCCCTCTCTCTCTAGCCTCTTTAGGAGCAGCAGAGATCGTCGGCCAGTGGACGGCCTGGACTCTCTCCCGAACCTGTTCCAATGACGGCGGCTCCTGCACCTATCATCTGGCTCTGGACCAGAACCCAAATGCCAAAACCGATCTCAGCAGCTGCATATGGACCGTCGTATCTGCGAACCCAGCCATCAAGCCGGCCAACCAGTCTGACTTTGCCAATGTCCAATGCGGAGCAAAGCTCTCACTGAACGGGGGATGGAGTGCTGAGGGCTTCTACACCATCGTGCCCACCGACACCATGGCCAAGGCTTATGCCTTTTTTGGCTTCACAGACGAAGAAATACAAAATGGGAAGGCTGCGACGCCGAGACAGAGACCTGCGTACCGGGTTGGCAGCTTCAGCGAGGGCGAGCACCCTGACTTAGGCCTGGGGAAAATGGACAAGCACATGAAGATGGAGAAGAGAGGAAGCCTCTTCCCCGGTCCAGACCACACGGAAAGGGAGCCCTTCCGCGGCCCCTTCTACTGCAAACATCACCCAACAGCCGCAGGCTGTCCAAGAGCCTTCAACGCCAAAAGGGAAAAGAAAATGAATCAAGGCGACCACTCTGTACAAACCCCTAAGCATATCATCGCCATGACCTCAAACCAACAACAAGACTCCTCCTCCTCCTCCTCCTCGCAAAAGATGGGCAAGATGATGCAAATGGAGAAGAGACAGAGTGGCATCAAGAAGCAGGCCATGCTGTTGCACACCGAAAAGCAACAACAACAACAACAGCAACAACAACCCTCCTCAAACACAATGGCGGACACCCCCTCCGACTCCGCCGACGAGCAGCAAACCTGGCAAATCCGCTCCCTCTCCCGACGTAATTCTTCCTCCCCTCCCCCCTCCCACCCTCATCACATCCCACACAGATACTAACCACCCCCTCTTGTCTCTGCAGTAACCAACTACCCCCTCAACCTAACCCTCTTCACCTTCTCCATTTTTTCCACCACCTCGGAAGCAACACCACCACCAGCGCTCCTGGCAAATTGCACAATCGAAATCCCCTCCTCCTCCCCAACCAAATCCTGGTACGGCCAACGCTGTCGCGATCCTTTGGATGTCACAAACACCAAAGTAGACTTCACCGTAGGATGGGGGTACAAGGCGGACACCGACTCCGCCGTCATGACAGTCTGTCGCCCTGGTACTGGGATGGCTTGGTTCGGGTGGGATGGTGTTAGTAGTAACATGATGAGCGACCAGCAAAGGAATGGGAGGGATAAAGTGGAGGTGGTTTTTGGGGACTCGAAGCGGGAGAGGGTTCATGAGGTGAGCTGTACTTGAATGACATTTTTCTTTTCGAGAGTAAGAGGAAAGAAAGAATAAGGGGGTGGATTTTGCGATGATTTTTGACAGGGGGCGCAAGTCTTGAGTAATGATTTAAGTAGCCTTGTTTTATCAAGAATAATACAAAAAAATGAAGCTGTCTATGTCTATGTCTAATCTATGTTTACAGTAACATTTGTACAGGTCCTCACCCAGCCATTACCTTCCCTGATATCGACCAATCCAAATCTATTCAATTACGATCAACTTCCTCCTCACAGGATTAAACTCCGTATTAAACTGATACTTCCCCTCTCCTTCCATCGCCACATCATGCTTGATGGCCTCCAGATGGATCTCTGTCGCCATGGCATTCAAGAAGTTGCAGATGGGCTTGGGATGCCACCTCCCACCTCCCATCTCGAACCAGGAGAGATGACCGCCCAACGAGGTCGTGCAGAGAACTGTGTAAGGGTTTACGGCGAACTCCTGGTAGGGGATGGCTTCCCTGACGGCGATTGGGTCGTCAAGAGCGGAAATGGCAAGGAAGGGAATCCGGATGGCGAGGATGGCGTCGCAGGAGGAGGCGTCGCGGTAGTAGGCGTTTTCTGTTGGGTAGCCCCATGTTACGGTTCTATTTGCGGGTTAGATGACTGAGATGATGGAGAGAGGGGGGAAATTAGGGGGAGACTTACTGGACAGCACGGTCAAACTCGTGGAGGTAGGTGACGTTTTGAACGCGGTCGTAGTCGACGTTGGTGTACTTGAGGATTTGCTCCTTGTGGTTTTCGAAGAGTTTTTTGAGGTTGTCTTCAACAACTGTCAGTGATACGCTGCCAAGAATGAGAAAAGGGTGACTTACTGCCCATAACCTTGGAATAAACCTCCTTTCCTAACCAGGTACTTTGAAGGCCTTTGTTGGATACTTCCAAATCAAACGGGTTGCTCACAGCAATAGCCGCCTTGAGGGGGCAGTTTGCACCCTCTTCACCAACATAATTGGTCATGATATTCGCCCCAAGCGAGAAACCAATACCAAACAGCGGCCGATTGGGAAACGTCTTCCTCGCCCACCTGATAAACTGCCTCACATCCCAAGTAGCCCTCGCGTTGAACAGCACCCCAGTGGTAACCTTGCTGCTGGCACAACCTCTCGCATTGACCACGCAAACCTCCCACTTCCCACCGTCCAAAACCAGCGGGGCAATAGCATGCCTAAGATAAATCTCATGCGACCCCCCCGAAAGCCCATGAAGCGCAATCAGCATTGGCTTGTTGTCGTCAGATCCAATCCCGTCAAACTCCCCCTCTGAGAAACAAGCCGTTCTGGGGGGTAGCTCTTCGTCAACATCCTGATGAGGGGGCACAACAAAATCGACAGCAAAAGTCCCGGCGTAGGTCTTGTGGTCGGCGTCAAAGATCTTTCTGCGGTAGTAGATTTGCGGGCCGTGCTCCTTGACTGCTGTATACATGGTCTGGAGGTGGCCGTTGAACAGCAGGGGGTTCATCTGGCATTTTGGGACGGCGGACTCGACGACCTTGAGGAGGTCGGTTTTGGTGCCATCTTTTTTGGTTAGAGGTAGGGGGGTGGCCGCGTGGGCAAAGTCGATTTTGGCGCGGCCGAGCCAGTCCATTGCTTTGAGGTGAAGTCCCCGGCGGGGGAGGGTTGTGCGGAGGGGGGACAGGGCGGCGGATGAGCCGGACTTGGGGGGGAAAGGTGAGGAATGGTAGAAATAAGGGATATGAAAGAGAGTGTAGTTCTTGAAATCCAGATATAAAAAGGGACCGGACCAAAGCCAAGACTGCGCGATGGAACCCCGTTGGACTAGGTCGCAGGTAGGTGGAGATCAAGGCGGGATATGGGGATTGAGATGATAGCTGCGGTTCGGACTATAAGTTTGGGGGTGATGTAGTACAAATGAGATGTTTCTATGTCTACGGAGAATCCATGGTGGAACAGAAAGATATAGATCGAGAAAAATGCAATCAATGGACAGATTATGCAAGCCTTGACTCTGGTGTGAGTTTCGTGTTTCCGTTCTTGGAAGATGTAAGTGCCGAGGCTCGGTTTTGGGGCAAACCCGTCACCGTCTCCCAGCCTCGGTCGGTGCCAAGATTAAACGTCTCTTTGAGATATCAACACTTCCAATCTTTTCCCATATTAGATAATTGTTCTCTTGACAATATTGACGTATGTGAAACGCTTATGGATGAAGATAAGCGGTCTACTATGGAAAGGGCGGAAACTGTTCAGAACTCTCGCCCAATAGAGGGCCAGGCCGTCCGAACTTTGGTGGGGCCTCCTGGGCCATCCCACCATCCCACCATCCCAACAGCGGGGCATACTTGGGATTCCAGGTCTGGTCGAGGGGCAAGTTGGTTGCTGATTGTAGCAGGATCACCTCTTTGGGCAGCTAAAGACTGTTACTTCTGATATAAGTTTGATTCAAGGCCAGAACCTATAAGCTCGGGAACCCTGTGCACAAATCACACTTTTCTTCTGCCTGATTCGTCATCTCAAACGCACCAAAGAAAAACCCACCTCAGCAGCTACCCCGCCAAAAACTAGCAACGACATTCCGAGCTGTGTTGACAAGTCCATAGCTCCTGTGTTCAACAAACCCAACACAGCAGCAGCAGCCTTGCAGGAAGAGAGGGGTATCTTGTTTATTCCCAGTTGATTGCCCATTCCCTTGCCCGCCGCTTCCAAGCCGAACCTCAGCAGGAAATCTGGGGTAGGCACACCCTCTGTCGACCATCATTGGCCTCTTCCCATTGACGAGGTGGCTAGGCAGCAAACGTCTTATACACCGGTATGTATGTCAGATTCGAGCGCAGTAGCTCAACACCCCCTCCTTGCCTGCCACCAATATCGTCTTGTCTTTTTTCTTTCGCCGTTCTGGTGCCGCCTTGTTGGACATGTGTGATAGTTTCTAGACTGGGGACACAGCCGTTGTTTGCTTGAACGAGTATCTCACTCAGCTGGGGGTGTTACCTTGCACATTTTTTGTTGCTCCCTTAGTTCTGAACTGGGTTTCGTGGTTCTTCCGACATTGGCCACGCTCGTCTCACATTAAGATGCCAACATGGTATCGGTTGCTTGGAGGGCTCTCATACGGGCTGGGAGCTCTTCATTTCACCGTCGGCCTACAAGAGACTTTGGACTATGGGTATGCTCTGGTCTATCACACACCACTACGCTGAAACGATATGCCCCTAGGCTTCTTTGTGCTGTGCCTCAGCCTCTACCATTACCATGCCTCTATGTTATTCACGGATTTATACTCACTGCCCATCTCGTCTTGCCCTGTAAAAGCTAGTCACTAACATGCTGTTAGATCCGTCCCCAGTCTTATGCAGACCATCAACACCGCCAATATGTCAACCGAAACACAAAGACCACGGTTCCGCAAGGTCCAGAGCTTTCAGTCCGACTATGCCCCAACTGGTATCACTCAGTATGTGTCTGAGCGAAGTGGCATGCAGGTCATTGTGGCCGACCGCAAGGGCCCCAAGGTCAACGGCTATTTCACCTTAGCCACCGAGATCTTTGATGACTCCGGCGCGCCTCACACGCTGGAGCACTTGGTGTTCATGGGCTCCAAGAGCTACAAGTACAAGGGCCTGCTCGATAAACTAGCTGGCCGAGCCTACTCCAATACCAACGCCTGGACCGCTGTCGACCACACCGCTTACACCCTCGAAACTGCCGGCTGGGATGGCTTTGCTCAGATCCTCCCCGTCTACCTCGAACATGTCATTCTACCGAACATTACGGATGATGCTTGTGTGACTGAAGTTCATCACATTGACGGAGAAGGCAATGATGCCGGTGTCGTGTACTCTGAAATGCAAGCACTTCAGTACAGCAGCTCCGAGCTCATGGATCTTCAGGCTCGCCGCTTGCTGTATCCTGAAAATATTGGCTTCAGATATGAAACCGGTGGTATGATGGAGGCTCTTCGGGTCCTGACTCCTGAGAGGATTCGCGAGTTTCACAAAGCGATGTACCAGCCCCAGAACTTGGCTATTATCATTACTGGCGAGGCCGACCATGAAGATTTGTTGAAAATCTTGGACAATTTTGAGGAGAGTATCAAGGACGATATCCCGCCTCCAAATCCCAACTTCAAGCGGTAAAGATTGATATCACATACCCAGCCTTAAACTTCGCTAACCCCTTCTAGTCCCTTTGTTGATTCCCCCCAACCCCCTCCTCTTGAAAAGACGGTTGTTCAAACTGTCGAGTTTCCCGAAGAAGATGAGTCTACCGGCGAGATCCTGGTGGCTTTCTTTGGACCGAGCTGCATCGACCAGATCGAGGGCACCGCGGTTAACATCCTGATGACTTACCTGTGCGGCTCATCGGTATCCATCATCGAAAACACCATTGTTGAGAAAGAGCAGTTGGCCAGCTCCGTTTCATACTGGTGGGATTCGAGGCCAAACTCAGTCATATGGTTCCAGCCAACTGGCGTTGCCACCGAGAAGCTCGCCTTTGTCGAGCAGCGCTTGATGGATCTTCTCAAGGAAGTCGCCTCGAAGCCCCTTGATATGAACTATATCAATGAATGCCTCCAGCGGGAGAAGCGCCAAGTCAAGCTGCAGGCTGAAACTTCTGAGCAGTTTTATGCCAGCAACATTATCACGGATTATTTGTTCGGCAAGCGGGACGGCTCCACACTAAGGGACTTGGAGACTTTGAAGGAGTACGATGTGCTCGAGAAGTGGACTGATGAACAGTGGAGGGCTTTCCTCAAGAAGTGGATTTCGGATGCCCATCACGTCTCAATTCTTGGAAAGCCATCGCATGAGCTTGCCAAGAAACTCAAGTCTGGGGAAGAAGCCCGGATAGCCAAGAGGAAGGAGGAGCTTGGAAAGGAAGGTCTTGAGGCCTTGAAGAACAAGCTCGAGACTGCCAAGCAGAACAACGAGAAACCGATTCCTCCTGATGTTTTGGATCAGTGGCTGGTTCCTGGCACCGAGTCGATTCACTTCATCGAGTCTTTGACTGCGAGGTCTGGAAAGGCTCGTGCTCTGGGTGCCTCAGACAACAAGGCACAAAAGATCATCGACGCAGCACCTCAAGGCCAGCCCCTTTTTGTGCAATTCGAGGACGTCCCTTCCAGCTTTGTGCATTTGACACTCCATGTCGGCCTGTCCGAGACAGCAGTCAAGTACAAGCCCCTGTTGTCCCTTTTCACAGACAACTTCTTCAACTCCCCCGTCATCCGCGATGGCAAGCGTTTGGAATTTGAGGAGGTCGTCAAGCAGCTCGAAAAAGACACCATCAGCTACCACATCGGCTCGGCTAGCAGACTGAGTGATTATGAGGGTTTGGCTATCCAGTTCCAGGTAGACCCGGAAAAGTACACCACCATCATCGACTGGCTGCGCACGCTGATGTATGACATTGTCTTTGACCCCGTCCGCATCAAGGCTGCCATCGTCAAAGCCCTAGCCGACATCCCCGAGCTCAAGCGCGATGGAAGGACCATGGCTCAAGAAGTCGACATGGCCATCCACTTCCGCCCCGAAGCTTACCTCTCGGCCAAGAGAACCCTCGTCAAGGCTGTCTACCTCCGCCGTCTCAAGAAGCTCATCGAGAAGGAACCCGAGACCGTCCTCGGTTGGTTCGAGGAACTCCGCAAGAGCCTTTTCACCTTCCAAAACCTCCGCGTGTTGGTCACCGCCGACGTCGCCAAACTCTCCAACCCCGTCGCGGCATGGGACACCCTCACCTCCCACCCCGACCTCAGCCCCTCCAACGACGTCCTCCCCATCGTCAAGCTCTCCGCCATGCTCAACGAAGAGGGCCTCTCCCCCGGCTCCCACGGAGCCGTAATCATCCCCATGACCACCCTTGACTCCTCCTACAGCGTCTCCACCGCCAAAGGCCTCTCTTCCTATTCCGACCCCGCCTCCCCGCGTTTTTAGTAGCGCAGTCCTACCTCGAAGCAGTCGAAGGTCCCCTCTGGAACGCAGTCCGCGGCAACGGCCTCGCCTACGGTGTTAGTTTCTCCCGGGAAATCGACGGCGGGTACCTCCAGTTCAAAGTCTACCGCTCCCCCGACGCCTCCAAAGCCATTGAAGCCAGCCGGGCCACCGTTGCTAAACTCGCTTCTGGCGAGGAACCCCTCGACAGGCACCTCATCGAGGGCGCGGTGAGCAGCATTGTTTTCGGCGTGGCAGACGAGCAATCCACCATGACGGCGGCGGCGCAGCAGAACTTCATGATCAGTGTGGTGAGGGGGCTGGAGCATGGGTGGAACAAGAAGATTTTGAGCAAGGTCAGAGAGGTGACGCCGGAGGAGATCAAGCAGGTGATGAAGGAGGTGATTTTGCCTGTTTTTGAGCCAACAAGGAGTAATGTTGTTGTAACTTGTGCGCCGATTATGGAGGAGGTGAGTCCCTCATCATATCCACCTAGGTGGTTGGAAATAGTTGCTAACAGTGAAATGTGCAGAATATCGTCAAGACCCTCTCCGAGAGGGGATACAAGACCCAAGTTCAGACCTTGTCTCATTTCTATGATGACTACGGTCTCAAGGCTGATGAGGAAGAGGGAGAAGAAGAAGAAGAAGAGGAAGAGGAAGAGGAGGAGGATGAAGATGAGGATATGAGCGATGGGTCGTATGAGTCTGGTTCTGAGGATGACCTCTAGAAGGCGTATACTTGGTACCTATTTCAGGGTAGACATTATTACAGGTAGAAAATGGTTCATGAGATCATGTTTCCTTCTTGTCATGAACAACATGTTCAACCGTTGTTGATGTTTGGTCTTCTTTTTTCATGACAATGCTCAATCTTTTTTGATTTTGTGTCTTCTGAACAAAATAAACCCCACTGCTCACTTCTACACGTGCGGGTATGATTCCCTGACGACTGGTAACTGACTGTGCTGAGTGTAATACTAAGTCTTGAGACCAAATTCCCAAAACGCCCCATGCTATGCATATTTTATTGTGCCGGAAAAAAAGACAACAAGGCAACAAAACAAAACAGACAACCCCACCACCACCCCCTTCTTTTTGCCCCCATCTTCTTCCTTAAGCCTTAATAACCCTCCTCGACATCCCCATCAACATCTCCACCGCCCTCTTCGCCGCCTGTTGCTGCTGCTGCTGCGCCTCCTGATCCCTCGTAATCGTCAAGTTGCCCAACTCGCACCAGTTGTTCACGGGCTGTTGTTTTTTGTGTTAGCATATCATCAAAAAAAAAGAGTGAAAAGGGTAACTTACCAAACAACTCAAATACTTACACCACCCACAAACCTTGTGATGAATATAAAAATTATTCAACAATAACACAAACACCACCAACACCAAAATCAGCGCCCCCACCCTAATCAACCACCACCCCCACCAAAGCGGCTTCCTCCCCTTAAAAAACCCAACCGGGTTCTTAAAAAAAGGCGGTACCGTCCCCTGGCTTAGGAACCCAGACGAAACCTGGCTGTTGGCATACGGTACATCGCTCTCGCCGATTCTCCTGCGTAACGAGTTGGGGGAGTGAAGGATGCAGACCCCGAGAGCGAGACCCATGAGGAACCCCCCGATATGCGAAAAATTGTCCAACCCGGGCAAGAGGCCAAGCACGAGGGAGATGATAATGTCGATGAAGAGGTACATTAGGTCCTTTGTGGGATTGACGCGGTCTTTCCATGAGTACAAAAGGTCGAGGAAAGTAAGCGCGATGATACCGAACAGTGACCCTGACGCGCCGGTGGAAGCGATGCCGGTTGCGGCAAAGTTGCCTCCCATGACGAAGCCAAAGATTCCGGCGGACATGTACACGATGAAGAAGCGGATGGAGCCGATGGACTTTTCCATGTCGCGGGCTAGGGTCAGTTGCAGCAGCATGTTGAACCCGATATGAATGAGACCGGCGTGGAGGAAGATGGGGACAATGAACCGGAACCATTGGTTCGGTTCGGGTTTCTGGTCGAGACTCGCGCCGGGTTGGTAGAGCGGTTCGGGGACACCGCCGAAGCCGCAGAGGTCCGAGAGGGTGCACGAGTTGTCGGGGGTGTTGGGTTCGTTGGTTGTCGACCAGGGGCAGGGCCACGAGATTTTCTCTTGGGCGTCTTGGATCGACTTGACGTTGTGCATGCAGGGGACGAAGCGGGCGCCCATGTTGATGAGGACGTAGGGGGAGGGGCCGATCATGGGGTTGAATTGGGGTTTTATCATTATGGGGCTGCCGGTTAATGTACCTAGAAAAGGATGTTAGCTACCAGATACACGATGGTATTCTTTAGTGAGAGGGGTGACAAACCATTCTTGACCAGCTCGCCGATAAAGACTGCGACTTGCACAATGGTGAAAAAGTAGACGACCAGAGGAATCTTTTTCTTTCCCGACCCCAACATCCCCAGCTCTCCCAGCCGTACGCGCCCCTTGTTTGGTGGTTTGGGTGGTTGCTGTGACGTATCGTAGACGTGATCTTGCATCTCGACGTTTCTCGAGGGGTGCTTTTGCAAGTTATCCTGCAGTGGGATGTCATCTGGGGCATGATTGTAAGCAGGCATTTCATCAGAGGGCGCCCGCGAGAGAGGGCGGTAGCTCGTGTCTTGCTGACTTAGGCGGCGGTGGCTAGATGACGGTGCCTGGTGGCTGTTTGCCGGGTAGACATGATCGTCGAAGACGGTTTCGAACGGTGAAGGAGACACACCTTGCGCCGGCCGGTCTTTTCCCACGAGGTTTTGGTGTGAGCTGTAGGCCGGGGCGGGCGCCGAATACGCTGATTCTGCCTGGTACTGATTATTGCCACCGTAGTAATTGTTGTCCCGGGACGTCTGACTGTAATATTCGTTGGACGCCATGATGGGCTGCTATCGGTTGGGGCCCCCGAGCGTGAGCAGGAGAGCCGTCTCGGCGCAGTGGTCGCAAAAGGGGGAAAGGGTCGATATCGGGGTTCGTAACGATTGGGGAAGATGTTTCGTGTAAGCGAAGGGTTTGTTGTAAATAACAACAGAAAATGAATGACGGGTGGTCCAGCGAGCGAGACCTCGATTGACAGGAGTGAGGAATTGGGAAACTGTCAATTGACAGGCAGATCCCCTTCTGTTGTGTTTCGGCACGGCGGGAGCAGGGATCTCCGAGTGTCTGGGGTTGGGGATCAAGAGGGGAAATTGCGTCGCAAGGTTCCCCAGGTCTTCCAACAAGAGTTCCCTTTTGAATTTCACGATTGAGCGATGGCCAACAAGCTTATGAAATAGCAGTTTTCGAGTTCCGAAGGCCCAGGCCAAACGCCGCACCGAATCGTCTCACGGGTGCAGCTGCCGAGAAGGTCGACTGAAGTTTAAATGTTGATATGGGTGGTGAAATGGTGGATGTCACCAGCAGGCATGTGTTGGGCGTGGAATGGTCAAGACCTGGAATGCGCAGCGGTTGAAAAAGGGAGGTTTACCCAAAGGAAAGAAATACCCCAGCGTCGGTACGAAGACCTTGTGTGATCAAATCAATGGGCTCAGCTACGAGCTTTTAAACAACGCGGCCACAACACGCTGACGTCTCCCCCGCAAGGGTTCCAACCAGCCGGCGCGGCAGTGGGCAGTAGGGTCTGGAGATCAGTGGAGCAGACGGCGGCTGTGCTCAAGTTTCTTGGACCTTTTGTGCCTGTGAACAAGTTCTTTTATTCGTATTTCTTGGGACACTGGAGGCCGCCATAGACACTCACTCAGTTTTTGACATCTGATGACTGGACAAGTGCTTCTGTTTTTGGAAACACGGTCATAGCATGTTGCCGCCCAGAGATCGGATGAGTCCTCCTGTGTCCCGCGGGGTTTCATCCTGAGCATTCATGACGAAACTGTCGGGTTTTGGCAAACCAAACTCTTGGTCAAGACATGTTCATCCAAGCTGCACTCTTGACTCGAGACGGGTGATCCATCTTCAGCCCGCAGAGGTGACGTATTCCAGATCACCAGCCTCTCAAGCCCCTCCAAAGCCCGGACACAAGCCACCTGCATCTGGAAGCCATCTCGGGAGAAAGTCCGAGCCCTGATGAGGGTAGAAAAGAACCAAGCTTTTAGTGTAGGGCCCATACGCTTATACCCCGTGGATGCACTCTCCTTGCTTGGCCAGGCCGATAAGATAAGAGCTTGGGCCCACATAATTTTTCCAGAGCCATCCATCGGAGTTCGCGATGCGATGCGCCGCTGTTGCCATTGCCCGTGAAAAGCAAAACACAGTGGCTCGAGTAGCTCTTTCCTTAATTATCAAATCAATTAGGGTCTAAATACTAATTCCTTTGACTTCCTCCTTTTCTCAACCAAACATCTCACATTCTTCCACAGTCGGCACTCACCAGATCGTAACTTCACACCCACCACCGTCGCCATGGCGAAGACCAAGAAAAACAACAAGCCCAAGGCGGCCAAGAAAGAAAAGGAGCAGAAGGCTTCTCAAGACAAAGTAACAAAGCCAACCAAACCTGCCGAGAGCAAAGACGACAAGGAGAAGAAGGCCCAGGCCGTTCAAAAGGCTCTCGAGAAGGAGCAGTCGGCAGCAGCCAGAGACGCTTCTTCATCGTCATCCGAGTCCGACTCTGATTCCAGCAGCTCAAGCGACTCCGACTCCGACTCCGACTCTGATTCTGACTCTGAAGTCGAAACCACCAAGCCTGCCACCACCACCGAATCCACCACCGCTAAATCCTTAACAGACCCAACCCCAGCGGCAGACTTCATAGCTCTGGACTCAGACGCAGAATCCTCCGACAGCGACAGCGACACCTCCGAGGACGAAGCCCCAAAGAAAAGAGACAAATTCCGCAAAACCAAACCCCCCGCAACACCCGCAACCCCCCACCCCAGCGGCCTCCCCCGCCTCGAACGCCGCCGTCAAAAGTTCATCGAGAAGGAGCTTCACAAGATCCGCCGCCGCCACAGCGTCCCCGTCGACTCGGAAGCCCCCCACCCAGAAGTCGACAAGGAGTTCGCGCTCTGGTTCGAGAAATTCAACGAGCTCTGGACAAAGAACGCCGAGAAGAGGGAGCAGCGCAGGCAGAGCAAGAAGGCGCAGAGGGCCAGGGCTGTAGCCAAGAGAGCCGAGAAGAAGGCTGCCTCGGCCGAGAGGAGGGCGGTGATTGCGGAGCAGAAGAAGGAGGCAAAGGAGAAGAAGGTGGAGCTCAGGAAGCAGGGGCTGCCGACCAAGGAGCCGAAAAAGGTGAAGAGCAAGACGGATAAGAAGAAGAAGAGGATTGCTCAGAGGGCGGAGGGGTTGACGCCCAAGGCGGCGAAGCAGGCGAAGAAGGAGGCTAAGCAGGCTGTTAAGAAGGCGTTGAGGGAGCAGAGGCAGGTGAAGAAATAGGGGTAGGCTGGGTGAGGGGGTTTGGGGTGTATGTATGGGATACTGGAAGGTAGTCAGTAGGATGTAGCATAGTGTTTTTGCTAGTGAGCCCATGCATTATTACTATCGGATGATGCCTCTTGGTGGCATCAGAGCGCCTGTTCGGGCGACGAGAAGGCCTGTTTGGACGTAGAAACACTTATTTGTATGTACTTTTGCAATGAAATCACCTATTTCTGCAACGTGAATCCCTATTCCTGCCATAATAAGGCCTATCTGTATTGCCCAAAAGGGTCGGTTGTATCTTGGCAGACATATGATCCATACCAAGATGCGAAGACATATATACAAGTGTTCTTGAAGTGCCTTGAAGAGCATGTTTGGCACATACCTGGGATGTTGAGTAGGCCTTAAACGGACCACTGATGGTTGTCGGACTGAGTAACTACTGTAGGCGTTGAATCGGTCAATAAATGCCTATCCGAGGCTGAGAGACACTCTGCAGGTCTCTGAAGATGCAACGCCTCACTTTAAAAAAGAAATGAACAGGCATCCTCTTTCAACTATATCCAAATATTCATTGGAGTGTGATATTATACATGCAAAATGTTTCCTCTTAACGCCTGTCCAAAAAATGCAGATATGGTTCAACAAGACATCAGCTCCCTACTCATACAATGATTGTACAATATGCATCCCCTTTAACCCCCCCCTTTCATCCCCAGTATTCTTTAAATTCCCGTCCTCCCCCCATCAGTTCAATCCTTCTTCTTCTCCTCCGGCTTCTTCCCCTTTGTGCCATCACCCTCCCCCTCCTTCTTCTTCCCCCACCCAAAAACCTCATACACCTGCTCCACAATCAAATCCCCATACCCCTTTCCCGCCTCCAACGCCTTCTTCTCCTCCTCCATCCTCCTCTCCTGCCACCCCTCCTTCTCCCCGCCCATCCAAATTTTCGTAATCACACTCTCCCCTTTTTTGGCTTTGTCCTCCTCCAGCAGTGGTTTCCCCTCCACTATCCTCCTACGCTCTCTCTCTTCTCTAATGAGTTGCTTGGTACGCTGCGCCTGTTCCGGCAGGGGGTTGAACAGGGAGCTGGAGCTGGAGGATGAGGATGAGGATGATGAGGAGGAGAAGCCAAAAACGGAGGAAATGCGCTCGTTGGTGCGGGCGTAGATGGATTTGCCTGTGTAGTCGTGTGCGAGGCCGGAGAAGGACAGATAGGCGCCGCCGTAAAAGAGGGCTTTTTGCCAGACGGGGGGGGAGCGGTGGGTGTCGGGGTGGGCGGTGGCCAGGCGGGTTTGGCGGCGGAGGATGAGGATGGCGCCGACGGAGGAGATGGCGGCGAGGAGTTGGAGGTAGTGCTGGAGGGGGGGGTGCCGTGGAATTTGGAGGAGGGGGGGTTGTTGCTTGGGGGGGATGGTGGGGGGGGAGGGGAAGATGGGACTGAGGGTGAGGGTTCTGAGGCGGCCATTGGTACGGCTGGGATTGGGTGTTAATGGGGGGGGATTGAGAGTGGTGATTGATTGTGGAGGGGAAGTTGAGGTTGGTGGTAGTGGTGGTGGTGATGACAGGCAAGCTACTGAAAAGTTGCAGGGATGTGGGATGTCAAAGGTGAATTGCGCCTATCGATAAGGATTTCCCTCCATGAATTTATGATAAGAGCTGCGATAAGATGTGACGGTTTCTAGAACAAAGGCGCCCCCACCAACCAAATCGGTGGAAGTTCAGATCCTTGCGCGCCGTGTTCTGCCAGGGTGAAAGTGACAAGGGCTCTCAGCCTTCCCGACCTTGAATGTCAATTTCGAGATCCATCTTACTAACCCTCCCCGCGAGACAATTTCTCGCGCACCTCGCTCTCTCTCTCCATCCGACCATTTTTATTGCGCGCCTCACACTTCAAGTCGACAAGTCTCTCGTTTGTGTGGCATTTTTATTTTCTCGCAACCTACTCCGGCTTCCCGCTGCGCTTTGCGACGTCGCCTGGTTTTTTTCCCGACCAGATTCAGCATCCAGAAACGAAGCCATCGCGACAACTCCCACCTCACCCACCTCACCCAACCTCTCTTCCTCAACACCTAGCTTTCCCCTTTTTTTGCTTACGATAATCAACCCCAACCGCCAAAATGCACGACTCCCTCCCCCTAGCCCAAACCCTCGTCCGCTCCGTCATCCGCGCCTTCCACTCCACCCAAGAAATCCTCGTCGTCGAAGCCCTCGTAACCCACTCCTGCCTCCGCGACGACGAGCTCGCCTATCTTATGAAGATGAACACCAAAGACCTCCATCGGTTATGTGCCTCCCTCCGCGACGCCCGCTTTCTAACCGTGCACACCCGCCCCGAGGTGATCGAGGGCAAGACCCGCCCGGTCAACAGAACATACTACTACATCGACTACCAGCAAACCGTCGACGCCATAAAGTGGCGCGTCTACAAGACCGACAAGGACATGCAAGGCATTGCGAAACCCCAGGACGAGTCCAAGGAGTACTCCTGTCCTCGATGCAAAGCCCAGTGGACACAACTCGAAGTCTTGGACAGCGTAGGGCCAGGCGGGTTTCAATGCCAGAGATGCAATGCCATCTTGGAACGCAACCAAGAGAAAGAACAGCCGGGGCATCAGCAGCTGTCTAGGATGAACAACCAGTTTAAATTCATGACGGATATGCTGCAGGAGATTGATCGGGGGCAGGTCCAGGAGTGTAATTTTGACAAGGCGATTGCTGTTGCTAGGCCTATTGTCAGGGAGGCTACGCATGAGGTTTTGGCGTCGATACCGGTGGACCAGATGGAGGGGGGGATGGGGAAGCCGTCGGCGGTGAAGGGGCTGGCGAATACGGGGCCGAAGACGATGCAGGTGACGATTAGTGATGGGAATGAGGAGCTGGAGAGCTTGGAGAATAAGAAGAGGAAGGAGAGGTTTTTGAGGGAGAATGCGCTGCCGAGTTGGATAACGGATAGCAGTGTCCCGGTGCCGCAACAAACAACGACGACGACGCAGAATACGGTGGTTTCGTTTGAGATGAAGGATGTGGATGATGAGGATCAGAAGCCACACAAGAGGGTGAAGCTGGAGGGCGGGGTGAAGATTGAGGGGGAGATAAGCTTCAAGATGGAGGAGGATGAGGAGGATGATTTGGAGTTTGAGGATGTGGTGTAGAGAGGGGGTTGGAGAGGGAGAGATTGGGTGAGATCCCTTTTTAAAAAAGGGGGCATAACGGGCACGTAATATTTGCTCACGAGTATCGTGCCAATGTATAAGAGCGCGGTATAAAGCGGGGGAAATCTTGAGCAGCAGGTCGTTGGGGAAAGCATCATCATCATCAACAACAACCGGCGAAAAACACACCAAACAACCACTCTTTGCGCTTTTCTCTAACCGCGAGAGGGGACAGCATCATATTTCATTTTCTTTCTGGACAGGGGGAAACAAAAAGCGGGAGGCATCAGCATGCGGTTTTGCATTTTCATTTTCACGGGGGGATGGATTGATTTGGGCTGGCGTCAACGGGCCTGGGTATATCATTTCATTTCACACAGGAGAAAACAATAATCTTCGCTGTCAGGGAGGGGTGGGGGACGGGGGGATCAAGCTGTTAACAAGCAGCGGCCCAATAGAGTGGTATTGTATATAGACAAACAAAAGGCGAAAGAAGAAAGCAAAAAAGAATTGAGGAGAAGAGCTCAAAAAGCTCTGATATCGTCAAACATTGTCGCCTTCGCTTGAGCAAATGTTGTGTAAAATGGGAAAGATGTGAAGAAAAAAGACGAATCAAGCCAACAACAAAAGTGATATTCCCTTGAAAAGATACCGCCGGCCTTTCCCCCTGAGTCGCAGTTTGCCAAGCAAGAAACACAAACACCGAGTAGATGAATAAATAACACGCTCCAACACCTTCCCACCTATCCCGTTCCCAGCCCTACCCCCATATTTACTTGCTTCCCGCACACCCCTTTTGTCGTGTTGTTTATACATACTTCCGCAGCTATTCCACTCATGTCAGTAACTCTAATTATCGTTATCCAAAGGCAAAGGGGGTACTCACATCCAGCGTCAACGTCCTCGAACTATTCACATCCTGATCCCTATACACACCGACCAAGCTCTCACTGTCTTGAAACAGCGTCGGCTTCAAGCTAATCACAATAAACTGCATCCCCGGCCCCGCATGCTCCCGAATGTACTTTTTGATCTTTTCCACATTCGCATTATCCAGCGCCGCGTCCACCTCGTCCAAGACAAAAAATGGAGACGGCTGGTAGCTGTGAATCGCAAACAACAGCGCCAAAGCAGCCATCGTCTTCTCGCCACCAGACAAATGCTCCATGTCGCGGAAGCGCTTGAGCGGTGGCATAGCGTGGTATTTAATCCCAGAGAGATACGGCGTCTCCGTGTCCTCCTCGATGTCGAGGTATGCCTGCCCACCCAAGGGGTATGCATCGCTGCGGGTGAGATCCTTGTACACGTGCGTGATTTGTTCTTGGATATGCGAGAACGCCTTGTTGAAGAGCTCGAAGCGTTGCTGCTTTACCCTAGAAAACGCATCCCTCGCTTCTTTCAGGGCGGTTTTGGAGTCCTCCCAGTCTTTGTCTGTTGACTGTAGCCTGGTTTTGACAGACTCTAATCTCTCCATGGCGCGCATGTTCGGGTTGAGTTTCTCCAACTCGGCCGTGAGGGCAGAGATGCGCTCTTGCAGCTTGTCTTCAAAGTCGTCGTCAGAGTCTTTGAGATCGTCGTCGAGGTTGTCAAAGTCGATTTCAATGCCGTAGTCGTCCATGGCTGCTTCGAGGACCTCGTCGGCTTCGGCGTCTTCATCATCGTCAATGTCCATGGCGTCTTGGTCTTTTTGGAGGAGGACGTCTTCGTTGGGGATGTCGTCCAGAGAACCCTGCCTAAGGGGAATCTGGATCTGCTCGAGCTTGCAGCGGCGCAGGAGGGCGAATTTGCCAGCGCTGTTCTTTTGGACAACGGATTCGAGGTTGGAAATCTCTTTTAGCCGGGCGTCGATGTCTTTGCTCTTCTTTTGCAGCTCGGCTTTGGCCTCAGAGACCTTTTTGGTCTTTTCGGCGTGCCTGGCTCGGACGACCTCCAGGCTTTCCGAGAGGGCTTCGAGCTCGTCTTGGTCTTGGCCCATGGCTTCCTCGATGCTGCTCTTTTCTTGTTGGTATGACTGCACTTCCTGTTGGTGTCGTTGGAGCTGTTGCTCCATGTTTTTCACCCGTTCACTGCTAGAGCTAAGCTGCGACGTCTCCCAGGTCAAGCTGTTTTGAATGCTCTTCTTCTGAATGTCGAAGGCCTGGCGCTTCTGGGCAGCCTCCTGCTGCAGGGTACCTTGCTGGGCCTCGTAGTCGCGGATGTTCTCATAGCCGAGCCTCTTGCAGAAGTCGGCGTAGATCTTATCCTCGACGCTCTGAATAGCCTTTTCGAACTTCTCGACAGTGGCCCGAGTGCGCTCCAACTCACCTTTCTTCTCCTCGAATTTGGGCTGGAAGCTCGCTAACTCCTGCTTCGCGTTGTCGAGTTCCCTTTGCTTGCTCTTAAGATTCTTTTCAAAGGCAGTCAACTCGCTTTTTTGCAGACGGAGACGCTGCTCCAGAGAGGCAATCTCATTTTGGAGCGTGTCTTCTGTGCCTCGCCGTCCCGCTCGAGGCAACTTCGCAATGTCGTCTTTGAACTTCTCGGCCAGACGTGTCAGATTCTCAACATCAACCTGCTCGAACCGGCGCTTGTTGCCCTTGTCCTCATTCAGTCGGCCACCCGTCATGGTACCGGCCTTGTGAATCACATAGCCTTGCAGTGTCACTGCCTTGACTTGGATCTTCTTGCCATAGACAATCTCCTTGGCCACGTCCAAATTGTCGCAGACCACTGACCCACCGCAGGCATAAGCAATTGCACGCTCAAGCGACGGATCAAAGTCGATTGTGTCAATGGTCAGTCTGGCACCTGCGATACCCTTGACGGCGGAATTCGAGGTGTTGACCTTGATGTTGTCAAGAGGAATAAAGGTCATGGAGGGAAATCGTTGATCTTTGAGAAACTGGATGCAGTCAACGGCCGTCTTCTCCGTGTCGACAATGACGGCGTCGAATTCACGACCAAGGGCAGTAATTACCGCCTCGTCGTACTTCTTCTGTTTTGGCTTGCATAACTCGCCAACCCGCCCACGGACACCTGGATAGATGCGCTTGAGGTCGCTGATAATGTTCCTCGTCCTCGTCTCCCTCTCATTCTGCCGTCTACCCATATCTGCATCTTCCAGTTTCCTCAAAACATCCCGGAGCTTCTCCTCCAGTTCGGTATGAGTGTTGTTGATCCTAATCCGCTCCGACTGAACACTGTTATACTCCTTTTTCTTGGCATCGATTTCCGTGGTGATTTGACGGATGAAGTCTTGACACGCGTCCCGGCGTTCGGTGATAACCTGGACCTCGCCCTGTAATTTGTCGATACTTGCTTCAAAGTTGTCTATCCTGCCAGCCAGGCTGTTGAATGTCGACTCGTCGCTTTTCAGTTGTCGTATCAAATTGGCCAGCTTTGTCCGGTTCTCAGTTGATCTCTTCATCGCCTCTGCTTGCAGTTTGTCATACTCTTTTCGGTCCGCATCACTGAGCTCCTTGCCCTGCTTCTTCAATGTTTCGGCCCATTGTTTCTCAAACTGCTGGTGAGCCTTTTCCACCAGCGACAAGTCCTTTGTGTACTTTTGAACGGCAGCAGACTTCTCATCGCGGACTTTCTTGAGATCGGCAATCCTCTTCCGCAGTACACCCATGTCGTGGGAGCTCTGTGTGATCTTCTCATCAATCGGCACCAGGCTGTTTTCCCTCTCTTCGATGCTCTTCTCCTTAGCCTTAATGGTCTTTTCGATCTTGTTGACCTCGCGGGCAACGCTGTTCTGCTCCTTGCGGGCGGCCTCCAGCTTCTTCTCGAATGACTCGACATTCCGACGGAACTCTTTGAGGTTCTCCTGGTGCTCTTGAATCTGGGCGCTCGACTCATCCATAACTCGTTGGAAGTGATACAGCTTCCACAGAATGTGCGTAATGACAGCCTCGTCCCGCTCCTCAGTCTTCTTTTGAAAGTTTTCAGCCTCCTTCTTTTGCTCCTGGTACTGCTTGATCTCTCCATTGATACCCCTTCTCCTGTTAAGCTGGAAGTTTTGGTTTTCCAGAGCCTGCTCCTCCTCAGCCTGAAGTCTCTCGTATTCAGCCTTGTATTCCAAACTTCCCGAGATCTGCTCAATCAAGCGTGTGAGGTCTTGTGGTGATTGCGCAGCGATGGCCTCGACATCACCCTGAAACACCAAAAAGTTTCGCGCCTTGATCAGAATGTTCTCTGTTTCGAGTGCCTCGTTGTACTGCTGGGCGGTAACCACGCGGTCGTTGATTCGGTACTCGCTAGAACCGTTGCTCGTGATCGTGCGCTTCCACTTTTGCTCGTCGCCTGCATCGTCTTCGTACACGGCCATCACCCAGGCAGATTTAGGGTCGTTCCTGGTCGCCCGTTGCGAAGAGCCCTCGTCATCACCATCCGCGACGCCGTTGGCGTGGCCATTGGTAGCGGGAGCAGCGGTTCCATCGTCTTGAATTTTGGAGGTTTTCATTACCCGGCCACGGTAGACCAGGTCGCGAAGATGTGATGATCGCAGGTGTGACGACTTGATACCCAGGACGAAGGAGATGGCGTCCATCGAATTGGATTTACCGGAGCCATTTGGGCCGATGATGGAGGTGAAGTAAGAGTCGCCAAACAAGAGAGTATGGTGGCCCTTGTAGGACTTGAAGTCTTTAATTGGAACAACTGTTAGTTTTATTCTGTATGCATCGCCAACTGGTAGCACGTACTGAAAAGCTCGAGGCGGATGAGCTTCCCCATCGTCGCGGTTGCCCCGACACGCGGAGCGAGATGCTGTCGAAGAGTCGCGTCGAATGGAGGGTATCGGCAAGGGCAATTGCGCGATCAAAGAGCCCGTCAAATTAGTCGCGCGACGGTAGGGACGAAAACGCGCGTGGAATTAGTAGATACGAGAAGGGAAAAGAGTGTTGGGCAGGTAGTCTTCAATCGCGCCAGGACCATGATCCAACGGCTTGAATTTACCATCGCGACGGGAAGGGCGCCGTTATGGTGGGGGAGCGAGCGCACGTGCCATCTCTGCCTGGAGACTCCTTGGGTTAGGGTTAAGCATACAGTCTTGGATATCAGTGCTGCTCTCTTTCCAGCTATCATTTTTCTTGATGCTTTTGAAGTACCCTCCACGGTCATATCTGAATTATGTCTTCCTTTCTTTTCGAAAACTTGTTGATTTTACTATGAGGTCTTTGGTGGAGAGAATCTGCGAGCTGGGGAAGACAGAGTTGGGGCCCTGTCCCATGTTTTACATGTGAAAGGCAACATACGGGAGCAGATACCCTACTCTGCAAAGCTGCCTTCTTCCTAGACAAGATGGGCATTCATGCCTGTGTACCTGATTATGGAGTATTTGGGAATAGCAGAAGCGAGTCATCTGATCAAAGAACGGCTGCACTGCAACCGGTAGGCAATTTGAGGTGGAAATGGAGGTCCACCGTGTGGAAGGACGGGACTGAAGCCAAGTCTTGTTCCATGATGGTGGGTGCCGTTTCGAGCCTTCTGGCCACTGAACGGAGGTCTTCAGAACACGCCCAGCGCTGCAGCCAGTGAGGGCAGGGGTCTGCGGGAGACGCTAAATATGCAGCACTAACGTCAACACCTTTTCCTCAGCTTTGTTGGTCCGAGGTCTGCTGGCATTTCTGGTGGTTGCATCACAAGCTCAAGAACTTTGCCCTTTTTGGCCGACGAAGTGTCACTCTTCACGATCTTATCTCATGTCTGACTGATTTGTTGTCCACCTGCCCCTCACTGCGTTGCTCCATCTTTCACTTCAGGCACCGCACCAGGCACCGAAGCTGTTCCACTTTCTTTTACACCCAACTCCGACAAAGAGGCAACCGGCCACATTTATCTTGACCCCTCGGCTTGAATGCTGGACAGGAGACGCGTCGAAGATATCTGACGATCAACTTAAATCTCGAGGCGGTATCATCGCGAATCAAAGCGCCGGCCGAAGCTTCCATTCACTTTGACGTCAAGCTAAGGTAGGTTCCTTGTTTACAGCGTGTAAGTCAAAGTCTCCACAGTGACGATGCAGCCAGCATGAACATTGCGCAAGCTCCAATACTTCAGCGATACTGATTCATTTTCTCTCCAGCTTCAACTTTCACACCAGACAAGGCACGAGAGCAAACGTCGCTACCATGGCCGAACCAGACAACGGCCGGATCCCCATTCCGAGCCCAAAATCAGAGGTCGCTTCGACAGACAGCGAGGCCGTCCCTACCCCGTCAGAGACAGAAAGCAGCAGCACACCCATCGATGCCTCACCTCCCGAAGAACATGCCGCCACCATGGATACTCCCACCCTCGCACCCACCTCACCCGAATCCCGTCTCTCTCGCAACCCTTCTTTCTCCGGCAGCAGCAGCACCTACCAAGAAGACTGGGACTCCAACTTTCCCCCCTTGGACCGCCTGACAGTCCTCGACCTACTCGACAACTTCACCCTCCCCCAGCAACTCGAGAAACTCCAAAAAGGAATCACCGCCCAAACTGAAAAAGTCCGCAAATCCCGCGAAGCCTTCAACAACAAGTCCCGCCAAGCTCGCGAGCGCATGGTGGACGAATGGCGCCGCCGCGTCCCCTCCGCCGAGGAGCAACTCGACCGCTACCGCAAGCGCATGCGCACCTCTGTCGAAAAGCTAGGAAAGCGCTGGAACGACACCAAAGCCATCACCCTGCGAGAGAAAATCTCCTTCATTTTCGGCGTCATGAACATTTTTATCAGCGGGTACCTCATCGGCGGATGGCCAGAGTACATGCACTGGTGGTACACGGTCCAGATCCTCTACTTTATGCCCATCCGGTTCTACACCTACCACAAGCGGGGGTACCACTACTTCCTCGCCGACCTCTGCTACTTTGTCAACTTTTTGTTGCTGCTGTCTCTGTGGGTGTTCCCCAAGAGCAAACGGTTGTTTACGGCGGTTTACTGCCTCGCGTTTGGGAACAATGCCGTGGCGATCATCATGTGGAGGAACTCGCTGGTTTTCCACTCGTTTGACAAGGTCACGAGCCTGTTTATTCATATTATGCCGTGCGCTACGCTGCATTGTATAGTGCATTTGATCGAGACGGAGTATCAAAAGGAGAGGTTTCCCGCGATTTATACGATTCAGCACTCGCCTGCTGGGTCGCCGACGGCGTACGCCAATGTGATTAGTATGCTCGCTTGGTCGACGATTCCGTATGCGATCTGGCAATTGAGTTACTACTTTTTTATCACTGTTCGCCGCAGGGAGAAGATTGCTGCGGGCCGACCGACGTCTTTTACTTGGCTCCGACAGTCGTACAGCAAAGTCTGGATTGGGAAAATTGTCTTGGGTTTGCCAAGCGCGTTGCAGGAGCCGGCGTTTATGCTGATTCAGTATACGTACGCTGTGTTGACTATGCTGCCTTGCAGTTTGTGGTTTTACTACCGGTGGGCGTCGGGAGGGTTTTTACTGGTTGTTTTTATTTGGTCGGTGTACAACGGAGCGACGTATTATATTGATGTTTTTGGGAAGAGGTTTCAGAAGGAGCTGGAGGCTATGAGGGCTGAGGTGGCGAAGTGGCAGAATGAGCATGATATGCTGATGGGGAGTGGGGAGGGGATGATGAGCATGAGTGAGGGGGTGGGGAGTGTAAGTGGGGATCATGGGGGGGAGGAGAATAAGAAGAGCAGCAGTTTGGGGGAGAATATCTCTGGGAAGGGGCTGGATGAGAGGCATGAGGGGGATGATGAGGAGGAGGGAAGTGGGGTGGATAATATACCGTTGTTGAATGATGAGAGGCCGGCTGCGGCGGTGGTTGGGAAGGGGATGGGGGTGGCGACGGGGGTGGAAGTTGGGGGGGATGAGGGGGCGAGGGATGTGGCTAGGGAGAGGAGATCAGAGGGGAAGCAGGGGAGAGGAGGGTTATGATTATGATGAGATTCCTTTTGTTTGTTTTGAAATTTGATGATCAGTTCAGGGATGACTGTTTATTTTCTTTTTGTGTGTATGTGTGTGCGTGTGGTATTGGCGTCAAAGTAAGATCCGCTCTTTTTTGGGAGTGTGTTGGAAGAGATGATTTGGCTGTGGAATCTCGGATGGTTTGGATATATACCCCCTTCCCTTTTGTTTCATGAAGAGAATAATATGAGTCTGTGGCAATGATGCTTGAGCTATACAAATGTGGGAATCTGTATTTGATAGCAAATAGCAATATCCCCATTTCATTTTTGAGATGAAGATGCCTATAATGATAAGTCGAGAGTGGTAAAGATGAGATGAAAGACGTGAGCTCAATGTACACCACCTCCCACCAGCCACGCACATCGTGAGAGAAAGTTTCCAACAGTTACACCATCCAACCGGGCGAACGACCATCAGGAATAAAATAGAGGTTTTACACACAAAACACCCCGCTCCGGCTTCCAAGAAAATGCCAGACCTAAAAACACAAGCAAGTGAAACAGAATAACAAAAAATCAATTAATGAACAAACCAGCCGCTATTTCGCTGCCTTTAACACCCCCCTGACTACTCCCAAAAATAAGACATAATTAAACACCAAGAAAGGTTTTGCTGAGAAGGGTATTGATCCATTTCCATCCCTACCATCCATCCAGATCCCATTTACCCAGACCGCGCTCCTTTCTTTCCAGTTTCCATCCCATGAAGCCCCATAACCTTGACCCCAGCCAGCCAGCCCGCCCAGCCCAGCCCATCCCAACCATCCAACCATCCAACCATTTCCTTGAAATTTCCTGGCCGCCGTGTGTCATCCGTCTTCGTGGTCGTCGTTATGTTGTTTGTTTCTCCTAGTTGTACACCATCCGAGAAGTTTATGTGTGTGCCCCTCCCATTCCCGATCAGGGATATATTGATGAGGAGGAAGGCGAAGTGAGAATTGCTTTTCCCACCGGGGATATTGATGAGAAGGAAAAGGATGACAAGTTTTCCGTCTCACCGAGATATAATAAATGCTTCAAAGTTTCTTTTCGCTGATGATCCGCAAAAGCCAAACAACTTCGGGTTGGCTGCATCGTCCGAGGTGTGAGAGATCATATAGTCAATGGTGAGCTCTGTCCCCGCCCGTCTTTCACCTGATAACGCCCCAATCCTGCAACCGTATGCTTCCCCCACCATCCCCATCATCCCTCATGCCCGGCCTCTTCCCAAACACGTTCCAGAACCGCAGCGTCTCGTCCCCTGCGCCCGTCACCACCACTCGCCCGTCTGGGCTCATGGCCAGGTACAGCACCCGATAAGTATGTCCTGTCAAGCTGGCGACCTGCGTCATGGAGGGGTACTTCCACACCACAATCTGGTTCTGGCTGTAGCCGTGTGTTGACACGATTTCGTTGGAATTTTTGGACCAGGCAAGGTTGCAAACTTGACTGCCGGTGTCAATCTCATTGACGACCGTGCCGCGGACAGTGTCGTGGAATATGATCCGGCGATCGGCAGTACCGCCCCCGGAAGCCAATAGCCCACGCTGATGTGGCGACCACGCTATCGCCTTGACCGCCGCCGTGTGGTCCGAAAACTTCCATAAAGGTGAGTCCGAGAGCTTATCCCAAACCATCAGCTTGTTGTCGTTCCCCCCACTCGCCAGCTGCCCATCTTCACAGTTCCATTTCAGCCCGCACACCTCCTGCTTGTGGCCAACCAGCTTTCTCATCCACGGATCTGGGGCTCGCACATCACGGTGGTAGATTGTCCGATCTCGCGAGCCAGAGGTGAGGATGTGGGTGTTCCAGGCCAGAGCACCCACACGGTTAGTATGTCCTACCATAGTCCTCAGCCGTCGTTGTCGTTCCGCGTCCCAAATCTGCACCAAGCCTTTCCCAGTGCCGATGGCAATGTGGGTCCCCTTTTGTATCCAGGAGACGCTCGTTACCGTATCATCCTCTAGCGTGCACAATTTGTTGACGCGACTTGTTTGCGCGTTCCACATGTACACACTAGACCCCAGGCCGACACCTAATACGTTTGCGTTTCCCCAATCAACCAGGTTGAGGTAGAAATCATCTGCAAGCTCTGGAGCATCCAACACCTTGTATGGCACCTTACTCACTGCACGGGGTTGTCGCCTTGGACTGAGAAGCAGCTGCTGGCTCCCATACCGAACTGGTGATAAGCTGTATACTTCTGAGCGGGTATCTAAGTTAGGGCCGTGCCGACTTTGAGGCGTCCTTGATGGCGTGGGATGTCCTGCAATGTTATGCCGAGGCGACATGTAGGAGAAAAGATTCTTATGCGGTGTTGACGGGGTCAGATTTGATGGCAAAGAAGGTGGTGGCGCATTTGGTGGGGTATGTGATCTGGTAGCGTGACCATGAGAGAGCCTGTTGTGTTCTGGTGACATTGTAGGCGGTGATACCTGTGGTATCGAGTTCTCAAACAATTCTGCACGCAACAGGGTAGAGAATGTCCGATTTGCCTCCTCAGCTACGGTCGAGGGTCAGCATCTTGGTTCATGGCTTGATGAGTTCACGAGACTCACTTCTTTGAAAGTGAAGCTCCCCATGGGGGGTCCGCTTCTTTTGCCTGGATGGAGTCGCAGGCGACCCGTCTTCATGCAAGAGACTGAAGCTTGCTTGGAGGTCTTGGCCAGAGCGAGTGGGAATAAAGCTACAACGTCGGATCAGTAACCAGCCCGAACTGAGAAAAAGTCGACTCAACGTACCGATCACCGTTAATTCTTTGCCGTTTCCTACTCGGACTAGCTCCTGGCGTGCTCTCTCTGTGCTGGCGACCAATTTCTCTCCGCAGCGCACTATCAACAGCATCAAGTCCAATGTCGGTGGACCTTGAACTTAACCTTCCATTTCTCGAGCTTCCAGCATGCGAAGGTTCCACTCTTAGACGTTCGGATGGTGGGGGAGGCGTCGACAACCTTGGACTGGCGCCCGCCGGGCTATGTGCCTCCTGAATTGGCCTTTTCATCGTGGGAGATAATGCAGCGCCGTTTGAAACGTCGCCGTTGACACCCATCTTTCTCTTTTAGTTTCTCAGTACTGCTTGTCTGGGTTCACAGAGAGCAATCGCCGCGAGTTGGGCGACGGGGCGTGGTTTGCATAGGTCGAGTTGAGGTCGCCAAAGAGAGAGGTCTGGTGAGGTCGGAAGAGTCGGTCGCAGGACAAAGAACGCGCGATTGTTGCAGGCGAGCGATGAATTAAGTGAGAAACAGGTGTCGCAGAGGGCGAAATGTGGCATAGAAAGCTCAAGTGGGGCGAGCAATGTTGTTGTTGTGCTCCTGTTGGTGAAGTCGCGATGTCGTTTCTCGCACGTCTCGGCGAACAACAATCGCAGGGAGCGGCGGGGCGACTGGGCAACGGAGCTCTTCCAAGGAGGCGACAGCGGATCCAGCCAGGTATTATTAAAAGGGGCAGCCTCAATCACTTCCAACTCTACAGTCGACAATCTAGGTATATGCGAAGGTATTATTAGAGAATAATACGCAGGGTCGCGAGGTCGGGAGGGATGTCGATAGCTTGAGGCTGGGGGGTAGGTGTGTGTGGTGTGTGGTGTGTGGTGTGCGGTGATGGTGACGGGTGACGGGTAAGATGGAATGGTCGAGGTTGGCGAAGCACAGAAGGTCAACCCTCTGAAGGCGGCAAAGGCAGAGGCAGCGAGCGCGGCGGGCAGGCGGGCGACAGTCGCGCTAAGCCGTTGATTAGCCGATTTCCCAACAAGCGAGACCCTTGCCCGCACGGTCCACCCAAAACATAACGAGGGACAGCAGTGGCCGTCTCTGAGCTGTGAAACTTGGCGGCGCCTAAAACAACAACATCTCGAGAGCTTCCTCCCTGCCACTGCCAGCCGACGCCAGGAATGCTTGCGTCTTTACCGTCTTTTCCACATGGCCATTCACGTGCTTTGCTTCAACCCGGTTCAACAACAAGACTCAGCCCTTGATTCTCCATTGTCTTTCATCACTATGGAACTTTTCGAAGCTCTCGTCTGTATGAGATATGGGATGTCGACTAGACCCCACACTCAGTTACTATTCATATCCTTCCCATAGTCCGTTGAGGCTGGTGTGTCAACCCGGTCTAGTTTAGCTAGGTATGATTGTATTCTGTCGTCAACACAGCTCAATCCCCTCATCTCAAGCACGCACACACAAATACACAGATCCGAGTCCCTCTGTGAGCACAGACTTGAGATGATACCAACCCCTCCCTGAACTTGGATGAGTGGGTGGAGTGGGCCCCTTGAAATGAGGTGTCATGAGGTGTGTTTTTCACACACCGTGAAAATGTTGAGTCTTTTCGCGATATCTGTTTGCTTTTGCCCCTCCCCGTTTGCCAGATTGGGCCATGTTGTTGTTGTTGTTTCTGCCCAGCTCTATCTTGCAATCGCAGTGGGGGAATCCTCCGACTGGTCAAGGGCGTTGATGGGAGGGTGGACCGGGCCACTCACAACCCCGCCCCCAAGCTTGGCCGACGTTGGACGTGTCGTGAATGGGCATCCGCGCGTCTGGTTCGTGTCGTGCTCATTAAACCCCTGCATCCACTGTGTTAAACAAACCCATCAACACCACCGAGTGGATCGTCGAAAAGGGAGGTCGCAGACGGGCCACGGGACTTGACGACGGGAGAGCCGTTTGTCTTCGGTTTTTTTGGCAATATGTCGTGCAGCCAGTGTTCACATGGGCATTTCGTGAGACTGGACCTGATCAACGCTGCCAGGTCCCATGCGCCCAAGAGGAGTCGGCCCTCATCGTACATGTGGAGATCGAGACAAGAGCTTCTGTTGGTTCGTGGTCCATCGGTCAATTCCATCTGCCGAGCAAGCGCTCATGGAGACGTTGTGCGCACCCGCATCCGATGTACCCAACCGTTGAACCTTAATCCGTTAGTGTCTGTCAAACCCCAATCGAGTGGCTGCCTGGTTTTCGCCATTTTTTATTTCCAAAAGGAAGGAGTACTCTGTTCCAGGTTATCTTGACAATCCAAGTCATAGAATCAAAAATGAGGAAGGAGCATATACTCTTCTGGTTGGAGTTAAGAAACTTAAAGAAAAAGAACCTTGGGTAACTGAGGTGGCTCTCATATCTTGGAAGTCTGTCGTCTTTGTATCTTGCACCATCAAAATTTCTGAGCTCTGGTTCTTCATGACTTGCTGCCTCTGTGGTCTCATATGCCAGTGAACCCAATCCATCCATACAGCCATTTGTCGATCAGCAGCAGGAGGGGACTCATTCTTGATCAAACTAGTGTCTTTCTGAATGGAAATTTCCAAACGACCACCTCGTGAAAAGCTAAGTAGGTTCGAATTAACGTCCTGTTGGAACCCCCAACATGAAATGGCGACAATATGCTGCTACAACCTCTAGCATGTGTCCCCAACGACGGCTTGAAGGTTAAGATTAGATTTTGAATAAAGGCCAATTCCAAGCCCGTTGCTTTCACCAGAAGGCGCTGGCCTGGCTTGGCTGGCTCAACCACCTGAGCGGAATCAATGGTCGTTACAACGGTGTGGCTCACAAACCACAAACCTCTTGGCTATCAACACTTGATTTGTTTCAATATGAACAGCCGATATTACTGCCTTTGTACGAACATGGAGACCAGCTTCTGTTCCATTGTTGGTGTATTACTTTGACTCGCTCAAAGCCATGAAAGCACTTGAATACTCGAACGCAGCTCTCGGCTCGCTCAAAAGTCTAGAGGGCCACCTTTTCACCCAGGACCCTTCCACTCCAACAATGAACTCTCTGCTCCAAGAAAAAATGGACATGGCATTTGAGGCCTTGGTTCGCGAGAAACTGCCTGCTTTTATCACTCACCGTTGGATCCAAGCAGCAAGTCTGACTATCAGGAAAAGAGTGACTGGAGCACTGCCCGAGGATCTCCAGCAGCTGTCTGAGGGTTTGGCAGAAGTGTTTTGCTTGACAGATCCATCGAGAGAAGACAATCCGATTGTGTTTGCATCTGATAGTATGACACTCGCACTCTCTGGCTTTTTAGTGTGAATACTGACTAACATCGTGACAGAATTCTACCGAACCACACAGTACGGTGTCAAGCATGTAATAGGCCGAAACTGCCGATTCCTTCAAGGTCCAAAAACGAACCCAGTTAGCATCGCCAGAATCCGGGAAAAATTGGCAGCGGGCAAAGAACACTATGAAACCATTCTCAACTACAGGCGAGATGGCTCCCCATTCATGAATCCTCATGTGCGCCCCGTTGCTCGACAGCCAAGGCGTTATGCGGTACATGATTGGCGCCCAAATCGACATATCTGGTCTTGTACAGGAGTGCGCAGGTCTCGATTCCCTCCAGATGCTCGTGGACAGGCAAATGTTTGCTTCATCGTCACCCTCTCAGGATTCCGAACACGCTTATCAGCCAGAGGCACGGACAGAAACTAAAACCCATTCAGAGAATACAGACCCTCAAGTTGCCCTTCGCCATCTCGCTGAAATGTTCACCGCGCCGGAAATCGAAACAATCCGTAAACACGGCGGCGAGCGCCACCGTTTCCGCTTTCCATCTCACCATCACAACCGCCGGCAGTCCCCCCTTCGAGACGAAGATACCGTCAGCTGGGCCAAACCCCGTCTCGTTATCCAGGACGATGACCTCGAGGACGATGTCTTCAACCCCGCTATCCCCCGACCGTTATTTCATTCATCTCTATCAGCCAACATTGAAGAATTATCTGACCTTTCTGGTGGTAAACTAACCGGAATCTACTCACAATACCTCCTGCTTCGTCCTTACCCGTCTCTTCGCATCCTCTTCGCCTCTTCTTCTCTTCGGTTACCTGGAATCCTTCAAACCCCCTTCTTATCCCGTATCAGTGGCTCTGATCGGGTTAGAGAAGAACTCTCACAAGCATTCAAGGACGCCAATGTCGTCACTGCCAAAATTAAGTGGTTGACTAAAACGGGAATCTCCTCCTTGAATTTAGCCGCTGCAGCAGGGACACAGCAGCAGCAGGGGGGCAGAACGACGTGGATACACTGCACGCCGTTGATGGGGAGCAACAGCATTGTGGGGGTCTGGATGGTGGTCATTGTGGACGATGAGATGGAGATTAATAATAGGGAGAGTAGGAGGAAGGTGGCGCCGGTGATTGACCTGGGGTTTCTGAGACGGGGACCCGCTAGGGGTGCTGAGATAGAAACTTGGATGGGTGAATGGAAAGTCAGATGGGTAATAGGAAGGGAGGTAGAGTATGATGCTATCAATTTGGCTAGTTTGTCGCATTTGGATTTGAGTTTGCCGCCTGATCATCAGGGTCATGGGCATCCGATGCATCAAGGGGGGAATATCACGGCTAGGTAGGGCTTGTCAGGGGGGTAGATCTGTAGGACGGAGTTGGGGGTCATTGGTCAAGCTATGTATGGTGTTGGCATTATGATTTGGGAGCTTTGGGAAGTAGTTTCTTTTGTTGGCTAGTAGAATGGGATGTGGTATCCCATCGTGACAGGCGTTTATGAGTATTAGAATTAGGTGAACAATCACAGCATTTTAACTTGTAATCGTACTCGAAAAAATATACAGAAAACATCCAGAACACTAGCTACAAAACGCCAACAAACCACTCACTCCCCTTTACAACTTCGACCCCTTCCCCCCATTGAGATACGACCCCGCCAACTTCAACATCTCCACCGCCTCGCTCACCATCTCCTCCACAATCTCTTTAGCAGGCTGAACTTTAGTAATCGCGCCCGCAACCTGCCCCATCAAATGCGGCGGGTCAATCTCATTCCCCTTGTCCAAATCATACTCGATCGGCACCACGCCCTTCGACGTCAACTCTTTAATCATCTCGGGCTTTGCATGCCACCCCCTCACCCAGTCGTTCGTCTTCATCCTCAGCGGCCTTCCCGACAAAACCAGCGTCCTTTCCGTCTCGTCAAACCCGCACTCCACCACCGCTTGTTTATGCTGCTCTGAGCAGCCCGCCTCCTTGGAAGCGACAAACCTCGTCCCAACCCACACCCCCACCGCACCTTGCATCAGCGCCGCTGCCAACCCCCTCCCGTTGTAAACCCCCCCCGCAGCCACCACCATCGCCTCCTGCCCCCCCAACATTTTCGGCCGGTATCTCCGTGCAACATCCACCACAGCCGGAATCAGCACCGTCCCACTTATATCCCCCGTATGCCCCCCTCCCTCCCCTCCCTGCGGACACACCATATCCACCCCTAGATCCAACGCCTTGACAGCATGCTTCGGATGCCCAACCATATTCATGATCAGAATCCCCGCATTGTGCAGTTTGTCTATGACATACTTTGGTGGGACGCCAACGGCGCAGACGAAGAGCTTGGCGCCGGAGGAGATGGTGATGTCGATTAGCTCGTCGAGCTTGCCGGCGGTGTAATCGTGGTTGGTTTTACGGGCTGATCCGCCAACTTGTGGGAGCGCGAGGTCGATACCGAACGGGAGGGAGGGATGGGCAAGGAGGGATTTGAGCTCGGTGATGATGCTTTGGAGTTGGGAGGGCGTGTACATGAACCCGCCGATGACTCCTAGGCCGCCGGAGTTGGAGACGGCTGCGGCGAGGGGGGCGGAGGAGGTGCGGGCCATGCCTGCGAGGATGATGGGATGCTGGATGCCCAGCAGGGAGGTCAAGGGCGTGGAGATTGGGCCTTGGGGAGCCATGATGGAAGTTGTTGCTGGGTGGGAGGTGAGATGAGAGGTGAGGTAGGTAGGTAGGTAGGTGGTGTAAGTGATGCTCGTGAGATAAAGTGACCACAGCAAGTACCGATCACAACTAGTAATGTTGAAGGGATGAAATATCTGAAAGAGCAAAGAAATAGTCAAGAAACAGAGGAAAGAAAGATGAACCCCCAGATATATCTTCCCAGATCGATCTCCCCCCCCTGCCTTAGATGCACCGTCGTCAACGAACTCCCTCCCCAAAACGGTCTAGAGAAGGCGGGAAACCCACTGTGGGTCTGGGGTAGGGTGTTGCCAAGGACCCAAAACCTGGGGAGGGATGCGGGGAAGCTGGTGAACACGCCTCAAAGAAGGGTACGTTGCCGAGGCATCTCCAACTGCTGAGACCTCTCACCCTCTCTCCAGCTGATGAAAGATCAGATCGAGTTTTTGAAGACCATTTTGGGGCTAGGGTGTGTCTTTGGGGACGGAGTTGAAAGTGGGATTTGAAATCCGACCGACTGGGTGATGAGAGAATGATTGGATGGATTGCTAAACTGCTGACCAGGGCAAAATATGTCTGCATGTTCTCAATCATCAACTCAGTCTCCCTGCCATCTACCGTTTTGTTTTGGCTACCGCATCCAATGTATAACAACACCTTGTTCTCAGAAAAAGATGATGATATCAAATAATAATAACAGTAGGAGTAGTAGTAGTAGTAATTTGTAACAATACAAACGTCAGCTCTCATACCAAGCCGTGTGCTATCGTCGTAAGCCATAAAAACACATTTCAAAGCATTTATCTCATCATTGTCTGTCATAAGCCCTTCCGTCGCTCCCTTCCCGCCCTCCATCTAGGTATCTTCTTGTAATAGTATAATATTTAACCAAAATGAGGCAGCCTCGCAGGAACAAACTGCACCGCCGGCACAGTCTCGCCCACCTCCTGTATCTTCTTAGGTTCTGTAGGTAAATCCGGCTCTTGACTTTGATTTTGTTGTAATAGTGGTTTTTCCACCGGTGGTATCTTTGGCTCTCTCTCCGGCTCATTCTCTTCCTCTTCGCGCCCCAAACTTTGCAGTGTCCCAGTGACACTATAAGGCGACTGATCTTCACTCTCCGCAGAATAATCATCCACACTCAACCCCCTCTTCACCGCCAACTGACTCGCCGCCCTCCTCCTCTTCTCAATCTCTTCATCCTCTTCCCTCTTAGCCCGCTCCTCCTCCTGCTGCAGCTCCTCTAGAGACGGTATACCCAACGGCACAGCATCCCCATCCTCATAATCCGGAAAAGGCGACGCCGACAGGTTCCCATCCGGCGTGTGCCCAGAATCAAGCGTAGTCCTCGACACCGTCCTCGAGAGCCCCTTTTTACTATCCCTATCCGCCGGCCGTTTCCCTTTACTGCTCCTCGTCCTATTGCTACTCCGATCATCCACCCCCCAACCCTATTCAGCGCAACCGTAAATTCATTCTCATCCAACGGCACAGCATCCTCATCCCCTTCCCCATCACTCGGAAACAAATCCCCTCTCGACCTATACGAACTGCTCGTATCCCCCGATTCCGTCGTGTTACTCCTCGTCCTGGTACTCGACTCCTCCCCTCCCCTCCTCCTCTTCTTCCTCCCCTCACCGCCCTCACGCTCTTCCTCCCGCCCCCCAAGCAGCGGCCTCTGTTCCTCCTCCCCCCCTTGCCCCCTCCCAAAAGTCCCACCGCCAGGGTGATCCCTCAAATTAGCAGCCGAAGGCTTATACCTCAAACTCCCCACAATCTTAAACGGCAACCTCCCCAAAAACCCCAGCGGCGCCGTCCTAGGGATGACATTCGGGTCCTCATCCTCCAGCAACCCCGTCTGTTTCCTCCTCGGCCCCCTAGTCCCATAACTCATCCCCCTCTTCCTCCTCGGCTGCTGGTCCACCTCATCCCCATGCTGCCCCCTACCACTACCACCACCCACCGCCCCCGTCCCAGCCAGCAAACGATCCCAATCCTCACTATTCACTCCCCACCTCCCCCAACCTGACCCTGTCCCACCGGTAGTACCTTCATGGTCAGGATCCTCTTCCACATCGCCATAGTAATCATCCCAATCGTCGTAAAAGTCAAACGTGAACTCCGCCCTCGTCCTCCTCGCGCCGCGGTCTCTCTCCCGGGCGCGGCGGGCGCGTTCCTCACGGTCGCCCAGGCAGACGCTCGTGCAGGAATCCAGCGCTTGCCCCAGAGAGGCGAGGCAGGGGTTGATGTACGTGTGCCCAAAGGTCCAAATATTAGCCGCGGCCGTCTCCGTTACCGCCTCGGTCGTGTGCGAGATTTGGTTCCAGCGCTGGCGCATGCGGGGGTCTTGGATGAAGGCCATTTTGGCTGCTGTCTTCTTCTGTCTTCTTTGTAGAAGGAGAGAGAGAGATCGGCTGATAGGAGCGAAATAAATAAAAATGGTGGGCTTGTAAAGGTAGATTTAGGTTCGGGCTTCGTGGCAGAAACGCTAATCGTTGCGCTCGTTTGTTGGTCTTGTGTCCTTATTCAACCCGCTCCAAAATTCCAAACTCTCAATCCGGACGACGAGATCCGTGTCGTCGTCGGAACTGTGTCCTTCCCCAGCTGCTACTGCGCGATTGTTGATTCAAGAGGACCGACGTCGCCGCAGCCTGGCGCAAACAATCTTTTGTATCGGCATCGATGGGGAGAAGAAGCAGGAGGGGCATAGGTGGTAGGAAGAAAAAAAGAAAAAAAGAAGGACTAGCAGGAGTTGTTCGTCGCGGAGGCGCAAACAAAGGGTTTCTCGGTTCAAGTGTGTCGGGTCCCGTCCGTCTCGTCGGGGGGCGGCAGGGTAAGGTAAAGTTCTATCTCAGGTTATGGTACACGTTGACGGAAACTACTTGGCGTTCCCGGAAAAAGGTGAGGAATGGTGACCCAGGAGAAAAAGGATCGCAAGAAAGGGAACATTGAACTGGAGAAGGGAAACACTGTTTCAGAATGGCTTCAATAGCAACGAGGGAGTGCATGCAGGGCAGTGTGCCAGGGCGGGCGCGGATGGGGCCACTACAGCCAAGGTGGACAGGTCTCGGCAGTCTGCAGTGTCTTGCAGCAGCAAGTGATGCTTCGGTGGGGTCTGGATAAATGCATAGAGCTCGGATAATGGCACGCTAGGTACACGTTTGGTGCATAACCCAGTGTTTCCCTCGCGATGATATCATCGTCCTTGACCTCGACCGTTTGACTCGACCGGCCAGATCTGATTTGAAGGGGTAATAACAGACTGGTGTAAAGATGCACACGTTGAAATAGCCCGGGAGTCTGGTGATTCTCAATACACAGCATTTTAGAGACTTGACACTGCCTACAAGGTCAGTGGGCAAATTTAGAGGGGAGAATCGCACTTTTGTTCGCTGGGGGTAAGCATATGATTGTATGACTATTCTGACATGATGTTCTAGCGGTGGCCGTTGGTGGTGGCAGCGGCCGTTGGCGCAGGGGGAGGTCTCTCCGGGCCATACTGCTGCAACTCATTCTCCGGGCCATACTGCTGCAACTCATTCTCCGGGCCATACTGCTGCAACTCATTCTCCGGGCCATACTGCTGCTGCTCATCCTCAGTCTCATCATCGTACTCATCTCCGTCTTCGCTGACCTCCTCATCCTCCTCACCCTCATCGTCCTCGTCCTCGTACTCGCTCTCGTCCCCTTCGAGGTCGCCTTCCGCATACCCATTCTCCACAGGGTTGGTGAGGCCCTGAGGAATGCCACGGCCCTGCTGCTGCATCTGCCGGATAATACCATTGAGCTTATCCACCTTCTTCTTCAGATCCTCGACTTCAGTGAGGTTCTTTGACCGTTCCTCGGCCATCTTGAGGATGTTGCTGTTGACGTGATCGTGCTTCCGCTTAAGAGTTTCATTCTCGCGCTCCAGCCTCTTGGTCTTCTTGGACATGTCCTCCATTTCCTTACGGAACGTCATGAATAGCTCGTTGCTGTTGTTCAAAGTATCCTCAACCTATAGGATTATGTTAGTCCAGAGACCTTTGCATAGACAGCGGGCAATATCACACACCTGCTTGAACTTCTCCACGTAAACGTTGAGCTGGTGCCTAAGCTCTGACTCGGTCTGAGAAAAGGTTTGGACCTGCGCATTGAGCTGCCGTGACCGGGTGAGCTCCGCCTCATAGTTCTTCTTCTCGCGCTCAAATCGGGCAAGATTGTATTGGACCTCGAGTTCCTTGGTGCGCATCTGAGAGTGAAAGTGCAACTCGCGGAGCTCATATTGATCAATCATGGACTTGAACCGTTCTCGGAAACTGATATTTGTAAGCAAATATTGCCATGAAACTTTGAGCAGACAATCACACTTACAACTTTTCCGTATTCATGTCAACCACTTGTTTGCGCGGATTGTCTTTCTCCTCCTGTTGGTCATCCATCCTGCGGAGCAAGCCAGAGTACCTTTCATCCCATGTCTGTTGACTGCGGATTTGGGTATCGCTAAGGGTTTTGTTCTCGTTCTACATCAGACAGCCAAGGAATCAGCGCAAAAGTCTCTCACCATTTTCATACCAGGACAGCAGTGCTACAAACCTTGAGCTTGTTGTTCTCCTTTTGAAGCTCGCGGCAGAGCTTTTCCAGTTTCTCCTTCAGGGACGTGGTTTTGTTCAGTTCGGTACGGGTGTTGTCCTTGTCCTTCTGGAGCTGGTCGCCGCGCTTTTTATTCTTGATACTTTCGCGCTCATGGCGTTTCATCTCAGCCAACAGATCCGAGCATCGTTTCGTCAGATGCTCAATCTTTTGCAAGTCGTTCATCCGAGAGGTCTGGTTGTGCAACTCCCTGTTGGCTTTGCGGACTTCCCGCTCTGCGTACGATCTCTTGTCAGCCCATATTCCAGTCATGAGTGGCTTGTGTTCCGTGGTCCCATGGTCCTGGGTGTGAGGTTTGTGCAAATGGCACAAACCAGAACCCCGAAAAAAGCCTTTCTCCCGACAACGCGGCGACCACCGAAACCTCCCCACTCGACACGCAGAAAACAGGGTAAACACCCACCAATCTCGGCCTCCTGGTCCTTTTCTCCCGCCGCGTCGAGTTCCAACTGAGAAATGCGCTGGGCGATGAGCTTCGAGGCCTCGGTCGGCTCCGGCTTCTTCTGCTTCCCCTTCTTTCCCGTCATGGCCGCGGCGGAAGGCGGGGCGGGGGCGGGCCGGTTCTCGTGAGTGTGGGCAGCATGCCCATTCGCAACGGGAACCGCATCGACAGGCGGCTGGCTCGGAACTCCGTTGGCTACCGGCGTAGCTGGTCGGGGTGCCGTCGTTGTTGCTGAGGCCACGAGAGGGTTGGCGTTGGACATTCTCGCGAGTCTCGGAGTGTGTTCGGGTTGTCCAGGCAAATCGATGCGATGCGGGGCTGCTGCAATCCCAAGCCAGCTAACTCGTCCGGGTCACTGGCAACGGAGAATTCGACCTGATACTATCCAAGGGATCCTAAAATCAAGAGCAAAGCGGGGGGCACGATGGTTCGCCGGGGGTTGTCGTCGAGGTGGGAGCGAAAAGTGTTGATGTGTCGGTTATTTCAATCAGTGGACACTCGGCCGGTCACACAAATTGCATGCGTCCCGCCGTGCACGGGCGGTGGTGGCTATTGTTTGCTTCCTCTATAGCCTCTATAGCCTCTATAAATTACGGAGACTTCCCATGGGCTGTCGTGTGGTCTCGTGTGGTCTGGCCAAATTCAGCGAAGGGGAGGGTGATGTTGCTCGCTCGGCGTGGTGGAATGCAGAGATTGCTCTCCTGCGTGGCTCCAGAATTGGATGTCGTCGCAGTTGCATTAGTCCAGTCCCCAGGTTCTGCCCCGAACAAGCCTCACTGTTCAGGCTGGCAAACACGGAACAGTGGAGCTGCCCTCGCTGTGCCTCGCTGTAACTCGGGGACGCTAACCCGCCCGACTCAGCGGTTCCGCGTGTTGCGAGTCGGGCCGTTGAGCGATATAATGGTACTTTGATGTCATAGCAAGCCACACCAGCAGGCGGGTCTCTCACTATCAATTTGTCAACGCGCCAACGTCCAACGGGATGGGTCAATTTCTGATTTCCATCATTGAATCATTTGCTTCCATCTACTAGTAACCTTCAAGTCGACTCCAGGACAGCCGCAGGTCTGCTGTCAACATACAGCATTTCCTACTTGATAATATCGGCCGGTCCGCTGCATCGCCCTATCTCGAGACGAGGACGACAAACACGACATAGCCCAATATGCTTCGAAACACAGTAAAGAGGAGCGCAAAAGCTGCCACGGAGCTCTCACAACTTCCCAAGATTGGCGAGAAGCTTCACGGCTTTACACTCCTACGGACGAAGCATGTTCCAGAGCTGGAGCTGACGGCACTGCACCTGCGGCACGACAAGACGGGCGCCGAACATCTCCATATTGCACGAGACGATAGCAACAATGTCTTCTCCATTGGCTTCAAGACCAACCCCCCAGATGATACTGGTGTCCCGCACATCCTGGAGCACACCACACTTTGTGGCAGTGAGAAGTGTGTACCCGGCCATTCCATTCAACATCTACATTGCTAGAACTTGGCTAACTCGGTAAAGATACCCTATCCGTGACCCATTCTTCAAGATGCTTCCGCGCACCCTCTCCAACTTCATGAACGCTTTCACGGCCTCAGACCACACATTTTACCCCTTCGCCACGACGAACTCCCAGGATTTCAAGAATCTCATGTCGGTCTATCTCGATGCCACACTGCGTCCCCTGCTCAAGAAGTCCGACTTCACTCAAGAAGGGTGGCGTATTGGACCAGAGAACCCTCAGGCTCTCGCTTCGGGTCAGGCGGAAGTCAAGCCCGAGGATAGAAAGCTTGTGTTCAAGGGCGTTGTGTACAACGAGATGAAGGGTCAGATGTCTGATGCTGGTTATTTGTTCTACATCCGCTTCCAGGACCACATCTTCCCAGACATCAACAACTCGGGAGGTGACCCTCAGAAAATCACCGACCTGACGTATGAGCAACTCAAACAGTTCCACGCCGAACACTACCACCCAAGTAATGCCAAGGTCTTTACCTATGGTGACATGCCGTTGGCAGACCACTTGCAGGAGATTGATGCTCAGCTTGGTGCTTTCGAAGCCATCAGAGGCGACCTGGCCAACCACAGACCCATTGATCTGAGCAGCGGCCCAAGAGAAGTCAAGCTCTACGGACCCATCGATCCTCTGGTGGACCCTAGCAAACAATTCAAGACCTCCGTTTCTTGGGTTCTTGGCGACACTTCGGATGTAGTAGAGTCCTTCTCTCTATCCTTGATCTCGGCGCTGCTTACCGATGGATATGGCTCGCCGCTCTACAAGGGGCTGATTGAAAGTGGCCTTGGCACCGATTGGAGTCCCAACACCGGCTATGACAGTTCGGCCAAGCTTGGAATCTTCTCCATCGGTTTGACCGGTGTCCAGGAGGCCGATGTTCCCAAGCTGAAATCGGCTGTGCGGGATATCCTCCGTCAAATGCGGGATAAGGGCTTTGAGCGATCCAAGATTGATGGCTACCTGCACCAGCTTGAGTTGGGCCTTAAGCACAAGACGGCCAACTTCGGCATGTCTCTCCTGCACCGTCTCAAGCCCAAATGGTTTACCGGGGTTGACCCCTTCGATTCCCTGTCCTGGAATGATACTCTGACTGCCTTTGAGGAGCGTTACGCCAAGGGTGGGTACCTCGAGGGCTTGATGGAGAAATATCTGTTGAATGACAACACATTGGCTTTCACCATGGCGCCATCTCCCGAGTTTGCCCAGGAGCTTGCAAAAGAGGAAGAAACCAGGCTGAAGGGCAAGATCGCTCAGGCCATCGAGTCTGCTGGTGGCGAGGAGCATGCCCAGAAGGCTTTTGAGACACAGGAGCTGGCTTTACTGGTTGAGCAAGGAAAGTCGAACACTGAAGATCTCAGCTGCCTTCCGAGTGTACATGTCAAGGACATTCCGCGATCAAAAGAGCCCGTTCTGCTCAGGAACGAGACCGTGGACAAGGTCAAGCTTCAGTTGCGGGAAGCTCCTACAAACGGCCTCACTTACTTCCGGGCTATCAACACATTGGAGAACTTGCCAGATGAGCTTCGCCAGCTCATTCCTCTTTTTACAGACTCTATCATGCGCCTCGGTACCAAGGACATGACAATGGAGCAGCTGGAGGATCTTATGAAGCTGAAAACGGGTGGTGTTTCGGTTGGCTACCACACAGCCTCGAACCCGTCTGACTTCAAGCAGGCGACTGAGGGCCTCATCTTCAGCGGAATGGCCCTGGACCGTAATGTACCAATCATGTTTGACTTGGTACGTAAGCTGGTTGTCGAGACCAACTTTGACAGCCCAGACGCAGCCCAGCAAATTCGGCAGCTGCTGCAGGCCTCTGCTGATGGTGTCGTCAACGACATTGCCTCGTCTGGCCACGCATATGCCCGTAGGGCGGCTGAGGCAGGCTTGTCCTGGGATGCTTTCATTCGGGAGCAGGTGAGCGGGCTGTCGCAAGTCAAGTTGGTGACAAGCTTGGCGAGCAGGCCCGAATCGGACCAGCTGGTCGATGTCATCGACAAGTTGAAGCAGATTCAGCAGTTTGCACTCGCAGGGAACATTCGGGCCTCGCTCACTTGCGATACTGAGAGCGTCAACAACAACACCACCGCTCTTTCCAAGTTTCTGGGCTCAGTACCCCAGCGTGCTGCCTCGTTCCCTGCCCGGCCAGCCCCCCAGTTTGCGAGAAACATCAAATCATTCTACCCCTTGCCATACCAGGTCTACTATGGAGCGCTGGCTCTGCCAACTGTCTCGTACACATCACCTGACAACGCCCCTCTTCAAGTCCTCTCGTCGCTTTTGACTCACAAACACCTGCATCACGAGATCCGCGAGAAGGGAGGCGCCTATGGTGGCGGTGCGTATTCCCGTGCCCTGGACGGCATTTTCGGCTTTTACTCATACCGCGATCCCAACCCCGTCAACACGATCAACATCATGCGCAGCGCCGGACAGTGGGCTGTTGACAAGAAGTGGTCGGATCGGGACCTCGAGGACGCCAAGATCTCCATCTTCCAGGGCGTCGATGCTCCTCGCGCCGTGAACGAAGAAGGCATGGGCAACTTCCTGTATGGAATCACCGAGGAGATGAAGCAGAAACGTCGCGAGCAGCTTCTTGATGTCACCAAGGACCAAGTCCGGGAGGTGGCACAAAAGTATGTTGTCGGCGCGCTCGAGAAGCAAGCCGAGCGTCTCGTGTTCCTTGGCGAGAAGCGGGATTTCGTCGACGACTCTTGGAAAGTCATCGAGATGGATATTGGCGGGTCTGCTTAAACCGACTTGTCAATAGACCCCAAAATGACAGCCTGCTTCGACGGCCCTGTAGCTTGTATATTTACCTGTACAACATATATCGATGATACCCTTCTCTCATAGCCAACCGGTCATATGAACAGTCTTGCGACATTTTCTAGGGTCAAAGATCTGATGATTTCCCTTTGCCAGCCGTTTCCAGCTTTCCCAATATCTCTTTCCCCCTTATCAAACGCGTTTAGATACGATACTCCTCATTGCTTCACGCAATAGCTTTGAGGCCACAACACGACGCAAGATTAAAGGACCAGAGTAAGACCTGGCGCCGCGAGCTCGTTCTCTCAGAACCGCCTTCCACAGCTTTGGACTTGCGGACTAAAGAACAGAGTACATTCCTTTTGGTTTTGATTTGATGCTGTTGACGTTGCCCCTGACTCTTGTGTTTGCCCCGCTTACGTCACGCAGGTACTATGCTACTCTCCTGGACGTTTTATATGCGGCTCAGCTCCGACTGGCTGTTATCATGACATGAGTCAAATGCATTCGTCGTTCCCGTTGGTGGCCCAGTCTGCCGCTCTGCCCCCCCGTGCAGATATCGGCGCAGGGACAGCTGGCAAAGCCAATGAAGGACGTAAATGCTTCCTGTGGGGGCAGCTGGTGCATGAAGGGGAGAGGTGCGCCAAGAGGATGCATGCAGTTGGAACGACATTGGCCAGATCGGCCTGGGATGGTTTCACTGATATCAAAATCTTGGAGGGTGTTGAAGAGGGAGCAGCTCATCACGGCTTGCAGATGTTGCAATTCTTGAGCAACATGTAATCCCCTCAGTTATCTCTTTATAGCCGCGGCATGTAACAAAGACAAAGCCAGAGAGCAACAGGCTGATGATAATAATACGAGAGGCGCGATGGTTGATGCGCGATTTTTACTGGCCCCGTTGCTCTGCTGTTTTCCCCAGCCATGGACTCTGGATAGAAGAAGAGATATATCGGCGATGGGTTGCATACTGGAACGTGACCAACGGTGCAATGGGCCCGCATAACACTACAAGCGTCCGCTAAAGAGCGGAGAAGGATGGAACTTGGACATCGAAACTGGCTTGCTGACCGCAAGTTGCGGATCGAGAATGGGCACGCCACCGGCCAGGAGACCACCCACCATCTCTTGAGTTGTGCAGAAACGGTCGGCGGCCTCGTCGGTCTGATATCCGGCATAACGAGCGTCAGCAGCATCGGACGGCCTGCCTCGCAGTTTCGATACTGCGTAGCACAGCACAGCACCGCGTCTTTGCCGCGGGAGCACTTGGAAGTTGCTGGAAGGGCGCGGCATGGGTGGATGGCGAGATGAGATGGAACTTTGTCCTCGATGGTGTTTTGCCCAAGGCGGCAGGTGAGTTTCCTTGCCGAGGGTCCTTAGGGTTTCTGTATACACTATCTGTAGGCGGTGTCTCGAAATCACTGGGACCGGTGCGAAAAAAAGAACGTGACGGTTTGAAATTTATGGGTCTTTGCCCTGGCCTTTCCATCCCCATCCAGGTTGCCGCTCCAGCTGTTTGGAGTTTTTTTTTTGTTGTGTGGCCTGCCAAATCAAGAGACTAGCACAGCCCGCAAAACCCCACCAAGCCCACTCTGCGCCCCTCCATTATTAACAAGCTCAAGGCCAGGCTTCGAAACCTTCCACCCCCGTCCTTGAACCTCTTCCCCTTTCCCACGATTTTCCCTTTGCAAACTTTCTCCTTCCTCAACACATCATCGAACTTGGCATCAATTGCTACACTGGACACTTGTTGCACTTGCTCCGCCCGCAATCACCATCAAACCCGTAAGTGCAAAAATTTTCACCTCGTCTCCCCAGCTCTCAACGCACGACCTCTGGGAGCTCCCGCTCGTGACTATGTCCGCAAGCGACCGTGCTGTCCCGCTCACTCAGCCTCGTGGCATGTGTCATGTCTCAGACCTCGGATGGGACTGCGGACATGGACTTGAGAGCTTCAGCGGGGTCACTCGCTGTTGATTGACAGCTTCTGGCCATGGTTGATGATGTTCACCGTGCTGACGCGCACCCCCATCACAGAACCGCTAGCGATATCCATCGCTACGCCCGACTGCCTTTGGTCTTCTCAAAGGCACCCAAGCTCAATACGGCTTCCTTGGCCGTAGACTTCGTCTCAGACCAAGATTTCAGCCTCCGACAAACCTTCCACATCATCAACTCCCTGCCACCACCTGCTGAAGTCGCGTAAGGAACTCGAGCTCTCCCTGTTCGACTCCTTGTTCTACCAAAGCCCCCATAATACCGACGACAACCAGCTGCCGCATAGGACGAGTTGTGCGGTTCTTCCTCTAACGGAGGAAGAGTCGACGAAGCCTCGTCAGACCTTTGAGGGACCAGTCTGCTACCCACACCGACCTCCCTAATACTCGCTTGAGCACCTCGTGCTATCAATTCGCTTTAATCACTACACAACACACACACCCTGAGCTTTCGATAACTCGATATAAAGCTCTGCTCATCCACCACGCTCGAGAGCCGCTCTAGTATCCCCCACATCCGCATCTACCCACCTACTTCTCGACCGCTCACCCCCCGCTACAATCCCGGATATGGTTATGCCGACTTTGCTCGCCGATCGCTTCGCAACACTCGATTATACGGAATTAACGAATAATCATGTCTTTTTGAAGAGCTGCAACAATGGCTACTTTGAGCAACACAAACATCACCATTTAGGTGAACACCAACACCGCCATGATGGCCCTACCGCTAAGGAATTGATTGGCAATGCCCTCCGCCAGCGCGTGGAGAGCATTGACCATGAGGACTGCGAGCCCGGAGAGGAGGACGCCTTCTTTGTGGCTGACCTCGGTGAGGTCTACCGCCAGCACCTCCGCTGGAAGATGAATTTGCCTCGCGTCAAGCCGTTCTATGGTATGTGTTTTCTGGGAAGTTTTTGACGAGGAAAATAGGACGCTAACATACGTAATAGCCGTCAAGTGCAACCCGGATCCAATGCTCCTCAAGTTGCTGGCCGCCCTTGGCAATGGCTTCGACTGCGCTTCCAAGGCCGAGATTGAACAGGTCCTCCGCATGGGAGTTGACCCCTCCCGCATCATCTATGCTCAGCCCTGCAAGACCAACTCGTATGTGCGCTATGTCGCCAACCAGGGCGTGCGCCAGATGACGTTTGACAATGCCGATGAGCTTCGCAAGATCGCCCGCTTCTTCCCCGAGGCCGAGCTCTACCTGCGCATTCTTACCGACGACACTTCGTCCCTGTGCCGTCTCAGCATGAAGTTTGGCGCCTCGCTCGACTCGACTGATAGCCTCTTGGCTCTGGCCCGCGACTTGAACCTCAACGTGGTGGGAGTCAGCTTCCACGTTGGTTCCGGCGCCTCGGACCCTAGCGCTTTCCTGAAGGCCGTTCGTGACTCCCACGCCGTCTTCCAGCAGGCTGCCTCTTATGGGTACTCTCTCAAGACTCTCGATGTCGGTGGTGGCTTCTGCGCCGACAACACTTTCGAGCAGATGGCTGGTGTCTTGGGAGCCGCTCTCGATGAGTACTTCCCCGCTCACAGCGGCATCAACCTGATTGCCGAGCCTGGTCGTTTCTACGCCTCGGCTGCCTACACTCTGGCCTGCAACGTCATTGCCCGCCGCACAATCCAGGATACCGCCCTCATCAACAACGGCACCATGACTCCTGATGCTAGCTACATGCTCTACGTCAACGATGGTCTCTACGGGAACTTTAGCAGCATCATGTTCGACCACCAGCACCCCGAGGCCAAGGTCCTCCGCGCCGGCGGACAGACACTGTACGACACCCCGGCTGCCAGTGGTATGGACGATGACAACGGGGTGGAGTACAGCATCTGGGGTCCCACCTGTGATGGTATTGATCGCATCACCGAGAGTATCCGCTTCCCCGTCGTTTTGGACGTTGGTGACTGGTTGTACTTTGAGGACATGGGTGCCTACACCAAGTGCTCCGCCACTACTTTCAACGGCTTTTCCAACGAGCACGACGTCATCTATGTCTGCAGCGAGCCTGGTGCCAAGGCACTTTTGGGCTTGTAGCTTGGAAAATTCCAAAGCTAGACTTGGCTTGAGCTGAGTCAGGGGACAGAGTTTTGAAGGCGCGGATTTCACTTTTTTTCACTGCTTGCAGAGAGGAGGATCAATGATAAAAAAGGAGGTTGATTAAGACACTTGCCTTTCGCTTCGTTATTACCAGTTATAGATGCACTTTAAAATACAGACAATGGATTTTGTCCTAATTTTTTCTTTTCCATCCATTTCACATGTGTCATTGTATGTACGTATCAAGATGTTGATCTGTTGTTGGTGACTCAAAAAGGAGGTGGCAAGTGGCAACGGTCCGCCACGCTGGGTGACACCTGTGGCGCTGGTAGCGCACAGACGATTTGCACACTCTTCCAGATTTGCAGGCGTGCACAGGCCACTTGGGGAGGGCCTATATATTCTTGGGGAGTCTGTTGGTTTTTTAATCGGTTTCTTCTTTTCTTTCCTCGCCCTTCGGGGCATTTAGTCAATTTGAAACGATACAGAGAAGATTAGCATGGCCCCTGCACTAAGGATGACACGCTACTCAAAGAGACGCTACCAATTTTTTCACTGTAATCGCGACTGTTGAAAGTTGTGATATGGGGAAGAAATTCATTGATTCGAGTTACGTGGGGATTGTTGAAGATGATGGTGCTGCTGGCTGAGGTGTTGGATTTTTGGTGTTGATGTGTTGCAAACGGTTGTCGCGTTTCTTTGTGAAGAGCCGCGTTGAGTCGGTTATTTCTGTTGGAGCAGCAGCATGTTATGGGGAGAGGAATGAATGATGTTCAGTTGGGCGACGACCTTGACGCTGATTGACGCGTCGAGTCTTGATGGATCCTATCATCTCTGCTTGATGCTGGGAAAGATTGATCATCACCAACCACCCACTCCCTTGAGTTGAGAAAAGTAAAAGTGGTCGCGTGATGACCCTTTCTTCAAGACAGGCGCGGGTGTCACGGCATGGGGGGTTGACAATTCCATGTGTCAATTATTTGCTCTTTTTGACCTTTTGATCACGAGACCATTTGAGACTTTTGAACCCATTTGAGAGTTTGCCCAGGGGTGTCTGGGGGAGGCTCTCGAGTGTAAGATGCACGTGTCTATATCGCGGTCATTGATTGGAGTTGTCAAGCAGCTGAGGTTGTTGAAGAGGGAAGTGTAAGGGTAGCTATGACGTCAGTTGTTGCGGGCACAAGGAGCTTGGGGCGCGGGAGGTGGAATGTGGATTACTGGATGGGATAGGATTATTGGGATGAAAGATTGGGGAGCACGGGAGGTTCAGTTCGGTGAGTGGGAAAGGGAAGGCTTGATAGTTTTGATGAGAAGACAGTTGGAGATAGATATAAGATCTGCCGCTCGGGAATCTTGCAGCGGGAGAGCAACAGAAAAGGAAGATCCTGCCGGAATCCGACTCCATTGGATCATTGAGACACATTCGGCCAGACACGGTTTAATTTTCCCGTTGTTCTTTTCATATTGGACGGGCGGTTTCACTGCGAGACATACACCATACACTACGACTCCCTTCCCATTCCGGTCGAGATACGACACGAAACGAGGGGCTTGCTTCCTTGTGTCACGGTCACATTCCCACTGATCACTTTGCTCATATTAGGAGAAGTTTATATTCCGGGGGCATATCCGTGGTATTTGAACGACATTGACAAGACGGCAAAGGGGCGGAATCTGAACCCTCTTTTATGCAATTTCTGCTACCCTATTGACGGCCCTACTTGACGACACTACCTACCTCGGGTGATTTCGAAGGGGGTTGGTTGTTGTCCTACCCCAAAAGACAAGACAGTGTGCTTGTGCCGTGTCGTGTGTGAGGGAGGGGGATAATACAACATTGGAGAGAAGGGGAAAGGAAAAGAGGGTGTGGTGGATGCCCGATTGCTCAATTGCCAAATCACATCTATTAGGTATTTCCATCGACCATATATCTACATCGCCGCCGTCCCCATCATCACCACCAGCATTGTCGCCGTTGTTCGGCCTTTCTTTTTGAGACTCTCTTCATTGTTTTTGGAACAAAAAGAGATGGGTTAAACCCCACCCAGCCCAACTCCTTTTCAGATCACTTCAACATCACCCGTTTACATGACCCGCAAGTCACCCAAAATGGTCCGCAACATCTCCCTCCTCTCGGGCAACTCCCACCCCCAGTTCGTCCTCTCAATCTGCAACTTCCTCGGCATCGCGCCCTCGGAGCGCATCCTCTGCAAGTTCTCCTCTGGAGAATCCCGCTGCGAGATCCAGGACAGCGTCAGAGGCAAAGACGTGTACATCGTCCAGACGTTTGGGGTGGGGATGGATCCAAATTACAAGTTGAATGACTACCTCATGGAAGTCTGCATCATGATTGCGGCGTGCAAAGGCGGGAGTGCTCGGCGAGTAACCGCCGTTCTGCCTCTGTTTCCGTACAGCAGGCAGCCAGATCTACCTTTTTCGAAAGTTGGCGCACCGCTGAGGGGGGTTATCAACAGCGAGGAGAAGGGGGATAAAAAAGGGGTAGTAGATGGGGCTGGGACTGGGAAAGGCTACACCTTTGAATCCGTCCCCGTCACCCCCGGCCCGGGGATCGTCCGGACCGCCGGGCTTGCCACGTCAGGAATGACCATGGTCGATGTAGTCGGGCGAGTGGTCAGCGACGGGGGGATAGGTTACAGAGGGGGCACCCCAACCGGATTCCAAACCCCCCCGCCGCTGCCGTCTCAAACCCAGCAGCAGGGTCAATACACCACCCACGACTACGAAAACCCTTCTTTGATGATGGCGCTAAACACCAAACCAGGCTACAAGCAATGGATGGCCCAATCCGGCTCCCTCGTCGCCGACCTGCTCACCTGCTCCGGCGCGGACCGTATTTTAACCTGCGACCTTCACGAGAGCACCTACCAAGGCTTTTTTGACATCCCTGGTATGTTTCCCCCCTTTTTTTCCCTCCCCCCTCCCTTATTTACTAACCCCCCTCGCAGTCGACAACCTCCACGCCCGCCCCTTTTTAACTCGTTACATCTCCCTCCACCTCCTCCCATCCCACCCCGCCCCCCAATGCGTAATCGTCTCCCCCGACGCCGGCGGCGCCAAGCGCGCAACAGCCATAGCAGACGCCCTCAACCTCCCCTTTGCGCTCATCCACAAAGAGCGCCGGCCCCCTCGCTTCCCCACCACTGCCTCTGCAAACAAAGCAACGATGATGCTCGTCGGGCATGTCCGGGGTAAGACCTGCCTTTTGATAGACGATCTAGTTGACACTGCCAACACGATAACTCGTGCTGCCAAGTTGTTGAAGAAAGAAGGCGCGCAAAAAGTCGTGGCGCTGATGACGCATGGGATTTTCTCTGGGGACGCGCTGGAGAGGATCGAGGAGAGCGGGATTGATAAAATTGTGGTGACGAATACGGTTGATCAGGGGGAGCATCTCAGACGGTGCTCGAAGCTGGAGGTGCTGGATGTGAGCGGGGTTTTTGCCGAGGCGGTGAGGAGGGTGCACTTTGGGGAGAGCGTTAGTGGGCTGTTTGAGGGGGAGGGGTTTTTGGGGGGTTGAAGGGCGGCAGGGTGTTGGAGCGTTGTTAAGGGGGTTTAGAGCAATGGAGGGAGGGGCTATGAGCTTGGGGTATGGGGATATGGGGAAGTGAGTGGGCGGGTTAATATATGGGATAGGGGAAAGATAATGGTTGACATTCAAAGGGTAGGTAGGTTGGTTTGGAAAAGCACCTCGGCGTGATTTTTATGAAAGGATATTCTTGATACCCATTTTGGTAAAAAAGTAGGTTGTCAGTATTGTTACAAGTATAGTTACACAATTTTTACCTATCTACACAGACATATATACCCTCTCCCCTCCCCGTATTTTCCTTTTTGTCCTTTATGAATTCCCTCGGGGTATGTATGCCATATGCACAGTTTTTTTTTTCACCACCGACGCCGCCCACGTGCCCCTTCCTGACCCTTTCGTTATTTTTTGGGAGATCATATCTTGTACACACACACACACACACACAACACCTATCTAAGCCCCCCTCATCCTCAGCTGTCTATCATCTATTCCCTCTTCTTTTTACCCCCATTTTTCTGCTGCTTGAACGGCTCAGCCTCCAAAGGCTCAACCCTCAAAAAGTCCTCCTCACTCCCACCATTCTTCAAATGCGCCTCCTTCACCCTCTCATACCAAGCCATCTTATCATTGCTCTTCTTCCACTCCTGCACGTCCTTCGCGGTAGGGAACCACGTCTGATACGGGCTCACGTCGCCCTCCGCAATCTTGCCAAACACTGACTCGTATGTAAAAGGCCTGTCATGACCATACACGTGCACCGGCTTGTCCTTGGCTTGCATCTCCTCCTGCTGGCGAAACTTCCTCCCGCTGTCTGTCTTGGCGGCGAGCTTCCCGCCAAACATCTTGTACCACTCCTTTGCGCGGTCCTCGCTGCCCGCGAGGAACTTTCTCCGGCGGGTGTGGCACTGCCTGTAGAGCTTCTGCGCGCGCTCGTCAGACATCTCCTCGATGGAGTACTCGACTGTCCACTTCTTCTTCGTGACCGAGAGTTTGGGGCGGTCGACGTATTTGCCGTCAATTTTGTTCTTGGTGGTGAGGATGAGGCCGTAAATGGGCTCGGTGAACTCGGTGTCGACTTTGGGGATTTCTTCCTCGGAAAGGGAGGCGAGCTCAGCGATTTCTTCGCTTGGCTCGGCCAGGGCGGAGGGGGGTTTGGCGGTTTCGATGTCCTCCTCTTCTGTTGGCTCTACTTCGTCAATGCTGCGGAGTTGGCGGGTCTTGACTAGAAGCTCGGACATAATGTTTTCGAATTGGGCAAGCTTGGCCGCGTCCTCGTCTTCTTCAGCTGTGATCTCTCCTTCTTCCACCGTGGATGGCGATTCGCTCGACTCTTCTTGTAACCGCGATGCCAACCTGAGGATGAGGTCCTTCAAGTTGAGCTTCTCGGGCGAGCTGTCAGCCGATGATGTGATTTCCGTTGCTTCCTCGATGGATTCAACCTCGGTCGAGGCATCGTCAGCTTCACTGCTCTCGGCTTCGCTGCTCTCCACGGCAGTGCTTGATTCGGTAGATTCGGTCTCTGACTTCTTTGTTGGAGCTGTTTCATCCGCAACCTCGGGCTCTGCAGCAACCTCAGGCTCTTCAACAACATCAGATTCAGCCTCCTCGGCCTCCTCAGCCAACTCCGAGTCGGTGGCTGCCTGGTTGCCCTCGCTTGTCAGCACCTCGAACAAGGCCTGAACATAGTGCTCAGCTTCTTCAGCGGTGGCATTTTTCAGAAGGCCGCTCTGCTCCAACGCATCGTGGATCGATTCCCGGATGGACGTGGCACCGTGCTCTTCGTTCTCAAGCGAGTGCTCAACCTTGAGCATGACGTCGTCCCAGACATCTTCGCGGGTATCCTCGTCTTCCTCAGCCAGCTCAGCAGCTGTCTCTGCTTCCTCTTCCTCTTCTTCTGGCCGAGTATCGTCTACCAAGCCCTCGTCCTCCTCGTCAACCTCAACCGGGACTTCAGGTTCCTTGTCCAAACCCCTAAGGACCCGTTCGAATTTCGCAATGCGGTCCGTGGCCGTCTTCTGGATTTCGTTGATCCTTTCCTGTGTGACTGGGCGGGCGAAAACGCACATGTAGGGCGTGGTCTTGTCCTTGACTGTTTCAAAGTGGAGACGTAATGTTTGTCCGGGGTATTTCTCCGTCACCTTGTTCAAGACCTGATTGAGCAGGTGGATGCTCAGTTTGAACTCGTTGTCTCCGATGCTCGTGTCCTGCGCCCCGTGAAGAGAGACATCCATCTCCTGAAGAGGGATGTACTGGAAGCCGAAGATGCGCTCGGTGTTGTGGAAGGCGACAAAGATGCCATCCATGCGGCCCATCCGGACCTGGAGCGAGTATTTCAAGAAGGCCGATCGAATCATGTCAAAGTATTCACGCTCATATGACTCCCAGGTCCCGAAGCGGCCACGAATCTCGTAGCCTTGACCCTTCTCGTATCCTTCTGGATCCATGCGGATCGTGACAACGGCTCTGGTCTTGAGATCGAACATGCCGGTCCCCGGAAGTCGTGGGTCGAAGGCATCGAGCTGAGACCGCATCATAAAGTCACCGAGCGTTGTGTAATGGTACGATTCTGGACCGTTCTTTTCCTCGTCGGTGAGCTGGTCAGATTTTGACTTGCGGTACTTCTCAAACTCCTCCTTGGGCATCGTAAGAAGCTTTTCCATGGACTTGCCCAACATGCTCAAGATATTGCCGGAATCATACTCCTTGTCGGCATCGATGGCATAGGTGCCGTCTTTGTAGTGCAAGAAGATAGCGGCTGGGCTTCTCGAAATTCTGTTGAACTCTTCGCTGCTTTGTTCAGGGTCAAACTGCCGCGACAGCATAGCTGTGTTGATGGGACGCCAGGCGGACAACAGAAAATGGAAATGAGCCAGTGTCGCCGTCATACTTGAGGTCGACCCAGAATACTTCTTCTTCTTCTCGGCAGCGGCGGCAATAAGGGTTTTATCCCGGGAAGATGTGATGTACTCCTTGAGCGCACCGAAATCGAACTCGTGGGTCGGCATGATTTGAGACACATAGGGGTCATGGTTGAATACTTTGGATCGAGGGTCCTGAAGATAGGAGACCCCGGGGCTGAACAATACGCGGTCGAGGCCATATGCCAGTGTAGGTACTGGAGGCTGCGGTAGCTCAAGGGGCACCAGCTTGAGTTCATTCGGGCTGACTTCTTCGATATTTTCCAGATTGACCTTCGGCGCCGGCTTCTTCTTTTTGGCGCCCTTCTTGGGCTTTTCCCCTTGCTCGTCTCCTGCTTCATCTCCTGCCGTCGCTGCGGTTGGCTTTGCGGCTTTCCTCTTCCTGGCAGGTGCCGCAGATGCCGGCTTGCTCTTCTTGTTGGGTGTTTTCTTGCTGCCTTTGGCACCTGCGCCTTTTTTGAGAGGACCATCCTTCATAACCTTCTTCAGGGCATCTACAACCAGGTCCTGTTGAATCTCGATGCCGGCAGAATCAGTCGAAGATGAGGGGTCTGTCGCATTCTTCTTCTTGGCGGACCTTGTGCTCTTGGGTTTGGTCTTTGGCTTAGTTTTCTTCGGAGAGGCCTTGGGCTTGTCGTTGCCCTCGGTTGGTGGATCGGATGGTGGAGGGGCAGCATCTTCAGTCAGTGTCGCTGATGCTGCTGCTGGTGATGTTGTCGAGTCGGCAAACCGTCGAATGGCACCAAGTTGGCTGATAGCAACTGGTAGATGCCTCCTGGGCACAGGGCCTGGGTGAAGAGGGATCGACATGCTGAGCATACAAATGGTAGTTTAAGGGTTTGTCGAGCCTGTCTCGCCAATTGCAACATTGTCGTTGCCCTGTTTGCCCGTGGAGGATGCTGGAGAAGCCGTCTAAAATTTTGAATGCCTGTTCAACCGCGTATCGTTGCGCGCCGTTGCCCGCACAATTTTTTTTTTTGCCCTGTCCAATCGCGCCAAGCCACTAAAGACCCCTGGCTCGTGCTGCCATGCTAGCGCCAAGTCTTTCATGACGTCGATCCCTTCAAGAATTCTCGAGACAATCCACATCAAATGTTTTTGCCAGCTTTATAGCTTGTGTTTTCTTCAAGCCAAACTGCTAAATCATTGAAACTGATATCCGTTAAAATAACAGCTCATACACCACCTTTTGGGGACAATAACAACTAGAACCAGCGTTGCCGGGTTCCGCCGAAGACAAGAAAGACCCAAGACCATCGCCCATACTATCATTACAAAAAATCTCACGAACCTCGTCACATGCCTTTGTGTCTCGACATCTGAGCCTTTCACTTACTTAATCAGATTTCTTAGGTAAGGTAAGGTACACCGAAATCACGACATGGGCAGCACACATGAGACAATGGCCAAAACGCCTCGCCTGCTCAGGAATCTAACCCCCACGCTCACCTTGTTTCCCAAGCGTTGCACAGCCTCTCTCCTATCTCTGTCCCTGTGTTGCCTCGTCGCCATGTACCACGCACGGCAATATCGACGACAACAGCCTTGCTTCAGCTGGGGTCTCACAGCGGGAAAGCAGACGACGTCGACATCAACAAACAAACCAAAAATCACTCACAACTCGGCCCGTCTCTTGTTCGTGCTTTGTGATGACAGTGATGTTATCTGTATCCCATGCAAAGTCCTTGGTAGTGGTGTCCTCGGATCTTGCACCTGGTTCGCAGACACGTATCTATACAGGGACTGAGTAAGTATGTCAGCAATGCATCAGCCACTCATAGTTGTTGTGTCTGCTCAGCCAGCCAGTGTGTCGAACCATAGCTGGGCGTGGGTAAGAGCCTCTATCTTGACGCTGTGTCCGCAAGTCCACGTGTACGTAGCTCAGCATTGGCTGTACCTGGTATCAGATATTGAAACAGTGAGCTAGGCAGTGAAGAAACACCACCGGAATTCCCGAGCACTTATCAACTTACCACGATACCTATCTTCCCATAAACATACCTTGACACAGGAAAAGAAACAAGGCTATACACCATCGTCCGTACCACTCCAATACATGTCTCACCCTCGTAATCATCTCATCGCCCAGTCCAACCAAGCAAAACCCAGGAAGTCCATCCGATTGGACAGATACATTTGCCTCAAAACTTCGGGAAGATATCCCTTTCTTAACCAACCAGCATGTTAAAGTTGCAAATGGGAGAGATAACAAAGTTCTAGGATACCTACCTGGTAGCTAGAAAAGAGAACAAGTAAGAAACAAGCTTCACTTCCCGCCCCCCCTTTGACGCACGCGGCGGCCTTACCCGCGTGCGCGTGGGTAATTTCTGGTGTTTTGGGAAGGCGACTACAACGGAAAATATGTGCCGGTATTACTTGTGGACTTGGGAAAAGCCACAGCCGCACTCTTGCGCTATCTTTGGGAGGCACACCATTGTAGGTAGGCAGGAACGTGGGCAGGGATTGGGATGAGTAGTGCGTGGGAGAGGGACAAGAATGAGGTTGCCGACTTTTGGATGGGCATGGGGGATGGGAAGTTGAGAAGGTAAGCAAAGGTACCTATTATCTTGGAGAGTTTGATATCATCTAGCACCCACCCAGGTCAAAGCTAACAGTCATAAGAGTTGGAATGTGTGAAGTGAATAGGTATACATAATAAGTCCAAACCGCAATAACTTCACGTCGCTTTCTGAGCTATCTCATACGGAAACAGCCTTGAACCTCACCTTGGCTACCTACTCACGAGGGTTCTGCAAGACATACTTTGCAGATAGTTATCTAGCTACCTAACAACGTCTGTTGCGTGGGTTTGGTTATCTACATGTCTCAGATGTTGACTCACCTTGACACTACAACTCCCAAAAGAGAAGCTCACATTCTACGTACTTTCTTCTTCGCATGCATTTCATAGCATTTCTTCCTCTTCCTACACAACCCTAACTCTGTCCAGCCAAGCACAGCAGCTGACAAGATCCAAGCGCCGATCTGGTGCCTCTTTTCATCGTTTACAACCCCAACCCCCAACCCTCATATTTCTTTTTCCTGTGACAAGCGAGGGCGAGAGATGGGATTTCTTTTCCCCATGATAGCGTAACCACAAAACATTTCTTTTTCCATCGGATATCGGACAAGATCACAGAAACCTACCGCAAACCCACATTATCAGCCAAACTCGCATCATTCTTGCCTCAAACAAGGCTAGGTAACAAAGTTCTAGGCCCTGCCTTTGACTGATCCCCCACCCACGAGCAATTAACAACCACATGACACACATCACCTGCTACACCTTGCTCCCACAGGCAAAAAAACTGCAGGACACCTCAGGCGGGCAAAACAAGGCGTGGGCGGGTAACGGGGGTTTTGCATCCGACCGATTTGGGCTTTGGGCCTTCTTCAAATTCGCTTCTTTTCAAGAAAGGTGGGTGGGTAGGTGGGTGTGGTGTGGTCTAAAACGGGTGGCGGCGGTACAATTTGAATCGCGAAGAACCTGAAAAATGCACGTCATACCTGATCCATCCATCCATCCCGTCCGTGTCGTGTTGCGTGTTTCAAAATTGGAGAACTGACGCGAGCGAGTGAGAGAGAGGGAATGTGTGTCAGTGTGTGTACACTGTACAGTATGTGAGTGAGCGGGTTACGAAATGGAAATTCGGGTAACGTCCGAGTGAGAGCACTGTGCTATCTGGTTTTGATACAGTGCAGGACAACATCCCCATACCTATCCATATGAGAGTCTCACGATATTCTCATACAACAAGTGTACCAATATCATCTTCACCGACACACCCAACCTCACCCAAACCTTCTATTATTTTCCATCCCCCATGATCTTGATAAATTTTTTTTTTCCTCACCATCATCCCCGCCGCCGATTTTCAAGATCGGACCGTTGACAAAACCTCGCCCCACCAACCTACCTAGCTCCGCTTAGTTTAGCGTACCTGCGTGGGGGTTCGCCCGCCCGCCGCGTGTCGGGTGCTTCCCGCAAAAAACGATCCCGCTTTTAAACGATTCCGTAAGGTAAAGAAATACCCCACTTTAGCCAGGGGGTGGTTTTTTTTTTCTCGTTGCCCAGGCCAGGGGTTGCGGAATTACCTAATGACTTGCAACATTTCCTGAGGTTTGTGTCATTTCCAAACCACCACCACTCGATTCACCCACGAGGGATTGGGCATTGGTTGTTTTTGTGGGAGCAGTCTTCGGAAGGAATTCCGATTTCCGGAAGCCACATAGGGAAAGAAGTTTTTCTTTGTGTAGTTTTCGGAAGGGAAAGGTGGAGGGTAAGGTAACATTGTTACGCTAGAGGTAAGGTGAGAGACCCTGGAAAGGTTTGTCGTGATGGTTCCCAAGGTTGCGTTTGAGAGGGTTGGCGGCACTAGAATATTCTCACTTTCCCTCGTCACTCTATTTCCAGACGAATCATAGTGTATACCAACCAGCTCGTCTTGGGGCACTAGCACTTGTGTGAGTGATAGCCCAGACATCTCTATCCGTCAATGTAGGTCGTGCTTTATCAGTCAACGATCTAGATATCTATTTTCATATCTATCACTCCCGGGAATGAGACGGACACAAGTCCGTATCGTGGCTTTCTAAGCTGTGATCGGCCTTGATGATAGACACAGGGGCAGGAGGTCAAAGCTGGCAGCGGTACAAATGGAAGTCGATAGATAACAGCGTTGCTATGTTGAGACTGGGCAGGACACTGGAGAGACAGGTGTGAGATGTCGTGATACTGGTCATGGAGGATATCGATCGCTATCTCTGATGGTTTGACTTCTTGATAGGTCGAGAATGTCATTTCGTTGCTGTTCATGTTGCTGTGTATGAGGTGGTCAGTTGAACCTCCGTACCCTTGATGCAGCTAGATGCCATCCCTGTTGCGGCTCTCAAACTTGCTTTTTATCGAGACTTCCACCAAAAAATATCCCTAACCTCCCTTTTCAGCTCCTCTACCCTCACCTCCGTGTCTTCCCCTCCCAAATTCGTTCTCTACTTTGCGTGCGTATCATAGTGTGGGTATCATCCGCCCCGCCAGCCAGGCCCTTGCCTCCCGTGTCGTCCCAAACCATTCAAGTCATCGGCACACGGCTACAACATGTTTTGATTACGACTGCGGGCATGCAACATCACAGCTATCTAGCATGCTTGCTTACCCTCGGCAGTCCAGATACAGAAGCGCTTCCTGCTCTAAAAGATGTGATACGTACCGAGTCATTTTTTTCCAGTCCTTGTCGCGATGATTGAGGTTTTTGATGCCATCCCAGCATCAAGCACGCATTTCCCTCTGACACACTCACACGCCACACACATTTTTCTTCACCCTCGCTTATTTACCATTCATGCCCAAGTATCCAGTCAAAAGGTCGTATAAGTACGTAACAATTATCATCTTTTTATCCCTCTCCTTCAGCCGTGTGTGTGCGCGGCGCGGTTGCCCAACTTCTTGGTGAAATCAGTGAATCAGAATCTTGATAGACCGCAAAGGCTTTGATATCGCGATAAGACGCCGGAATGGCGCCAGTGTAGCGGTCTGCCTTGGTTCTGAGCTGACACCTGGCAAGCAACACAGGTCACACACACAATCTGTGTAATCTGTCTTATTCCGTCTCCCGGGATTTGCCCTTGTGCGCGCGTGTCTCTCGGAGGCTGTACATACTGGTAAATAGGCTGCTGCAGCTATCCTATCAATCAATCTCGTGGGGGTCCTTCTGGTTTGTCTGAGATCAGTCTCACAGAGACAAAACAAAAAGCAGGCAGGTACCCGCATTATCGTACTCACTTGCTGTGCTTCAGTATCTGAGTGAAGCTATCACGCAAAATATGGTCTGCTGATATGTTGGCTCGCTGTATGGCTAAAGGCGGTGGTCACGACATCATGTTACCGCTCTGCGACCCTGCGGGAACAGTACCGCGTCCGCAGCGCAGGAGATGGTATGCCGCGCACGCAAAATCCACCTTGGATGGCAAATGTCATATGTCTCTCTGCTTTGCTCGGCTTGCACTGCAGGCGGCCGCATCAGAACTTTGACGGAGACTGAGGATGGGTGGATGGATGGATGAGCAAGCCGCCCGTCCCGCTGTGGACCTATCTGTGCCGTCAAAAAAAGAGGCAGACACATGTGTTGGGTCCCAATGAGCGTTCTTATCTGTATCATGAGACCATTCAACCCAAGTATGTAGCGATAGCAGAGCATGATGGTTGGATGGATGGCGCGGTGAGTAAGGCCGCTCATCGCCCGAGAACTATCAGGAATTCCGAGAGTGAGTCTGTGTCAGAGGATGCAACCTCCATCGAGAAGATAAGTCGACGAGCTGGGTATGGCTCCAGTAAAGAACGGATGAAACGTCGTCGATCCTGAGAGATCAGTCAAGCATGAGGGATAGCGGTAGAGGCATGCCTGGAGGGCGATCCGGTCATCTCCATTCGTGAGGATTTTGATTGCTTGGCCACCGAGCTGCCGGCACATCTAACCAACGGTTCTGCCACATGCTTGAATGTCACGATGGGAGCCTACCCCGACAATGACAATCAGATAGGGCGGGCGGCGTAAATCAGGGACCGCCCGAAACGGAAGTACCAAGGAGGGAGCCAAGACTTCGAGAAAGAGGACTGCAGTCAAGAAAGGACGTCCGTGTGTCCGAAAGCCCAACTGAGGTGTCCGTGGTGCGGTCCGGAATCCTGACAGGCTGGTTGGGCTGGCTGATGGCAGCCAGGGGAGGCTGTGAGATGTCGTGATTGTCACCAAGGGGCACAGGGGCGGCTCCAACGGTCGAGGCGGCTCGAGCGCTCGCGTCTTGCCTTGCTGCTGCTTGCTTGCTTGCGTGTGTTGCGTTGCGTTGCGTTGCGTTGCGCTGCCCTGTGATGCGTGTTTGCCAGTGGCCAGGTCAGTGGTATTGTCCATATTTGTCTCTCATGACGCCTTATCTCTCGCCCGGCAGGTTGGTTGTCCTGGAAGGTGAAATCTCCGTTGGCCGTCGAGGGCAACGAACATACGATTTGGATCAATTAGATGGCGATTTGGTCGAATGGGAAGTGTTCCATGCCGCCACCAGGCCTTGTCGCTCACATTCTTAGAAAGAGGTATCTTTGTCGACCTGTTTCGCATCGGCATTCGCCTGCCCTCTTCTGTGTGAGCAGCGCCAGAGGGTCCATCGGCTGAGCGGCCCTGCATCTGAGACGTGGGGCTTCATGACAGCAGCACGCATGCCTCAGGCACCTGAGAGACACACTCAGAAAACGCTTATCTGGACCCCCACAGACAGCCCTTCGTCATCCATGTGGCTTCCCTTGAGCTGGCCGGTTCCCACCCATGATCCCTGTCAAGTGGCCCGTCCGACCGCCCGCCCCGTGTCACTCGATAAAGTCGCAGGTTCCTTAGCCCCCAGTTCGTCAGGAATTGTATTGCGGTACATGCATCCAGACGTGCGTTGACGAGGCCGAGCCCCTGATTCGACTCTGGGAGAGAGGCACTGACCAGCTATATCAACGCCGTGAATATCTCGAGTGCACCTCAACGGGCATCTCGGAGGAGACTGACCCTGCCTAGCTGCAACCGATGGTGGGCGAAGCGGGGGAACGGTGGACTTCAAGTGGGCCAAGGTGTGCTGTCAAAAGTCGAAAAGGAGGGGAAGGGTCCAAAAAGCTGGGGAAGAAGAGCCACGATGAAGGACTTTCCCAGTCACAAGTCACAAGCTCCATGTTGTTGCTTGTGATGCTCGCGAAAGGGGGATAGCAGACAGGAACAAACGGGCCATTTCTCCATGGTTCGTTCGCTTCCTTCACCGTCCGAACAGCAGCTGCGAAAAAGGTGGTGTACCAGGTTCCAGTCAAACCCACCTTTTTGCCCACCACCCCGCGGGCGACACACATTGCATCTCCACGTCCCACCCGCGCTTGTGAAAAAATAATAATATTGGCACCATTGGCCTTGCCCTCTCCGATTTTCTCTTCTCAATGCGCCCGCCGCACTCGCCTGTCTGCCCTGTAATTACCGGTATCTGGTAGAGATATACCAAAGCAAAGAGTATATAGTATAGCCTCGGTGTGTTCCATGTGAGATGATGGAGGGTGTCTGGGTGTATGGTGTGCTTGCTGGATCGGCGGCCTTGCTTTAACAACAGACCAGGAAGGGAAAACGGCAAATCGTCTTCCAAGAATGAGTGTCTCGGGTCCGAATGTCGCGATGAGCTGCTCGTCTGTCGCTGACATTGAACCAGGGCCTTTAAACATCGAGACAAGAGAAGGAATAAGAGCATCCATCGTCACGTCACCTTTCGCCATCGATTGAGCGACCGGGGGGCAGCAGACTCCAAGTATCTCCTGCCGAGGGGCTCTGTTCCGTGGAATAGGCGGGAACCTCTCCCCACGCCCGCCCACCGCGCGGGAGCCTTGTATCTCGCTAGTGTGAGAGACCCGCGCAATGCCTATCAGAACGGCAGGTACTTGACCAGGTAGCAATTTATCTCCCTCAAATCCTAGCTGCCGGCGCTATCTCGCAGAACTGAGCATTCCCTCCCTCTCTTTTCTCTCTGCTCTTGTCTGCAGTCCTTACCAGGCGCCCTGTTTGCTTTTTCTGTTTGTGCCATCAGGGGAGTCTTTTTCAAACCTTTTGTTGCCTCTGCATTGCGATCCACCAGGGGGCAAGCCTACCCGTCCCAGTTCAACTAATAATACAGACGAACCACCACCCGCCCGTCTGCTGCCGATGTGAGCCGCAGCAAGCAGCACAACTTCATCTTCAACTTCAACTTCCCACTCAACCTACCCTCTCGTCCGGCCCGCTATCGGCATAGTGTCCCCTTCTCTGGTATTTACTTATCAGCGCCACGACGGGAAGCAAAACGGTTCTCACCCGCCAAGTCGTGGTCTTGCTCGGCCGTATCAAGACCTGGCGATACTGTCATCGCTTGCCTGCCTATCAGAGCTCTCCAGTCCGCAACCCACATCGGGTATCAGATCCACCGCCAGATTCGGACCACGCTGCTGCGCCAGGAGAATTTCACCGAGGGCACCCCGTTGGACCCAACCCTGTCCCCAGGGCCTGCTGTCCGTTTATCTATCGGCTGGTCCCTGACTTCCTCGTTGCCTTGCTTTTGGGTGATCGCACATGGGCGTCTGACTCCCGGCCTACAAGCGCCTTCCCCCGGCCATCATTCTTCCCCCCCAAGTCCCGGCAAAGCCTTCGTAGCACTACATATATACTTGCCTGCAGAGAGCCGCCCCCCCCCCCCCCCCTTCCAAAGGACCCAGACGCGATAGCCATCACATCTCACGCAAACGGGCACACACACAGAAAGATACCACGCTCCGCCCACCGCACTCAAAAAGCCCCGCGGTCCCCTTCTGCCGCCGCCGCCATCACTACTACTACCACAGCCATTAATCCAACCCGTCTTTGGATCTCCCGAGGCTGTGGTTAGCTTATCAACCACTACCGCGCCGCAACCTCTGTTTCATGGATAACGTCCGACCTGTTCAGCCCCCTACTGCCATGTCTGAGTTCCGGTAGTCTTGTCGTCGTCGGGTTGTTGTTCTTTCTTCCACCTTTCCTCTCACTCTCACCATCTCCAAATCTCACCCTTCCTTAGTGGGCCCATACCCAGGCCTCCTATCAAGACCCACTATCCGGGTCTATCTCTCGCTCCTAGGCGTCATCACCCTCTTTGATAGCAGCCATGTCGACTCCTTCCGGCTCTCCATCCCCGCTGCAGGTTCCGGCCAACAGCCTGGTCGATGAAACCAAGATGCCCAAAGGACACTGCCGTTATATCCTGCTCCTTCCAGAGATCAAGGGTCAGCGGTGTGCCTGTGTCTGCTTCTCACTCAACAAAGGCATCCCCGGTGCCACCTGTGACTGTGGTCACCTGGCATGTTTCCACAACAAGGAGCCAGAAGTGGCCAATGACCAGAAGCAAGAGCTGGAACTCTTGAGGCGACGGATCCAGCAGCTCGAGGAACAAATGACTAGCGGACAAGATGATGTGACTGAGACTCTCGTCAGCAGGATCAATGAGATGGAGGAGCATTTGGAAAAGAGCAGGGAAGAATTCAGTGATCAAATCAAGGGCACCTATCGAAACATCAGCATCAGCTGGCGATCCATCGAACAGGCTGAACAAAAAAGCAAGCAGCAAGACGAACAGCTCCGCCAGGTTTATGAAAAGCTCAGGGACCACAACGAGCAGCTCGAGAGGCTGCATGCTGGGCAGTTGGAGCTCCGAGATGCGGACCTCAGTTTAGAGGAGCGGATTGAAAATATTACCGAGACTCTGGAGGAAGAGGAGGAACGGCGTTTATCATCACCAGCGCAGCGTCCCAGAAGAAGATCGACCTCAGACACATCACGCCCGAACCTCCCTTTAGGGCAGGGGGCCGTCCCGTTAGACGACTATCGTCGCCCCTTTCCGCCAACGGCCGGCCCCCGCAACCAAGGACATGGCGAGGGCCTCGAGCGAGGCGGGACCTCAGCGTTCCAATTAATGAGATCCCTCCCAGTTTCTGCCCGGTCCACGGGGCCGTGGACAGTACACATTTCGCTCCTCCCTCATGCGGGTGTGCCGATGCCGTTCGAGCGGAACACCAACGCTTATCAACGGTGCCTGTCCCGAGGACTCCACCGCATGGTTGCGATCCACGGACCCGACGCAGAGTCGTTCAACAAGGCAGTGGAGGAGGCGTTCGGCAGCTTTCTGAAGGGCCGCGAGTGGATGCCACTGCAAGCGAAGCTCTGCGACGCCGAGACACTCCAGGGTCTCCCGATGCTTCGTCAACTGGATCCTCTACTGATTGATCCAAAGAAATGGGACCAAGACTTTTTGCGCCAACAGTGCGGGGTTTGCGACTCCAACGGCATCATCGATTCGCTATACATCGCCATGCGGTCGCACACCATCTCATGGCACGCCCTGAGACACGCGCCTGTTTTCATGGCAGGGCTCGAGACGTGCTGGGCCTACGATGCCTTGCTCGACAGAGACCAATACGATGGCGACATGGCCATTGACGACGAGGACCGGCCGGCAGCGGGTGATATCACCACCATATTGCCATCGATCCAGCCCTCGCTCAAAAGACCTCTAGCCGAGATGTCGCGGTCAAACAGTTTCAGTGCCAGCGCTGCCGAAGAGGAAACTCGAAAAAAACGAGCCTGCCCAGTCCCACCTCCTCCAGGCACCATTGTCGAGATCAGGAGGCGTGGTGTTGGGGCAGCGTGACTACCTAGCACATGGGTTCGACCAGGAGCCGCCCATTTGACGATGGAAGATAATGCGAAACAGCAAGAACAGAAACGATAAAGTGTGACCATAGCGCTGGGTAATGTTATAGATCAGGTCGGCAGGCAACGGGCGTTTGACGGAGACGGGGCGTACAACGATACAGCGGGGACACCGAGCACCAAAAAGGGGTGCTTTGTCGGCTGGTTTCATGTTTTGTGCATTTGGGGGGGACATTTTTACCTTGCTTTTTTCCTCAATCTCCTATCAATCATATATCAGTCGATTTATACGTTGCATTTTTGCTTCTTCTCGGGGGCGGAGGAGTTTGTTGAGGATTGATCCAAGATGATCAAATCCAAGGACATGTTGTTGCCTGTAGGAACGGAGTTACTGTCATGAGCAGACAGAAGTTGATGAAGAATCGGCGGTGGATTTACCTGGGTAGTCCTTGGAAGTTTCCGGTGGTTTTTGGGCCGTGATTAGGTAGAAAATCCAATGAGTACGCCGGACTTGTGTGATGTCTGATTGTGATTCTAGAAAATACCTCGTGAGATGTTATAAAACACGCTTGATGCCGTGATGCCGTGATGCCGTAATGCCCTAGTTGAAAGATGATGAGAGAAAACTCGAGTGCGGAGATGGTTGAGGGGTGAATAATGATATGCAGAACCGAGACTGCAGCTCAACCGCTTCCTTCCTCGTTCATCACCGCTCTTTCCCGCCCGCAGCAGCAATCAATCAGTTTGAAGAAATTGTTTGACATACTAGCCAATGACGTGTATGCGATTTTGCTTTTTCCTTTCCGGCAGGTTGACTCTTGTTTAGGTTCATCTCAAGACAGATACGAGTTTGCAGTCTCAGTCATCCGATAACAGAGTTGAATACCCACGGTAGATATAAACCCACAAACTCTCAGGACCCTTCTCACTTTTCCTCCAGGTTTCCTCACATCACTTGGTCCGACGTTGAGTTGCGAGCATCAGGTGGGAGATCAGGTGACCTAACGGCAATTGTGGGCCCTCCCGTTGTGGCGCCCAAGCCAGGAACCACTTATCAGCATCACATCTCTGATCCCCTTGTTCTCAGTCGCGCCCAGCGCGACTCGGCCTGGCGCAACAAGAAACGACCAACGTCTGTCAGCCTTGCATTGTCTCCCAACCACAGTACCTTTTGTACCTCGAGGTAGCTTGCCTTATTTACACCTGATTGCCAGCATAGAACCCAACTCTCTACCGAGTACACATTTAAGCCCGTTGATGCAATTCTAAATCCGGCGCGTCACCTATCCTCACACCCTAACCATTTTCAAGCACCCACGCGACGACAACATGGATCTCGATATTGAGATGGATGTGGACGATATCCAGGAGGTCCCGCAGCAAGTCCCAGAGGCCTATACACAAGACATCATTACCGGAGAGGAACAGGTCTGACCTAATCACTACTGTCTTTGACACTCGCTGTTGCCAAGCATCGCTGACGGCTTACATGCAGGAACCCGGTGAGGTTGACGACATCCCAGACGATCAAAATGACAACTCGCCAGAGAACACAGTCGTGCCCAACAAGATACACATTCGAGGCCTCGACACCTTCACGCCCAACCATGTCAAGGGCTATCTTTCCGAGCACTATGGCGCAATGGAGTTTGAGCGAGTCGAATGGGTCAACGATACTTCAGCCAACTACATTTTCAAGTCGCAGTCCGCGGCGCAAAATGCCCTGATTTCCCTTGCGGCTGTGGAGATTGCCGACCCTAGTCAGCTTTCACCCCTCGAGATGCTTCCTGGCAAGAGTTTCTCCCAGAAGCCAGAGTCGAACCTGCAGGTCCGGTTTGCTGTGGCTGGGGATAAGAAGGTTCAAGGAGCCTCTGCATACAGTCGGTTTTACTTGATCAATCCGGAATATGACCCGGAAGAGCGCCGCAGGCGTGGGGAGTTCAACAGAGGCAAATATCGGGACCGGGACGACAGACCTCGCAGGAGGAACGATCGGCGCAGAGAAAGCCGTTCTGAAGAGAGAAATACCTTTGATGTTAATCTTTACGACGACGATCCGAAGGCACTCTCGAATCGCATAACGACAAGCCCTCGGTCAAGGCGGCGGTCGAGATCGGTGGAGTCGATGGATTTCAGGGAAAGGAGAACAAGATCGCGCGAGCGCGAGCGCGAGCGTCCCAACCGGAACAAGGAGCTTTTCCCGGAGAGACGGAGGCCGGCTGTTGGTTTACGGGATAGATCAGCCTCGCCAATTAGAGATCGGGATGGAGATGCTCAGATGGACCTCGATGAGGATGCCCGTGCCGTGGCCGTTCAGCGTAGCAGGGAAAGGGGTCGGGAGCTCAGAGAACGGCTTTCCAGGGAAAGCACGGCCAAAGAGCTCTTCCCGAGCAAAGTGTCAGCCAAAAAGGAGCTGTTTCCCAACAAAGCCGGGTTGGCGGTTGGCGGCAAGGCACAGATGGATCAAGTCAGCGCTAGCTCGACCATTCTTGCGAGCGGTATGTCGCAACTCTCGTTACACACAACCCAGCCAGTCTTTTCTAGCAGCAGCTCACTTTTTCAGCCATTGTTTCAGTCACTAACACCTTCTCCTCAGCATCATTAGCAGATAGAGTAACGGCCCGACCGACGGCACCAGGAGCGGAGGGGTTGAATATCCGCGGCATGGCAAACAAGCAGGGCTCGGGTCAGGGGATAGCGATCAAGGGAACAGGAGCCAAGGTTCGGGAGCTGTTTCCTGACAAGTTTGGGAATGCAGGCAAGGAGCTTTTTGCAGAGAAGCTTGAGGGCAGGAACAGGAGGAGGCAAAAGGCAGAGGATTCATTTTATTAACTGACGACTGATGCATAGCAAGGGCGATTAGGAGTCGGACAATACATCTCTGCTTTAAGGAACCGGAAAGGCTCTGAATCCTTCCATCTCGATTTTTCCCCTGTGTTTATTTAGGTGCCCCGAAAAGTGAATGATGCTCCCTGCACATGGAACAGCCGAAAGCGCAACACACAAGAGCATGGCAGACAGCTGAAGAAAAGGGGTGCCAGCCAGCCTCACCCACTTGTCCGTGTCGGTCGCTCCATCCGTCAAACGGTTCCTTCCCTCTGATTCCATCCTATTGATGACGACCCCGCGGTGAGTTCTTAGTACCTCTTGCTCTTTCCTACCTTAACTTTTGCATGGCGTGTCTGTAGCCAGCCAGTTCCCACTTTCCTTTCCGCCATTTCCACAACGGTGTGGTACGACTGGCCGCTTTATGCTTTCCACAATTTAATCATCGACTTCTTTTGGTGCTTGCCGGCGTCTTTCGGTACTGGAACGACCGGACTTTTTTTTCACTTTGATATTTTTCCGAATTGGAATGACATTCGAGTACCTACCTAGCAAAGTCATATCAAGTGAACAACAACAATGGCGGAAAGCAGCAGCAACCCAGCGACATGGTTTCGGGCTTTTGGGCGGTCGAGGAGTGCTATACAACCAACGACAATGACAACGACGGCGACGAATACGACAACAAATACGAATTCAAGTCCGAGTAATAGCGATCGATTATCTCACCAACCTCACGAGCCTACGACTACGGCGACGAGTACGAGTACGCATCTTACTGCCCCAGGGAACATCATCGCCAGCTATGGAGAGATACCTCCCCACCCCCTGCGACTCCGACTCCGGAGTCCTCGCCTAGTCGACTACGTGCGAAACCTGCGGCTGCTGTGAGGAGGGTTTCGAGTTTTCTCAGCCTTGGACTTGGAGGGGGTGGGGGGAGCAGTTTGGGGGGTAGTCCGAAGCAACAGGAGCGTCATGGACTTTTTCACCATGCTGGGGTTCTGGGTAGGGTGGCGCCTATGGGGGCTTTGCCGTTGGGTGGGTTTCATTCTGGTTCTTCGGGGGGAGGGCTGGATGATATGATGGGGGGGATGGGAGTGGTGGGGAAGAGGGGGGAGGAGGAGAGTGTGGTTTGGTGCAGGCCGAGTGTGATGCAGATGGTGGAGGGGTTGAGGGGGGTTATGATGGGGGTTGTGGGGGTGTCGAAGGGGGAGGTGGGGAGGGAGAGGATGGTGGATGGGAAGAGGAAGGGGGATAGGGAAGGGGGGATGTGTGGGAGAGGTTGGAGAGGGAGAAGTGGGAGAGGGATAGAGGGGAGAGGGAGAAGGGGGGGAGGGAGAGGGGGTTGCCGGTTGAGTGAGTACTTTTTCTGATGCTCTGGCTGATTTTTTTACGGGTTGATATGTGTTTAGCATATTGCTAGATGGTGTCTTCAAGTGAAGATATCCTCGAGTGAGGATCATTTCGAGGATGGTTACCGTCGAAGCGAAGACCATCGCTAAGTGAAGACCTTCAAGCGAGGGCCGTCATGTTGTAAGAGCCACCTTCAAGTGAAGGTCATCATCCTCTAGACCCCATCTCACCTTCAAGCTCTACAAGGTGCTAGAAAGACATGCTCAGTTCTCGTAACTACGCTCATTAACGATTCGTTGTTATAACCTCTAACCGAGCTCGTAGATACAACTCACATGTGCTCGTTCTTCTCGAAGGCTTTGGTAACCTCGTTGAACAGCTCAACAAAACGAAGGAAGAGCTTGCCGAGCTGAAGAATCTACGGGAGAAGGAAGTCGAGCAGTTCCGCGGCATAAGCGAAGAATGGATTCAACGAGAGAATGGCTACAAAGCCGAAATTAAACGGCTCGAGCTAGTCCTGGCAAAAGAAAGCAAAGACGGACTCGCTTCTGTTGCACTGGCGAGGCACGGGAGTCTTGTAAACCGTTCAGGCACGAAACGATTTCAAGCACGATTGAAGCGGATGAGCAGCTCCCAGGATGTTGGTACGCTTCCGGATCCCCATCAACGTCCGGAGGGGGAATTGAGTTGGGAGCATGAGCTGATGTTGAGTCAACAGATCACACCAAAGAAGCCTCCATCGGTGTGGAATCCGACGTGGTGGAGATTAATGAAGCCAAACCACGTTACGAAACGATCGGTACGTACCCCCTTCTTCCAGCTGTAGAGATTCTGGCTGTTGTTGACAACTGCCTTCGTGCAGGTGACATCCCACGGGACATTAATCCCCACAGTGATGTCTTAATGAGCCGTTTGGTTGAGAGACAGGATAGGGACCACTCGTACCAGCGGCACCTGCAAGGACAACGAGCTTCGAATCAAATTTTCCCCAGCACAGACACTATCAACCAGCAGACCAGCCCATCAACCCACCGGAATCTACGTAACGAGGACCAAGTATACCCCACGCCTGGAGCAACTACCCTGAAAGGTCGACCCACTAACGAGCGGCAACCATGGCATGGACAGGGGCAAGGGGCGACTGACGAAGGTCTCAACAGTCACGCCTATGCTAGTGTGGCGGGTCGGCCCATTGCAGATCCGTCGGCCGATGAACTGTCCTCGGCCAGCTCAAGATGGGAGGGAGGATCTTCAACATCTGACGATTCTCTGACGGATACTGGCTCCCCGTTGGTACACTCCCAGCCACAACGATCTAACGACTCGAGGCCTGCGCTCTTTGACGGTACAAACTGTTGGTTAGCTGATAACGGCCCCGGTGCCATACATGAAGGTACGGGGCATATGCTCGATACAGTTTCTCTCAATCATCACGGAGATCGGTCAACGGTTTTGAACCATGCCGTGGCAAGCCCGTATATCAACGAAGATGAAGGTTTAGACGGACAGGAAGCATCGGCAGAACGAGGACGATCGTCATTGGGTACCAAGGGCAGTCAGTCGATGGTAGACCGCCCTCGTCGACGTTCTCCGCATCTGAACCGTGGATACAGCTTTAAACGAGGCGATGACGAACATCTGCCAGTGACCTCCCCCACCAACAGGAAAACCACAGGACTGGATTCTGACTCAATGTACCCTTATACACACACACCCCGAGAGCATGTATCCAGTGTGAGGTCTGACTGTGCGGGCTCGCCACCAACGAAGATACCGGTTCACAGGGCAGGTCTGGCACCCTCCACATCAACCGGCTCTGTTATTTGGCGGGGCAATGACGGCAAAAGGGCCACTATCAACAGGGAGGACGATGACAGGGCCCCTAGAGCTAGCACCTGCGGGTACCACGGTGAAGACTCAGACGGTGATGGCAGTCGACAGTAATCCCTCAACAGTCTTCCACGTGCACATCGTTGAGCTCAGGTGGTGGCGGCGAAGGCGGGTATGGTTCAGAGCGGCCCCGTTATTTACTGTTTGGTTCCTGACGTTTATTGGCAGTACCGAACATGAGGACGGAGATATCAGCCTCCAAAGTCACACTTGCTCACGTGTTATCGAGCTATTAAGGTGAAGCTTTTGCGTGGGCCCACTCGCCGGCTCACCGAGAACCTTGGGCAGTATATGTAGACACGACACGACACGACACGAACACGGAGAGTCCTGACCGAAGCTCTCACCAACCTTCTTGTCGGTATGATTCAGGGGCACATTAACCTTCAGGGGAGCCTTGGTAGAAGTGGGATTGCTGGACCGAAACTCTCACCAGCATTTGCTCTCGGTCAAGATTCAGGGGTGAATTAACCTCATGAGGGACTTTTACCTTGTGGACCGGAACCATCACCAGCCATGCTACCGGCTTAAGCTCGGTGTAAGGGGGGGGGGGGGGGGGGGGAGAAGGCTCAAGAGAGCGGGGGAAAAGAGGGTTCCCCCCGTTTAGAGTTTTTCAGAGCTGACTCGGGATCAGTCGGTACCAGTTGAGACGATGAAGGGATGGTGTTGCTTTATAGTTTTGGAGCGGGAGTAAAGGTCTAGGTGTGAGAACCTTGATGGGTAGGGAGGTGAGGAACCTTGATGGACAGCAGGGGGCACATGGGAGAGGGTTTTGAAGGGGATTTGGGTGGTTGTGTATAGTATTGTGTATGAACAATGTGTAATAAATGTGAATATTTGTCTATTTGCGCCTGGTGAACATGATTTGATGGTACTACTGTTTGATTTTGGTCATGAATTACAACTTGGTCATCACTGAAGTATCTGCATGTGGTGTACCCAAGTGAAGCTCGTGATGATGATGAATTTCATGATAAGTAGGGACTTTTCTGAGTGGGATAGATATGCCTGTTTGTCACCAGCTCTGGTACAGGAGCAGAATCGCGGAAATGACCGGGTCACAAGATCACGAGGCAGGAATGACCGTATTAGAGAGGACACTATCTGTGATAATTGCGCTAACCAGGCTGAACTATCTCGGTGTTTTTCTATTACTGAAAAGTGAGTCCTGCCAACGCCTTGATATGTGTAAGTTGATGAAGGTTTGAGAGATACGGTGAAGGCTTGCTGTATAGATTGTGACTACGGTCAGGGCGCGTGCTATCGTGTAGTTTACGAAGGTTTTCCTTTTGTTTCGTTTTTTCCTTTATCTTTTTCATGTTGTTTTCCGAGAAGGGAAGGGGGTATGGGAAGTACGTACCGAGGGTGAGTAGTGGGTGGGCGGGAAAGGTGTTATCGTGAGGGACTAAGATGTCATGGTGTGTGAGACGTGGCGAGAGTGTGAGTGGTGGATGAGCGGAGAGGTGTGATCGTGGAAGATTAAGGCGTCATGAATAGTTATCGTCATGGGGGCCTGCCTACCTAGGTAAGTAAAGATGGTTGGTTGTTTCAGATGTGTATCTTTCAAGATGGCGTCAGGTTAGGTAGGCACCATGATGTTGAGGGTGGAAGAAAGAAAGCCCGGGATTGTGTGTGAGATAGGCAAATGTATTGTGAGATTTTAGTAGGTTTGATGACCCGGGCTGGGAAGGCAAAGAGGCGAGAGTGGGCTGAAGGTTAGTTGTGGCTGCCATGTGGTGAAGTCAGGAAGTTGGAAAGGTTCATGATGCTTTTGGTGCCTGCCTATCTTTTGGTGTTGTTGAGTCCGAGGCAAACCGAGGCGATGATTTCAAGTGAGCCCGAGGCATGTGTAGCTGGAGCTGAGGCTGATTGCGTGTATGAAGTCTAACGTCGGGGTGGTTTTCTTAAGGTGTGGCGTTGAGAGGTTACGAAAAACGTAACGGTTACGATGGACGGTTAGATCTGGCGCGATGATGAGCTTTGCGGGTTGATCGGTTTAAAGTATATTCTTTCTTGCTGATATTTTGCGAATATTGCGAACATTGGGCGCTTTCTGCGACTTGAATGGCGATGTTTGCGCTGTTACCGTACCAGGTAACTGCCTTGAGGACACGAGGGCGTTGGCTTTTGCCGACTTGTGCATTGGTTTTGCCTTTGCTGTTGGGCTTGCGCATTGCTTTTTGTTGTTGCTCCTACTTTGAGGACGTTCTTCGTGTGATCTTGATGGGCGGTTGGGGCGTTGTGGATAGATAGACACACGTGTATGCAGGTGGGATCTGCATGTGGCTGAGACTCTCTTTCCAAGCCGTTGACTGTGTCGAAACCACGTGGGATACGAAGAATGCGGATGTTTTCTGCAGTTGCTGTTGAGTATCCTATTTCAGGCAGTACTAGTATCTCAGCCGTAACGTATCAAGATTGTGGCTGAACAGCTGTGGACTGTTTGACTTCCTTGAACTAGGCAGACAGCGCGCCTTTCAGCGCTTTCCCGAAATAGGGGATTCTCAACCGAAGAGTCACAACGGTGGGCGTTGTTAGATGACACTGGCCGTTGACCACGCGGCGAGACCTGAATTTGGGAGGGAGGGGAGGGGGCTTGAGGCTCAAGTTTTCGACGAATGTTCAATATCACGTGCGTTGGTTACGGCAGTGGAGTTCTCCTCGTGACCGTTATCTTGTAGCAGATGCCAGGTTCCTCGCGCCACGTGCCCGACTGCTATGGCTTCCTCGTGAGCGTTTTGGAGGCGCCTGGCCTCAGCTGCACACAGCCTTATGGTGGAGTTTGACGAAAGCCTCCCGACGCCTTCCGGCGCCTCGAGGTGGAAAAACGTGCTCTACCAGGTATTTGAGGACCATGCCAACCATGACCTGATGGTACAGTATCCAACCCGAGGCAATAGAGCGAGGCTTGAGTGACCCATGATGCCGAAGATAACGGCCATGACTTTGAACGATGAAAACTTTGAGGATCACAATCTCTCCGTTACAATCGAGAATAGCGTATTGGAACATCATGCCCTCCAGCCCGTGATCACAGCCAGGTGGCGAAACTAAGATAAGACTATGCATTCCAGAGATTCTTGCCCCTTCCTGTCCCCTTCCTGTCCTCCTTTTTCTGCCTTGAGCCTGTTGGGGAGAACATTTGTCCTGTTGCCCTGCGCGATGTTGAAACACGTGAGAGGAATACATCGGTCTTGACTTGATAGATCAAAAGTGCTGTCGACAGAACAAGACCGTCAAAAACCGTTGGAACAGCTCACGGGGGTTCTTCAATCTTGGAGTTGATTGGAAGCTTTAGTCTAGCGCGGATGAAAGTAAACAACGGCATTGCCTGTCACAACTTCTCAATCCTAGACCTTGGAGTTGACTGTCTAACGAGAAAACACTACCAAATCTACAAAAAGATGCGATGTCAATTATGATATAGGAATGAAAAGCAAAAGCTCATCCGCCCTCGACGGGGCGGGCTACGAAAACCCAGTTGTGGAGGGTTTTACGAGGAACCGAACGGGGGCTCTCGGTGAGCCCTGGGGGCACGGTGGGCGGGAGCAGCCCCAATACCCTTACCACTTGGCCATGAGGCGTTGTGACTTGGGTACTGGGGCTGGTTGAAAGCTATTGTGTGGAAACTAATATATATACCGTGGTTCGTTCCTGCCACATCTCATGATCACTCCTGAGGGTGAGGATGAACCAAGAAGGTGCGATTGCTACCGCGCCTTCCAGGTTCATATTGCCTAGTTTTACGACTCACTGCTCTTCTGAGGAAGTTACCATTGTGCTGCCTGCTGCGTGTTTCATAGACACCTGATATACATGTAATAGCCGCCAACCTAGGTGGTGAGAAATGAGGGTGAGTGTCATCACCAATATCTGTGGAAGGATCTTCAAATCGGGGCACCCCTCTGACATTCCCATCACATACACTTTTTAAGTACATTTTTGGTTACAACTGGTCTTACCTTTCTACTCTGTAAGTCAGTCCTCTCAAATAAAAAAAGTGTATGCTACGCTCGGCTTGACTCACTTACACACAACTTCATAGCAAAAGCAAACATCGGTACAACAATCATCAAACGGCTCAAAAAGTCAAAATGCAACACACCATGCCATCCAACTGCGCACATCATCATCACTCAGCTAAGTACCTACATACGTCTACCACCTTCCCACCCGCAGTGCTGTATACACGATATCAGGCTAATAACTTGCTCGCAGTCCCCGTCTCCGTTCGCTACCTGTCATATATGAAACGTCCTTGTGACAGAATTGCTCTTCCCAAATGCTACTCTCAGAGTTGTATGGCAATCAATTTCACACCACCAACCCAACCAACTTTCGCTTACCTTTGTCTACCTCTCTTGTTTGTGGGTGTGGCTGACCGTTGAACCATTTATTTCAACACCATTTCTCATTCACCAAACCCCCGCCGTTACATATACCACAACTGCAACTCTCAGACCCTCCCAGAAATGATGTTCGCCGAAAATCACCTCTTGATATCGCTGAAGTCATCATAAAGATCCGCGCCGCTCCCCGTACCAGACAAATTACAAAATTCCCGACAACCATCATAATCGGTACGTACCTCCACCCTTCCCAGGCTTGCGCGCACTCGGCGGCCGGCAACGGTTTGGATCCGGGACGGACCACCCTCCAACGGACAACGGATCACGGATCTCCAACCTCAATTAGGCAGGTCCTTTGACAAAGCTTTCCTCCGTTCCCATTCCCCCACAACCAAAAAAAAAAACGTTCAATATCCCTCACGAAACAGGCAGGAAGTCCGCACCTTGCTCAGATCTGAAAAAAATCGATAACCGAAACTAGCAAGCACCAGGGGGGGGAAATGGATGGGCAGTTTCGGGTCCAGATCGTCGGGTCGCATTGAAACTGTTGCATTCGGGGTTCTTGGAATTCTGTAGTTTGGTTTAATGTTTACGATGGAAGGAAAATAATTGGTTAGCTTGGCTGAGTGGCTACGGGGATTAATAACGACATACCAACAACGACCAACAACGACTGGTTGGTTTGTTTACTTGCGGTTGTGATGCCCCCTTTTTTGGTGGGTTGGGATCTCAGGGGTAAGACGGCAACACCCTTTTCAGGTTTGTCAATTGTAATTCTCTTTCACCTTTTCTTTTCACAATTTTGTTTCTTTCAGTTCGTATTTCTATTACTTTCACCTGTACATATTTCCTTCTTACCCTTCACATGTCATCAACTCATCACTCCCACGAATCTTGCAGGATACATCCTGCATGCAACTCAATCGAGTGGATTTCTCTCTTCTCAAGCCAACTGTGCGTGTGGATTTTTCCTCTCTCCCTTCCCACATCGTGCATCTTGCATCCATCATCCCTCTTTCTCCCTTTATCCCGACACAAAAAGAAGCCTTCAACGGTCTAGCAGTGGTCTAGCAAGCGGTCAAACCCGCTGGAAACCCATCTTGACCCATTCCATCACGATCTCTCTCGATCTCGTTTTTCCGGTGAAGGTCTAGATCCCACACCTCCAGGAACTTTTTTTTTTTTTCACTCACCGTAATTTATTATCTTGACATCGGGCCTTTTCTCCCCCCTTCCGTGCTCCGCATGGGGATGCCGTGCCGGGCGAGGTTGCCATGTCGACAAAGTTGGGGATGTAGCACGGTACATAAACGTAAGCGGCGCTGGCCGAACCGCACAAGGGCAGCATGAATAACAAAAGAATTCCAAAGGCAGTGTGTGGAGTGAGCGAGGACTGCGCTAGAAAAAACGTAAAGATCTAGACCTTTGTGTGTGCCCCCTCGGTGAGCGGGATATGCCTGTGGGTGAAAAAGTTAAAAGGAAAGGTCACCCGGAGCTACCAAAGTGAGCAAGGGTCATGGCTGCTGTTCATGAGGTGGTGTCGTGGGGAAAGGGCTGTGAGGCTGACTCTTCAACTGAGATCCGATCCGCCCTGAGGCCGGCAGATACAATCTGGAGAGAGAGAGATGAGTTGGCATGGCATACCGCAGTATGTATGAGGTGATAGAACTGACGGCCGGAAAAGACCGCACATGCCACCCCTTCAAAGGGCCTGGATCGATCCTCGAGACTTTACTTTGTACATACGAAGGACCTCCTCGCAAGCCCTACCTGGAAACAGACATCGTGGGGAGGTTTTGTGGGGTCTGGTGAAAGCTGAAAAAAATAAGGTAAACAAGGAGGTCGTTGTTTGCCACTTCTATAGAGGAGGGGGGGCGCTATATCAATCTCGCACTCGTTGTTGAACTTTACCCGGTGGGTGCCGGCGTGCTGGATATTCAGCTGCAGCACCAAGACAGCTGGATCTCGATAACAAGCTTGTCAACCCACGTGTCTCAAAGCCGAATCCGATACGATGAATTACTGCCTGTGACAAGAAACTGACAAGAGCCGAAGAGGTGGAGAACATACCCACCCCCTCTCCAACGGTTTTTAGATGAACGGCTTTTTTGTTGTCTGAGAACGTTGGAGGGTCCTGACAAGGTTTGGGGTGCCCACACCACCGCCGCAGGAGCACCGACACCGACACCGATACCGAGAGTGTGTGTAATAAGAAATTCCACATTCTGGAGGAAATATGTCCCAACACGAGAATAGGATGGTGATGAGCTGCTTTCCTTTCTGGGAATCCCAACTCGTGTCAGTGTAACCACTTCGACTCCATCAGAGACAATAACTCTCGGTACTTGGTTTTGTGTGTCAAACCGCCTGTCGAACATTATTGGTGTGAACGTTAAAAGTAGTGTGGGTTCGAATGCTGCATTGCAGTGGCAAAATTAAGAGAGGGCCAAGTAATACGGGATAACTACACCCGCCCGTCTTCGGTTCTTTCTGCAGTGAGATTGAATGGAAGGACTCACCACTGAGGCACAGTACAGTTTGTGTGTGTTCTGTTACATACCGCCTGCAAGAACAAGGCCCAGAACCTCCCCAATGGGGAGGGGTGTGTGTGTGCGTCCTAGTGTCAAATCAGTCCGAAAAACTAACAGTTTTTTTCAACGGCTTCTCCGCGCCTATTAGATACCGCTACTGATGCTGCTTGGTGCGCGATCTGGTATCTCACCCCCGCGCTCACCCCAAACCGTCCGGCCGGGAGTGAACATCCGGTAGATACAGATACCAGTAGCTGTCTGTGATGCAGTAGTGTGCGAGTCCATTCTCCGAGTTCGGATAAAGCTATGCACTACATGCAGTAGCTTCTCTGTGTCAGTTTTTTGGTGTCAAAGGAGCGCCCGCTGCTTCGGGTCTTCAAGGTCGAGACATCATCAGCCTCGGGCCACGTCGGCATCACCATCCACCAGTCAAGACAACTCAATTCATCAGACACAAACTCTCCCCCAACCGCCGCCACACACGTTGTGGGTGTCAAACACTTGGCGATTTCTCGGTCCCCCCTTCCCCACTGGCCCGTGGTTAGTGGAAGCCGTTTCAAGCCGTTACCAACGTTTTTTTTTATTGTGATGCGTGATGATAATGTGTGTGATGAAAAGCCCGCTTGACAGGTTCCAAGCAGATCAGATCCGCCCCAATCCCCGATTCGAAACTTCTTTCTTCCTCCCCTGTCGTGCTGAAAACAGATGGGTCCTTCTACTGTGGGGGCGGCAACAAAAAACAAGCCAACGAACGGCCGAGGAATCGCGGCGGTTTTTCTCTTACCTGCTTTTGACGGGTTGCCCGGGCCCGCCGCGCTATCGGATAGACTATTGAACAAAAACGGGAAAACCGGATCTGTGGAGGAGAAAAAGGGGGATGGGAATGTTCCGGCAGAGAGAGAGAGCGTGAAAGAGGAACCCAGCAGCACATGGCAGACGAGGATGATGCCTCTCCGCTTCAAGTTCAGTCCACCGGTTGGTGGAGTTTTGTTGCCTTTGTTAGAGGTTCCCCTTCTCTTTTGGGGCCGGTTAGGCTGGACAAGGCAAGGTGAGGCGGGCGAGATGAGGGAAGAGGTTAACGAAAAACATCCTCGGTGGCTTTACGGAGCAGTGTACGGATACATAGGGTAGCATTCGAAAGGCTTTCGGATATCGTTGATGATGATAGCGTTTCGTTACCCCCCAGTTCCGGACGACAGGAGATAGGATAGGGGATACAGAGACATGGAAAATTATTGGCGTGAGTTTGTATCCCCTGAATCTGTCAGCTTCCTGTCGAGGGACGTCGTATTGCTTGCTTGTTGCGGAACCGTAACACAATCGTTACTCGGACTTTTTCCTTTCTTTCAATTGTTACGAATTGTGTAATACTGGAAAGAAAGGCCATTGATCGGCAACGTCTGCCACTGTGTCACCAAACCTTGCGATCTCTCCAGTGTGATCTTGCAGCAGTAGCAAGAAAGCCCCCCCCCCCCTTTTAGACCAGCCGTTGTGTCTTTGACCGTTGTCATCAACGTTCTTCTTTTCCTGGCCCCGTGCCCCAGAGGATCGGATAAGACGCCATCAATATCGCCACAACGCCCTGGCGTAATAAGCCGTAAAATAGTCAAGGATTTAACCCCCAAGGCCAACATACGATTCCTGTGCGCTTTGATAATCCTGATATTATAGACCTCTTAAGAAACGCCATTCGGCATAACAAGGCCGGCTTAATATCTGGGGGATCCATGAGGCACATCACGGCGTAAAACATTCTGACTTGGGTGCTTTGCAAAGAAGCGAATATTGATCGATGAACCTAGACCTCTTGGTGTCAGCCACATTACCACCACCCAAGGCCAGCCGTCGTTGAGGATCTGCTCGGCAGATATTCTTTCCGGGCGCAGATCACCCCCAAGGTGCCTGGTCTTGCTCAAATCCAGACCGCTCAAAAAGCAGCAATTTCGTCATATAACCTCCACCCAGGATGCTGCGATGCAGGTTGAGTTGTCCTCCATCGGGACGGTGGGATTGTATCGAGGGTCCTGTCGGTGATGTCGGTGTCCTGAAATGAGATGCGGTGGCCGGGGTGGCGTAAAAAACACACCGTTTGAACTTTCTTCTTTCTGTGCCAGCCAGTTGTGTCTTTTCTCTCCACGATTGTCTGCGATGTGATTCAAAAACGGTTTAGAGACCGGCCTTCAACGCTGTTAGTGGAAAAAGCGAACCCCTGTCTTGAGAGATCGGGCTTGGTAAAAACGCCTCTTTTTCTCATCATCATCACCAGACAAGGAAGAAGCAAACAACCGTCTCTTGTTTCCTGTTTCGTTTCCATCTCTTCACCTTGAGGGGGACCATGGTGTTCCAGATCAGATCTCGTGTTTCTTCCCTGCCGTCAGCTCTTCACAAACAACGCCAAGAGCCATTAAACGAAGTTTGATATAACCCCAGCCCGCCCAGCGTAGCGGGCTGCGGGATCTACACTCGTTAGGCGTTGGCGTTTGTGTGGTTGTGGTGCACAGACGCGGAAATCTCGATACTTTTGACAGCGAGCGAGGTCGCCGACCTGGAACCCATTCCCGAGAGCATGGGTTCTGCGTGCGTCGTGCGTGCGTGCGGTCAGTGCTTGCTAGCTTTTTTTTTCAAGTACCCCTACCCGCCTGTGGTTCCCTGTGGTGATGCATCTCCGGGGCTTTGCCTTGCTGAACAACATCTCTCGGCCGGGTGGGCTCTGTGTGTTCCGTCGTCAGTTGTCGTCGTCGTCCAGCCAGCCAGCCGCGTTTCTTTTGTATATGTATATATATATAGGAAGGGAAATGTTGCGGTTGCATCGAACGTAAATGCCGGCTTGGTTCACGGCCGCGCGCTGGAGATCCCCGGCGTCCTGTAGTGTCACTACCAGACTCCCCCAAGAAGTATTGAATGCGGCACAACCGCCTTGCGGACGGGGCGGGCGGCGGGCAAGGCGCGCGCAAGTAATAATTGTTGGGTTTTATTACTTGCGCTGCAAGGTTTGAACGGTAGAGGTGAGGCTATTGCTCAGATGAACATATCCGAATCCAGCTTGTTTTGTTTTCGGTCAAGGAAGGTCATGAAATGTGGGCGGAGACGGGATTCAGAGCAAGGATACTGTGGAGAGAGGTGAGGTGACAGCGTTACAGCGTTACGTTTCTTCAGCTCGTCACTGATGAATGAATGGTGACGCTCGGTCGGGGAGCGGAACGTAGCGCGTCGATCAGTCAATCAATCAGAAAAAAGGGAAGTCGAATCAATCAAAACGATGATACCCGCCAGTTTGGCTCAGACGCTGTGCCACAAAAGCAAGCCCCCCCTACGCTAGCATTATGAATGTTCCGTTTCTTTTCTCCGTCTCCGTTTTTATTCAATTATACGATACATACCTACATACATACCATACAGCGCAGCAGCAGCAGTAACAACAAGCAGCCGCAACAACCACCCAGCAATATGCAGACAAGGATCACGACGATCTCCCTTCCCTTGTGCCCTGTTGTCTTTTTCTCTGTGTAAATACCCTTGGAGATTAGCAGAGGGTCACTCTACCATACCTACCTACACTGGTAATTTTTGCGGATGATACATCACTCCGTACACTACCGTTGTTGTCATCTCTTGGTATTTCCACACTTACCGACTCCATAATCGAAGAAGAAAATGATTATCGATCGGGACAGCTTCGGTCTGAACAAGCAGATCGGGGAGTGCTGATCCTTTTCCTCTTTTTGATGTTTGCTCTTCAGATTCTCCAGTCTTTGAATCGTCAATATCCACCACAAACGGGCCTTGTTTTTTTGTCTATGTGACCTTGCCCCAGGATCTGGGGTGTGCGGCGGCATGGCATGCCGTGCCTTGAATTGCATTGCTTCACGACTCCTGAATTGTTTGTTTCTGTGCCTTTCTATTACATGTATGTATGTAGGACCCCACGAAACTACTGCAAAGTACCTGAAGAACGGCTGCCCCTCGTGATGACCTAGATTGTGCATAATCCGCCCTGTCTGTGAAGGTGTTTGTTTCTCTAGTGCGGGCCCCCCAAACGTCAACGGTTTTGATGTGGATTACCTCGTTGACTTGTCTCTCTCGACATCGTCATCGGTTTTGGATCTCTTTTGTCAGTCTTACTACCCTTGGAAATGATCCTCCAGATGATCTGGCGTCGACGTTAACACCGATCATCGTGATCCGCTCCCCGTGCTAGCCCTTTCTTCAGAAAGTTTGGTAGGTATTTGTCCACCCCCTTCGATCGGGCCGTTGTGGGATGAACCTTCCCTCCCAACGCCTAACCTAACCCCAACCCGTTCAAGATGATCAGCAGCACGCACTTTCAAGCTCCACAAATCCTCCAGCTCTTCAGGCCTTTGCTTCGCGTAGCCCTTCTTTTTCTCGGCCTTGAAAAAAACAGGCAAAGCGTCAGATCGGATAGGTCGGCGGCCGGGTGTTTAATTTCCGGGGGTTTACTTTAGTGTGGTGAGCTGTTAGGCTTTTCACCGTTGAACTTATCTTGCCCATTAGGGTAGGTTATGACGCCTCTGACGAAATGTGTGTTCACGATAGTCATGATGAATTGTGATCTGCTCCCCCGCGTGCCGAAGCCAAGAGTAATGCCAAACTCAACAAACAAGGTAAGGCACACCAAGTCTCGAATGGGTACCATGAGGTGACTTTTGAGAAGAGAAAAAATGAGATGCCTATTCGAGATTCTGGGCCCGAGGATTGGGTCTAGGTTGGTCCTTGAACGCCACGCCACCACGCTGTTGTCCCTGTCCGCCACCAGTCCCTTCTGGGAGTCTCAACAGAGCAGAGACAGCAAGGCGGAGAGCCCTGGGCCTCTCCCTCCTTGTCGAGGTCAGCGCAAATCCTCCTGTGCTTGTCAAGGAGCAGTAGGAGCCAGTGATTACACCCGCCCACCAAACACTCTTAAGAGAAAAAAAAGCATCACGAAATCAGAGGAACAAAGATTTGTTTGTTAATATCCACATCGCCCAGAAGCGTTGTGGTGGTTGTATGTATGTATTAGGTTTCTGTGCCCAGTTTTGGCCACAAATAGTGTTATGATACATGGTAGTATTCTTCCATCGCTTTTTCTCGTTTCGCTCATCCATCCCCCTCTTGAAAGAGGGTTCCCATTCAATAGTGTATGTGCATATCCAAAGACTGCTGGCAAAATGTACAAAGTAAAAAAACAAAGAAAAAAGGGCCATGTGGTTATGGACGGGGTATCATCATATGAACAAAACAAAAAAAAAAAAATTTAAACCCCAAAACCGGAAAACCCATTCGCTATGCAAAAGCATTTGCCAAGTGTTCCCGTCTTTAAGCGCCTTTTTTTTCCATATCCGAAGATTTTGTCGGTTGCTGTTGCGTTTCTTCTTCTTCTTTTTCTTCTTCTTCTTGTTCTTCTTCTTTGGTTTAAGACTCATCAGCTGGTGGATCCTTTCCCTCCTAAGGAAGCCTTGGGTCAACGTTTGGGTCGACGAGTTCAGAGACCGAGAGACCTCGGTTAGATCTATCTTCAACTCTGCAGTTGGCGCTCAACCCCGGGTCGCTCAGCTTAAAGGTCGACGCCGGAGCGTTGGGGGAGCTCGGGGCGGTAAGGGGGTGGTGATGCTGGCGAGACGTAAAGTAGTCATGCTGAGCGGGGACGCCATAGGCAAGGGGCTGTCTTGGGTAATCATTGCGAGAGAAGACCGGAGACATGTTCAGGCTGAAGTCTGGGGAGTTGAGCGGGTGAACAGCGTCGCTGAGGGAAGGCAGCTTCTTGTTGTTATTGTTGATGTCTGATGGGGAAGCTGAAGTCCGGTAGGGGTAGGGGTAAACACCATCCTCAGGGGCTGTCTTCAGCGGAGCAAGCAGCGCACCCTCAACTCTCGAGTCGAAGTACCGTGTCGGTGGGGAAGGTGCCTGGGGCGAGGTTCCATAGTGCGATCCGTTGTCCGACATCAGAGAGGGGGCCGCCTCCGAGTCGGGAGAGTAGGCTGGGGAGGAGATGGGAGTCTCGATTCCATAGTAGGCATTGTGCAGGGCAGAAGGGTGAAGAGGCGGCACGGGAGGTCTTTGGGGTGCCATGCCGTGGCCTTGGGGAAGGGGCAGCGGCCTCAGGGGCATGGGAGCCATGGGCGACAAGAGTGGAGATCCGGTTGTGATTTGGTTTCCATGGTATTGAAGGGAATTAGCCTTGCGCTTGTCCTGCCTCTTTCTGCGGTTCTGGCTCCCGTTCCACCAGTTCTTGACGGCATTGTCGCTGCGGCCCTGGAGGCGTCTGGCAATGTCGGCCCATCGCTTGCCAATCTGCTGAACCATGCTTTCAATGATGGCGCCTTCCTCGGGAGTAATGGGGTCGTGGTTAAGAGAAGGCTTCAAGTTCTGATGGTATCTCTCGCGGCACTGCTTCGGTGTTCTGGAGGTGAGGCAGGCGGCGATGCGTACCCAGTTCAAGGGGCCTTGGGTCTGAACAAGAGACATGAGATAGGCGTCCTCATGTGCCGACCAAGGGCCTCTTCTGTGGTTAGGCGAAGACATGATGTGGTTGTTTGTGTAGTGAGACAGAGCAGCCGACGCACGGGGGTCAGTGGTGCTGTTCTCGCAGTGGTAGAGGAGCATGTAGAAAGTTGGGGGGATAGTGTTGATGGGTGGTGGTGGTGGTGGTGGTGATGATGATGATAATGATTGCAAGAGCTGCTGTGGTTGTTGTGGTGGTTGCTGCGTGTTGACTGTTCAGATGTGGAAGTTCTGATGATGGATGAGGCTGTATTGTCAACGAGGAAGGAGGAGGAGGTCTGATAAGTATACATTCTCGGAGTGACCACGCGGACCCAAGTGGTAACAGCAAGCGAACGACAACCAGGCCATCGCTTGGCACCCTGGGGCATGCTTGGGACCGGGTCTGTCACTTGGTGTGTGGGGACCCATTGTGGGTGCTGCTAGCCTGGGTGAACGAGGGAACTTCAGTGACATGGAACATGGGTACAACCAGTGCAAGCCTCAGAGAAACGGGGGCAGGGGCAGTTGGAGGAAGAGTCCACAAACAGGCCCCCTGTCTCCTGCACCCCTGTTTCTTGCAAAACAGAACAGAACAGCAGCAGCGCCAGCACACGACGAAACGATGAAACGACTCCATCTGTAAGGTACCTACACACACACTGCCGAGAGCACACTTGCCACCGGTTTCTAAAAAATAACCACTTGTCGTCTTCCCGCTTGAGCTACGATAGCCATGGGCGCCACAGTAAGGTTGAGAAATAGTAACCGTTCCGTTCCTCGGTGACATGTGGAATTCCCAAACGTTGCTCATCTGGTGTCAATGGGGTGGCGCCGCCTTGGGTCGTTGAGCTGTCGAGATGGCGTGTACTTTAAACTTCACAGTGTTTCTGAGCGCTGTGGAGGAGAGGTGTACCTCTGGAGGGGTGGGGGTGAGGCAAGATGTACCTTCCTGTTGTCCTGAATTGGGTTTGGTACATCTGAAGTCCCAGGTATTCTGGCGTTTGGCTAGCCGCAAATGGTAGCGGCAAAGGTACCGGAGAGTTTAATTGATGTGGCTTGAGAGGTACTTTCACCACGAAGCGTCAACATCAACGGCATCGGCTAGCTATGGCTTCAACCAGAAGCCTCGGGAGATGCCGCAAAGTTTGCCGTGTCAACAGGTTGCTCCATTGCTGGCAATGTCTCCACATTCATGGTGAAGCTTTCAAAGGGTTGTTGTTTGCTTGTAAATAGAAACATTGTGGATGACGAGGTCGACGACACGACAATACAATCCACACGGAAGCAGAACAGAAGACACGCCACCCAATTGCTTTGCAGAGCAATTTGGCCATGATACACCTGCTGGATGGGGGCCCCGGCTGTCTGGAGCACCATGTGCTGCAGTGCCGTCCCGTCGTCGACGATTTGATGCGTCCGATGCGTGATGAAGAAAAAAACAGCATAACGGTATAAATGATTCTTGTATTGCTGCGTCGCAGCCGTGGGATTATTATTGGGATCCTGGTCTCTTAACCGTACCTTAATACCGTATTACTGGACGTCGTGTATCGTCCGTCACCGCGGGGAGCAAGGATGGCACAGGGATCTCATCTCAGCTGCCCCGTGCCGGCCTTGTCTGCTTTGATGATCGCTGGCAGGGGGGCTGTTCGCGACCAACACCACCTCACACATCACATCACACACTTTTGCATCAAGGACCACCTCTTGTCACCGTCGCTGTCGATGAGAATCCTCCGATCCACTGTGCCCCTCTGCCCTCCCTCTGCCCCTCCTATGCCAAGTATCACCATTTGCTGGAGGCACGAGTAGTTATCGATTCGGACTTTGGCTGGGGATGAGCATATCCGTAGTGTAGTGACGCTTTTCTCCTTGATGGCCCCCCCTTTTTCTTCTCCCAGAGCTTGCCGAGTAATCGTGCCGCATAGTGCGCCATCCTACTCCCCCGCTGGCTCGCAGCCTTGAGTGGTTTTTTGTCAAGATGGCGCCGTCTCGTTGCTGGCAGCACATCATTTCTACTGCAAGTGCGAACCTACTCCTCGAGATCGGGCTACCTGACGGTGAGCGGGAAGTTCCAGACAACCAGTACCTTCAGCGGACGCAACGCCGTTCGAAACGGTAACCAACGTCTGAATCAGGACCTGCACCTACCTGACTATGTTCAAGGGACACATACATGACCCTAGGTCGTGTGGCTTGCAGGAATGGCCTTGTCCATCTGTAGGGGATTTTCAAGCAAGTTGTTGGGGGTGGTGCCGTCTTGGGCAATCCCCAAGATTTGCAAGTCCCACAAAGCTGAACCATCCCATCCACACCATTCTCTTAAGACATATATTATGGCCCAGGGGCCTGTTGTCGGTTCTTGGAGCAGAGGGCTCCCAAAACTACTCTCACACGGCGGGATACAGTGTCATCGCGGCTCGCATCAGGTATCAGGTAGTATGTAGCAGGGCCGCTACTGTGCGTGTCGCTTGAGCAGTCTGCCCCTCCGGAGGTATGATGGGATGCACTCATGTAGGTATGTACGGGTATCCCGCTCCTGGCCCTTGTTCCAGAAGAGACGAAAAAGGCCTCAAGACGCATACAAAGCACACCTTTCACAGGCGCGCGCATCCAATACCGCACCTCATTCTTGCAGCATATAAGTTGGTGTAGCCACACAGGGCTGACATTCCGTCCGGAGATGGCGGGCGCCTCACACGGGTATCTCCAGAGCTGGGCCTTGAGCCGCGTGATATTGTTCGGAGGAAGCTTTGGAAGGCGGCGAGAACCATCAGCTGCCGGGGTAGGAGATGCCCAGATCGCGACATCCTTTGCCCCCGATTTCCTTATCTGGGCAGAACCTCAAAAATTGCGTAGTCTCATCTTGGGATTGCCGGGCGTCCAGACTGCTCTCCTGGTCCTCGTATATCCTGTGTCCTGGTAGGTGTGTTCTCTTTTGGGCCTCTCCACCAGGATTCCTGATGGGTGTTCATACGTGTCCATTGTCGACAGCTGAGATGGCGGTGACAACGAGGTCAAACACTAGAGACAGCAAAAAGAAACAATAGGTAAGAAAAGGGTATTGCTGGGTAGCATCCCTCGTCATCCCATGATGGTCTCGTCCCAAGCTGCTGGGGCGCGCCAGTGGCTAGCTTCCATGATTAGCCAACCCGGTGAACCAGATCGTCGGACTCCTGGCGGTGCGCAATAATTCCCGTTGAATTACTGGAGGGCTGTTATGATATAGGGAGGCATGTTTGAATTATGGGCGAGGGTTGTGTGTGGTTGCGATGGGGCGGGATTGCTTTTGTCGAAACTGTTCGAGACAAGTGGGTGGCATTCGTTCGCTTAATTACTGATTCAGGAAGATGTTCTTGAAGCAACTCGCTAAAAAAGAGGTGAAAGCGGCAAGTCGGTCGTCAGCGATGGCACTGTCTGTTCAGGCCGAGATCTGGGGTTAAGCTTCAAGTCCCAGCGAGCCGGTCTGTGCTGATCCTGAGCGGGTGGCTTTTCTTCAGCGACCCATCCACTTGGGTTCCCGACCGGCTAAATGCTTCCCAACTCCAGGGGTGCATGGACTTTGCAACGGCGCTTAGCTCCCCCCTCTGCTGGATTTCCTAGTGTAGGACAACCTTTGACTTCGTCCTGACGTTCCAGGTTACATTCAGCAATCAGACGGCAGCGACCGCGGCACTCTTCCGAGGGCACTTTTTATGCTCCCACTGCTCAGGAGATGTGCACCGTGCAGTCCCCCCTCGACCCAGACGGGAAACCAGATCGCCGCGACTCCTTTGGGACCACTGAAGGGATGGCACAGACTGGCGATCGTCAGTTGCTCGAGATCTGCCCAAAAAAAACCCCATTATCGAATCACATCGCACAACACCTGCGCCCATCACCTCACCACCAAACCGGCGACGGCGGTGATATGACATGCAGATCCCGAGGGAGTGTAGATTATCTGCGCACATAAGTCTGCTACAGAGTATCAACGCCTCGTTTATCACATACCGCAAGCGAACCGAACCCACTGGCAGTCCCTTACCGTACCACACTACACCACAAGGTGTCTTCCACACCGCTATAATAAGAAATCCTTGGGGTATAACGGCTGCCAGTTAAGACTCTGGGCGCGGGGGTTTGACAGAGCAACACACAGCTTCATCACACACAACCCTCACGCAAGCGACACCGGATTACCTTATGTACATACACATTGGCGATTCCCACCAACCTGGGAACCAACGATGCGAGGACACCCGAACGACAAAGTTCCGAAGATTTGTGCGCTGGTAACACCGAAACCCTTTGAAGCGTATGCTGTGACGCTGTAACAGCTGCCGTTGTCTCCATAAGCAAGCAAGCTTGATTTGATATCACTCAACTCGACATCGCTATCTCTACGGTATGTCGGGTCAGGCATGGGAGTGAAACGGACCCGAAGCAACTGTCCGGATGTTTGAATGTCTCCGCCTCGCAAACTTCTCACTGCAACTACAAAGTTCCTCATCAATGACGACCGATAGACAGCGCAGCAATACCAGTAGCCAAGATTGGACACATCGTCCTGCAAATCTCTCAGGTGGTCAGCTGGTGGTCAACGGGGCCCTGCTACAGTGGTATCGTATCTCTCCCCCAAACACGATAGACTGACAGACGATAGAAAACAGCCAAGCCGCCAAGCAAGCCCATCCCTGCCCCTCTTCTCGTTTGGTATCCCCCGATGTTGCGATACTCCAGACTGCAGGCCTTGGTTTCGTACCAACGAGGCTCCCAGATCGTGGGGAGAGGGGAAATATCTTGGGAAACTTGGAGCCTGACTTCGGAGTGGTGGACTCTCATTTTCCTTCTGCATGCCCTGGGCTGCATGATCTTCCCGTGCGGTGCCCTCGCGATTGCTCGTCATCTCATTCGCCAGCAGCGACATCATCTCACCCCCAAGAAGGAGACCGATGTTCCCAAGGACCCTCACTTTTGATACCACAGCAGCAAATATCCTTGCAACGAATCGCCAGTCCACACGTACTGCGGTATCCGCGTCCCGAGGGGCTTTTTATTTCACAACGGTATGCGGCCTTCCGCCATGATGCCGATATTGCTTACAGAGATCCAGCCGATAGCCACCGCTGTCACCGTCAAGATATATGTGTACGTGCCTCTTCCCCAAGATCACCAGCCACATCTGCCACACATCTGCCACTCCAATCCCTCGGGCTCCTGGCCCCAGCTGGAAGATAAGGCGAAGCTCCCGTTGGCTGGATTCGGATTTCGGGGCGCTGGCAGACATCCGGGGGCCGGTTCGTTGCGGGTTGACCACCCCTCCCTCCCACACACTGCAAGTGGTCACCTCACACACACACACATCAAGGGTTACCAGCGGCTCGGGCACCAACCCTACTCCGCAATGTGGCTAAAGCCCGACTCGGCGACCTGTCTTCCCAGTCCCGCAGGGGTGGAAGCAGGGAGCGATCCGTCTCCTTCCTTAGCGTTGACGCAAAAGACGACGCAAAAAACCGTTGTCACACAGCGCCGGGTCGAGAGGCGTCCAATGACAACATGGGGATCTTCAAAGTGGCGCACTTGTCTCTTTCCCCACCCCCTTGTCGAGTGGTGGGCAGGGGTCAACCCCCATGTTCGACATTTGCTGAGGCTTTCTAACCATTCCTGGCAATCGCTAGCGAACGTTCAGCTGAGGCTTTCAACGCCAACAGTGGCCGAAACGGGAAATCGACAGTGGACAAGATGCCCTGTTTGTCGGACGGATGGCTGCTGGAGGAGGACCCGTCTGAACGGTGCTGGGATTTCAAGTTGGTTGGGGGTAAGTGGACACCCCGTTCTATTACATACTTGATTACTTCGTACAGCGCCTCACTTTACGAGGTTTCAGTGATTTGCTCCATCATGTTGTTTGTTGTTTGTTTTCTATTTCTTGGCTTTGAATGGTGGTGATGATGCTGCTGATACATAACCCCTTTGGGACGGGCGTTGTAACCCTCCCTTTCTTTTTCTTTTCAGCAGGACAGCATCATCATCATCATCAAGACTAAAACCTCCACAGTCGTTCCCGCAGAACGCAACATTGGAACGGTGTTCCCCGGTCACCACCTCGCACCGTGTAAGTATGTACATACACATTTCGGATATGCGCCGGCCGAAAATTCCCAGGTTTTTATTTTTTTGCGGAGACGGGGACGGGCACGGGAAAGCAAAAGCGGGATGTTGCACGCGCGCAAACAATGGTACACGATACTAACACTAATACTGTACCATTATATGTGTGGAAGATCCTTCTATTAGCAACATTCTTCTACGGATGCTACGCTGGGAATGGTGAGTGCGGTAACGATTCTCGAAATAGTAGCGGGAAGGTAGGTAGGTTGTCGAAAATATTCAATAGTACGGACCCGGCACCAAGTTTTTGCTGTGAGGGGGAGGCTCCCGCTCGAAACCGAACCGTTCTCCAAAAATGGGGGGGTGAGCCTCGGTATGCGGATATATACGATTAGTTAACTGCCTTGCCTATTCAACGTCATCCTCGGGGACATACATAGGTAAAAATGAACGGCGAACGGCCAAACGGCCGGGCAACAGCAGCAGGCTGGGAAGCGAGTTGTCGATACCTACTGGGTATGCTTGGAAATTCCTCACACAGATTGGACAGATGCAACACCCGCCATTTTGCTTCTTTTTTGAGAGCTTCCCAGCCAGTCGATGGGTGCTGCAAGAGTGCAAACTGGAACCCCTGTCCAGCTCAAAAGCAATCCCAGAGCCGCCGCATGTACATTTGTAAGTGCATGCCCAGCAGGGCAGGGTGAGGGTGAGGGCTGCAAGTTGGGACGAGAGCGTCACCACCACCTGCAAGAGTTGTTTCTTCTTCTTTGCCTTGCTGGAATGTAATATGTAAAAAGAACTGAAAGGCTGAACAGCAGCTGTGTTACGTGATAGGTTTGCGTGAGCAGCGAGTGCGAGTACCTACCAGGTAGTATGTGGTGATGACTCAGGCGCGGATGGGGGGCGGCCATGATGAAATCACAACAATCAGAGTCAACAACGGCTTTTTATTGTCTCCTCCTCTTCTTCTTTTTCCCAGAGCCCGTGAACGTGTAACTCCGGAAAATGAGTTCAAGACCAAGGCACCAGTCAGTCAACAATGTCTCTTTGCATGTCTGAGCCAGTCCAGTCCAGTCAGGTACATGCCTGTCTTTTTTGTCTCGATCCTTTTTCTAACGCCCGCCGCCCCGAGGATCTGTATCTGTGGCCGCCCGTTGCGAGAGATTGTGTGAGACAAGGAACTTGTGGGCTTCTATTCTTTCTATTGGCAGTTTCTTCCTCCCCCGCTTCCGAGGTATACATAGACAAGCTCCGAGACATTTGTGAAAAGAAGGAGTCGAGTGGCTTTTCCCTTCCAACGGTCGTCGGTCTAAGAGTCACCGAGAGGAGCAACGAGTAATGTTGCTCTGTACCACATACGTGGGTGGTGAGATACAAAAGACGGTGGGTTTATCACTCATTTTCGATTCCTGAGGCTGCAAAAGCCCCATGAGGAAATTCCCCCATGACCAGGCGGGCTACAGCTGAACTTCAGCGTGCCCCAGCTCTCAGCTCGATCGCTGCCATGCGTGTAATAAAGGCTGCTTGATCTTTTCTCCTCTCTTTTCTCCTCGGAAAACAATACAAGAAACCTACCGGTGCTGCTTTCCCAGAGGGTGGGTGTTGACAAGCAAAATCAGGATTTGACCTTAGGCCCTGCTCAAGGGCCGGCAGGGCTGTCAACCATTTTGGGATATCTCCCCCCCCCCTCTTCTCTGACGTGGCTCCTACCACTGCCGTATCTTAATCTATTCCGCTGGCTTGCGGCGCTTCGCTTTCGTCTTTTTGTAATCCCCCCCGGGCGGCTGGCGCTGGCCGACAAGAACGGTCAAGTTGAACTCGTACCTTGCCCGATCTGAAGGTCGATTTCCTGATCACACCCACCCCCTTTTTTTCCAGGAATTTTGGCCCCTCCTTCCCTTCCCAAGCAGAGGATACTAGTCGAGAATGAGTGCATCATCCTTTCCTGCATGTCTCTCTTCCTGCCTCGTTGATGAAATAAATAATGGGTCTGGGTCCTTCTTTTCTTCCCTCTGAAGGCCGGGCTGGCGGTAAGCTTGGGGCTGGATAAGAATGGTGTAATATTCTCTCCATGAAAGTACATATTTTTGCCACCCACACACTCTCTGCATCTGATGAAGCTCGCGTAGGCAGGTTAGGAGTATGGAAGTGAGACAAATTGACGACAATAGGCATTGTTTGCTTTATAAGTATGCAAGAATGAGCACATAGGGAAGGCTCTGCACCTAGTAGTCCTTGGCCAGTGGGCTGGGGTGTTAGTCGTGATCTTTTCCGTGTGGTGTGGTAGAGGCAAGGGAGGAGGCAATCCTCATCGGAGTTGGCAGTCTCATCATGATGACCCAGCATATTCACAGCTGTCACGGCAGCAGCCAAAGCAGCTGGAAGGGGTGCGATGGCCGGCGTAACGCCCTCCTCTACAGCTCGCGCTGCCTGCATGAAGTGTATGTAGGCCTGTGGGTAGACAAACAGCCTGCGTTCTCCCGATCTCCAGTGCTTCTCGTCTCTCACCACTTCTCCTGCTTCATCGCCCAGTCCAGCCTGCATGCTGAAGACTCAAGTCAGTACACAACAACCCTGTGGCGTCTCGGCCGACCCCTTCCAGCTCATCCAAGTTTCCAATGTGGAAGAACGGCGTAAAACGGTCAGCTAGCCCCAGTCCCCCTTTCTTCCCCGCTGGCCTTGGTCTGGACCCCGACTACCACCTTCTTGCCGGGCAGGCCGGGTTCCCGGGGATGTAGAGAGGTTTTGTCCAACACACCGTCACGCAGAGGTAGATGATGTACGGTCTACCGCTCTGCTGCAACCGACCGTTGAGTTTGTCTGGCTGGGGAACTTTTGACTCACAATTTATCGAATAAATAAGGCTAGCAGATATGTGCTACACATCCATTTTGACAATTATCAATGATCCGAATGGCCGGATCGACGAAGTGGGTGAGTTGGACAAGTGCGTGTCAGCCCCCTTTTCTCTCTCGTGCTTTGAGGGACGGTGGGTTTCCTGTCTCGGTTAGGAATTCCTTATTTGTCTTGTCTCCACGTCTTGTTCTATGTTTGCTTTTCTTGAAGGAAGTGATACCAATAACGTAGGAAAGAAGAAGCATATGTGTTGAGTTGGAGGAGATGTAGGGACTGTAGTAGAGTAGCAACTATCGGGGTGCTATGCGTACCTTTACATCCCTAGGTACTGAACTATACGGTGACTGTGCCTGCCTAACTTGACCTTGGGGCTAGCGGCATATCACTGTTCCTCAGATTTGAGGAACAACAAGTTTATTGGACTGCTTGCTGAAGTCAATTGTTCATTACATCCGTTGGTAGGTGATTTTAGCATCCACGTACACTAGGCCTCATAAGGAAGCCTCATGAGACTAGACAAGAGGTGAGAAGGGTAAACTCACCAGGAAAGTTTTGTGGTGACAGAACAACGACGGCGGCATCGGACAGCACACACACGCACTTCTTGGCCGTTCAAGGAAGTGAGAAGCGTCGAGTTTCGTCCTACGGCAGCACCGCATCAGGACCTCCACATCTAGCTCCTAGAGAGCTGCACCGTTATGTAGGGGTGGGTCGCTGTCGCTCGCTGATGCATCATCGACGCCAGCACTCATCCAATTTCTCGAGTACAGATGCTACATGACCATTGCCATTGGTAGACACTTGGAAGATGGGTACATGTCGGTGCCAAAGCTGGATGGCGATGTACATACAAGTGCCAGGTACTGGTACCAACACTGATGAGCAGGTGAAAGTTCTGCGCATGAGCACCTCCCATCTGCTCTTAGAGACGGGAGATGATATCTGATATTCCCTCCCGGACCATGACGCCGGTTCCGCGGTTTGAGATTGACAGACTTCCGGAGAGGCTTTGTTGTCGTTGCATAACATGGGTAAGGGACCCGACCATACGGAAATGACGAGAGGAACGGTGTCTTGGTAAAACGGTGGGCTACTTTGTTATCAAGGTGAGGCATGGATAGGTATGGTGAAATCGCTTACCAACGCTGATCAGAATCATCTCTTGGGTTGTGTTTTGTGAGTTTTGGCGGTACGCGATAAATAGGGGTAACGTTGAGAAAAATGCATTGGTTGGCTGTGGTTGCTCGGAAAAGTTTGGTTGCACTTTGCCTGCTCAGCTGTACTGGGTTAGTTGACTCCACGAACAATCCCAAAAGGGAAATATACCGGTTGTGATAATCGCTTCGTGACAGCTGAGAATCGAGGTTGAGCGGGCTTTTTTGACGATGATTGGGATGATGAGTGGGTTCGTTGCTGATGGCTGGGATTTATGGCAATAGGTGGGATCGAGGGAGGTCTGTTGACCGGCGCCCTGTTTGGTGGATTGCGACAAGGCTTCGATGGTACCTGACAAGCAAAAGAATCTTCAGAGGAAGGAAAAATGAAAGCTGAATATGAAGATAAAAATTTGATGCTCAATGCGACGTGGAAGCTGGGATTGGAGGGGGTGTTCTGGCCAAGCTCGTTCTCGAGGTCCTCACCAGAGGGTGAAGACGATCTACACGCGCAGGACAGACAAGGTGGTGGCTTTCGGAGTTCAGCATCCGTCTCGGCATGGTTATGTTGCGACTCCTTCTCAGAGAGTAATGTTATGAAGGGTGGGAGCGACCCTCTAAGCTGCCGCCTCGCTCCTGCGTTCCCGGACAAGCCGGACCAGAGTCACCAGATCTTCCTGGGGCATCAAAGAACCACGGCCATGCCTGCGAGATCCTCCCTGGACGGAGTAGTGAAGGACTAATTGTCTTGGTGGTGACTTCCACTTCTCGTAGAAATTCCTCTTGCTGCCTTCCAGGTTCCCATCGGACTGCCTCGCTCCTTCCGGCACTCATCTCATCAACGCAAGTGGAAGCGATGGGAGGCGCAGGTCGTGCTTTCCTACACCTTAGCTCTAGTCTCAGGCGACGGAAGGAACTCTGCATAGCAGCCGAGGCCAAGCTACTGGGACCCTACCTACTTCAGGTCTCACGACTGAGCTCTGCAGACTGTCGGGGCACTCAAGGCAAGGTAATGACACATACCTCCAGCTGCTGATCTCCGTTATACCTTCCAGGTTGTCATCCCTCCTACGGGTTCCCTCTTCAGTTCGTCAAGTCTCATCACCTTGATGCTCGAGCGGAGTTGAACATCTTTCAACTGTGAGGGCAAATGTCACTCCAAAAAAAACTGAGGGTCGAGAAACAAAGATCCCGATGACCGCTGGTTGCTGTCTTTGATGGCTTCCGACCTCTGATGAGTCGGACCAGAGCACTCTGCAGTTGAAGACACCCTATTGTATCTGAGGTTTGTCTGCCTCTGAGGTCTGTATATGTCCGACGTCTGTCATAACGGAGGCCGTCATAACTGAGGCCTGTCTGAGGCCCATGTAGAGTTTAGCTGCAGTTTATCTGTCACAATACCCAAGCATATAGCATTGTCACGGCTCTCTTTTATACGTCTCACTCATTGTTCACAAGAAAAGAAGGCTATCGGCCAGGCTGGCAAATTTAAATGATGTTCCGATTATGCTCTACTAACTGTTTTTCCAGGTTGACTTGCGATTACCTTATTAATGTGGTGTACCAATTTTGTCGACTCTATTGTCTAGCATCTATCTCGTCAATCTACTTTCTTTTTAGACCACCCCATTACTCCTAATTCACCATAAACCAAAACCCATACTCATATAATCCTAACTCTACCTCTAACCTCTTATCTCATCCCATCTTCATCTACATATCCCATAAACATCCTAACCCTCCCACCCACCTCATTCCCATCCATCAACATAACAACCCCTCTAGAAAAGGCCATAACATAAACATAACAATCATGATCATCTCACATTATCCCACCCACCCTCCTACTACACCTCCTTTACTCACCCCCAAAAACCTTCCCCTCCCACGTCTCCCTACTACTAACCCCCCTTCCTCCACTCCAAAATACTCCCCCCCAAACCCAAACCTCGCCAGTCCCTCCCTACACTGCCATCTAACCCAATACCCCCAATCCAACCCCGCAATCCTCGGCACCATCCCACTCCCAAAAAGCCCATTCTCCACCACCAGCACGCTCTCCACCGAGTCCAACACCAACGCCTGCCTCGTCTCCATGAAACCCCCCGCCTGGCCCCCAGCTAAGCAGACATGCCTCACCAACCGCAAATCCGGCGTCAGCCTAATGAGGTTCTTCCCCGCCGCCGAACTCATCACATCGTTCGACAGCCCAATCACATCCCTCTTCAAGTCGACATAGATCCTCGGCTGCGGGTGGCCCCTCGGCGCCAGTCCCAGTCGGTACCGCTTCAGGGCAACAGCTCTCGACTCGGCGCAGACGCTCAAAAGAACCGGGGGAGGGGTGCTGGAAGAGAAGATGTTGCTCGTGTTGGAGGAAGAAGAGGAGGTCTTGTTGTTGTTGCCGGAAGTGGTGGAAAAGGGGTACTTCTCGCCTTCTCTCTGGTTGAAACTTGCTCCCCGAGCTCTTCTTTGCCTACCACCAGCAGCAGCAGTGGCAACTCGACGGGCTACTTTGCTGATGAGACCTTCCGTAAGAGAAGAGGAGGATTTTGGGAGCTGCAACATCACGATTCTGCTTTCCGGTAAAGCCTCAGCCCAGATTTGCTGGCGTAGCTCGGCGGGGAGAAATCGGAATTTGGGAAACGTGGTAGGGGAGCCTTTGGGGAGGGGTTTCAGAACGGAAGAGGAGTGAAGAGGGATGGAGTCGTCATCACGGGATTTGGAGGTCCAAAGTCGGCGCTCTTCGCTGTGTTCCTGACAGGCTTCCTGACATAGGCGAGCATAAGAACGGATACGCTCGCTGAACCAGCCGCAGAGGATGGAGATTTTGAGAAAGAGCCGGATCCAGTAGCAGTCGGAGCTGCTGCTGGTGTTGGCCAGCATGGACGGTCGGCGGTCGGGGAGGGTGGTGGTGGTGGTGATGATTGTCGTGCTGGAGGGGTCAAAGGTGGGTGTCCAGGAGGAGAGGGTGGCTAGGCCGTAGAGGGGGTCTAACATTTTGGGCGGTGGCGGTGGTGGTGTTGTTATGACCGGGTGGTAATTAGGGAGGGTGATCGACACCGCGGAGGGGACCGTAGTGGATGACGGGTAGGGAGGAGTCAGCCGCTCGCAGAGCGGCGAAGACAGGATGGATGCTGAGCAAGATGATGACAAAAGCTGGGTTGTGTCTTGGCCAGGGTGGTGGTGGATCATATACTCGGAATGTAAACAAGCCACACCATGGTCGAGCGTCTGTCAACTTGACAAACACAACTGCCCCTTTTGTTATTTTTGCGAAACCCCCGCTCGTGAAAGCGGATGGGCCAAACCTATTCTCTACGCCGGGATAGTTCGTACCCATGCAGGTGAACTCCATTAGAGCCACGTGGGTGGTTGCCGCTACTGTGTGATCCAGACTCTCCAGAATCTGGAGAAGGGGATTTCTTTTGCTTGTCCACAGTTTCAGGAGCAGAATGGACGCACGCTAGAGGGATCAAACAGGCGCCGTTGGAGTACCATCGGGACTGGGCCGAGGGGTGCGTTAAGGTTTGATAGCACGAACGGGCGTCTCAGGGCAGCTTAGGAAGGCTAGAGGGGAAGTGTTGTGCTCAACTGCCAGGGGCAATGGCCTGAAAGGAGGTTTGGTGTACTGTCTGTGAGATACTCGGCCGTGAGTTCCTGTCGGATGTCGGAGAGTTGCCTGATTCCGGCATAAAAGGGAGAGCATCGCCAGGCATTTGGAAGGTCGCTTGCTTTGGGATCGCTCTTTCATGCGAGAATCGGCGAATTCCTGGGGCTGGTCGATCTCATGCATGTACACTCGAGACTCTAGGCCCAAGGTATTGGTATTCCAACCTTGACGGCATACCAGCCTGACTGGCCGGAGGGAAGTTGTCGCGACACCCACAAAGGGAATCCGTGCTTGCTTTTGGATGGAGAAGCAAAAGGAGGTGCTCTTCCGTCCTGCTGGATTTCTGGGACACGGTTCTGTAAGTTTTAAATTCAACATCCAAGATCTCACTGTTAATAATGATTCGCATTGAGAAATCAGCTTCTTGGGTAGATGTTCACCGATATGGACAGTCAGGGCTGAGAATACCACCCAACCTCCCAATTGTGTCAACCGTGACTTCGAAGCAACTATCAAGAGCAACGCGATAACGCCGCCCCTGCCATCACATGTCGGAGTGTGGGAAACAAATTCCGGCCATTAGTTGTATGCCGAACCAACAGCCAGAGCACCGAACCACCGGAAGCAAGACAAAGACCGAAACCTGCATTCGCTTGAAAGACCCAACTGTCCCTTTCATCTGCATGTTGAAAGATTATTGTATTGTGAAGCTCAGAGCTGTAGTGTTCTTGCTCTTTTTCGTAACTGCTAGTCCAAGTATTTCTACCACTGAACTTTAGCCTAATGAACAACTCGAGTTCCGTAGATGAGAAGCAATAGGCCGTCGAATAGAGAAATGCACTGTCGCAACATCGGGTATCGTATGTGGGTGTCGCAACTGAACGCCTTCTTGGTAATGACCTCTCTGAGATAAACAGTGCTTTTGGCGGTACGGACATAAACGTCGAAACCTCACCATACGTCAGTAGGATCAACCTCGTGCTTCTCCCCATCGTCCCTAATGTGCTCCTTCTTGACATCCCTCTTCAGTGGCTTGCGCATATCGTAGGCATCCTCGCTGTTCTGGGTAGGATCAGTTGAGTGGTCACCATAGTACTCCTTGACCACCCTAAAGATGCTGTAGCCCATGCTTTCGTAGAATTTGATGGCCTTGTGGTTCGTCTTCCGCACAAAGAGATCGACGAACCAGGCATTTCCAGCATCTCCTGCGGCCTCGAGTTGCTCGGTAAGCAGTTTGCCGATACCAAGTCGTCGAGCCTCGGGAGCCACAGTCACGGCTGTGATGTGGGCATGCCAAGGAAGGTAGTGCTCTGAGATTTTGTAGACGTTAGGAGACGACTCGAGCTTCCCCATTACTAAGAGGTATTTAGTATCAATCCTCTCCAAGAGGTGTAGTTTAAGCTTACTGTAACCAATGATATTGCCGTTCTCATCTTCAGCAACCTGAAAGAGTGATGGCCATTTCGCATAGTACTGGAGGTAAAAGGACAACTCATATGTCTCTGTGAGAGGATCTAGATTGCATTTTGACAACTTGTTCAGGTCATCAGGCCTGAACCGGCGGAAATTGGCCATGTTTGTTGGGGACCTGGCTGACTTGGAGCTCCCAAGATCACTATTAGATGGCGGGGAGCTTCAAAGTTGAGGGAAGACGTTAAAGTTGACGATAGCGGGGCAGTTTGCAATTTGACACCTGCTAACAGCATTTGATGCACTCTGCTTGCACATCTGCTAGGACAGCTGACGCCCAAACGGGAAAATAACGGCCCATGATTGGCTGCAAGAGGTGTCCTGCAGCGTCCCGCAACGCCCACACGCACTGTGGCACCGGCCCCTGACGACCTCTTGTCAGGGTACCTGCGCGGATACCTGAGTCAAGGAGAGACACATGAAACTTAAACTTCATGGTTGCTATCATCGACTTTAGCAAGCGGTTCGACTTGTGATATCGTAATTGTCATCTTTCCGGCACCCAGGGTATCCCCTTCTGCATCAACAAAACGCTGTCCAAGCGAAGACCCATGTCGGGACCAGTTTCCTGACAGGAATATAGTACCTCAGGTCTTAACAGACCACACCGCAGCCTTCACCGTTTCCAAGATAGCGATTACGTACCGGTCTCGGACCACCGATAACCTCTCACGACCCCGGCACCCTTCCCCTCGTCAGCACTCGGCCGACGGCAGTCAAGGCCAAAATTTATGCGACCTTCCCAAGTCCATCTGGAGAGCGAAACAGCTAGGAGAAGTTCATGCAAAGCTCGTCAATACTATCAACGACAGCATCTGCCCGTATACAAACCACGCAACACCTGACATCCACCGCTACTTTTTGCCCAACGACAAGCCCACCAAACACATACTAGGCCCACGCACGACCCCAACTATAGTTCAAGCATTCTGATATAGAATACCTCCTGTTCTTTCTCTCGGCCTTTTTTTTTTTTTTTTTTTTTTTTTCGTTCAACGTCAACAAACAATTTGTCACCTTGAGGCGAAGCCAACCACCTGAACCATCCACACTCCCATCGTGACAAAACAGAACCCTTGCTGCGGGGGCCAAGCGAGCGACAGCAACATCTCATAGCACAAGCCTAGACCGACATTGCGATCATCTTCACCCTGCCCGGTCATAGCCGCAACGCCAACCCTCCAAGCTCGCAATCTCGCGCGCAAATACCCCTTCCAAAATGGCCTCACCACATACACCGCGCCATTCCCGCCATCCATCCCTCGACCTCAGCCAAACGACCTCTTACTCCCCCACCCACGAGCGCCGCCAGTCCAAGTCCTCCTCCTTCGCCGAACACCCCGGCACCCCCCTCCGCAACGGCTTCAACACCTCCGATATGGATCTAGGCATGATAAACGGCGATGGTGGAGGTGGAAACGGCCTAGGCAACCTCGCCGACGAGCTAGCTGGACTGGACGATGACTACGATGACTATGACGACTACGACGAAGATGCTCCCGATGGAGAATACGACGACGAAAACGAGCCACAACAAAGCCAGATAACCAGCCGTGGGAACAGCCCACGGAAACCCCCAGGAATCAGTTTTGAGGACACAGAGGAAGCAGACCCTGACCAGCAGCAGAAAGGCAGCCAACAGATACGAGACAGCGGTGTCGATGTCGAGAGCAGCCCGTCACGGGCCAACAGTCTCCCGCACAGATTAAGAAACAACAGCCTTGGTGTACCCTCCCCCAACGGAAAGCATCACCACCACAGGAGAAAAGGCAGCGAGTACGACGGTTCGGAATATGGCAGTGAGAGCGACCTCGATAACACCGGGATGCCACCCCGCCTAGTAGAGAAGATGGACGAAGTGGAAAGTTTGGCGAGGAGAGGAACAGAAAAAACCGGGGGGCCGTTAGATGGGACGTTTATGAGGGTTACAGAAGGACTGCGGGATTTGGGGAGTCAGGGTGGTGTAGAGGGCGGTGCCACTAGGTAATTTCTTCCCTGGTATCATTTCCAGCACTGCCTTATACATGCTAACCGTTTTCTTCTTTTTTTTTTCAACAGGTTAATAACCGCCCACTCAGCCGTAACAACCCATCTCACCCATCAAACGAGGCAAATCCACAACCTCTCCTTCCCGCTTTTATCCCCCCTCGTAGCGCCCCCGGACCCGGAAGCAATCGAGGAGTTGCTGCCTATGCTCATCAGTCTTTCGGAACTTATGCCCCGCCCTTCGACGACCGCTCTCCAGTCGTTGTCGTCGCTTCATAGCCTGACGACCGATCTAGTTCAAACGCTCAACTACCTAAGCGATACGATTCACATGTCGAGGCAAACAACCAACATTGCCACGAGGAGGCTGAAATCGGCAAAGGACTTGGTGGCGGAGATGAAGCACGACGAGGAGCTGAGGGAGGAAGGGGAGAGGTGGCTGGCGAGGGGGAACTGGGGGGAGAGGCTGGAGAGGAGGGAGTGCGCGGGGGTGTGCGGGGAGGTGGTGGGGGGGTTTGAGAAGGTTTGTGAGGGGTGGAGGGAGAGGTTGGTGGAGTTGGCTAGGATGGAGGAGATGGGGCAGGCTTGATTTAATGATGGAATTTTGACGATGATGTTTGCTGTGATGTGATAGGAGGGGAGGCATGGAGGTGAAAGGCAAGGAAGAGAGGTTTGCTGGTTTGGAATTTTTGCATATAATTGGTTCGGTTTGGGAGGGGGGATTGGGTGGGTTATTACAGGCAAAGTACTTAGACAAATATCAGATTCCCACGTGTGGACACATTACATATATTTTATACAGAGCCGAAAAGGACGTATTTACGTGCGTTTCTTTTCTCAATTTATTTGGCTAGTCCTTTGGTGAGAAGGCGGGCGTTGTGTAAGTCAAAGACTGACAGTCAAGGCAACTGGTAGACATTAAAAGAGCAATGGCAAGAGAGCAATGGCAAGAGAGCAATGGCAAGAGAGCAATGGCAAAGGCAACTCATCCCAAAATTCAGGGTAGAAAACACCTCTTTCGAATTTCACCTCCAAACCATCGCGGTATCAACCTCCGCTCTATATAGGTACTTAAGTACTCAAAAAGAGACACAACACAAAGTAGATACCAGAAAACCTATGAAGCCCAGCTTAAAGAAAGCCAAGTCGGGCTTTGTATAAAATAAAAACAAACCAAAAATAGATGGGGGACTAAGGAACCGCCAGCATCAAAACTTTCATCATGAGACTGACTGCCAGAAAAACTATACCAAAAAAAAACAAAAAAGACCAACAAACAAAAGGAAACTAACATAGAGGGTTTCCAAAATTCCAAATGGATATCATATCATCCAATTCCAATTCCAATCCCCTATCCCAAAAAACTCTTTCCCATACCATATATCCCACAGATTCAAGTTCCCATACATATAAATTCCCAAATAGCTTTTTGGCTTTTTCTTTCCTTCATTTTGCCATGTCCCATACATAAAGTTCCATATCCAAAAAAGCCCAGGCTTTGATTTTGCCTTGGTCAAAAAGCACTTTCGCTGTATAAACCAACCAACCGCGGTTTGGCAGTGTGAGCAACAACATTAAAAAGAAAACAAAAAACAACCCATCATAAACACACATACAACCTTCAACTTTCCCATTAAAACAAACCCCTCACAAATAAATATCACCCCCCCTCCCAGCAACCCAATCCCCCCAAGCCCTCCCATACGCCTCCTCTAAGTCCCTCACCCACCTCCTCGTGTCAAACAGCGCGCACCCCCACTTGCTCTCCCACAGCAGCCTCCTCATCTCCGCCAACCTCCCCTGTCCTTTCCCAAATATTCCCCCCCCCGATGAGGCCCTAACAAGCGTATACCCCATCCCATTCACCAACCTCACCGCCCTCTCCTCATACTCCCTCTCATCCCCCGCAATCAGCTCCCTCGCCGCTTTATCTCCTTCCTCGCTCTTGGGCAGTGCGCCCTTCAAGATGGAAGCAGCCATCCTCGAGCACATTTTGTACTCGTATCTCGGCAGCGTCAGTAGCGGGGTCGACGACCAGAGGATGTCAGCGGCAGTGGTGTGCGCGTTGCATTCTGGGGTGTCGAGAAACAAATCGCAGACCCGGGCGCGGGAGATGTGCTGCTGCTTCGGGGCCACGTCCGTAAAGTGGATGCGGGAGGCGACGTTCTCACCGGCCCAGTCTTTGGCTGTGCGGCGGAGGTGGGTTTCACCCAACTCGGGGAAGCGCAACAACCAAAGATGGGCTTTGGGGCAGGAGGCTAGGATGCGGAGCCAGGTTCGGAAGGTTGTTGGGTCGATCTAAAGCATGTTAGTTTGGGCAATAGGGATGAAAGTGGGGACAAGAAAAACGGACCTTGTATAGCTGGTTGAAGTTACCCAGAAGGATGGCGTCGTCGGGGAGCTTGGGGAACAACTCCTTTCGCATCCTCCACCTGCGCTTTTGGTCATCTTCCCATGTCATGTTTCGCTCGTTGTGGCCATCTGCTGACTGTGCGTGGTCGCAGCAGAAAAAGGTGTCTCGAGCAAAAATGATGTTTTCAGAGTAGATCCAGTCCTCGCTTTCGGTGTATGCCTCATCGCGGAAGACGTCTCCCAGATTCAGGTTGTTACGGTGCGGTCGGAGTGTCGAGGGAGGGATGGCTGTCGTGTCAGCTAGCAGATAATCGCACCACTCAGCCCCCAAGGTCCCCGCGAAGCCCATAAACGACATTTGGATCGGTGCAGGGCGCGCGGCAAAGATCTCGTTACGGGCACCGCGGGTGTACCCGTTGAGGTTGACCAGGATGTGAATGCCATCTGCCACGATCTGTTCGACGAGTCTGTCTGATGGCCATGTGCTGACATCGCGGAAGACAGGGGCTTCACGCTCGATTTGCTGGCGATGGATCGACTTGTCGCTGGCGGTGGTTGCGTAGCAGTACGCTTTGACCTTGTTGGGGTTGTGAAAGCCAAAGACAGACTGCATCAGATGCGCCAGGGGATGGTTGTTGAAGTCCGACGAGACGTAACCAACCTTGAAAAAAGGAGCTGGTGGGGCTGGCGGTTCGTACACAGTAGCCGGTACCCACGGCGACCGAAGGGTCGAGCAAGATATCCTGAGCGCATTCCGTTGCGAGATCATCCGGATGTCCTTAGCCGTCAAGGGGCAAGTAAACGTGTGGAACGGCAAAACCGTAGGCGCAGACGGGATGGAAAGACTGGCAGGAGGTCGGGGTCGTCTGTACCCAGCTGGTGATTTGATACCCTTGACATACTTGTCAATATACCAGCATCGCATCGCAGCTCTCGTCGACCGCTCAATCAACCTCAAGATTCTCGAGCCCTCCCACGATCGACCAGCCCATTTCCGCAGTTCAGCCTCAAGATCCAACCCCCTATCAGTGATTCCAGCCCCAGCATCCCTAAACTGCGCCACCAGCTGCATGATCGTCTGATCCTGCAAAGCTCCGACGCCCCACGTGCTTGATTCCTTCAGCTGTCGCCCAACGATATCGACAACACGCTTCATCAACCCGCTGCCCTGGCCCTGAGACTTGACATCCTGGAGCATTCCCTGGTCATCCACATGCCACCGGTCAAACTTGCCGCCTGCCAGCAAAACACCGCCGCGGCCCTTCCAGTCACAAACCGAGTTGAGCGCAGTCGACAGACCACATACAGCCTCAGCAAAATCCGGATTCGCCGACACAGCTCGCTTGTAATACCCGATGGCATCACTGATCCGCCCCCTATCCTTGACAGCATTGGCCAGGTTTGTCAACGCGATATCAAAGCTCCCATCGCACTGAACAGCCTGCTCATACATCTGGATAGCAAGATCCAGCTGGCCAATATCCTTGAGGAGGCTGCCAAGATTTGTATGAAGATGCACATGCTTCGGATCTAGAGTGAGACCATAATAGTAGTACGCCAGCGCGAGTGACAATCCGCTACCTGGCACGATCCCGGCGATTGGCGGAAGATTGCCCAAATCCATAGGAGGCCCGGAGTGCACTTGCGTGGACGTCTGCTGCACACTGGCAAGCAAGATGCCGACATTGTTGGCTGTAGATGGACTTTCCTGTAGCGAGAGTGACAGATAATACAAGGCGAGAATATCGCCCACACCCGCAGGCTGCCTCACTAATCCGGTATTTGGTCCTCCATTCGACATGGCATCCTGGAAAATCTTGGCTAGAGATAGCAGCGAGTTGCTCGTTGTGGCGACGACCGACTTCTTGTGAGTGCCCTCGGGAACATACTGAAGCCCAGGCAAGAGCCCTCCATGTGAAGCAAAGACACGCTGTGCAGTAAGCTTAGCTCTGTCTGGCGACAGTAGCAGTGGAGCGGACAGGTTCGCCTGAACAGCACCCCTAGGCTGTCCTGAATGCATATCCCTAGGTGCCAGAACCGTTTGTATCCTCCGGATGAGTGACCGCACCCCTTGGACCTGTCGTCCAGCACTGATGAGAACCGCCTCCTCGAAGGCATCCGAGGCCTGTTCAATGTTCTTCAACGAGTACAGCATATTTCCTTTGGCGTGTATCAGCAGGATCATTCGTCCATTTTCAGTCCCTGCAATGGCGTAGCCGCTTGATCCAAACCCTGGCACATTGCTGTGGTCTGCCGTCCTAGCAAAATGCTGCGTCGGACTGTCGTTATGATCATCCAGCACAAAGTTGTCGGGACTCGATTCTCGCATCGTAGCCGTCGAGGTCGTATCCGCCTCGCTGGCAGTTTCGCTGACCTCGTGCTGGTTCCCGTTTGTCCCAGATAGCCTCAACGACTTCTGAATATACTCGATGATGTTGACGGCCTCCTGGCTCCTGTGATTCGAGCACAACAAGCCGACCAAATGCTCGACCGCTTCAAGATAGCTTGGCCTTAGCTTGATTGCCTTAGACCACTCCCGCTCAGCCTCCTCTTGCCTGTTCATACAATACAGTGTCGCAGCAATATTCGAAATAGCCTCCACGTGGCTGTCCTGTTTGTTAGCATCACCCAACAAATCACCGCGGCCACATAGACCGGGAATACGCACCTGGCATCTAAGTTGACGATGCGCTTAAACCACTCCAGAGCATCCTCATAATGCTCAAGACCGTAGTGAAGGCAGCCTCCCAGTAGCATACCATCCACCCATTTCCATCCACTTTGCTCACACAGGTTGGTGAGCATCTCCAATGAGTTCTTTGCATTGTGAAGCGGTGACCCCGTCTCAAAATATGGTCGCTGCTGAAGTCCCGCCGAATATAGATTCCGGGCTTGATTGTAGCCACCCCCCATCATACCACGGCCATCCATTACGATACCCCTGGCTGCTGCCTCCTTCTGCGCCATGTGTTGTGCATAGCTTACTGTTGGCCCCGCAAGCGCTGGTGATGGTCGTACCTTGGTCCCGCTCGCCAAGGGTGCTATCGAGGGCTTCGGGTACACCACCATCTTAGATGATGTCCTCGAAAGAGATCCGGTCCGAGTATGGTGCGCTTTCTTCGCGTTACCTAAATAGAGTAGTAGGTCATTGTATGTTTTGTGCGCCTGTTGTAGCGCCAACTCCTTGAACCTTGCCCGGGAGGCAACATCTCCGCCGCTTCCCCCTTGTGCAATGTGCCCGGCTAGTTGTGCCAAAGATTCATGTCCGTGATGGGCAGCCCCATGATGCGCCATGTGTGCTTGGGTGTGGCGAGCGAACCCATCGTCAAGAGGGTAGCTGGACAATGGCAGGCGGAATGGGTGAGGTTGCCCAAGCCCTGGGGCGTTTGGCATTCCATGTATCGTTGACTGTGAGGGCATGAACGCACTATCGACGACGGCGTTTTGGGGTGTGTAGCCATTAGCCAGTGGTATTGGTGCTCGATAGTCCCCTAGTCCGCCATTCCTCCACATCACCGACTGCTGCGGCTGTTGGTAGCCACCGGGGCTAAAGACCGTTTGTCCCAACGGTTGTTGGTATCCTGGACCAAGCAATGGCTGCAAACCGGACACGGGGTGGTAACTTTGTTGGGGCATTGGCTGCAGAAAGTTTGTCTGCTCTGCTGCGGCCGCGTCCACCATCATATTTGCATTTCCCATCCTCCATCCTCCTGGCGTCACAGGTGGGCTACTTAATGGTTCCATCCCACCATCGAGCCTCCCAGTTGGGTTTGTGGCCGAATATGACCATGATGAACCTGACCGTGATGGCTGATGGAAGCCTACCCCAGTGGGTCCAGGTGTTCTTTGAGACACAGCAGTCGGAAAGATTCTCGACGAGGCGGGCAAAATCATGTGCTTCAATGGTGGGGGTCCTGAAGCCAGGTGGGCAACCGAGCCATCGTACCCGTTATCGATGGTACCGCTTGGTGTCTTGCGTCTCAGTGAGTGTTCCGAGCTGTGGTCGTGGCCGTGGGATCGGATGAACGAGGTGGTGATGCGGTGCAACGCCGGGGCTGGCTGGGCGCTGCGGATGGCGAACGCCCGAGGCGTTGAGTCTGTGTTGTGGAGCGAGGGGGAGGGTCGCGCGAACTGTGGTCTTTGGTGATGCGACACGTACTCCAGGTCATGTTTTACGTGCGGTTGATGAGGCCCAAGTAAATCGAGCTGCGGTTGCACCATCGGGTGCATTTGGACGAGAGGTAACATGGTGGAATCCGATACTACGTACTTTTGGTGATATCTTCCACTGAACGAAGGTGAGAGAGACAGATGGATGTGTTTGATCGTAAAGAGAGAGCAGAGAGTAAGTAAGGAGCGTCGATCAGTTTGCGGGTTGCCTGTTGGGGGGGATTCAGGCCGGACTCGTTACTGCCCAGTGTATACCTCAAAGCATTGTTGACTTCGTTGGAGTTGTTGTCGAGCACACGATGCCCCCAGGGAAAAGGTATTCCATCTGAGGAGTGGACAGCAAGGTCGAAACAAGAGCAAAGCCGGGACTTCGCCCAGACTCTTAACCATGCAACCGCGTCTCCTCTCAATCAATCAACCCACTGATCCCCCCAGTTTCCGCCAGTCTGCGGTCCGGGATCTGCAGAGGAATATAATCACAAAAATCTGTCTTGTTTCGTCCGACGGGTGGTCGCATCCACTCTTGAGCGCCAACGACGACGACAACCACAACTCTCCGCACCCGCCGGGCTCGTGAAAAGCGACGGCCGTGTCTTCAGCCGGAGTCGATCAGGTCGGGGCGGGGTTCGATGTGGAGGCAGTGTTCGGCGGAGGGAAAGAAGAGGAGAACGGAGGGCCCGGGGAGGTTCGTGCGTGATGAAGTGCCCTTGTCAAATGTGGATATCGGATTATCGGGACCCGGCACGGCGGTGACCAGGCGGCGACGGCGGCGGTGAATTGAATGATTATCTCCTAGTGTAGAGTGTATAGTCCCTCTTTTCCTTACGCTTCTAAAAAAGATCAAAGCAGAGGGACCTGGTCTGACGTTGAAAATGCAGCGGACAGGGAAGCCGGCGGGAATCTTCACTTGTCCAAAATGTGGAATGGGGCCGCATTTAGTCAGGCTGGTGCACGACGGGGGCCTGCGCCTGTGGGCGTTCTCGGGCCTAAACTCTGCAGGGAAGGCTTCCCCCCACACAGCATGGAAACGCTAGAGCCCTGCTGCTACACTGCACCAGCGCTGCACCACCACAACCTCCAAGGTACCGCACCACGGCGCTGCTGCACCCTATTAGTGGCTGCGGGCCGAGCGTAACCAAGCTCTGTGAAGCATTCGAGAGCACCGGGCACGCTATGTGACGCTCCGGGACATGAACGACATGGATCGCGTCCCTGGGTGTGGTTCGCTTCAATCACTGGGCCTCCACAGTGGGATACAAAGTGCACGACTAAGGCATCTGTAAACCTGATTCATCCCGGGCCATCATGAGCATCGACATCTGATAGGCAGACCTTGAGCTCGAATGCCACGCCAGCTGTGCGACTCGATGAGGCAGATAACGGGGGCCGGGCATGTTTATACTCCTCAGTCTCTGACTGACAGTGACAAGAGAGACAGAGACACAATAGGTACGCCGGGCAATGTGCCTCTGCATCTGTGGTGTCTCCACCTCAGTCAATGCCGCCGCCGTCACCCGCCGCCCGAAGAATCAGAATGGAAACCGCATATTGAACGACGGGAACACAGGAACCTCTGACCTGAAGGACATGTGCGGGACGCAACCTGGAAGCAGCAAGGGTCAGGGCAGGGCAAAAGGCAGGGTCGCTTGACTATCCATGGATGCGAGTCGCAACCTCCCAAACTCCAATCAACGTCTCTGGAGCGTATTTCTGGGCGTCTCCCTCATCAGGTTGTGAGAGTGGGTGTGTTGGACAGCCCGTCTTCGTATCAATCTTGCATTTTTCTGGAAAACATCCTCTATCCCGTCCCCCTCATTCTTCCTTCGGCAAACTCGGCCCAGTCTTCCTTTCCCCTCACAAATCTACAGCACACAGAATATGACAGCTCTCCTCGCTTCATCATGATGTTCTGGGGTGTAGCAGCAAACAGCAAGCCGCATTGCGTGGCATGGCTGTGTCAGTGACTGGGTGTGTGCGAGCACCGCAGACAGATCCAAACCATACCACCACTCACCCCGCACACTGGCCTTCTCAAACGTCGACTGGTGGAAAGCCTCATGCACGGTAACCTCTCATGGCTCGCAGCACACATCGACAGTCTGTCACTCTTTCTAGCGTCTATTTGACTATTCAAAATAGACTTCCCCTCTCTCAACGTTGCCCCCAAACTTGGTCTGATCTGGACCCCCAGGGTCGATAATCTGGCCCGCCCCCTCTTGCCATGCCCTATATACATCCTTCACGCCGTCAACTTACTTCACCTACCGGCCTACCTTCCATTTACCAAGGTTACATCCACCCAACCTTCCCATCCCCACTGCTCACTCACCGAGCTCAAGGGTAGCCCTATATGTAAGGTTCTGTATCACACACCACACATACTCATTCTGTAATGTGATGAAAAAGTGACAGCCAAGACACCACCTCATCAGCGAGTAAGATCAGTCAGAACGGTAAAGCCAGTCGGTGAGAACCCAATCCGGCCACCCCAAGTCCTCCCAACCGCCTTACTCACCACACCATCTCCCATCCCCATCCCCATCCCCATCCCCATCCCCGACCTCCGTACACACCTACCCAACCATGCAACCTACTTTCGGTATATTGTCTGAGATTGAGGGTCAACTGAGGAACGTGCCCCCCCTCCCAGCTGAGGACCCAAACTCCCAAACATCAGGTAATTCTGAACCGCCTCCATAAACCAAAGATGATCACCTGCAGAGCTCTGCATACCGCCGGCGCATATTCCGGCACTCGCGGCACATGAATGTCTCGTCACAAAGTATTGCAGAAAAGAATCTGGGGTTTCAACCTCAACTTTCCATTCTCTCGTCAAAAACCACACACACGCATCTCCAATGTTCCAAACATGCCTTGCCTACGATCCAACGTAACACCAAACGCTCATCATTGATCTGTGACCCTTGAAACATGGATGGTAGAACAGAACCTGCTGCCGTGAGCCGTCATGTCAGATGTGACAACAGCAAATGCCTTGCATAAATAGGCATAAAGTACCGAGGCATGAAGCAAACAACAACCACCTTCGTTTCCCACTGCCCTGTTCACCCTCATCACCCGCGCAAATCCTCAAATCCAAATCCATGAATCCCTCAAAACGACCCAGCCACCGAAGACAGTGGAACCATGAACAAACGAAGTAAACGGCGATCAACCAAACTGCGCCCTCCCCATCTTACTTACTGACCACCGAACCTACCCGCCTCGCCTCGCCATGCGCCTCTCCTGTGCCCCTTGGGCATCACCCAATCCCATGCTCAATACACACCTCACCCTCCACGTATACATCTCGAACTTATTTAAACCCACAATAAACCTTCCAATGTTAGAAACATGACTGCAACAACCTCTCATTATTTATTCTAGTTTCTTACGAGTATCTCTATCGTAGCCAAGTGTAACTTCAGCCCTACACCTCGCAACTGAACCTATTCACATCTTACCCCTGTGCAAAGACCGTAGGTCCCTCACCAGTAACCTGCTGTGCCTCATCCCCTCGCCAGTTTTTATCCTCCATCAAACTCCGAACCGTCCGACCCAGGTAAAAGCATACACAGTCAATTCCCATCAGACACCCACCCAGTTAGACGGACAATCCCATCCCAGACCCCCATTCCCCACAACGAAATCCAAAAGTTCCAAACTCAAAAGCCACATGAAACCCCAGAAACCTTGAAGCCACATATCCCCAAGAACCATAAACCATGATCCATGAAGGAGAAACATACAAATGAAGGAGCTGAGTATCGAATCTTAATGCATTCAGAGCTCAACCACCGCTCTGAAAACCCACAAACCGACGAGGCGAGAAACATAAAACAATTGATACTATTTTTAAGGGGTCCATACCGCCTGACCATAAACCCACGATGGGAGAATATAGAGCGGTTGGTATACAAACTGAGTTTCAACATGCCTGTTTTTTAGACGTAGCCTTCTACGAGCTAAACTGAGCCAAGTAAACGGGCCCTCTTCAACAATGCATTAGCCGATCAATATCAACCTGCCCCTTCATCAGGTAAACCTCGTATCAGACGCGCCATCGTTCACGTATTACCCGGAAACACTTCAACGTCCCTGTAACACAATCAATCACAATGCCGTCACCTTTCCTTACCTCACGTCTATCTCGCACTGTATTTGATATCACGATGAATGTTGAGGTAAAGAAATGTCGACCAAAATATGGACCTTGACTTCCACAGCAGATACTGCGTACCATGCCAACGAAAGCCATGGTGAGTAATCGGACGTGAACATCAATCTTCCTGAACAGATAAAAAGCCCAAAAATCACACAGAGAAGAAGGTCAAAGTTTGGGGTGAACGTCAGGGCTTGTGTAATTCTTCTTTGGTTTAAGGGTATCTCGGGCGCTGTTTCATCAGGGGAAGCGGGAAAAGGACGGGATAGGCGGTTCATCAAAGGTGCCCCTCTGGAGAGAAGCTCTCCTGTCGTAATTCCCCCCCCGTTCCAAATCAAAGCATTCAAACCTATCCCGGAAACCAAACATATGTACTGGCAAGACCATGCTCGGCCACGAATCATCTTCTTTTGATTTGATTTGCCGTAGTCTGGCAAGCCTGATGTAAAGCAAGCCCTGAACTCCTAATCACATGCCAAGAGAATCCCAATCCGACCATTTTTATCGTAAACGACGCGCTTATTCCTCAGGAACTAGAGTGAACTGGTTAGCAAATGTTCTCGCTGTTGTGTCTCCTCCTCGTCTTCCTCGTCTCGTCCAAAAGGCGTAGGTGTTTTAGGGGCCAACATACTGTCAATCTCGCCGTTGGCGATCGCGTCGCTGATGGCCTTGGGGCTCTTGCCGTCAACCTGGCAGCCAACGCTGAAAGCAGTGCCGAGAATCTCCTTAACGCAGCCCTCCAGAGACTTGGAGAAGGACTTGAACTTCATCGTCCTCGCAATCTCGATAATCTCGTCAAGGGTGACGGACTTGTTGTGCTTGATGTTCTTCTCCTTCTTGCGGTCACGGGGAGGCTCCTTGAGGGCGCGGATGATGAGCGAAGAGGCGGTAGGGACGACGGAAACGGCGGCTTGACGGTTCTGGATGGTGAGCTTGACGGTCACACGGAGACCCTTCTGTATTCGCAGCAAAAATAAATATCGTCAGAAATCGTGTTCTCTTTTTCGGTTTTCGGTTCGCAGGAGGTGGTTTCTCATACCCAGTCGCCAGTAGCCTTCGCAATATCTTCACCGACCTTCTTGGGCGAGAGACCAAGAGGACCGATCTTGGGGGCAAGAGCCGAAGAGGCACCAACCTCACCACCGGTGGCACGGAGGGTGCTGCAAAACCATGTCCGTCAGTTTTCCTGTCGTTCATTTTCCAATGCTGGTGTCGGCGCGGGGAAGAGACGAGATGCAATTCGATTAGGAATAATTCTTACATCACCTTGATCTCGTTGGGATCGTGCTTGGGAGCTACACAAAGCTCAAAAATCAGTATTATGCCATTGATTCGTTTGATTAATTCATTTCGGGAGACATACGCATGGTAACGACTAGTTATCTGACGACGGACTTGGGTGTGTTCGTGGTGAGGGTGCGGCCGGGCCAAGTATCAAGACGACGAAATCAAAAAATCGCAGTTGTGGGTTTTGCCGACCTGCCCTAAGAAAATTACTTGTGGCTGAATCGTTTTTGGCGGGGCTGCAAGGTCGTAGCCACAACTTAACGGAGGGGAAGCTTTTCATCAGCCACACGGACCCACCCTCGCGAGACCACTTGGCAATTGCCCCACCTCTGTTTGGAGCCTCCACTGGCGATACCCACCTTCATTCACTTCATGTGAGGGATGCTAAGGGGGCTTTTCAAAGTGCAATGGCAAAACGTCAGCTTCCATGATTTGCCAGTTCTTTTAATTGTAGACAACATACGTATGAGAAGCTCCTCACTCTGCCTGCACCAATACAGAGACACATCACAAGTTTCCAAAACGCCGTTTTCTCTGGTATAGATTCCGTAACACTACGCTAGACAAATCACAAAACCATCTTTCTAATAATGAGTAAATCTCGGGACCGAGCCGAACCAACCCCCTACACTCTAACATCCACACTAGTTTGTCCCACTCACCGCCAGCTTCATCAAGTGCTCCATGAATGTTTGAAGAGACACATCGTCCGTGAAGATGGTCTGGGCACTCTGCGCTCCAACACCACCATACGCTCCGGCACCCGATGTGTGGGTGGTCGAAGGGTTGAGCTTGGAGAGCAGGAAACGAGCCTGGGAGCCGCCGTGGTCGCAGACGATGAAGCGTGGCAGAGGGAAACGGTCCGTGATGAGATCCTACACCATGGTCAGTATGAGCCGCATTTGGATCTGTGGATGAACGGAAACTTACCCGAGCATCTTCCTTGGGAGCCTCCAAGAGAGCTGCGAAATTCTCGTAACCCTCCTGGTCTTGGTAACCCGCCTTTCTCCATTCCGCAATAGTCTCACCATGGAAAATGAGAATGTGGAAGAAAGTATCAAGAAGGAGGATATGTGTTGGTTGAATAGAGGTCGAGTCCAGAAGCACTGGTTGGCCGCCCTCCTGATCAAATGTATACGAATCCAGTGTTGGTTGAATCATGATGAGGGAGTTGCTAACATCCTCATGGTTGAGGACGTGACGATAGAAGGCCGTCTCATCGGGCGAGTTATTGAACACTTGCAAGAACTGACTTCTCCTCAGGTGGAACATAAACTGTGGGTAAAGTGTGAAGTTCTTTTCGAGCCGGAATGATGAGGGGTCGTCCTTGCGATAGTCGGCAAATCGCGAGCACAATCTGATAAGCATTCTGTCGACCCAGCGGAGGACGTCCGGCCCATCATCAGTTTCCGCCTTGAAAACCGCAATACGGGACATCAACACAGCTGCAGCCTCCTGGTCGAACGAGCGAGCAATGGCCGGGTCACCAGCAGGGCCGCTGAGATCTCGGGCGATTGTGGTGACGCGGAGGTGGAACTGGCCAGAAGAGTGCTGGTAGTATGTGAGGAACTGAATCATACCCTTCTGGGGTGTTTGTTGGGGTTGCGAAGGCCCGCCCTGGGCAATCTCAAAGTAGATGCCGTAACTGGCATTGGGATCAATGCCGCACATTTTCCACGAGCTGGTATTGCCGATACCGCACTCAGTCTCGCCTACTGAAGTCGATTTCTTGTTGAGAGACACAGCATGGCCAATGAGACCAGTAACCTTGAGCTCTTTGGTGGTCAAGACTTCAAGTACCGCGTTAAAGCCCATCAAGAGGTTGTCGTCAGCGTCCTTGTCAAAGATGCGCATAAACGATTGCTTGAACATGGATGATGTGAAGCTATCGGTCAAGATCATATGGCCACCGGTCGAGTTGCAGAGCCCCTTCATTTCGAGCAGACCGACTTGATCAAGACAGCCGGCAAAGATGTCGATCGTGTGGCCATTATGGGCTGTCCTCTTGGCGAGGTTGTCGTAGAACTTCAGCGCCTTCTTGTAGTACTTGATGTTGTCGCGGTCAATGTCGTGATGTGACCGGATAGGCTCTCTCAGCTCGGGACCAACAACCATTCCGGGGCCTTCGGTGGCCGGACCACCAGCGAACAGCATGATGCGGCCACCGGCATTTTGGAAAGAGGTCTCAAGCAGACCAACGGCCACAGAAAGCGCAACACCGGTGCAACGCAGATTCCTGCGATCGCTGGCAACAGGCCAGGGGTCCTTCTGCAATTGCTCGAGCGCCTTTGTCAACTGGAACTCGGCCTGAGCGACAGGAAGGAGGAAGCGCGCGGCGGGACCGGTGGGGAAAGCTCTAGGCTGTTGATGAGGAGGCATGCCAGGGCGAAGCGCAGGTGCGGTGAGGCCAAGCATCTCCTGCACCTGCTTGGCAGCATACTCCTTGCTACCGCGGAAAACGTAGGACTTCGCGCACTCGGTGTATCCAATCTCGTGAACCTGGGCCATCGTTCCATAGGTGATCAAACCAACAAGAGCGTTCTCTGGAAGGAGACTAAGGCTCAGAATCAACGACTCCTTGAGAGCGGCCAAGCTGTCCTCCTCCTGGCACGTATCGACGACATAGAGGAAAATGGGGGGGCTCGGGGCCGGTCGTGAAAGTCTATACTCGATGGTTGTGTTGGAAGGATGAAGCTCGGGAGGGATGGCATTGGCGGTGATATCCTTGTAATGCGGCGGGAGAGGGTTTCTCGAAAGGCAGAAGGGGCAAATCCAAAGGCGAGCGCGAGTGTCGACCTGGCTGTCATGTGTGTGAGCACAATGGCTGTATAGTAGGGGGTTCTGTTGTCATAGCAGCTTACCAGAAAGGATTGAGGACTGAGCGGCAGGGTTGCTTGCAAGTGACGGGCTCAAACTGCAGCAACGGTGTGTCGGGCTTCTCCTTGAGAGGGGTATACAAAGCACCGATGGGGACGACCAGTCTCGAAGCCTCCTATATTGGAAATTAGCCACCGAGTACCCAGCAATGTTGCCTTGAGCAGATTCACCAACCATGCGAGTGCTTGGGAACACATTCCAACTCAAGCGAACGCCATCGCGATCCTCCACCTCACCCCACGACTCCTTGAGTTGCTCATAATCCATGATGCCGCCGATGTCTGGGCGCTATGCTGTGATGTTCAAATTGTTTGATGTGCGACGAAGGAAAGAATCAGGTCACTCGTGTGACTGGAAACACTGGAGCTGAAGTCGACAACGGTGGGTTTTGTCCTTAACTATGTGAAAGGTGGCATCAGCATCAGGTAGTCCAGGGGCCTTGTTGAACTGGACAGCGGGACAGGCAGAGATGATCAAGGGTTGGGAAGGTGTTGGGTTGGATGTCGGAGAAGTTTAATACCTTCTTGGTGGGGTTGTGGATAGCTCAGAGATCCCGACGCCGAGCAATCACAACTCGAGCTGCGTCTGGTTGGTGAAGCGCAAGATGGCTGCTGGGATCGTAGCAGTGCGGCGGATAAGGAGTCGTGGTGCTTCGGCTGCTGGAGCTCTGGCGAGGTTGTCCCCTCAGTGGAAAAAGGACAAGTTCCAGGTCCATGCCGGCCGCTGTGGCGCATGCATGTGGCTGGAGCTATACATTCCTTGCCGCAGGACATTCCTGGCAGGTGTCAAATGCCAAGACATATTTCTCGTGGGCTTGACATCTTTCAACTCATCCCAACTCCATCACCGCTTGAACTGCCTGAGGGTTACAATGCAGCTCGGAGACCAAATCTGGCTTATATGTCGAGTAGAAATCTTGTCTTACATATCACACAATTTGATCTCAAACTTCTCTATCTTGTCCACCTTCGCCTATCTCCTATTGAAATTTGTCCACTTTCACCCAGCTACCAACTGCTCCAAGGCCATCAAACCTTGTCACTGCAGCTCATTCAGCTTCAGGTCTCGACCACTACCCGTCTTGTAACCGTCTACTGGCCACCGGTGCTCCAGCTTTCAACGGTCTTTTTTTGAGTCATGGCAGTGTCATTCAACACCCAGAGAGGGTCTTACTCTCTGTTTCCTTCAATTTCATGTTCATTTTCAGCTGATGCTTTTGCTTTCTCTCCTTGAAACTCCCTTTAACCTTCCATGGTGCCTCTCTCGTCATGGCGGTGAAGTCATTTTTATTTTTGTGGTGTCTTTTGTCTGCAAAGGTATCAATATCACGTCGGATTGGCCCTCGACAAGCAGATGGTGATGTTGACAATCAAGTGTTTCTTCTGAGGAGAGCCTTTCATTCCTGTAAGTCAAGACCCAGTACACTCGGTATTTACTTGTTACTAATATGGTACCACACAAATAGCGGCTGTTCTGAACGGGTGGGTGTATATCAACGGGGGCGAGTTTTCTTACAAAAGCGGAGGTGATATTGTTTACCAGTACTGTAAGGCACTTGTTCACACCATCTTCTAAGCTCTGTTTACCCACTAATTACTTGAAGCAAATACATTGCTGTCTATTGATCTTTCTAAGGACTGGACAAATGATACCCTCGATATAGAGTCTACGCCCAAGCCGGCAGGAGTCCCAAACTTAAGGAACAGTGGCATCTGGGTCGATAAGAGGAATGGGGTTCTATACACCGGGTTCGCCGGTACTGAGTCTTTGTTTGGAGACCAGGCCATCTACCCTCAAGGCTTATGGTCGTTCATTCCCAATGGGTCGGGGGGTGGGGATTGGAGAGATTTGAACGATACCGCCGATCCGAGTTTTGTGGACCTCCCACGACCATACAAAGGGCAAACAAGCAGCGGCGACGGCCAAGGTTTCTTCCTAGGCGGTACGTCCAACAATCAATCATGGAGAGTTGGTTTGCTGCTGACTCACCCTTTTCAATAGGCTTCGTGGGTAATGAGACAGGCAGAGAGACCACACTCAGCAACCTCAATACTTACGATTTTGCGTCCAAGAAATTGACGAGCAAGACTGTGTCTGGCGTGTCTACAAGAGGACTGGAACAATACGGTGGCATGATTTATGTGCCGAATTTTGGAAACAGTGGGATATTGATCAACGTGGGCGGTGATCAGGATGGCCGTGTTGAGGCTGACGACCTGATCACATTCCGGCAGGTGCAAGTTTACGATCTGGAAACACAGAAGTGGTTTGAGCAGAAAACGAGCGGTTATATTCCTCAGGCTCGGAAGCAATTCTGCATTGCCGGTGTGGCATCCAACAACCGCACCTTTGAGGTCCTGGTCTATGCGGGCTGGGAAGGGCAATACGGTTCATCATCAATTCCTTACGACAGTGCCTTTGTGCTCACGCTTCCCGGGTTCTACTGGTTAAAGGCAGATTATCAGCCTCAGTTTCCAAGACATGGCCTGACTTGTAACGCTGTTGGCGGAAGCCAAGTCTTGATTATCGGCGGCGTTGATACCACCCAGCAGAACGATGGCTCGGACGATAACCTGGACTACATCAGCGTATTCAATACTACCGACCCTTTCAAGCAAGGATTGGCAATCTTTGACATGCACAAGCTGGGCTGGAACACTTCGTATACAGCGAAACCTGCAGTTTATGCGCCAGCACCAAAAGTTCAAGATTACTACAACACCAGGTAAGTCCAACTCGTCCGAAGCTTTGTCAGTTTGAGACTCACATTATCTATTCAGAGGCAACAAACCAGAAGCAGGGTTCACCTCAGCGGATCTCGAGCACGTATTCTCCATCGCCAATTTCGACACTGACCCCAATGCAGCCTCGCCAGCCACCAACTACGCCCGCAGAAGTAACGCAGGCGCCATTGCCGGAGGTGTAGTCGGCGGCGTTGCCGGATTAGTAGCGGTGTTTGGATTATTCTTGTGCTTCAAGCGTAGACGCGCTGAGCACCGGCATGATTCAGTAAATGTGCCGTTCACACCTATGACCCCACCGAAGGAACAGTCACTGCCTTCTACAGTCGCTGGCCGAGCTGCCAGCTCTTACGTGGGTTACGAAAAACCGCCCAAATCGACATCTTTAAGACGACAGGAGTTGGGAGTGGTTGGACATGAGCAGCCACATGCTGAACTGCCGGTGGCTGGACACGAACAACCCCACCCTGAACTGCCTGTGGCCGGTCACGAAATGTCTCGTCCTGAGCTTCCCCCGGAGACAAAACCTGAGAAGAAGGAGGCGATTCCACCCCCGCCATCAGAGCCGGAACCCGCCGAGTTGCACGGAGAAAGTTTGATCCCAGCCGAGTTGTCTGCTCGGTCGCAGGACATGAACAACTTTGGGTTTCCGGCTGAGCATATTGAAAAACCTGTTTCTCAGGATAAGAGTTAAGAAGCACGCAAAAATGCACCTCCGCCGACTGTAGTGTTTTTTTCCTTTCCATGGTGATCACCAAGAGGGGTTGGTTTCAGGGGTTCAGGGGTAGAGGATGGTTGTGGTTGCTGGTGTCCATTTGCTGATGTCATTGCATTTTCTGCTTGAAGGGAAACAGTGTCAATATTTCAGTTGGTCGCACGGAGTCACACAAAACTTGTTCACAAACACAGTGTTAACAATTCAATCGCACAGTCCCTTCTCCATGTCTCTCTTTGTACCACTTCTGGGTTGCTTGATTCGTCAGGTCTTCATGTCAACTTCACTTCAACTTTTAAGCCGCTGCTACCGTCTTCATGCACGTCATTAAAGCGACAGGAATCTTCAACGACGCTGCAGCATGGAGCTTGTTGCTTCGTCGCCGTCAGTTGTTGACAATGGAATTTTGACCTGAAATCAATGAGCGACTTCTGGATTCTTCTGCATTTTGATCCGATCTTGCTCTCTTATGTTCCTTTGTTTGGATTCTCATTTTGAGAGCGCGTTATATAGGTATATTTGCAGCGAGATCTCGACTTGCACTTTCACACGCTGAATAATGGATTTGTTTCCTCACGAACAGCGCCACGCAGCAGAATGCCACCAACCCTCGATTTTCCCGTCATTTTTCTCCTGCCCAGCCATTTCGGATCCGACGAGCTTCAGGAACTCGAGGAGCAGATCCCGACTCTAACATATGATATCAACGAAGCAGAGGTGGTGCTCGGCAAGATCAGTCGCAAAGAGCGTGCGCTGTTTGAGCTTAGAAAGCGCAAGCTCGTCACCGAAGAAGTAGATCAGCATGAGCGCACACCCACTGCCTCGCCCCCTCCCAAGCGAATCCGGCTGTCCTCGACACCGGTCCTAGGAAGTTCAGACATCGACTCCGACACCTGCTCAGAAGGGGAGATCCAACGTCGCCTTTCAGGACCCGTTCCCACCCAAGAGACTACACCAACGGTCAAAGTGGTCAAACTATCCTGGTTCACCGACTCCATATCAGCCGGCAAAGTCCTCCCTCTAGACGACAATTATGTTGTTTATCGCGGCCGAAAGGTGATGCAACCACCTCCAGCCCCAGACCCGGTCACGCCCACCAAGACAAACGTCCTCAAACGAGCCCACGAAGACTCCAGCTCACCCCCCTCATCCCAACGACCACGCACCTCCTCCCGGTATACACCCAACAACCGCAACCAAAAACCAGGCTCAACCTACTCCTCCCACCCCGTCACCAAATCAACCCCCAAGCGCCCCGCCCTCCTTCGCCAATCAACCTCCGAACACGACCTAGATACCCACCTCCCCCCCATCCCACCATGTCTTCACACCACCTACTCCTGCCAGCGCTCAACCCCTGCCAACCCCCCCAACCAAGATTTCATTTCCATCCTCCTCAAAATCCGGCTCGCCCGCACGCTAACCGGGGATAAAATCGGCGTTCGCGCCTACTCCTCCGCCATCGCCACCGTAGCCGCATACCCCTACAAGTTCCAAACCCAAAGCGAAGTCGCCCGGCTACCCGGGTGCGGCCAAAAGATTGCCCAACTCTACCAAGAATTCAAGTCTTCTAACTCGGGAACAGTAAAAGAAGCCGAAGAATACGACTCTGATCCGAAACTGCAGGTCTTAAAGCAGTTTTATGACATTTGGGGCGTGGCCGAGACGACGGCGAGGGAGTTTTACAATAAAGGATGGAGGGGCTTGGATGATGTGGTGGAGTATGGATGGGATGGGTTGACGAGGGTGCAGCAGATTGGGGTTAAGTATTATGATGAGTTTTTGCTCAAGATACCGAGCAAGGAAGTGGAGGAGATAGGGGAGGTGATATTATCAGAGGCGGATAGGATAGAAAAGGGTTTCGAAATGGTGATTGTGGGGGGTTACAGAAGAGGGAAAAAGGAGTCGGGGGATGTGGATGTCGTGCTTTCGCACCCGGAGGAGAAGGTCACGAGGGGGTTTGTGGAAAAGATTGTTATTGGGCTGGAGAGGAGGGGGTATATTACGCATACTCTGCTGCTTAGCACGGCGAATACGGAGCGGGGACAGGAGCCGGTTGCTTGGAAGGGGGATTCTAGGGTTGCTGGGTCGGGGTTTGATACGCTGGATAAGGCTCTGGTGGTGTGGCAGGATCCGAACTTTACGGGAGAAGAGGGGGGGGAGGAGAAGAAAAACCCGAATCCGCATAGGAGGGTGGATATTATTATTTCGCCTTGGAAGACGGCGGGGTGTGCGGTGCTGGGGTGGACGTCGGGGACGACGTTTCAAAGGGACTTGAGGCGGTATTGCAAGAGGGAAAAGCAACTGAAGTTTGATAGTAGCGGGGTGAGGAGCAGGAAGGATGGGGGGTGGGTTGATTTGGAGAGCGATACTTGTACGGGGGAGCCGGCGCCGGATATGTTGACGGCGGAGAAGAGGGTTTTTGAGGGGTTGGGGTTGGAGTGGAGGGAGCCGTGGGAGAGGTGTACGAATTGATGATGATTTATGTATGTATGAAGTTAATGAGAATTATAACCAAAGCTGGATACTAGGTACCGAGGGAATGGATAGAGTTTTGATTGCGTGATTGTACTAATCGTGTCGCTATACACATGGTCAGTCTTTTGGGAGATGCTGGTTGGTGGCTTGGTGGTGTAAGTCAGATCTCAAGTGCCGGCGCTGACAGGGGGGTTGTCAACTGCCATCCTGCACAACATGCGCCGCTGCCTGCCTTTGTGCGGTTACACCCGCTCCATGGGAGGCCGGCTTTTAATCCCCTTATATCCATTATTGTTACCAGGTATGCAAGCAAATTGTCGGCCGCGGATAGTCACCGACAGCGAGGCTTCACCCATCCCTCCCTCATCGGAAACTTTCCAAAGGGAACAATTGCACCGGCCGGGCGGACTTGCGCCAATCGAGCAATTGAAACACGGACATCGGGCAAAAACGAGCCCCGTTGTGTTGCAATTCATGTGCGCTAGGGCCCTGTTTGATTAGCCAAAAGGGGACAATTTTGGCATTGATGTGGGGTAAAGAGAAGGAGAATCGGTGATGCATTCATGAAGTTTACGTAGCATCTTGTCCTTTGCCTGACGATTGAAGCGGGAACGTGTGTTTGTGTAGCGCGAGGGTTATAAATCCGGGGTGTTTAGTACATGGAGAGTCGTACCACTTGGATGTTTTGGAAGCAAAGAGAATATTCTTTTGGTTTTTGCGTCTCATATAGTGAGTGGTGGTGGTGGCAGGTTTATATCCCCGTCCATTAGCCCTTTCAGCTCCCGCTCTCCAATTCCACATCTCAATTCCAATCCCACCCATAACTCTCTCTCACTCACCTTCAGTACTCACCTCACTCACAACTTTCACTCTCACAACCCCCAACACCAACCACCACAATGGCACCCATCACCCTCACCCTCCCCTCCGACTACGGGTACGTCCTCCTAGCCGCCTCCTCAACCTTCTTCATCAACACCCTCCACGTAGTCCTCACCTCCAAAGCCCGCAAAGCCTCCGGCATCAAATACCCCGTCTCCTACGCCTCCAACGACCTCGCCGAAAAAGACCGCAAGGCCTACCTCTTCAACTGCGCCCAGCGCGCCCACAACAACTTCACCGAGAACCTCACCCCCTTCCTCGGCGCCCTCCTCATTTCAGGCCTTCAGTACCCCAAGTTCGCCGCCAGCGTGGGTGGCGTCTGGGCTTTCGCCAGGGTCCTCTTTGCGTTTGGTTACACCAGCAAGGGTCCCGAGGGGAGGTTGGTGTAAGTTTTTTTTCTTTTCTTCTCATTGTTGCGTAGTTTGGAGATGGGTTGTGTGTACTGACATGATAAAAACAAAAAACAGGGGGGGAGCTCTTGGTTCGCTGTCTGACATTATCCTCAAGCTCACTGCTGCTTATACCGCTGTTGGGTTCGCGCTTCAGTGGTGACTGTATGAGATGTGGGGGTTGCCGTTGATTCATTGGGAGAATTCGTGGTAATGTACAGTTTGGGAAGGAGTGTATAATATGATGTTGAATTTCAAGGCAGTGGATAGGACGTTCTGAAATCTTTGTTGCCGTCTCACAGTGATATATCACAAAACACAAATCCTTTCCGGGTCGTCACCCAGTTGCAATTGACTTGATCATAATGATCTCCAAACTGATACAGAACGCCATTGCATTACAACCATTGCCGACGCCATTAAACTACAAATGCATACATGAATTGCCCGTAGGCCTGACTCGACCACCAACACACCTCCGTGAGCCCTGACCATACATACCAGAATCAACTACAAAGCCTGACTCAAGCCCCAATACCCCTTCTCAAGTTCAAGCCATATATGTAAAGATCACCGGCAGGCCCCCTCACAGCCATCAACACGACCAACGAGATTACCACTGTCCCGCCTTGCCCCAACCGTCATCATCCTTCTCACCAACATCCTTGCCATTCTTCTGCTTGCCCCAGCCATCGTCATCCTCATCAGCCTTGTTGTCATCCTTCTTCTCACCAAACGTCTTTTTGGCCTGGGAAGACACGGTATACACATTCACACCCGCCTGACCCGTCTTCGTATCTACCATGCCAGCTGTGAACTGGCCGAGAAAGTGGCCATAAGTGTCCGACTTGCGGATGAAGCAGCGGGTGCCCTCAGACTCGCAGTGCTGCGCCAAGGCAGCGTTCGTGTCGAACCATTTGGAGCACACTGGGCATTGCACCTGAAAGGAAGTGCTCGGATGAGTGAGGAGATGGTTTCGGAGGCCATTGCCAGTGGGAAAAGTTTTGCTACGAGATACAGTCAGTACAATCCGTCTATAGGATGTGGCAGGCATAAACTAATACGTACGGGCATCTGTCTCTAGGACACTTGTATTTACGTGTCCACTGGACATAGTACTCCTTGGGGTCCCATCTGGAGTTCCGGGGATCGTCTTTGTCATAGACTGGCCTCTTTTGAGGCTCCTGCCAGCCTCGAGCCTGGGCCTGGGCCTGCGCGGGCGTCGAGCGCGCAGGGGCAGGGGCAGGGCCAGAGTAGCTCGGGAACAGCACCTTCATGTCCCCGATCTCACTCTGCTGCTCAGGGTGGTCGCTTCCTGGGCCAGTCAACAAGTCCTCCTTTCCGCCAAGCGACATCATTTGGAAGGCGACAGGATCCGGTTTGTGGGTGTCGTTGACCAGTGGGCGAAGAGAGGAAACGGTGTCGCCCGCGGTCTCATCCTTGGCTATGGAAAGATACTGGGTGTAATGAGCAGGACCCTTGATGCTCCCGGCGCTGAGAGTGCCAGACCTAGACTCATGCCCACCAGGAAGCATCTGGAGCCTCCTGGCAAAGCTCAGGGCTTTCTCTCGCTGTTCGTGGAACTTCTCATTGCTGATCATCTCGCAGAGATTTTTTTCAATGTGGTCGATGAAGCCTCCCAGGCGAACAAAGGTGGTCTTGCAACCAGGGCAAACCAGGTTTTGGTCGATGGGGTGAAACTGCACCTCGGAGTTAGCCAGGAGTCATATCGATGGGGACGAAAACTCTTGCCTGCTTCCGATGTTTCTCAGCAGCCCCAATAGTGTGGAACATCTGCAAACATGTGGCGCTATTGAGAGGCAAAGGTTAGCAGCCAGTAAGAGAAAACAAAAAGCCATGTGACAAACCAGTGATAATGTTTGTTTTGGTTCTTGAACTCCGTGTCCCAGTGCTGGAGGAGAGCTTTCTGGTCATCGAATGAGGCCTTGCAGGCCTCACAGATGAACTTTGGCCCTTTTGGCTTCTCCATGTTGTCTGCCTTGTTCGACAACATGGTGCTGATATGTGGGTGAGTTGTTTCTGTGCTGACCAAGAGAATTGTTGTGGGATGGAAGCTTCCCAGGAAGAAGATGACGAAGAAAAGGGCTGTTTGGGATGCAAGCTTCCCCAGAAGAGGAGGAGGGGGAATAGGATTGTTTTGGGTTGCAAGCATCCCAAGCGGCAGGTGAAAAGTCGAATGCTAAACACCTTGGGCTGGCCAGACGATGAATTTAAAGGGCGGGCATAACCTTCTCGCCAGCAGGCAAGCACTTCCATGGTACCTACGGCACCTTCCATTCTCATTTTTCCTTTGGAGACCGGCAATAGGCAACAGCAGAGGATAGTCGACAATCTGGAAGGAAGGCATGATGCTCCCTTACCTTACCCCAAAGGTTCTTTCTCTAAGGGCAAAGCATTGGATCTGGCAACTGCGGGTAGATTGGACAGTCCCCTCCATCAGGTTAGGATTTTGACTGTTAGCAAACAGACTGTGATGAAAGAACTCATTTGGCTCATGATGTCTATGGGTAAACACCACTGTAAAGCCCATACTTCCCGAGAGACCATTCACGTTTACTCACTTCGTTCTAGCATCCATCTCTTCAGACACTGTGGCCGAGGTGCCGGCCATCGTAAATCAGCTCGATCACAGTATCGGCCGACGTAGCCCCGTCTACCTCACAGTTTGAAAGAGCATTTTCTCTCCTTGCATCACATGGAGCCTTGTAAGCCGGGCCCGTCAGCTACTCAAGCTCTTCTGCGGTTACTTTCACCCATTTGACCAACAACCGCATGAAAGGAGCTATATCAGGAGCAGCAAGACCAGCAAACATGCAAAAATAAACGTCTATCACCAGCGAACAAACATCCCACTCCGTTTGCCTCATCGAAGCTGCAGAGCAGCACCATTTTCTATCCTATCCTCCCGCTTTAGAAGCATGTAGCTAGCCCTGAAATCCTTACTTTCTTTTCATATCCTCCTCGTGATCACAAAGAAAACGGGCATATCCAACTTGTTGACAGTCACAAGATGCTGCTACCTACTCACCAGGTCTTTGCTGGCCACGTCGCCCCCCATACACAAACAACGCCTCAATCCCATGTCTGGCCGTTACGCCTGCGAAGTGCAAGGCTAGATGTAGGTATTCGCAGTCAGTGAAGCCAGCCCTCTTTACCCTTGACCCGGTAGGTATGCCCAAAAAAGGAGCTAGCTGGCTTTGCTGAAGGCGGGCAAGCGGAATCCCAAACCGATCAAAGATCCACAGATCGACGACCAACACGCCCCTTGGACGCCCTACTTTCTGTTGCTCTTCCAGATTCAAGGGTCTAATCAGTGGAACTAGGTACCCGGGCTGCTGTCGACAAAACCGAAGCAATGCACGATGCGCTGTAGCTCTTCAAGGTCGGGTGAGCTGAGAGTGGCAAAAACCCACCCACGCCCACCACGCCCCAAAATATCCATGTGAGCTCTGTATAGGGCAATTGATGGACGTGTTGTCAAAGCTTTGAGCTTCAAACCCCCACATGTTAGCTTTGGACTCCTTGTCAACGGGCAATGCAAGCAAGCTTGCTGACTGCCTCAGGTAAGTATTAATGGACAACCGGGGGTTACTCCGTGGAATATGTACATGAAAGTGAACACCCTGGCCTACCTATCAATGGAGCAACCGGGATGTAATCTGTAGAACGGGTCCAAAAGTGAAGATGCAATCGATTGAAACGTGAAGGAACAACAAAAGAAGAAAGTAAACACCACAATTCGAACCACGTAGTTTATTCCATTCGCCACTTTGGCTTCAATTTCTTCATTTTCTATGCTTATGCAATGTATGTGTGTATGCATGGATTTATGTACATACCTGGCAAAACCGGTCTGTAAGTAACTCCCAAAGCAATCCTACATACGTCAGTCACGAAGTTGGTATCTAAAAACGCCCAAAAGCAAGTGCCCTCCTCCTTTGTCTATCTTGCCCAAACGCAACGTAGGATCCGGATCGCGACCCATCCACAAACACCCCCTTGTTATTCCTCATCATGCCCCCCCAACAACGCCTAGAATGTCTATTTTCCAGTCGCCAGTAAAAGTTGTGTTGTCTCAATGCGATGCACCATGCATGTATGTACAATCATCCCTACAGCTGTGGTTAGGCCAATCCCAGCTCGTGTCCCAGGATTCCTTCAATGTGCAGAAATCACCCCAATGAAACTGCTTCATGGTAGTTGAAACGAAGCAGAGAGAGAGAGGGGCAGGCCAATATCTGTTCTCCGATATTGATTCCAGTGGGTTTGGGGGAGGAGAACTACGAATAATGACGCGGCTCTGCTGTCATTTAACCACCTAGCCTGCTGAAACAGGTTAATACTGTTGGCAATGATATCGGGCAATGCTAAGCTGGCCAGCCTTTTTTCAGTTCGTGCTGAAAATGGAGAGGTGTTGATCAGATATCAACAGTCAAAATGATAAAAACAAATCTCGGCGAGCGGGCATGGCTCCTTTTTAGAGACAATGTGGCTCCGAAATTCGGGCTCGATCACCCGGGTTTGGTATAAGGGGATGAGGCTTAAGATGAAAGTGCTGCTGTTGTGGTGGGTAAGGTGGTGTGCAATCATCTGCAAGGTGAGGTGAGGCGATATCCCGCCGGGCGCTGGCCTGCTAATGTAGGAACGGTTGCCCATGGTCCAGTAGTACGAGTGATATTGGCAAGCTGCAGAACGCCCGACTCAGGTAACTCAATAAAATGGTTGATTGAGAAAGGACATCTCATGATCGTTAACACCAAGGGGTCGAGCGGAACATCGGTTGTAAACAAATACCGAGACGCAGTTGTAGACCGAAGAACAACTAGCGATTCAAGGACGAGGCAAGCATCATCACAATTCCAGTTAGGTCGCCAGATCAACAGACAGCCTGGGACGCTGAGTCGATCTGGACGATAAGCTAGGTAGACGATGAAACGAGAAGATCTTGTCCCTAGCCGGCCAAGAGGTTGTACGATCACATCGACACAACCACAACCCATGGCCAAGAACATGGTTTGGGCCACGAGAACGGCGTGTGGCAATCTTTCCGAAGTAGCCAGGAAAACGGATCAGCAGATCGCATTGCGTGCAGGAACCAAAAGAGAGACCCGAAAAGACTCTGCCGCTCGGTGGCACTTGGGAATGAAATGATACACCTAAGACCGATGAATAATTCCCGCAGTATAGTTTGTCGGTTGAGCTACTGCGAAGCTGATAGGGCTGCAGAGAATCCGTGTCACTGGACCCGTAAATAAGAGCGACGGTGACATAGCGACTAGCATATGGCGTTGAAATGTGCACCCTCCGGCCCGGAATCATCTGGAATAATTGAAATGAAACATACCGCGTGTTTCTCGAGGAGGTGGAATATCGAAAAGCTACTTGAGGGAAAGTTCGTGGTAACTTTGGTGTGAGACGAGGCGAAAAAAGTGAGGCGGGCGAGGTCATATCCAAGGGAGCCAGTAGAATGGCACCTTGACATCCCGTACATGCAATACTGTGCCTTCCACGAGCCTGCAGAAGCATGTCCCTGAATGGCTAGAACGGAGAAAGCGGTGAAGACTAGAATGGAAGCGGTACTGTACTTCGGTAGTGACTTGTTTGAAGCCTCCTTGACCGTAACCACACTTCAACTGACCAACCTCAGCCAAGGAATTTGGTTCAACACAGGCATATAAGGGCAGAACCTGTCCCATAACTTCGACGACGATGATGACAGGAAGCCCAGTTCCTTTTCCCAGCACTATCTTAATTCCCTGCCGCCCAAAATGTCGTCCTCGCCGTCCGCATCGATGAACAGATATTGGATTCCCAACCTTGACATCCACAAGAAGGTCATCACTCAGGAACTTCAGTATTATCTTGGGCCTGATGCAAGCGTGAGGCCTTTTACTCGAGAGGTGTGCAAATGCCCTTCCCAGAAGTTTGCGACAGGCTGACGAGAATAAACCATCAGGGTGAAGATGGTTTCTTGATCACCACACCAGGCCCTTGTTTGTCAGATGTGAGCCGCCGATTGAACACCAGAGCTCCGATCGAGGCCCAAGGTTGACAACCCTCAGGAGCAAATTGACGACATATGCGTCAAGTCGAAACAACTGTGGGAGAAACAGGCAGCAGCACGAGCCGCCGGCAGTTCGAGCAAATCCCTCAAGCGGCCCCTCCACCTTCCAGTGTCCCTCGGAAAGGCGGGCACCAGTGAATCGTCGAGTAGACGGAGAAAGCCCAGAAGTCATCGGGACGACAGGCGATGAAACTGAGCGTGATACCCACTATCGGGCACGAGATATCTTGGTCGAGACTCTATCGGGTGCCTAATGAGGGGACAGGGATCGGTCGCATGGCAGCAACAAGATCAATGGGGAACGTGGGGAAACAAGCCACAAGGGGCGAATGGTGAAGCAAAGTGTCCGAAGTTGGCTGTTGGAGGCGCATGTGCCATATCGATTGTTGTGGTATGGCGGTTGTAGGGTATTTGGTCGACCAGCAATATTGTGCCATCTGGCAATGAATGGAACGGCGTTTTCCTATCTTCGGCGGATAACTGCAGTGCATGATGCGCGTCGGATTCTGCAACCGAGAGAGCTAGCCCAAATTTGAAAGCCTCCACAAATGTCATATTGGAGTATTGCATGTGTCCTTGTGCATTATGGACCCGATGAACATCGCCTGAGACGACGTAGAGAATATGTTGTGACGCTGTTGTGTGGTGTTGCGGCACGTCCAGCGAGATGTTTATGGCAGCCGTGTGGTCGTTCGCACGTCCAATACCCCGGGACCTCCCTTGAGCCAATCCGGGAAAATTGTCATAAGGCAACCGATTTGTGCAGATTCCTAGCTCATTGAGCTCATGCACTGTCGAGCATAAGCAAATAGTGAGCAGAATGGTGCGCTATGCAAGTGTGAAGGCATCCGCACCCGTCATTGCGCGCATTCCGGCCTCAGTTCCGGACAGCGAATTCCCCCTAGACGTAGTCTTACGGCATATGTTGTAGCACATTGTCGGCACCGCCGTCTGATCTTGTTGATCAGTTCCATACTCGCACGAAGAGGGTGACATGTGGCGCGCAATATTCGGAGATGACTGCAATCGTGAGTTCGGGAAATATCACCAAAGTTGCGAGCGCTCAACGTCCACCAACTCCACGATTGAGTTTTTGACAGGGCGGCAAGCTAGGCATTACCCTAACTTTTCTCACGGTCCAATGCCTTCACGGAGGCTTCGTATTTCTGCAAATTGAGGGGGCCGGCCGACCAGAGAAGCATCGCTTGGACCTCGACCACCGGATTTATGTCGCCTAGCTTTCTGCTGTCGGTCGAAGTGACATATCCGATGACATTCACCCATTCGCCAACACGTGTCTGTTCCGCCCCAAGACTTTGCAGGACGAGGTTGACATCGACCGCAGCGAAGGAGAGCTGGCCGTCTTCGGACCCTCGGTACTGTAGGGTCAGAATGCCAGATGCTATTGAATAAGATGTGACACTAATGACCAGTGTTAGCTTACTACTCGGAAACTGATGGTTGTTGAATCGGGCGGAGTCAGAGATTGGGAGACCGTCGACAAGTGGCAGCCCTCCAGTATCAAAACTCACCATCCTAGGAACCTCACTTTGTCACCAACATCCTTTTGAGACAAGGAGGAGAGAAGGCACAGCTGTGACGGAAGCGGACCGAAAGACATGGTGAGGGCACAGAAAAGTGTGTATGTATCATTCTCGAATTAAATTTGGCAAAAAGTTATTTTCCTTTTAATTGCGGGTTCATGCTGAACGGCGAAGGAAACCACGACTGCTCACAGTTGCTTGCCCTCATGCTCCAGATTGATGGGATGAGAGCATTCAGAGAGCTTAGTCATCCACTCACATAAGGGGTCACATGATGCTTGCGGGTAAAGTCCGGGATTAAGTGGCGCCTTGCATCCGCGTGCCGCAATCACCAGTGATCTTGTTGGAATGCCTTGCATCATCAGAAGCAGCTCGATAGGCAGCCTTGTACAGGCAAGACAACTCCTCATCGTGCATTTGTCACTCTCCGCGGCGACAAGCTCTCGTTTTTGACGTTTCAACCAACGGAGCGCTTCCTTCTCAACGTTGGTCCTTGCGCGTTCGTTTGCTTCGTTTCAGGCCCCGTCCCAAGAAAGCGAGGTGCCTGGAGTTAGGCTGTGACCCCGCCAAACGTTGCTGAGGCGTCATCGGCAAACTTGATCACCTGGACCGACCCTCGCTCAACACTCAAACTCAAACCTACTCGTCCACGACCGTACTCGCTCTTGCACCTCCATCGCATCAAGCTTTCCATCACCGATCTTCCGATTTTAGATCTTTAATTCGCGAATATCAGCCATGTCGGGCATCTGGGGCTGGTTCGGTGGTGGAGCCGCGCAGAAGCGGAAAGATACCCCAAAGAATGTCATTCTCGATCTGCGGACGAACCTGGAGATGCTGCAGAAGCGGGAAGCCCACATTCTCCGCCAGATCGAGGAGCAGGACAAAGAGGCGAGGAAGCATGTAAATACTAACAAGACCGGTAAGTCGTCTATCTGCCCCATATGCCCTTATCGCCCAGCTGGCAAGCGCTGACTTGCTCGACGTGATAGCGGCCAAGAATGCCCTGCGACGCAAGAAGGTGTTTGAGGGCAACCTCGAACAGACAATGAACCACATCGGAACCCTAGAAACCCAAATTAACGCCATCGAGTCCGCCAACATCAACAAAGAGACGTTCGAAGCGATGCAGAGAGCTAGCGAGGCTATGAAGACAATACACGGCAAGCTCACGCCCGAGAAGGTGGACGAGGCGATGTACGTGATGATTCTTATTATGCTGTATTACGATTCGGAAGTTAGGAGGTTGATACTGACGGCGGATGCAGGGAGAAACTCCAGGAGCACAACCAGCTCAACGAGGAAATTGCGGCTGCCATTGGCTCAGTCAACATCGGTCAGCAGATCGACGACGGAGAGTTGGATGCAGAACTGGACGAGCTTATGGCGAAGGATCTAGAGGACAAGATGCTCGAAACGGGCACGGTGCACGCAGATCGTCTGCCGAGCGTTGCCACGGGAGAACGTGAGTTGTTCAATATCGAAAGCTTGAAACACGGACTCTGTTTACTAACCACCACTCGCAGTCAAGAACAACAAGGGCAAGGCACCTGCAGTGACCGAAGACGACGAAGAGGCGGAGCTCAGGAAACTGCAGGCCGAGATGGCCATGTAAGTTTCAGGCTTGGCAAGATGACATGCCATCTCGGCACTATATGGCGTGGGGCAGGAATACACGAGGCACCGGCTTTTCTCGATCATCGCATCCGATACACGGGGTATATGCTGTTGTAGCGACGGTGAGCAGCTGATGTTATGCGGTAGGAGGAAGAGAAGGACGCAGGCACGGGGCTTTGCTTTTGATATCATATCATCGTTTACGACGGTCCGCGGAGTTTGGCTTTTCTTTGCGATGATGGCACTGGCGTTTGGAGGTTTACAGGATTTTGATGTAGGTAATGGGAGGGTCGCATAAGAGACATATTTTCAAACAGCACAACCATACGCTCCACACACATACACACAGGTGGAATATCTCTAACGCAAATGCACTGCATAACATGCATTGGAGAGGCTGCATGCATGGAAGCTCTAAATCCTTCACCTTTGGAGATCTTTCCTCTTGCGTTTGGGACCAGTACTGCGCAAGTCTTCCAGCCTCGCGGATTCAGCCTCTCCCCGCGCCAGGCCAAGCGCTTCGTGATGGCAATCTAAACAAAGGCCAGACGATGCCATCACGAGTGCCGGTAGCCCGAGCAAACAAGGATTCCATCACCAACCTAATGCAAGAGACCAGCCTTACCAATGAGGAGTTGTTCTCACCGCTTTTTCGGTATCTTGGCTTTCAACCTGACGGAGGGGTCGCACAAAAGAGACCAAACAATCAACTTTTCTGCGACAGTTCTGGCGGAGGGGTAAATCTGTTGCCACCTTCCCAGCCTTGTCTGGCGGCTTCCAATGCTATTTCTGTGATTTAGCGAATATCAGGCAAGGTCTCAGGTCATCTATAAGCCCAAGGCCGAAGTCAGATCTCAGTGTAACTCTGAAGCGCCGGTGAAGTACCTAAGAGAGTATTGATTAGGGTGATTACCGCGCTGAGCACAACACAGATGAGATTGGATTCTACCGACTCCAACATGATACCAACACTACCCCTAAGGTTTTGGGACAACGGTCGGTGCCCCGCGAAACATTGGAAGTCGTCTTCGGCGATCTTCACAAGCTTGTTTTGGGCGCTAGATGGAGACCATGTTACCGCAGGGAGGTTGGGCTTTTCAATATCGACATGGATGCCCTTGAAGCTATCAAAGCTGAACGCGGGGTCAGTCTTGAGTCTTGAATCAATCAAAGCAATATTGCATGATTTTCGCCCCAGCTTTTCTGTCTCGGTTGATCTGTTACGTGCCAAAGTTTCTGCCAGTCCAGCCATGATTTATCCCAGAATAACACCAGTATCAGCCATGAACGACAGATACCAGCCCTTCTTCTGTCCATTGTGGACGTTTTTCACTTTATTGGAGCACAGACCGAGACGGCCGACGACCCTTGCATCGTAGCCGAGCCGGGATAAAAAGACTGGCCAACCAATTCCAACGTTCCTCGATCAATTGTTAGTGCGGGACATGGACAAGGGTGCCCATGACTAGCTCGCTGCAGTGAACCCTGAAGGTCAACGCCTAACAAAGGTCTCTGTCGCCGTCGACGTTCACCAGCATCGTTGGGTAATTCGATATTTCCCTCATCGTGTAGCCCGTCGAGTTCTTCGATTGCCAGAGAGCCCATTCTTTGAAGCATCAAGTGTAACATTGCGCATGCGAATCAGAAAAGGGAAAAAAATTCTTTGGCTGATGCGCTGGCAGTTGTGGATCCCACACCTACAGAAAAGGGCAAGCCAAGTTCTCCAACCACAAGAGAGGCGGGCCGGCCGCGGCAAGGAAGAGAGAGGGTGCTGCTGCGGTCTTCCACAAGCAGATAACCACGTAGCACGCCAGTGACACCACACCTTTTTTTGCTTTTCACCATCACACCTACGGATAGACCCCTTTGGCTTGGATCTGCAGAAGTTCTAAATACTTGGGGTTCCCCGCGATTTGGCAGGCTGGGGGTTGTCACTGGGACACACTGACGGACGGGAGTGATCCCTCACTCGATTCGGGTTCAGGGACAGGAACGGAACAGAAGGGTCAAGCCGGGAGGATCGGGATGTTTTTGTTTCTGGGTCTGAGTAAAAGGAATGGGTTGTTGAAGCCCAATATCATCCCAATTTGTGTGTTTCTGACCACCTCATTTCATTATCTGGTAGGGACAGGACTTTTTACGGATACCCGAGCTCCAGCAGAGGGGAAGAGGCCGGAGATAGGTATGCAGCTACTGTCTGGACGATGTATGTAATGAGCTGGGGATCCCCCGTGAGATTTGTCCAATTTTTTGGAGGGGAACTTGCGTGATTTGCCTCTTTGTTGCGAGCATTCCGTGATAGTGAAGAGATGGTTGGGAGGTGATAGCTCTCCCGTTTCCCATTCGAGGGAGTAGCATCCATTCGACGTGGCGCCACTGCAGGTCGGTGGGCCAATGTCTGCGGTCCAATGCAGTCACTTGAGCGAAAAGACCAGCCGAATTGACCTCTTGCGTGGGGTTTGGATGGATGGATTTGGGTTTGGATCGTTCCATTCTTGCCAAGACCCAGATGCACCCATCTTTTCACGCACCTGCCTACCCCTCGGCCCCTCATTCTCTGTTTGCACCAGGGTGCTCCCATCAAACGTGAAGGATAAGGTTAAGGCAAGAAATTTGCATTTGCCTTTCAGTATCGGCGAGGCTTTGTTTTCTTCTCCTCTTCCTTGTTGCCCAACAACAAAACCACCAAAAAACAAGTAATTCGAATTCAGTGTCTGTTGTTTACTTTTCTCTCTCTTTCTCTCTCTCTCCCCTCCATCCTCTCGGTCGACAGTCGCAGCCAACCACAGCCCGTGACGCCCGCTTCCCCAACCTAGTCACACACCACCCTCTGCCGACTGTGCATGTACAGCACACAGCATACATTAAGCAACCCCTCCAGAAAGTAGGCCGTCCCCGACATCGTCCACACGGCACACGCAGCACACGAAAGCCCCACCTTTTCTTTGGGCACCCAATCTGCAGCCTTCCGAAACCACGGCGTCCGCCAGAGCCACCGAAGCCAGTCTTCTGCATGGAGAATAATAAGAGAGCCCCTCAGGTCATGTCCGTCGAAATTTCCTCCGACAAGGCAGAGGTAGATGTCCCACAAGTATGAGTCTCCCTCAAGATGTCGAGTTTAGTCCAGCTAGGACAACCCTTCATTGGGCCCAAAGCGACTATGACTATGAACAAGTTCAGTATGCCGACTTTAGCCAAATACAGGAAGCCAAATATGGAGATGTAAAATACCTCCAAGTCTCAGAGTCTGAGTTGGACGACCAGGAGAACGAGGGTGAGTATCTTCTTGACCCAATACTGCCATGACATATGAGCATGTGCTGATACATCTCATGTTAGGCAATGGCGAGTTCACCCATGAGCCAGCCCCCGCAGAATCAGTAGAACCTGCTTCGCCCTCAGAATCATCCGCGACTCTCTCCAAGAACGCCAAGAAGAACAAGAAGAAGGCAGCAAAGAAGAAGGCTGCTAAGGAAGCCGAGAAGGAAGCTGAGCCACAACCCGAAGCCGAACCTGCGCCCACACCAGCCGCGGAGCCGGAGCCGGAGCCGACAACGGAGGCCAAGGAGGAACCCGAGGGGGAGGCGTCGGCTGCCAAGAAGAAGAAGAACAAGAAAAAGAAGAAGAGCAAGGGCAGTGTTGATTCGACACCCGCTCAATCTTCCGATTCTCTCGTCCCAGCTGCCGCCGCTGCTTCCGAAGAAGAGAAGCCCGCCGAGCCAGCACCAGAACCTTCAGAGACTGAGGAGGTGCCCAAGGTTGAGGAAATCAAGGAACGCAGTGTTGAGACACCTGCTGCCGACAGCAAACAAGAGGAGGAGCCCACGGCTGAGGGAATCAGTACGCCAGCTGCTGCTGAGCCTGCCGCTGAGCCTGCCGCTGAGCCTGCCGCTGAGGTGACTGAGACCAAGGAGACCGAAGCCCCTGCTGCTGAAGTCGAGGTCAAGGAGGAGGAAAAGCCCACAGAAGCTGCTACCCCCGCCCCTGAGCCAACACCAATTGAAAAGGCCGAAGATGCTGCGCCTTCAGCACCTGCCCCTGAGACAGAGGCTGCTGAGGAGGCTGCCCCCACACCTGCCGTGGATCCCACGCCAGCAGAGGCTGCCGGTGAAGTGAAGGACGAGCCAGCTGTTGAGGCCAAGTCTGACGATGCCGCGGAAGCGCCCGCCGCCGAGCCTGTGGTCGAAACTGAGGAGTCATATGCTGAAGTCGCGGCGCCAGAAGCTTCTGAGGAGGCCACCCCCGCCGTCATTGACCTTAAGTCTGAGCCTGAGGCAGAGAAGCCCCAAGAAGAGATCAAGGAGGCTCTCGCTCCTGAGGCTGAGGCCCCCGAGGTTGAGGAACCAGCAAAGGAGACCGAGAAGGAAGAGGAGGAATCCGCCCCTGTCGCCGAGACCGCCACTGAGCCTACGCCTGTCGAGCAACCAACACCTGTCGAGGAGGTCAAGCCTGTTGAGACTGAGGAGGCTGCTGAGCCAGAGGTTGTGGCTACTCCTGAGCCTAAGGAGGAACCTGCTACCGAAGCCCAGGAGGAGCCAACAGCTGAGTCCGTTCCTGAGGCGAAGGAGGAGCCATCAGTTGCTGAACCTGTTGCCGAGACTAAGGAGGAGCCTGCTGTTGCTGAACCGGTTGCTGAGGCGAAGGAGGAACCAGCTGTCACCGAGCCTGTCACTGAGTCTAAGGAAGAGCTAGCTGCTGAAGTGACCAAGGATGCTCCTGAGGTCAAGGAGGAGGTTGTTGCCGAGACCAAAGAGGAGGCTACCCCTGAGGTCAAGGAGGACGTCACCCCCGAGACTGAGACAAAAGTAGAGGCTGTCCCCGAGGTGAAGGAAGAGCCAACTCCCGAAGCCAAGGAGGAAGCCGCTGCACCTACTCCTGAAGCCAAGGATGAGCCCGTTGTCGAGGCCAAGGAGCATGCCACTGAGGTTAAGGCTGGAGAGTCTCCCGCGGTTAAGACCGAAGAGCCTGCCGAGGTCAAGATCGAGGAGGTTCCTGAAGTCAAGACTGAGACTGCCCCCGAGGCGAAGAAGGAGGCTGCCCCTGAGGTTAACGAAGAGGTTGCCTCTGAAGTTAAGGAAGAGACCCCTGAGGTTAACGAAGAGATTGCCTCTGAAGTTAAAGATGAGACCCCCGAGGTTAAGGAGGAGGCTTCTTCTGAGGTTGCCGTCGAGGCTACCCCCGAAGTTAAGGAGGACGTCAAGGAGGAGCTTCCTGAAGCTAAGGAGGAAGCTCCCGAGGTCACCCCCGAAGCCAAGGAAGAGACTGCTGTTGAGGCTACCCCCGAAGTCAAGGAAGAAACCGCCGCTGAAGCTGCCACCGAGACCAAGGAAGAAGCTGCTGTCGAGGCTACCCCTGAAGTCAATGAGGAAGCTGTGTCTGAAACCAAGCCAGCAGTTGCCCCTGAGACCAAGGATGAACCAGCTCCCGAAGCCAAGGAGGAGGTTGCTGCCGAGACTAAGGAGGAGCCTACCCCTGAAGCTAAAGACGAGCCTGTCGCCGACGTCGAGCAACCCGCGGCTGAGACCAAGGAGGAGGTCACCCCTGAGGCCAAGACTGAGGCTGTCCCAGAAGCCACGGAAGCCGTACCCGAGGTGAAGGAAGAAACCCCCGAGACCAGGGAGGAAGCTGTTCCTGAACTCAAGACTGAGGATGCTGCCGAGGCTAAGGATGAGCCCGCCACTGAAACCGTCGCTGAGGTAGAGGAAGCTGCCCCTGAGACAAAGGATGAGGTTGTTCCCGAGGCTAAGGATGAGTCTGTCGAGGCCAAGGAAGAGCCAGCTGCTGAAGTCAAGGAAGAGTCCACACCTGAGACCCAGGATGAGCCTGCTGTTGAGGCGAAGGAAGACGCTGCCCCAGAGACTGTTGCTGAATCTAAGGAGGAGCCAATCGCCGAGGTTAAGGAGGCTGTCACTGAGCCTGTTGTTGAGGCGAGGGAGGAATCAGTCTCCGAGACCAAAGAAGAGTTTGCCCCTGAGCCTGTTGTTGAGGCTAAGGAGGAAACTTTTCCCGAGCCAGCCGCCGAGGTTAAGGAGACTGCCCCAGAGTCAGTTGCTGAAACCAAGGAAGAGCCCGCCGCTGAGCCGGCTGCTGAGGCCGAGGAGTCTGTTCCTGAGCCACCTGTTGCTGAGGCTAAGGAGGAACCTGCTGTCGAGGCCAAGGAAGAGCCTAATGTTGAGACCAAGGACGAGCCAGCTGTTGAGACCAAGGATGAGCCAGCGGTCGAAGCTAACGAGGTTCAGGTTGAGGAGTCTGCTCCTGAGCCTGCTACCGAGACCAAGGATGAGCCAGTCCCTGAGGCTAAGGAGGAGCCAGCCGTCGAGGCTAAGGAAGAGTCTGCCCCTGCGCCAGATGTCGAGACGGAGGATGAGCCTATCTCTGACCTTGCTGTGGAGGTGAAGGAAGAAACTGCTGCCGAGCCAACTGCCGCTGAGGAGCCTAAGCAAGAGGAGCCCGAGATTAAGGAGGCTATCTCTGAGATCGGGGAGGAATCTGTTGCTGAGCCAGTTGCTGAGACAGCCGCTGAGACCACAGTCGAAGCCAAGGAGCAGCCTTCCGTTGAAGCTGTCGCTGCTCCTGAGGAGACCGCCGAGGCAGAGCAGGAGCCCACAGTTGAGTAAGTGCATACAATAGTTGTGGTTATCCGTTCTGCTTCTGAGGCTAACAAGGTTTACTAGGGAACCTATCGCCAAGGACGAGGCTTCTGTTTCTGAGGACGAGCCTGTCACAGAGACCAAGGAAGAGCAGCCCGAGCCCGAGACTACTGAGGAGCCTGCCAAACCGGAGGAGGCTAAGGAGGCGGTCGTTGCTGAGCCTGTCATTGAGGAGACTGTTGAACCTGCTGCCGAGCCTGCTGCCGAGCTTGCTGCTGAGACCGCCGTCGAGACTACTCCTGAGAACGCCGACGAACCAGTCGTCGAGGCTGCTGCTGAGGATATCGCCGAGCCTGTCGCTGAGAAGGTTGCCGAACCCGAGGCTGAGAAGGTTGCCGAACCCGAAGCTGAGGAGATCGTTGAACCTGCTGCTGAGACCCTCCCTGAGACTAAGGAGGAGCCCCCTGTCGAGACTGCTGCTGAGCCTACTGCTGAGCCTGTTGCTGAGCCTGTCGAGAAGGCTGCTGAGCCCGCTGTCGAGCCGACCCCAGCCGAAGAGAAGACTGAGGAAGAGCCAGTCGCTGAGTCTGCCCCAGCTGTCGAGGAACCCGTCGTCGAGGCGGCCGAGACTGTTGAGGAGAAGGCCGCTCCTGCTGAAGAGGTCGCGGAGAGCACCCCCGAGGTAAGAAATCCAGCTGCAACCTCGCAACAAACGATGGTGCTGACATATCTTTTTCAGCCTACAACTGAGGCTAAGGTTGAGACCGAGATTGACGCCCCTGCCGCTGTTGAGGAGACTGACAGCGCCGCGGCTTCTGTCGAGAGGGCTATTGTCGAAGAGACTCCCGCACCTGTCGAAGAGGTTGCTCAGGTCGAGCCGACTGAAGAGGTTAGACCTGCACCAGTCGAGGAGGCCAACGCTGAAGTCGCTGAAGAGACCAAGCCTACTACTACCGAAGAGGTCAAGGCTGAAGTTGCCGAGGAGACTCAATCTGAGGCCGTCGAGGAGCCCAAGCCCGCTGCTCCGGAGGTCACACCTGAGACCGTCGAGGAGACCAAGGTCCCCGAACCCGTGGAGGAGGTCAAGGCTGAACCCGCTGAGGAGACCAAGGCTCCTGAGCCTGTCGTGGATGCCAACTCTGAGCCAGTAGAGGAAGCTAAGCCCGAGCCTCCTGTGGAAGCCGAGACTGAAGCTGTCGAAGAGGTCAAGGTTGAAGCCGTTGAAGAGCCCAAGGCCGAGCCAACCGAAGAGGTCAACGTTGTTGAACCGGTCGAGGAAGTCAAGGCCCCAGTTCCGGAGGTCGAGGCGCCCAAGGAAGAGTCCCAACCTGAGCCGGTGGCCGAATCCGCCAAGGGACAGACCGAGGAGCCCGCGACTGAGAGATCACTTGTTGTCGAGGCACCCACCGAGGCCCCCAAGGAGGTCATTGCCGAAGCTATTGTCGAGGCCCCTGTCGAAGCTCCCAAGGAAACCGACGTTGAACCCATTGTCGCGGCGTCTAGATCACTCCCCGAGACCGTCGAGAAGGCGGAGCAAGAGGAGAGTAAGGACACTGTTGGGCCAATCCCCAGTGAGAAGAAGGATGAGAAGGCTTCAGGTGAGGAACACCCAATCCCAGTATTGCTTGATACCCCCGGTGGCATGGCAGGAGAGGAGATTTCAGAATGCATTTCGGAGCCAAAGGACACGGACACGGACTTGCGACAATCGGATACCCATGATACCCCCATTACCCTTGATACCCCTAATACCCAGGACGCGAGTGCGGCTATTTCTTCTGTTGACAACAATGATACCCCTAATATCGATAATTCCACTGGCGAAAAGGAGGTTGTCCCAGAGACGACCGATGAGGCAGAAGTCACGGTGGACGACAAGGAGGCTGTCAAGACAGTGGAAGAGGACAAGTCTGATATCACTCCATCGGACGAGGAACCGGCGGCAGCGGAGTCCAAGGAACCGGAGTCTTCGATTCAGGAGCCCGAGGCCAAGAACGACAAACCAGAGACTGAGGCAGCCCCCGAACCTGCAACCACCCACGCGGAGACGCTGCCAGTTGTCGAGGCCGAGCCTATTGTGGAGAGCACCCAGATCGAAGAACCGGCCCAGCCAGAGGAGAAGACACCATCCGCTGACGTTGAAGAAGCCCCGGAAGAACCCCCCTCTGTGCCCAAGGAGCCCACTGAAGACTCCTCTCCTGTCGTCACTGATGATGCTAGCATTACTGTGGAGGAAGCCACTCAGCAGCCTGAGGAGAAGGTTGCGCCTGTATCCACTGAAGAGAGCCAGGTAACTGCCTCTGAGGAGAAAGTGGAGCAGCCCATCATCGAACAGTCTAGCACCGAAACCCCTGCCGTTCAAGAAGCCGTCGATATCACCAGTACCCCAGCAGTTGAGGAGAAGTTGGTGGTAGAGGAAGTTGCAGTTCCGGAGGTGAAGGAGGATGCTCCTGAGGTCGAGTCTGCGGTGAAGACTGAAGGGGTTGAGCCTGTTGTTGAAGTCTCAGATGCCAAGGTTGTCCAGTCCGTCGACGATGATGTTCAAACCGAAAACGACGAATCCGATAGCTCGGTTGCTGCTATTGCGGCTGTTGCTGGCATCGCCTCTGCTGCTGCCGTTGCTGCTACCGCCGCCTCGATCGAGGAGTCCGTCGCTGTCGAGAAGGCTGTGGTTGATGAGCCTGAAGTATCAGAGAAGCCTGTTGTCGCTGAGGAGCCGATCAAAGTTGACGAGCCTGTTGCCGATAAGTCTGTTATTGCCGATGAACCTGCCACCGCCGAGGAGATTGCCGTTGCCGCTGCCGAAGAACCTACCCAGACTGACAAGCCCATTAGTGTCAGCGAACCGCGCAGCATTCAAGAGCCGCCCGTCCCTGTCGATGAGGAACCTGCTGATGCTGAGCACGTCGTTTTTGCTGCTGTTCTTCCTGCGGAGAACCCAGCCGAGTCTGTGGAGTCATCTGTTGACACCACTGCAGTCGTGGCTGAAAACGAGACGCCCGTAGTCGTCTCGGCCCAGGAACCGGAGCAAACCTCTGACGCAGCCTCTGAGGACTTTGTCCTGATCGAAGCAGAATCCATCCCCAAGGAGGTAACCGAAGACGAAGCTGTTCTCATCGATCAATCCATTGCCTCGCTCAAGCAGGCCGCCCGCGAAGTCGAACCAGAGACCCCGGCAGCTGTCGAGGAGAAGTCCGTCAACGAGACAGTTGCGGAGCCTGTTGTCGAAGTAGCTGTCCAGCAAACCGCCGAACCCGATGTCGAGTCTAACACCATGTCCGACGCCGCTAGGGAGGTTTCTGTGGCCGACTTTGCCATTCCTGTCGCTGCGGCTGCCGGGGCTGTTGCCCTCGGAGCTGCTGCCGTTGAAGCGATCAAGGAGGAGTCCCCAGCTGCGGAACGCTCGCTTCCCAAGTCTTTGGAGCAGGTTGAGCGCGATGACATTGTGTCCGACTACGATCCCAGAGCTACAAACCTCTCCTTCGGCACACAGTCAACTTACCCACTGCCAACTGATACATCATTTACCTTGCCGACTGACACAACCTACACATTGCCAACTGACACATCATTCTCGCTGCCCACCGAAAAGACTGCTTCCGAGTCTCTCACCAGGGGTCTGACTTCGACGGATGAGTCGAAGGAGGAAGAAACCTCTGCTGGCAAGTCTTATACTAAGGAACTTGCCATTGGTGCAGGTGTTGTAGGTGCTTTGGGTGCCGCCACCGCCGTGGCTGCTCCCACACTTTCGGATAAGCAATCGAGTGATGCCGTGAAGCGTCTGGAGGAGTACGCAGCCGTATTCGATGACGAAACCACGGACAAGGTTTCCACCCGCGCTCTTCCCCAAGATGCCGCCAAGCAAGAGGTCAAGACCACGCCAATCGAGTCTTCTGAGGTTGTGAGCGAGACCGTTCCGCTCTCCGAATCCTTCCACATTGTGGACAAGAAGGACACGTCGAGCCAAGAGGTGGCGAGGGGTGGTGTAGAGTCGAAGAGTGATGGTGAGGAATTTGTTGCCGCGCGGCCTGCTGTTATTGCTGTTACTTCTGCTGGTCCCAAGGAAACGATCACTGACGATGCCATTCTTACCACTCAAAGGTCAACAATCCAAGGAACCCGAGGACCCGACGGACCTATCGATGGTAAATCCCAAGGAGAAGAAGTCATTGTTGACTTCCGTGTACCCACCCCTGCTCTTATTCTTCCTGACCTCGATGACCCTGTGGCTCGCGAGTTAGGCCGGATGCGCAGCTTGCGCCGGCAGCGCAGAAACACGATCAAGCAGGCCGAAGAGATGGTGGCAGCCGCCGTCGTCCTATACGCCACAGCCGAGGTTCTGAGCCCGCCAGGAAGTCCGACACGCGAAAGTCCAGGAGCCGATGTCCTTGGTTTAACCGAAATGCATTCTGATGTGAAGGGGAAAGGGAAAGAGGTGGAAGGGTTGGCCGATGGAGAGAGGGGGAGACGCAGATCGAGGGATGAGCAAGAAGTTCCTGCTTCCGTGACTGACCTCTCAGCAGACAAAGACAGGTCGAGGACTGATGAAGGCAGGAGAAGACGTCGTAGCCATCACTCGAGCCGCTCTTACCGTGATCTCGACAGCCGTGACCGTGACTTCGGTGACGTTCACGACGGCCGAGATTTGAGCAAGGACGGCTCGCGGCACTCCCACTCTCACCGCCGCCGATCTGAGAGCTACACTTCGTCTCGTTCTCTTGGCGCTGATGAACGCCCTCGCACTCCTCCCGGACAAGACATCAGCTATCCTGAGCACAGAAGCCCTCGGAAACAACGTACACCCGAGGAGCAGGCTGCTCACGACAAGCGAAAGGAGGAGCGTCGCCGTCTCCGTGAACTCGAGAGGGCCAAGGACGATGTGCCCGCCTCTCCCACCTCGCCAGCCAAAGAAGACAGAGTCAAGGAGAGATCGGCGCCGCGTCAGCGATCGGAGCGTGATCTTTCAGAGAGAGACCGGTCTGATCGTGACCGTGCTGAACGCCCTGAGCGGTCTTCGGAGCATCGCCGTCGCCGCCACAGTCACAGCCGCACCAGCGTCGAATTCAAGGATGTGCCATCTTCCAGCAGGAAGACGGAGCCCGTCTTGAATTCCAGAGAGGGAGTGCCCATGCCGCCCTCAGCCTCGAGAACTTTCCCACCCGAACTCAAGCGCTCCAGCACCACTCGCAGCTCCAGGGCTCGCCGGTCCGAGAGATCAGAGCGGTCAGAGCGGTCAGATGACCGGCTGGCTCGCGACGACGATTTCAGGCCCAGCAGCCGGGAGCACCGCGAGCACAGAGTGCGCAGGTCTGAGGACCGGGTTGGTCGCGAGGAGGAGCAGCCACGACCTAGGAGCAGCAAGCGATCGACGGCGGATGTGCTCGAGAACAAGGACTCGGTCGCATCTGTTGGCGAGGCTTCTATCGGCAAGGGTGCTGGCTCAATTAGCAGCACTGGCGAACTGGAGTCTGCGAGTCATCGAGCAAAGAGGCAGGAGAAGCGAGACAAGGTGCGAGAGAGCGAGACGAAGGAGAAGGGCGGTATCCGGGCTGCTTTCAAGCGGCTCTTTACCAGTGGTGGCAACTAAGTTTGCGATAGATGGGCGGAACACAACACTGAAGAATGCATGAGGTTTACGAGGACATGACCGTTTTCTTTTTCTCTTTTTCTTTCTCTCTTCAATTCTAACGACGATGGACGATGGATTTGATGACGAAGGTTGATGATGGAAATGACTGGGTTATGTACTACTTGGTATTTGGCTGTGAGGGATTTGTACTGGTGGAGGAGGGGGATTTGAATGGATCTGGGCGGTTACGACAGCTTGCTTGATTGATGAGATGAGAATGTGTTTCGGTTTCTGTTGCTGTTTGGGGAGGATTTCAGAGATTTTGTTTCGGGTTTTCTATGAGCTGCTATTATCAGAATAAGAAAGCTTGTAGGTTATGACTTTTTATGTATGCGATATGAGAATTTTACTATCTCTTCATTCATGAGATGAGCTTTTGACCTGGGTTGGTGAATGAATGTAATTCTGAGATGAGATGGTACATGTGGTGTGTGTATGTGTGTGTTTAAGATGATTTCTCGTACATGAGAAGTCGGGCTGTTCTCTACAGTCACCATGAACTAGCTCTTCGGACAGTGCCAACCTGTTTCAACTGCTATTATGAGTGACTTGAGAATCCGTGTTTCAGTTATGTGTTGTGTGATTTCTGTTTTTAATCATTCCAAAATCTTCATTTCTTCTTGATCGTTTGACTCTTTCTTCTCACGGTGAAAAATCATGCAGACTGTTGTAGCCCATTAGTAACTAAGTTACATAAAATCACTCCTCCTTCTTCTCCCCAGCAGCCTCTCCAGCCTCTCCAGTCCCAGCAGCAGCAGGGGGGATCAACCCCCTCAAGCTCAAATCATACACCACATCTTCAACCTTTTTCACGGCGTACTTGATACTATCCACCCTCTTGCGGAGGATGTCGTTCTTGAGGTTGAGGACCTGGAACCCAGCATGGAGGTCCTTGATGAAGGTGGAGATTTCGACGGCGAGGGAGGTGTCGCCTAGGGTGACGGAGTTCATGGCCAGGCGGGAGAGGTCGTCGATTATGGAGACGAGGGCGAGGAGGTATTCTTCTGTGGTGATGTGGAAGGCGTCGTGATTGGGGGGGAGGTTGAGTGGGACGGAGTAAAAGGTGGAGAGGGAGGAGGGGGTGAGGAGGGGGTGGGTGGGGGAGGAGAGCCAGGTGTAGAGGAGGACGGTGGAGAGGGAGTCTTGGAGGGGGCGGGTCCATTTTTGGTTGTATCTACTGGGGGTTAGTATGGGGAGAGATAAAGAGGGGGGGGGGGGGGGAAGGTATGGTGATGGGGGTTTATAAAGGGGAGGAAGGGGACGTACTTGTAGTAAGGGTACTGAGAGGCGAAGGCGGAGAGCTTGGAGACGGTGGCGACTTGGGATTTGATGGAGGATTCTACTTGGGGGAGGAGGGTTGGGTCTGTTTGTGAAATTTTGTTAGAAAAATACCAATCATGGAAATGAGATGGGTGGTGGTGAGTGACAAAAAAAAACATACACTTTGACCGCGGGGTTGAGTGAATCCTTGACAGCAGGCCCTGCGTGAAGGAGACGTGCTGGTGGAGCTCGTCGACGATTTGCTCGAGCTCCTTGCGGACGGTGGTGTCCTCTTCGATCTTGGACTTGATCTGGTCGAAGAGGGAGGGGTCGATCATGGGGGGCATTTTGACGGTGGTTGTTTCAAAGAGTGTGTGTTGTGAGAGAGTGGTGGTGAGTGAGGTGAGGTTGGGTGTCAAAGGTGCAAACACAGTTCGATTTTTGAGATGTCCACACCACACACTGGCTGCAGGGTCGGACAGTCGGTCAAATGTTTGATGGAGATTGATTTCGGCGAGGCTTGGAAATGATGCCAAACTGCGGTCAGATTTGGTTCGAGATTGGAAGGTGCGATTTCAATATGGCAGGCAAAATTTCACTTGATGGAATGGAAGTCGCAGCGCTTGTCACGGATCATCATCGGCAGGCAACAGGGTCGATTGAGGATGATAAATTTGGCCGCCATAAAGCGACTCTGGTAGCAATTCAACTATCAAGAATGGGTGGGCCAGCACAATTGGAGAGAAACAAGCTTCTTCCTCACATCTCGGGATACCCAAGACTGCAATGAAAAAGATGGTTCGCGTCGCCTGGAGGCAGTGTAATACCAGGGACACTGTGGCCGACGATCATGGGCAAGCCCAGAGGAAAGTCAGCCGGTGGACAAAAATTAGGATAATCACGATTCTACTCCGTAGAGTAGTTTCAGAGATTAAACTGAAAAGAACAGATACTACACTTGATCTAAGCCAAAAGGCAAAGAGAGCTAAAGAAGAAAAAGAGAAACCGAGTAAAGGTGGGAGGGAGGCCGAGAATATATACTGGGGAGTGATTGGTCTGTGCACGCCTGCAAATTCTCCAGTGGTGTAAATTGTCTGTGCGCAAGCAGGAAAGAGCCCCACTGCGTCCTCACGTGCTAGCTAGCGTGTTCGAGTGCAGCTTGGCAGGCGTAATCTCAGGGTTCGGGTTTGGAGCTTCGTTGTCGACCTTCCTGTTCAGGGATCCTGTATCAGTATCATCCTGCGCGCAAATGTTGTCCTCTTTTTTGTCCTCGAGCGTCACAACACCAATCAATGCCTCTGGTAGACCCAATAACCATGGCTTCGGCAGTCAGCAAGAAGGGGGCTTCATCTCAAACCGCCACAATCGAACCGAGTACTTCCCCTACCGCCGAGACGTATAACCTCCTTCCAGTATCAATCAACCAGACACCTCTCGCCCAGACCCTCCGCCATGCCCAACCTCTTTTATTGTCAGGCGTCCTCGCCCTAGGGTTCTCCTCGTTGGTGAAAGACCCAGTAGCGGCCATGTCCTCAACAACGTTGCCCCTGACGGCCGCGCTCCAGGCCGCCTATGCCGTCATCTGCCTTCCCGTCGCTGGGCGCGGTAGCAGCGCTCCCACCAAGAAGGCAAAACCACGGCCGGGCGAGAAGCCTACCAAGAAGAAGGCCGGAGAGGGAGGGAATAATGCTTATGTTGTAAGTTCCTGTTGGCCGTTCCTGCTCAAGGACATTAGCACTGACTATGGTTATGACACAGCTCGCCGTCCTCTCTTTGCTTATCACAGCTCTCGTTACCCCTTTCATCTACGTCGCTATGATCCTGTTCGGCGCACCTCTTCTCACCCACGGCTCCCACACACTCCTTTGCGCCGCCCACCTGTCTCTGCTGGGTCTCTTCCCGCTCTTTTACGTCCACGGAGTCGATGCTAGTGCTTGGGCTGCCGTTGGTGGGTTCAGAGCGCCCTTGGACGAAACATTTGGTGGTCTTGTAGGCGCGCTGGTTGGTGCCTGGTTGGGTGCCGTCCCTATTCCTCTGGACTGGGACAGAGAGTGGCAGCGGTGGCCAGTGACGATTCTGGCTGGCATCTACGGCGGCTATGTGTTGGGCAAGGTCATTGGTGGTACAGTTGCTTGGGGGAAGAAATTCTAAGCTGGATACCTGATGCAACACGGGGAAAAGAGGGAATGATTATGTGGGAGGCAACGTGTGTTTGATACCCTTGGAGTTGCGAGCTGAATTGGTGTTTCGGCCGTGTACATTATTACACCTGGGGGCTAGGAGGAAGATCATTGTAAATACTAATAACGGTAGCTCAATACCTACCAAAATACCTCGAAGATTACAGATTGGCGTCTTTTGAGCTTCAACATCATCTGTCGCAAGGGTGAAAATACTGCCAAGACCGACCTGGAAGCTCCTTGCCTGCTGGCGCAAGACTCGAAGCTCCCCTGTCCCCGATGCCGCAATGTGGGGTGTCCAGCTTCCCGACATTCTTCTGCGCCAAAGCCCACACACCAAGATGACTCCAACACCACGGCACCACGCTCCTTTATAACCCTCCCGTGGGCGTCCTCGAGACTTTTCTTTCTTTTCTCGAGTCCTTTTCTGTCTGTCCCCTCCAATTGACCGCCAAAATGACCAAACCCATCCTCCTAGCACCCCCTCCGAACCCGGAGCTACCGCTCCAACCCGTCCCCTCCACAACCACATCACCACCAAAACAAACCGAAGCCAAACACTACAAAGGCTTCGTCGCCGGCGTTTTTTCCGGGATTGCCAAACTCGCCGGTACTTCCCTCCTCCCTCCCCCCCCCCCCCCCCCCCTTTTCTTTTCATTTTTATCCCCCCTCTCTAACCCTCCTCCTCTTGTATAGTCGGTCACCCCTTCGACACCCTCAAAGTCCGCCTCCAAACCTCCCCCCCAACCCGCTTCACCGGCCCCCTCGCCTGTCTAACCTCCACCCTCCGCAACGAGGGCATCACCGGCCTCTACAAAGGCGCCACCCCCCCCTAGTAGGATGGATGTTCATGGACAGCGTCATGCTCGGCTCCCTCACCTTCTACCGCCGCCTCATCCACGACAACTTTTTCCCCGGCTATCACAACCCATCCGACCCCCACCTCCCCCCAAACACCATCCGTTTACCAACCTACGCCCACGGTCTGGCAGGGATCCTCTCCGGCGCCACAGTCTCCTTCGTCGCCGCGCCCGTAGAGCACATCAAAGCCCGCCTCCAAATCCAATACTCCTCCCACAAGTCCTCCCGGTTCTACTCCGGTCCCGTTGACGCTCTCCACAAAATCTACAAACATCACGGGATAAGAGGTATCTACCACGGTTTGGGCGCAACCCTCATTTTCAGGGGGTGCTTCTTTTTCTGGTGGGGGTCGTACGACGTTTTCTCGAGGTGGATGAGGAATCACACGTCGTGGTCGGCGCCGGTGATTAATTTCTGGGCGGGGGGGTTGTCGGCGCAGGTGTTTTGGGTCATGTCGTATCCGAGTGATGTGGTGAAGCAAAGGATCATGACTGACCCTTTGGGAGGGGGGTTAAATGATGGACAGCCGAGGTTTAAGAGGTGGAAGGATGCCGCGAGGGCGGTGTATAGAGAGAATGGACCGAGGGGGTACTGGAGGGGGTTCTTGCCTTGTTTTTTGAGGGCGTTTCCTGCAAATGCGATGGCGCTGGTGGCGTTTGAGGGGGTTATGAGGGCGCTTCCTGAGTGAGATTATACTTGAGGGATGGGGAGGGACGGGGGGGGAAAGGGAGGGGGAAGATAGATTTCATTACGTTTGTCACTTGCATAGATTATACCCAGACAGACGGAGGGAAAGGGGAAGGTGTTGGATAATATGTATTATACCCCGGGGGAATGGAACAGGTAGACGTACATGACAGTTTCTCAAAAATATGGAGAGAACACATTGTACACATATATACACTGTTCAGCATGTCCTCAACAACATACACATATCACAGCAGCGAGAGGGACACAAAGGTAGTGTTTTTGGCCAGAACGCCTGGCCGCGCAACGGCGGCGTTGTCACTTTTTCATTGACCCCGGTTTCCCCCCGCTATGCACAACCAATTATCCCTTTTGTGGTATCTCTTGTTTACCAGATTTTTGTTTTCCTTTACGGAAAAAAAAAAGATCCTCCTCACTCAACAGATAGGCCGGTAGTTTACTCGTCATCCTCCTCCTCGGCGTCGTTGACGACGTTGAAGAACTTGAGCTCGTAAACACCCTTGGAGGTGGAGACGACGCGGAGCCAGTCACGGAGCTGCATCTTCTTGAGGAACTTCTTGGTCCTGTTGTTCGCAAAACAAAAAACCGTCAGCATACATGTTGTGGCCAGGCAATAGTTTGTTGGGAAGAGGGGTTATACGTACAGGTACTTGAGGTAACGGCCAGAGAGCTCATTGTGGGCAATGATCTCAATCTTGCCGTCGCCGACCTGGGAGATCTTGATGGTCTCGCCAAGGTTGCCGACGCGGCCCTCGACCTTGATCTTCTCGTTCAAGAACTTCTCAAAGGCCGAGACATCGAAAATCTTGTCCGAGGCGGGCTGCTGAGCGTTGATGACGAACTTCTTGGTGACCTTGGGGCCCTTGGCCTTGGTGGACTTCTTCTGTAATTTTCCAAAAAAGAAAGACTTAGCCTACTGCTTCACGCCATGATCCGTTTTGCACAACCACCAGATGTCATGACATCTAGTAGGCTGATTGGACTGGGCCAACAGCAAAGCGATGGTCATTTCAGGTGGTGGTGATGTTGGTGATGGTGATAATACGTACAGCGATGGGAGCCATTGCGATTGTCTGTTGAGTGATTTATAAAAATCGACAAGAGATTGACTGAGAGACAGGGAGGAGAACGCAAAGAGGTCGATATCCTGCGCCTTGGGTTGTGGTGGTTTAAAAAAAAAGAGCGGTTGGGAGGGGTGGACGTTGCGACTGCGGACGGTGGGGAGAAAAATCGCTGGAAAGAATTTCGACAAATTGTGGCCTGCGGAAAAAATTAGGGCTCCGCACTAGTGGGTGTGGGGTAGCTTCCTGTGGCTTGTCCCGGGCCCGTTCTAAGCTTCGGAACGGAGAGCCGCTGTTGCCCCACTTTCCGGCCCAGCACTGGGCACTTGACGGCAGCAGGTTCGGAGCTGTCGATGCATCTCTGGTTTGTCGCATTTGCGGTTGGAATACTGTTAACTTTCACAGCACATCTCACGCCAAGCCGTCAAAAAGAAATAATCGAAAAGAGCAAAAATTAATGCTTCGACGTGGGCCTGATTCGAACAGACGCTCCCGAAGGAACAAGATTTCTAGTCTTGCGCATTAGACCACTCTGCCACCACGCCTGCTAATTGATGGGAAATTTGTAACGATTTCGACTCTGTGTAGCTATCACCCCGCATTCGATGTCTCGGTTTCGAGGTGGAATAGGGGAATATCCCCATCCACCAATTCCTTTAAGATCTCTCTCTCCCTTTCATTCTAATAATCAGAGGAACATCATACCCACTCATGGCATCGTCTTTTCTCTCTTCCAGGATGATTGTTAACTAGATAAATTGACACAGACACATGCCCACCTCCCCTCCCCCTCCCCTATGAACTTGAGTATCCTCTATTTTCTCTTCAATTGTGTTCTTTATCTCTTGTCAAGTCCCTCCCTGCGTCCCACTTCATTGTTACCCGTTCTGGTACGTCGGGTCAGGTCCGGAGAAGGCCATGCATGTACGAAAAAGAGTGGTGATGTCAACGACCCTTTATCCTTTGTTAACCCCCGAAATCCATACATATTGTGAGCTATTTACCAGCACTCGGTAAAGAGAGAGCAACATAGTCAATGTCAGCTTGATAAGGTGGTGAAACAATCAGGGGTAATCCCATCTCGGTTGTCAAGTTGGAGGTTTTGTGTATCTACAGAAGTAGCATATACATACACATCTTCAGAAAGTTCTCCCCCGGCTCGCGAGTTCCCACCTGTGATACCTCGACGGGAGCCGGTGAGAGTTGTACAATTCACATGATGACAAGAACGTAGGCATAGTTGCTTAGAAACAAAAAGCAAACAGCAGCGTGAGCCGCCTTTGATGGTATAAATGATGCTATGCTCCCTAGCCAGCCACAAGTTTGGTAACCACTCCCATCCGAATAAATTTGCAAACTGACCCTCCCTGCTCCTTGTGGTATAAATATGTCCATGAAATGCTCCCTCTCCCAGAAAAAATTGTTAAGAGATTTGATATTGATGATGTCCGTAACCCCCTCGAATGGTAATGAGACCGATGCTGATGCTTGTCTGCCCTGAGTGAGAACGCCCGAATCCCGACCCTGTAGATACCTGTAGATAATGATGCATGTGAACCTCCGAGATGCTGAATGAGCTCGAGTAGGAAATAAGAAACTTGAAACGAGAAGATTGGCTGTCTGGCAGCAAAGAAATGAAGAGATCAAACTCCCAGAGAAAGCGACCCTTCGTAGCGTAGAACCCTCAGCGGCGTCCGTAGATATCCTCTGCCCACGCCCTTCCTTGCCTGATACCCTGTGCACATCTGTTGATCCATAGCCTTGCTCCAGCTGTGCAGTCATACCTTCGCAAATTATCCTCCCGTAATCATCAAAGCAACCAAGCCCATAGACACACATCAGGAAATGTACCAGAAAATATGAAACAGAGCAAAAGCAACCATCATCAAAACCACCCAGTTGTTTTGTCTTCTTTGACTTTGCTCTTTCTTATTCCTTCTATTTAAACGACACCCACCCGCCCACCAAACCCCACCACAAAGCGCCGAGTAAAGTATCATATTGTCATATATGCCCTTTCCATTTCCCTTTCCCTTTCCCTATCTTCCAAATGCGTTGGTATCATGCTTGGTATCAAAAGAAAAAAAAAGAAGAAAAACAAGTAAATAACTCCCGCATGTCCCCTTTTTTCCGTCTCCAGGACATCATCAAATGTGTGGCAAACGGGTCTTTGTTTACACACAAACATGCAAATATTCCTCCTGTTCCCCGCACCCTTTGTCCCCGTACTTGCCCCCCCCAAGTTCCCTTGCCCAAAAGTTGATATGTAAACTTCCTCCTCCAGGGGGAAACACACAAGAAGCCAAAGGTTAAAAAAAAACAATGCCTCCCCAATCCCAACCGATGGACACCTAAGTGTTGGTACGCCAGTTATCCATGATACATGACATGAGCCCGGGTATTTCATAGTAGATTCAACAAGAACAAAAACAAAGATGTGTGAAAATGATGAAAAACGACGGCTCGGTACCGCCCAGATAACTGTACCAAAAGGGAAAGCCGTTCAAATCTGCTGTTGATACAAGTAAAGTCCAGCTTTTGTTGTTGTTGAGAGGAGGCGATGGACTGGGGCCTTCAGGAGCGACCGCTATCCATGCTTGACTTGGGGCTCGTGTTGGATTGGTTGAAGACGTTCCTGCCGATGTTCTTGAGCCTGTTTCCGTTCTTGGGGGCCTCTTCCTGATAGTCGGCCATGAACACCTCGACGGGACCTTTGCGAATCTTAACAAAGAGAGTTGAGAACAGGAATTGCTCTCCGGTTGAGTTCAGGAGCGGGATGGTTCGGTAGCCTTGCTTCAAATTGGAAAGCTTGACAGTGTAGGTCGCCAGAGGGGTAGCCTTGTCGTTGTAGCCCTTGGATTCGGCCTGTTTGACCTTGAAACGCACGAAAATCAAGTCTGGGTACTTGGTGGTGAGATCGAACGAGCAGGACATGTTGAACTCGGGGTTGAAACCATTGTCGCGAACAAACTTGGAGCGATAGGTACGCTTCGACTCTTCGACGGTGACGTTGGAGACGGCATTATTCTTGTTTCTCTTGTCATCGGCGAGGAATACCTCAACCTCGATGTATGGGTCCAGCGTCCGTTTATCCCCGAGGTTGATCGGCCTCATTAGTTGTTGAGCTGAGATCACATCGATGTCGAAGGCAATCCTCTTGCGCGGTCGCTTACCCAGACATTCATCGGCAGTCAAGTTGGGCATGACCTGAATTTGTCGCCCCTCCAGCGGCTTCAGGACGTAGCCGGACTGATCTGTCCCGCCGGCAAACATGGCTTGGTTCAACTGCATGCCGAGATCAAATGTTTGCCAGTTGAGTGCTGCCATCTGAACTCCACGCTTCCAGTAGATCAAGGGGTCGAAGTTGCTGGACGTGATGCGGCCACCATTGGGGTAAACCCGCATCAAGTGCCGCATGTTGTGCCGGTAGAGCGCTCTCTTTGATGGGCCAGGTTGGTTCTTCTCCGCAAACGTCTTTTCTTTAAACGAGAAGATGTGGTTGAACGACTTGGCCTCGTGAGTGTCGAAACCTTCGAATTGGATGCCAACACAGTAGACGCCGAGCTCGCCGAGCACCGGGTTGATCTTGCTGTTGACCGTCTTTTTCGCCGAGTCCTTTTCACTTTCGCTGTCGCACTCACTGGGGCTGTTGCTGGGCGTCTCGTGAACCTTGCCCTCGGTAATGGTGTTGATGCGGTTGGTGCGGGCCATCGCTGTCGGGCTCAAAAGAGGGCTGGCTGGTACCGGTCCGTTGTCGGGGAGCGCCCGCTGATATGGGGAAGGCATGCTGTTGCCACGTCTTCGGCCAAGTCGTTCAACCGGATCAGGTTGTTGCGGCTTCTTCACCTTGATGAGGATACGGTCCAACAGATCGGAAGGGGCTGGGAGGCGATCGGTGTATGCCTCGAGCGGCTTCCGCACCAGCTTGTCGCCAAAGATCTCAATCATGATCTTGGCCATATTGGCCTGCGTTGCCTGGCTGCACCGCACCTCCAGGGAGATCCAGAGCGGGAATCGAGACTTGACGAAGGCGTATTTGTTGATGGTCTTGATGACCTCAACGAAAGAAATGCGCGTGGTCATGGTATGGCCATGCGAAACGACGGGCTGATCATCCGCGCCATCCCAGCAATCGACCTCGACGCAGCGGCAACCTCCCATCAGTGCAGAGATGTAACCCTCCACGCTAGAGGTTCCGGCTACTTGCCGACCAAGCAAGTAGGTATTGTGCGAGCTGGAAATGTAGTACTCGTTGATTGGTCGATCCAAGTCGTACTTTTGAGGTGCTTTGGGGATGACCACGTTGGAGGGGGACGCGAGATAGCTGGCAAACGCGGCCTCGGACATGAATAGATCTGATTCACCTGGCATCAAGACCGGTTGTGACTCGACATCCTTTGCTTTGCCCCTGCGCGCGAAGCGTGCAAATGTGGCCTCCCAATTCTCCAAGTCCTCATCGATATTTTCACACTGCACAAGCCGCAGGAACTGGAGGAACTCGTCCTTGGTCATGCCACTCTCGTGGTTCGCAGTATGTTCTCGATACACACGGCGAATATCCTCCCTCGTCTTCATCATCCGCACGAATTCGAGAAACTCGTCAAAGTTGAGACCAGAGCTGAAGCTCTGACATGGCAGATTGTCCGAACTAAGCCGTTTGCCTTTGATGGTATCGAAGATTCTCCGAAGTGCATCCGTGGAGGCATGAATATGCAAGTTGCGGCACACACGTTCGACGTCGACAAATTCGATGTGTTCGACTTCTCTGGAACGCACAGTTCCAAACCGCTTCTCCATTTCCCGATCCCAATAGACGCGGACAGCGTCGTCGTTGAAGGCCATCAAGCTTGCCGCGAAATCTTGCCGGTATTGAAAGAATGCCCCCAGTGTCTGAATCCAGTCCTGGAAGGCCTTGTCTGTGTCGGCGACAAGATGTAGATATTTCGTTGTCCCTGGCTTTCCCGGGACCGCGTACATTACGGAGAAGAATCGAGGCTCATCCTTTTCTGGAAGATTGACAGCAAGGAGATACTGTCTGGTGTCTGCTGCCACACGGATGTCTTTGATGTCATCGATATAGATACACTTGGATGCCTTGGTCCGATCCCACCAAATCTTGGCCGAATCGGGGTCAAAAGTGAGAACGATACGTTTGCGGGTCTTCTTTTTGGTGATTTTAGTCAGTGGTGTCCCCTGGCGAAGGGAGATTGGGACCGAGCCAAAATTCGCGGACAAGGGAGTCAAAGCAGGCGGGCTTGGTTCTCGGAGAGCTCCATCGCCACCAAAGATCTCGTCGGGTGCCGCAAGCACCAAGTCATCATCTGAATCGGTCTCAAAGGGACTGACGTTTTCGAAAGGGGTGTTGGGGTTGCTCATGCTTCCTCTTCTTCGCATGACACCTGGACCAACACTCCCATCCCGACTCCTTGCATGGGTCGAAGACCCTCGCCGAGGAAACAGACCATTTGCCCTGCTACGAAGCGAGCTCGAGGTTCGGCGGATCAGGCTCATCTTGGTAGCTTCAGCCATTGCTGTTGTGCTTCCAAGAGGACTTCTCAGGGTGCTGCCTCCCAGTGAGGTATTGCTGGTTCTTCGGGACAAGGTGGCGGTAGTCTGGTCGGACTGTTTGCCAACGATGGCCTCTGGAAGCTGCAAAGGAGTGACGAGCTCTAGCCCCTTCTCATGTTCAGGGTCCAGTGAGTCTGGTGAGCCCTGAAGAGAACTGGCTGTGGTGAGACTCGTAACAGCCTCCATAGACTGCGTTGGGGAGCCATGTTGCGAGCTTGGCCACAAGGTAGAGGCGGACGAGTTACTGACTGCCGAGGGCGGTATTACGACGAGCTGGGTATGTGATGGAGGGACTAGGTCTGTCCGGACCTGGGGGGGCGCGAAGAACGCCTGGTCTGGAGGACGTCGGGAAGCATGGGAGAAGATGTTGAGTGCAGCAATGGGCGCGGTGGATCGGTAGAGACGGACATGGTTTCGGTTGCTGTAGAAAAGCAAAGACCCCAGGAGGTAGACTGGCACTAGGAAAGGGAGCAGCCGCTTTGTCGACCCAATGGCGTGGACGTGGATATGGAGAGTGCCACGGTTCAGGGAAGGAAGATCTTGAGGACTATCTGAGATGGGATGCCTTTGGCCGCATCTTTCTTGGAGTGATATGGTGCTTGTGATGTGTGTTGATGCCAATGGCTAGAAATGCGGGGAATATATAGATATACGGACCAGTCGACTCCGGGAGGGGTGTCGTTCTTGAAGTATAAAGGAATGGACGGCCAGGGGGCCAGGACTGAGTGGTTGTATGGATGTGAGAAGATGCAAGGCGATGGCAGATCCAGTCCCACGCGCAATCAGCAAAGAGCAGCGAGGCGCACCCGAACCAGTCGTAAGTGGTCGCTGTAGCTGAAGTACCTGCGGTATCTGTGGGTACCAGGTACGGGGGACAAGACCTAGGTACCTCGACAGAACATGTACGACCCAGGTCGACTGCGTCTTGGGGGTGGATGGGGCGGGAGTGGCCCGTGTGTGCGAGAGACAGTGTTGGTGTAGCCCGGGTCGCGAGGTGGCAGTCGTATGCAAGTGTCTCTATCGGGACATTTCCTGGAGACTCGCCAGTCTGGGGGGCACCGTGGTGGTCCACACAGACAAACCTGCTCAAGCACAGCTTATAGGAGCAGCCAAAAAGATGATTGCCGACTACGCTGCAGCAGACACAGGTCCTCCGTGGGCCTTAGTTATTATACCCTATAACGCCCACTTTCCGCACTCGTCTCTTGCTTGGATTGCGGGTCCGTAGGTTCCTGGGCAGAGCTTGGGAACTTGGTGTAGTGCTGCAGGCTTGCTCCGGGTTTTGAAGGGACGAGGAGCAAATTCCGTGTGAGAGCTTGGCGAATGCGCCAGACCAGCCGAGCAGCGCTATTGCTGGGTGAGGTATGCGGAATCGCTTGTGGCGCGCGTGCAGAGTCGAGAAAAGGAGGTGAGACCAAAAAAACACACAAAAATTGCCCGACTGTCGTCTTGGAGGTACCGCAGCTCTCAGCTCTCAGCTCAGGAGCAGGAGCAGGAGCAAGGTTGTCGTCGGGAGTGGCTGATCAGTCGAGGACGCGGGTAGCAGCAGAACAATGGCTCGAGTTCTGCGACAGGGCGGTAGGTACTCGTATGCCGGGATCTCGTCACAGTGTTGTAGGCGGCTTCAAGTGGTAAGTAGTATCTCGTTTCGAAGAAATTGATTTGTGTGGATGTCTGGTTGTCCGTTGTCCGTTGTCCGTCAAGGTCAAGACAGGCAGGGCAGCCAGCTTCGGGGTGTTGCGCGCAGCCAAAACTTTATTTCAAGACCGTGGAGGTGGGTGGGCTTTGGCGGGATGCAGGTTGTGGGTTGCAGGTTGCGGGATGAATGAGTGGGTGACCTTGGGGTGTGGGTGCTGGCTCTTTTGTTTGCTGCGTTCCAGAAGGCGATGCCCGGAAATTATTAGTGTGGGTGACGGCGCAGAAGGCATGGCACGGCCAGGGCAAGGGAGCAGAGCAGAGCAGGAGAAGGAGCTGCGAAAACTTGTATGGAGAATCGACGGTGACTGTTCTCTTCTGATGGAGTGAAAATTGTGTCATTCATCCGCTCAACCAGGTACATTGTACCTACCTCCCTCGCGGTAAGCGCTCCAGGGACCAGGACCTGGCACCAGCAACAGCATCCATGAACCTCCAACAAGGAACCCAATCTACGGAAACACGGCTACAACCCAGCTGCCCTCCCAGCACTTGGCGGGAAGCAAGCAGGGGATGTAGGAAACAAAACTGACCGGGGCAGTTTACCGTACACTTGAAGGTAGAAATTGTACATACGTACATACATGCCTTACCATGCTACTTAGGTCGTTGGGTCATGATCCGGAAACAGCACAGAATGTTGATTATTACCTAACACCGGTCTCTATTCAGAGTCAAAGATCACAGACACAAACGCTCTTTGGGCAGTCGTCCAAAAGATAAAAGTATGAGAAAACAACCAAATTCCATCTCGCGAAACATGTAATACATACAGATAGAGGCGAGTTGCTGCGAGTTTGGGGGTTGCAACTGGAGGCCACTGACCTGCAAATTTTGATGGGCACCAATGCCTTAGCGCCAGGGTTCGTGGAGCAAAAGTACCAGTACAAAGTACACCGTCTCTTTTTCGAGCCCTACGAAACAGCCGACCTCCGATAACACCGCCGTTGTCGACAGCCCAACCTGGAGCTGTATTTACTCCACGGCCGTATTTCTCGGTGATTCGCTGGCGTTCGCTGGATAAAGACGGATGTGGAAAGGATGAGATCATGGAACAGGTTGGAAATCAACCCCCAAAGAAAATGGGGCTCGCAACCCCGCAGCTTTCTACACGTTCTGCTTGGAAAGCGACTGACACGGTGCCCTCGCATATCAAGCCTTCCTCTTTCGGATTTGCATGAGTGGATGCCGGTGCAAACGAGACCGACCAACCAACGTCAGTCATACGCCACTCTGAGGACAAAATAAACTTTCTGCCGCCATCACCATCATTATCAGATGGGCCACTTTCGACCAAGACGACATCTCACCACCACCCGCACAGACACGACACACGACGGTTGTATGGCCTGTTTTGGGAATCAGACAGGCCTCGTGCCATGGTGATGATATTGATAATATTAATGCTGACCTTTTATTACAGGCACAGTCAGACATGAGATGAGCTTCAAGTTTGCCGGTTGCCGTTCCGTTGTGCCCTTCTGAAAATGGAAGACACTGCAGATGATCCAACAACACACAGATCGGACGGCGGGGTTCAGATGCGTTAAAGTTTGGCGTCCACGTATTAGCAACTCACCTCACTCTGTGCTGCACCCCGCTCCTGCTCCGTGTTCTCCATGACGAGATTGGGATGTCATTCATTGCCCGAGTGGTTTGATTAACAGTGGTTTTATCTGTTCCTCATCGAGCTTTGGTTTCCAGCTTGTAGTTTTCAACACTGTTTTTACTGATACTTCCTTACTTACAGCATGTACATACAACGGACGGGCTCAGACACAGGTACAGGTACAAAGGTTGATGCTCCCGGCGGACAGGGACAGAAAAAGCGGATCCAAGCGGTTGGGTGGTTGCCAAACAGCTGCAGCCCTTGAAGCTGCCCCTGTCGTGCCCAGCCCCACCCAACGATATCGTCCACATGGCTCCAGCTTGGAGCCTTGGTTGCCCTTCATTCCCACCTCATTGGCCTTTGGCGGCGAGCCAGTTACAGCCACGGAGCACACGTTGACCTCCAAGCCTCCCTCTCACCTCTCTCCCACTCCGGAGCCGGATAGCCGTTCGCCGAGAACAGAACACGGCAGGCGACGCCGCAAAGGTACCACGCCTTGCGTCCTATGTCAGCATCGACCGAGGCCACTGGATGGGAAACGGGATGCGGTCAAAGGGATCGCCCACACCGGTACAACCCAAAGCCCTGCCCCGGAATCCCCCAGCACCCTCTTCGTGCCCTGTGAGCCTGTTGTTGATGCTGAGAAGAAAGCGACCTTCGACCCGACTGTTGACCGCCGGCACTGAGTACATGGCAAATCCCCCGAAATTTCAGAGTTGGGTGAGCCACCGCTAGTTCAGCTCGCAGTACCGAGCCCGGCAAGTCGGCAGTCCTTGATTGATGCAACTTCCAACAACCCTTCAAAGAGACGGATGCGCTGCATGATGAGATGAGGCCTCTTCATCCGAAAAGCGAGGGCACTCCGTCTCCTGTACATACTTTCTCCTTGGCGCCCCTACCGACTCCGTTCCTACCCCTCCATAGCGTACCCTCTTCCGCCGTGTTGTACTGTAGCTGCAGCCATGATTTTGCTTGCTGTCGCGATCTGAGGCACGTCGTGGGCGATCTTCATACCAGGGCGGGTAGCCCTTTTGCCCTGAATCTCACCTCACCTACATGCACACCTTGGTGGCATATGCACCGATACGGTGTACAATATGCACAAAATATGAGGCGCTAGGGGGTTGCTGCAGGATCATTCCCCTGGGCCATGCGAGCGGGCGCAGAGCCTCGGTTTCGATCTCGTTTTACGAAGCACTTCACCGACCTTCCCGGGAGAGATGCACAAAACCCCATTGCTGCTCTGATGCCAAGCGAGCCCGCAACGAAGTCGCGCCGATAATAGAAATACGAATGCATGGGTGCTGACGGCGCCTTTGTCTGATGAATCGCCATCCTGGCACGGACACAAACACATAACCCCCAACCCACGAATTGGCAGCAAACACAACATGCCACATTTCGGAGAATGGCAGTAGCAACCTCCCTCCTCATTGCTCACCCGTCTCAAACATGCCCAGCCCAAAGGTCAACGTTTGGATCATCTCGGATGGACACGCTCTCCTCCGCAGCAACCGTCGAAAAAGCCAGCCCAAGGTCCATTCCCGCAGCGTCGTTCCCGCAGCTTGATTGGGTACCTGGACTGCGCTGGGCCAAGTTGAACCAGTTGAATGCCCTCAATTCGTGCTCGGCATAATAGCGGGTCGCCCGAATCGTGTCACGGGGCCAAAAATCTTAGCCTTGGGCGCCATTTTGCTCCTCGCTACAAGCGATAAAGTCCCTGTCGCTGGTCAGGGACCAGATCTAACCCATCCCAATGACATCGTGCCCTCTGCCCTCTTTGTGATACCACCTTGCCAGCCCGCCCCCGCCTTCCCGGCAGAGCTCTTTCTAGCAAGCCGAATCAACCGGCACCACCCAGTCGACCAACTGTAGTCGTGCAGCCAAACGACACCTTCTGGAAAAGAAACGTCGCAGGCCACCAGCACAGCGCCAGCAGCCAACATGTATGTAGGCCCGTCGATGGCGCTAGTGGGAGAACCCGCGATATCAAGATGAACTATGATGGCGTGATGGGCGACGTCCTTGACAGTTGGGTGTAACATCACTTCTGAAAACGCACGTACACACATTGGCTCTGGCCATGCCCGGCGACATGCAAACGGTCTAGAAATTTGGCCATGATCAAGTTGCATCTTGCCAACATGCCAATATTATGCCTGACCCGCCATTTCATTCGACTGGTGTGTTTCTTCCGAGGCCGCCCAACATCTGATAATCTGCCGCCTATCCGTGCCTGTACCCGTGCAAAAGTACGGACCACTCCGTATCCACCCCCGGATTGACAAAGTTGAAACGGTAGCGCAGGAAGGTTTGATGGCTTGATATGCAGATCAGCAATTGACAAACACATGAGCATGATGGAGGTGGTGTGTCGGGTGTCAGTGCCTGGGCATCGGTGACACCCAGTCACTGCCAGTGATCACCCGCACCGTCACGGCTGCCTCACCGCCAGCCTGGAAACCCGAGTGCCTCCGCATCCTGATAAACCGGGACTTCGACCGTTAGTTGGCCGGCGTCGGGATGGCCCCACAACGGATCGGCGACGATTGCGTGTTAGCCGCCGTTACCCAGACGTCCAACTCCCCGAGCTGTTTCAAACCTGGCAAACTGCTGATTATCTGTACCGATAATCTCATCAGGGCCCTCCCCAGTCATAGTCATGTGGCAGTTCGCCGCTGAATCATTGGAATGTCGGCCAATGCCCACGTTGTTCCTCACTCGATGCAACCTACCTACCTATACTTCTATTCGCACTCCAGCTCCTCTCCCCTCTTCCGTCACATGGATTTACAGCAATTCGGAACCAGGACCTGCCTCCCTCGAAAGCCTATCACGGACTTTGACACGAACGGCAAACCACGTCATGCCTTTTCTGATCTGCCTGTCTTGCCTTGACACACGCTGTGCAAAGCAACGGACTCCGCAGGGCCAATAGCAAGTTCTGACCACAACCCGCCGATATGAGCTGATTTGGTTCGTCGGCGCAAATACCAGTGGGCTCATTACTTGCCTACCTGGTAGGGAAGGGGTCACAACAGCCCCCTTACGGCCTTTCCTTACCACTTCCACTCCGGCCTCGCTCTCAGTCTCGGCCCTCAGGGCGCTCCCTTTCTATCCTTCTCTACCCGCCAGCGTGATGCCCAATGTGATGAACCGGCCATGGTTTTTCTCATCACGCAAAGCGGAAATGCCGACTCTTTGAGACGCTCACCGACTATGTGACTCGATGCGGGCTGGAAACCGCTTTCAGCTACCCGTAGTTTGCCACCGCTAAAGAAAATTTTCGTCGTCAACAGTTGGTTCCCCCTGAGCTACCCGTGCTATTCTCCCTACGCACCCGTGGCACCTTCAATCTTTTCTTTTTTTGTTGGGCTCGCTGTCCTGCAGGCTCCGGCGCCAATGAAGGCCTGGGGCAGACGGAACAAGGCCGGAGTGTTGTCTTCTCCCACGGATATGACCGAATATTTGGTTTGGCAGCAACCCTTATCATAGCTGCTTTGGCTACAACAGGCTAATGGGCCGAGTTGAACGGGAGGGGCCGCTGCCTCGCGGCATCTCGAGCGTGTATCTGCAGCCTGCAGCTGCACTGACAGACGCTGTGACGTGAAGGTGCCCAAGGAGAGGAAGGGAAACAGCGAAAAGAAGCAATGAGCAGAGCTCGCGGAACCAGCAATGGGTTCCGTGATGGGGATGCGGCCAGCTCACGAATATGCAAAGCAACTGTATCAAGAATCTGATTGCGTGCACCAAGGATCTGAACCCGGCTCTCCCGGCGATCTTCCCCGCGGCACTTGCAAACTGTTTTCATACCGCGGAGTGGTGCCGGGCGTGGCACATGGCCTGATGGTGCGCGGGATGTGTCGTCTGGAGTCGTTTTCTTGGTGAGTGGGAGGGGCGGCGATAGGGGGGATAGGGGGGATAAAAAAGGTCCCGATCGGCCACAAGGGTGTTCGCTTGCACCAGAAATCTGCAAACCAAATTGTGGGGCTGTTTCCAAGCATGCTTTCTTTTTTTCTCTTTGACGACATTCATCAAACTCCCGCTTCCCGTTCAATCTACGAACAGCAGTTCTTCAGCCATCCCGCGCTGCATGCTGCTGGCTGCTGCATGGTAGCAAACACCTGTCTTTCTCTTCTCCGCGTCCTTCTGTATCGCGACATTCTTTCCTCTGGCCAATCTCAACCCCACGGATAAGGCAATATGACGTTGGTTATTTCTAAGAGATATGGCCCGCCAGACACCTGTGTGGGCGAGGCAACCAAGATCCAGGCTGTTGTTTGCGATCTCCAGCTGCGTTGGGGCACGAAAGCGTGCTGCTGCACCATGCAAGAAACCCGCGACTTGCCTTTTTATCGACATGGCACATCAAAGTGACAGCGCAGCAGATGGTGGGGCCCAATTCTTCAACCTGCTCGTTGCATTCTGGCTGCAAATCGCTCAATCTGGCAACCAGAGACAGGTCAGCAGTGGCCTCCCCTCTCGCTGCTGGCAGGCAACGGAGGTCAGGAACATTGGCATCTTGGAGACCGGCTTGTGTTATCCATCCCAATGGGTATATCTTTGCATGATCACCCGGCCGATGGGTGCACCACCTCAGTTCGTATACGCATGGCAAGGGGAGGGGGGGGACCGAAGGCGGTTCATTTCTCCAAATCCACGGCAGTCTTTTCACTTCTTCGACCTACCTAACTCGACCATGCTGAGATTCTTCTTATCATAACGTCTCATAGAGACCAATGGGGTAGTAGTAGATGTTGGGGGTCACCCCCAAAAAGGTGCTGTTTGATGAAGACAATAACAGTCTGCCATGATATCCAGAGCGGTATTAATCAACCCTTGCAGACTTTGGATGGCAGCGTTCCACTTTGGACGATTCTCTCCCAACCCCCAACCCCCAACCTCCCTGGTGGCGCTTTGGCCTTCCTGCACATCATTTCCGTTGCATCGAGCCAGGATGTGAGCGAGAGCCATCCTTGGGTCATGAGCATGGAGGGTCGCCGGGGGGCAGAACTACCTGATTCTGACAGTCACAGCAAAGTATACAGACGGGCGCCAAAACAGGTCATTTTTGCCAGCGCGAGCTGCAAACACCCAAATGAAGAATTGACTGCGTACATGAGCCGTAAGAGGCTTGTTCGAGCTGCGGTCGAGATTGGACGACGAGAACAGCAAGTACTGAACTCGAAGACACATGTTTCGGTGACTGTGGTACATACATACCACATGCCGAAAAGCTGTGATCATGCACACACGCACATACTCCCACCTCTCCAGTTTTCCATATTCTGCCATAATGGCGACATCAAACTGTCCGGCGAGACAAACACGAGCCACAAGCCCTGCTCGGGGGAAGCAGCCGAGTCCGACACATCATGAATTTCAACATCGGAGCACGGCATGCTGAGCCCGTCTTTCACTTCAGGAATCCCCCATTCGGACCAGTCAAGTCCATTTCGAAAATTACACTATACCTGGAGCCCTACACAAGACCGCCGAGGAAAAAACAAGATTCTTTAACCTCTCCTTCTCATGTCATTTTTTCGTCAGTGCCATATCTCTTAATTTATTAGCTAACATAGGTAACACTGAAACCGCCATGATCCATAACCCGGCGAAACCCTTCCCATTCCCGAGTTTTCCCCTCCCCACGAAAAGCCCCGCCAAGAAGCTTGCTAGGGTTGGAAAGGATTTTTCTTTCGCTCGGTTTTCTAGAATCCTTCCAACACCGTGGGTGGTGTCTCCACCTCCGCAAAAGCAGCCAGAAAAAGTGCCCCAACCCAACCCCAACCCCTGAAAGAGAGACGGGAACCCGCCAGTTCGGCTGAGTCGGAAAACCAAAACTTGAGCCGGAGGGGAAAGGGAAGGTGTGGGGACTCTTTGCTATGACGTAGTTTAGGGAAGGGAAGGGTGCTGCACGTAGGTTTTTGAATCCTTTCGGCAACTTCTCACTTGGGCAACACACTCGTGTAGTCTGTCAAGGTTTCTGAAAGTTTTGCAAGGCAAGGTTAGCGGTACCGGGAGGGGTTCGTAATACCCTACAAGTTCGTCTGAAGCCGTCTTTCCGTTCATCACTGAGACATATGAGGGAGGTGGGAGGTGGGCAGTTGGTGGGAAGGGAGGTGGAAGGCGGGTGATTTGTGCGCCCACACTCACACAGGCACTCTGGATATCGGCAACGAAGATCCAAGATTTCATCTTACCCACCACCACCACCACCACCACCACACCTTTTTTTTCGTTCGCCCTATTTTTCTGGGGGATGGGCTGTCAAGACTAGCGCTAAATACTGTAAGCCCTGGCCGGGTAATAACATAAGATGATGGGATGGGTTCCTCCGAGCCTTGGGGATTTTGAGGGTAAGGTTTGGTCATGTGTAAGGACTGATGACCACCAAAGCGCAACCGAGTTTTTGGGGCAAGAGGGGGGGAATGAGTTGGGTGGGTGTAACATGCCACACTCACTGACTTACTGACTGCAGCCTCGGTTGAGTTCGAGTTGATTGATGGAGTTGATACAGGTAGGTACAGAGGTTCCGGCCAAAAGTCTTTCCCACTTCCTGTTAGCCAAGTTCGCCAAGCGAAATTGGAAGACAGTGCGCAGACGACTTACAACATCAACTTCTACACATTAGCTTACAATATCTTAACTAAACAAACACCTTTAATCGTATAAAAGGATCTATTCTTTTAATAAGTAAATCTTTATTACTTAACTCCTTTTAAATTTACGGTAAATATTGTAAATCTCTTAAAGTTCCAAACAAATTTAAACTCAGGGTTAGGGTCTGATGGCGTACTGCGCACAGTGTGGGCCTGTGCTGGCTGACCCTAGCTAACAGGAGGTGGGAAAGACTTTTGGCCGGAACCTCCGTACAGTTGGGTGACTATTACTGGGTAAGGGTAAGTAAGGCAAGCTGTCTGCAACTTACACAAAGTAGACCCTTTTGGGAGACGCCGACGAAGAAAGTGAGAGGTGATAGAAACCGAGGTGATGAAGAGAGACAATGGGGTTGTTGTCGTTGTTGTGGGATAGGAGAGGATGAGACAATGGGAGCAGTAGGAGCAAGTGCATCTGACTATCTTGGGGTGGTTACTAACTGACGCCGACTGACTGAGACAACAGCGATATTTCATGATATTTCTCGCACTCAGTACACTTACAGCAAAGAGAAAATGATGAAGCACTCATCATCATCATCATCACCACACCTGTGAGGAATAGGGGAGGGAGGCAACGACACGGCTACACGGCTCCCAAGGAGGAGACGGATAGACGGCTCTCACCGCCAGAATGGGAGACGGGCCGAGAGCTTTTTTTTTTCTTTTTTTTTAACTTGCTTTTGCTGGGTAGACACTGGCAGGGTGAGTTTGGGCTCACTCAGAAGAGATCTTCAATCCTTTGGGGCGGCAACACCGCCTCTCGCACTCGGACTCGGCAAGATGCAAGCCTTTGCTGCGCCCTGACAAAACCCCCCTCACAAAACACAGAACCTGAGAAAGACTTCAGGAGACCGGCGAGCAAACACGAAGTTTCAGACTTTTCTCTACTCGCTTACAGTTGCAGTATGTGGCTTCCTGCAAATCACCAAATCCATCCACCCGATCGCTGCAAAAAGTCTGGGATCGGCCCAATGAGGCTGACCTTGCATCCAGACCGGCGTGCCGACGCCGAGAAAAGGTTCCCTCATCAGAACAACAACAACAAAAAACAACCGAGTGCGACCGACTGGTACAAACTCTTCGCAGCAGTCATCAGCTCTCACTCATGGCCCTCCAGTTACGACTGCAGTCGAGAGCAAGTCTTTCCTCCAATCTGCAAGCTTGTGGCGTGCTGCTGCCCTCGGAGGGGGGAGAAAGTCAGAAAATGTGACAGCTCACATCCCGCAGCAGCCCCGTGCGGGCCGACCATTTTTGATCACAAAGATGCCAAACGTTTCCTTGTGAGCAAAAGGAGAGCGGAAGTTTGGTGACAACAAATCCCAAAGAGGGAATGCCTCTCACGAAATTCTTGAGATTTGTCATGTACATACAGTAGGTAACCCTACTGCGGCTGACTTGCTTTGGGGGATGTTTCCATGCAAGTCTATCGACGTTGAACCAGCGGATGGGTACTTTGCTGAAACTGAAGGGTCGGGTTGCAGGTGAGTGCATATTCTTAGGCAACGAGATGTGTGGTGGTTGTATTTGTTGCCGTCATTGAGGAGATGTTGTCATGGGCAAGGGGGATGTTGGATATGGACAGAGATCCGGATATACTGGTGCATATCTGGTGATGAGTCGGGATTGATTGATTGATTGATTGATAGGTAGGAAGGATGGTAGGTAGGTAGATAGACTGAGGTGTTGAAGATGCATGTGTATTGACATTTTTTGGGGCAGTGGAATGCAACTCACTTTTTTTTTTTGTCCTCGCCATCCCACAGTTAGTTCTCAATGCTATTGTCACACTTCTTCTACACCAGCCCCCCTGTTCGTCCTCCCGAGCGTTCATTACTCCGCGGCCCTTCCCTCTTGATCTTTTCTCTCTGTCGTTGTGCTTCCTCCCTCTTTTGGGGGTGGTGGTGGTATTTTGGTGTGGCTTTTTGTGTAACCTGACATATCAGATGTGCTGAGATACAGAGCATGCAGAAGGCTATCTTTTTAGTTCAGGCGGTCTGCAACAATGACAATAACAAGAAGTTTTGTCTCATTTTCTGGCAAGGATCATCTTTTCGGAGTTATCCACCGGAGTAAATGTCTTTGTTGTTGTTTTTAGTGATTACCTTACCTTATTTTACTGTGTGCTGTCAAATGGATAGGTTGAAAGAAGTCCCGTGAGAAAATAACGTGAGCTAACGTGAGGAGAGATCATGTGAGCCCCAGCTGATTGATGATGGATGGGGTTTCGTTTGGTGAGGATAGGAGGATGGCATCATCCTTCTTCAGCCTCATGAGAAGTGTGGTTGGTGGGTTGGTCAGCCGTGCAGCGACATCTGGCAGTAGCTGGTATGAAGGAGGATCATGTGTGACGAGCTAGTTGAGGAATATAATATATGAGTTATCATTGTATTGTGTTGCAGTTTTTGCAATTTTTGGTACATGTAGCTGAGGGCACTTTGCAGCAGCACAGCGAGCTGCAGGCTGCAGTTGCAGTTGCAGTGCTGGAGTTGGCTTATCGGTCAGTTAGTTTTGTGCGTGTCAGTGTCACGCATGGTGTAGCGGTAGGTAGGTAGGTAAGAGGCATTGATGGGTATATAGTGGTGGATGTGGGGGATTTGCAGTTTTTCCTGATCTGTATGATGAGAGAAAGGCTGCTGCGGTATCTTGTGGTACGGGTACATCACCCCCTTAGGGGTTGTATCTGGTGGTTTGTTTCGTGTCAGCAGTAACGGAAATGGGTGAAAGATATCAGATTTGGTTTTGCATGTGCACTGGGAATGGGGGGGGGTGAGGGTGGTTACACTGGCAACAATGACTGAGCCAGTCGAGGTTGATGTGTGAGGCCTCGGTATATTATTGTGGTTACTGTTGTTCAGTGTGACGAGACTAAAAGACTAAAGACTTGAGATGGTCTCGGCTGCTTCCGAAGACAATGGCTAGGTTTGACTGGGGCTGGGTTGGCAGGGTGTATCGTGGATGCCTCATTGTCGTGCGCGGACTGCGGACTGCGGCTTTGCACCGCCTGGTTTAGGTTCGTCAATTGCCGCTGTCTCTTTTTTCTTTCGGCATGATTTCCCAAGTCCACGGAGGAAATTCCGTTGGTTGGTTGAGTCGGTGGTATCGGGGGTCGGAGGTCGGTCTTTCTCCCGTTGGAGCTGCATATCTTCACCGCTTGCTCCACAAATTGGCACCAACATACCTACGTACACGGACATGACCTTGCGAAATGGGGACGGTTTTGCATGACTCGTCATTTGGATTGACGTGAAATGCTACCCTGGAGTTGTAAGTAGTGTGCTTTTGTTATCTTATTTCTTGCATTTGGGGCTTGTTGGGGATGGAGGAGACATGGGGTCGACGTTGCAAACGATAAGGCCATAACCTGGACAGCTCCGGGCCGAGCGAACGGACGGCCATATGGCGGAGGATGTGTGCTTGGGTGCCGGGAATGGGACGGAGGTTACAGTTGTAGATTTCTTACTTCGATAGTCGTAGATGTCATCAACTCTCAGTAAGTGCTCGTTCAAGCTTTTGCCCTGAGGAGTTGATACGATACCGTATCACATCGTCGATGGCCTCTCCTGCTTACCAGGGGTATCTGAAGCCGGCGACAGCGACAGTGACAGAGGTGTTATGATCCTCAGACAAAGTAAAAATAAGGCGTCATGTCTCACAACAGAAGAGCTCAGCATATTCACGCAGCACCACCATCCCCCATGTCGTTTCTGTCATGCAGTCCACCGTTGCACTCTGCTCGCTTTTCTCCAGCTCTCACAAAATTGCCAATCGGTGGCTAGCGTATCAAAAGGGATGAATCATTGGGTGATTTGGGGCTGAATGTATGATCACGCTTCTATACATCTGGCCCTTTCTTGGACTGTACATATGTGGCCGGGTGACACGACATATCCGGCCGCATGATGCCGCATGAGTTTACTCGGGGGGGACTAGAAGGAAAAGGGAAAGGGGAGGGGTGGTGACCGTACCCGACGGCAGCCTGGTCTGCTTTTGGAAAGATTACTCGGAGGAAGGATGCGGAAATATTTTGAGATTCGGTTGATCTGATCAGGATGGGTGAGATGGATGGATGGAGCGGGCGGGTAAGAGGGAGGGAAGTGGGATGAGAAGCAAACGGATGGATACACAACATAATTTTTGCACTTTTTCTCTTGCCAGAGAAAATCTCGCTGCAAGTACGATGGTTTTCGTGATTCCATGTGTGAAGGCCGTGTGGTTGGCTAGATTCTTTTGCTTCTGTGTGTTTTGTGCCCCTGCCAGCCCGCCAAGTCTTATCGCTTTGTCAGTGCTCTCTCCCGACAGTGAGGTACCTAGACCGGGTGCTGCATCTTGTATTCCTGAATTTTCCTTTTTTTTTTCTAGTGTAGCTCCTGCAGTTGCGATTTGCTTGCTCATAGGCTAGACGGGGCAGTCACCGAGGTCGGAGCTGTGGCTCGGGGCTTACTCCGGCTTTTTTTTGCTGCCAACCTGGAGCTGTCTCCTGCTCTTGTTGTTGGACAGATCGTCCCGAGGGCTTGGGCCAAACGTTGTCCGAAGTCGGGAGTTTTTTGGGTCGGAGTTGTCACCGGATTTCGTCATAAGGGTAATGCTTATGATGCTGAGATGTTTTCGAGGTTTGTTGAGTGTCGTCAGATGGCTGACTGATGATATCAAACCTGTGTGTTACAAATTTGAGCTGCTTATGAAACCAGGCTCGGAGATATCATAAAGAGGTCTCGGTGATGGTCGGCAGGCCTTCGGGAATTAGGGAATGGCATGTGTCGTCTGTAGGACATATCTGGCCGGGTTACACGAGGTCTCGGATCACTTTCATTCAGCATTGCCCACGCCTAGTGGACCGGCCTGGGCTGGGCTGAGCAGAGACAGTTTATCACCGCACATGCAGAAGTAAAGTGTGAGACCACCGGTGAAGAACACCCGAGATAAGAAAGAAGGGGCACGGGGCGGGTACTGTTGGTATGGGACAGTCTAGGCCGGGAAAGAGCAACAGCAGGTGGTGGTCTGGGCAGCAAGGCAGAAGCTGAGACATGTTGTTGTGATGCTGTCGAACGTGTGTGCGTTGGAGGCCGGTCTCGATGATAGTCGAGCTGAGTTTCGGTACCTTGAGAGAGACATGGTGAGTACCCCTGAGTATAGAGCCTTGAACCTTCATAAGCATGCCTATGAGATGGCAAGACATGAGAGACATGGCACGGATTGGTCGGAAACCGGCCAATACGAATCAGGCAATGTCTGATGTCGTCTGATTGTGTGAAGTATCTTTGACCCTGACCTGGCCTTGAGGAAGTGACATGCGAGACATTCGGATGCGGCTAGAACCAAACTCAGAGCTGTCATGGAATGACTGACCTCAAAATGCTATGCAGGTAAGCGGCCGTAGACCCTTGAACCTTGACCTCACGCTTGATTGATGGGCTCGGCAAGCAAGACAAATAAGAGAGCAAGATATGAGGCAGTAATGATTCGGTCATGATCTCAAGCCTAACCTTGATAGCCTCGAGATATGCATGTAGGTAGCCGCGGGCCCTTGGCTGCGTGACATCAATTGACAAGAGAGACAGCACCGATAGCAAGACACGGGGACGACCAAGACTATGCACCAAGACAGGATCCTTGGTCTCCATATTGACCTCGACTACCTCGACAGAAGTCAAGAAAGCATGCAAGCAGCCGACGCGGGGTCAACGCCTTGACAGGGCGGTGAGATTGACATCGAGTTCTCACCTTCGCGTCCTGAAGCACGCAGGTAGCCTCAAAGCAACCTTAATGTCGGGGCGGTCAACAAGAGATGACGAGGATGGCTAGGGTAGCATCAACGTGAGCGATATGGCTGCCTGCATATTTCCCCTCTTGTGCCGAACAAAGTCTCAGTACTTGACAACAACAACTGACAACTGACAAGACAAGAGACAGGAGGGACAGAGACATTGAGGCGCCGTCCGCGCGGGGGTTGCAGCAAGAAAGGAGCGGTCAAAAAAAGGGGGGAGAAGAATGACTGGACTTAGACGGGCACACAGGCAAGGTAGGCTAAGATCAGCTACTTGCAGGTGTGTTTACAGATTTAGATGTTTTCAGATTGAGAGACAGGGAAAGACCATGTGACTGTCGATATTCTCCCCACATCAGATCAATATGGGGTGGTGTTGAACAAGGCGAGAGGGCATTGTTGGTAGTGAGGCGAAGAGGCGATAGGGGGGAAATGTGGGTCAACTCAGGGGTAAATGTTCCTAAACAAACAAAGCCAGTGGGCTGGACATGCTGCTTGAGATTGACTTTCTCTACAAGCACAAAGATAAGTCGCTCGAATAATCTGGAGAAAAGTGCGACAGGGGGGTTGGTATGACAGACAAACAGGGAATAAGTAACACCGAGAGGTCATCAGCTGCAAATGTGAGAACACCTTGATGGTCAACCTGCACTTGGCAGCAATAAGCAACATTTCATCATGTTTTGAGTTCCCTATCTGCAACGTGAAATTTAACTGCGCATGTCTCGGTGTGTATCTCGCTTCATCGTCCAATTATTTATGCATTTCGAGGGTAGACATGAGACGGATTTCCTGTTTTGGCATTGGCTCACTGGTGTCAGTCGCTTTGGCTGTGGATTGTATCAAGAACTTGCACATACGGCTATCAGGTACTGTCACTATGCACGAGAGAACGGACATACCCGAGCATACCTAGCCATGATTGATCTGCTTCTCAAGGTCTGAGCAACTCGAATAACAGCTGCTGGTAGGTCCGCTCGTTTACATCATGTATGCCTTTCTGATGACAATTCACATCTTGCATCGATGCCTAACCTCTCTTTGTTGGTGGCGGGGGGTCTTCTCAGGTTGCCTCACCCAAGCTTGCTTACCGACGAACAGATGGAGGCTTTTTGTCTCCCTTCCAGTTCCTCACTTCAACCACTCAGACTCACACTTCACACACCCCCTTGTTCAGCTGTTATGCATGTAAATCAACTACACATGCATCATGTCGGTATATCACCACATTTTGAATGGAGCATTCCCTTCCCAGCCCCCCAGCCCCCTTTCTCCTCCCTGGTTTGCATATGCTCATTTCTTCTTTCTATCTGCTGTTTTTGAGGGGTAGCAATCTGGCCAATCTGATTGGTCTGCACAAAAGAGTGAGAGAACAGAAAAAAAAAGGAATAATACCCGCCGTTCCGATGAGGGAGATGCAACCTCCCGGGCCGAGGCTTGAAGGTGTTCCATTCTCTCGGGTCACACAAGGCTTCCTGCCTCGACATGGATGGCCTGTCATGGTGAGGATATTGCTTCGTTTTCTGGTGATTGTTTCAGGACCTGCTCGGATCATAACCGTGGAATGCGTCGGATCAAGGGCAAGAAGGTGAAGCTGAGATATATTGATTGCTGATCCGCGTATAGTAGTCGGTGAGTCAGTGTGTCTATTCTAGGAGACCGGGCAGGATTGTCTGCTACGCAAACGGAGTGGGCATATGTACCAAGGTGAAGGCAATCCTGTCTCAGAGGGCGCTGCGGAAGTGGACGCATTGTCTCTCAAGACAACCTACATGGGTACAAGTCACCAGACGGCACGATCTATCCGGAAAGCTGATGCCTCACACCTATTTGCTTTTGTCACACTTATCTCCAACCTTTTTTGTCAACAGTGAGAGCGACAACGATCTGAACATGCACATGATAGAAATCACATCTCAATACTTCCAAATCCCATGAGTAAGATGACCCAGCACAATGGATGAAGTGGGTACGCTACGGCTATGGGGCTGGGTGCGGTAGCGGAGGATGAAAGCAGCGGGTACGGCACAGATAGAGCCCGTCGATGGATACCATGGTAGCTAGACAGGAAACAGACAGCGGAAGGAAGGAAGGAAGGAAGGGAGGGAACAAACAGCCGACGGATCTTACTGACTTCCCCATACCCGCTCTCCATCCTCTTTCCCCCATCACACCACACACCCAACCCCATCTCCATGTCTCGTCTTCCCCCCCTCATAATTCTCTCAAACGCAACAAAGAGCAGCTGACAACTCCAACAGCGGCTAGTTGCTGCATCCATACAGTCTGTACAATCTACCTCAGACAAGAGCCACCCCGGCCTTGCCTAAACAGGTGGTGAGACGAGGGATATGTGACTGAAAGTACTGTACGTACTCGACACAAGCGTGAACATCTCTCGACATGCCACCAGCCACTCACTGGCTTGAGCCTGTCAAATTGCCCTCCAGACGGACGCCTTACGCCGCTAAAGACGCATCGACAACGCAGATGAGCACCTGTCCATGCAGAAGTTAGCTTCTCCTTCACACTCTTGCTTCTTTTCCTCATACATTCATACCTCTCACCACCAAACAACCTTGGAAACCCCCCTGCTCGGCACTTCCCAGTCCGTCTTTCCCGAGCTTCCACCATTTCCGCTTTCTCTTGTCCTTGCATCTCCATCACCTGTTCACCTGTCCAGTCCAACCAGTCCCAGTTGTCAAAAGCAATGCTGCATACTGTACGATACTAGCTCCCCCCCAATTCCGACAGCCAGCCAGCCAACCTCTCCCCTCCCTCCCTCCCCTCCCATTCTACTCCTCCCAAGAAAAAGCAACAAGCATCCCATCACATCACCCAACCCCATCTTTATTGGGAAAAAAAAAGCGGGGGAGAGATCACAGATCATCAGATCCTTGGGTCGATGCCGCACACCAACCTACACTACACTAGTGTAACCAGAAAAGAAAAGTTTTTTTTCGTTGTTGATATCATCATGATATTATCATCGATATCCATATTTCTTTCTTTTTTTGCTACGTCCGTCCAACAACGCATACACGTATCTGAGACATTTGAAACAAAAGTTCTTTTTCTTCCCCCCTTGCCCCCCCCTCTAAAGTTCTGGATCAGTCCAAGAAAAGCCACACCCACACAGACACACATTTTTTCTCCCGATCTGGAAACAAACAGAGTCAAAAAAACGACAAGCGAACCCGGGCAGAGAAGATCCTTCCCCCTTTTCCTTCTTTTTGTGCCGGCTCGCCCTCGCCCTCGCAGCTGCAGCAAAGTGCATGTCGATTATCAATGCAGAAGTGTGCAGCTTCTGATCGAGACAGAAAAGACAGGTCATGAAGATTATGCCAACTGTAAGCACGCTCGGACGGAAAGTAAAAAAAGAAAATATGAGATGTGATCAACATCACACCCCCAAAGAAGAAGGTCCAGTACTAGACAGAACAACAAACATGCAGAATGGGAGAATATGCGTGACCAACAAGTAAAACATGCACAATCAAGACGAACAGCATGCAGAAAATGTGAAAAAGCGAACAAGCCAGTAAACTCCTCGGAGAAGAGACAAAAAAAAAGCTCCAGCTCCACCCTCCGCAAAAAAACACGTACATGAACCCGGCTTGGGTTGGTCGCTGAACTTGTGACGGCAGGCAAGGCGTTGACGCTAAAGGAACGCCCTTGCTTGCTTTGCGTTGTGTTTGTGTGCGTACTGTGTATACTATACTGTGTTGGCTGTACGTCCCTTGCCAACAATGCTGCATGAACAACGACATGATTGGTGTGCTTTTTTTGCTCAACGTCGCTCTGTGAACGAGATATGAGTGACCCCTTAGATCACAAACACATGTAAACAATCGAGTCATCGAGTATCCCATTATTCAAGCAATTGCTCTGTTGAATTAACTTTACTCACTGCCCTTGACTGGTACTACTCCCCTCTTGGATGCGGATTCCCCTTAATCTCCCTCACTACCTCCCTAGTCCTGATATTATCCTCAAAGCTCGCATTGATCAAATCAAGCACCTCCTCCGCCGAGAAATACAAGCTCAGCTCCCCCTCCATCCATAGATACCTCACATCCCGGAGGTTGCTCTGGAGCACCTCGCTCAGGTACTTGAGCCTCAGCCACGAGCTCGCAAACTGCGAAGTCAGCGGGATCTCGCCTTGCTTGGATTTTGTCCCCTGTAGCTTGCTCGGCAAGAACATGTCATCCAACTCTTCGACCGAAGAGATATGCTTGGCGATGTTGTATGCTTCTTCTTGTCCAATGGAAGGCAAGTCCATAACATCCGAGATGATCTTTGACGCGAGGGCATCAACCAGTGACCCGACTGCTTGTTGCCATACCGACCGGGCTAGGATGGGCTCCCATTCGAGCGCTATGGAACGGACCATGGAGACGGCAGAGGCTACATAGGATTCTGTCTCGTCCAGTTGTAGAAGGTTTTGTTCACCCCCGAGGCGATCTCGCAGCATCATCTTCTTTAGGCTGAGCTCATTGGTGTAGGCGCGATTGGCGAAGCCTTGAAGGGCCTTGACGTCGTTATCGAGTCTCAGCATGTTTTGTGCTCGGGTACTGATATCCTGGCGGGTTTTCCAGGTAGATGCGAAATTTGCTAGCTGTTCTGAAAGCCAAGTAGCGTCGTTGTAGAGAAACCTATGGCTAGGTTAGATTGAGCCCATGGCAACCAAACCAGTCCGAACTTACATATTCCCACCCTCCTTGGGAGCGTAGTAATGTGGTGCGATTGCCCTAAACAGCGCCAGAGCAAGCGTTGGCACACTGAAAAGCCCTGCTGCCGCCGCTGCGACAGGGCTGTTGGCGTAGCTATCGTGGGTGAGAGCTGCGCCGTCTTCGACAATGACTGCTATCAAGTCCAGAACTGATTGCGGCATGGATGAAATGCTGTAGGTCTCCTTTAATATCAGTTCCCTCGTCTCTGGCTCAGAGTTTGTCGGCTTTGCTTTAGTCGTGGACTCGTCATTATTAGTATCGTCGCCCCACCCCCAAGCATCAGCTGGATCTTCGTCTTCAACCTGGGTCTTCTTCCGCGTCTCCTCAATGAGCTGCTCTTCCCCGGCAGCGTCATCTCCCCATCCCCAAGCATCCACAACGTCTTCGTCGCCATCATCTGTTGGTTTGACAGATGGTTTTTTCTCGGCCTCTTTTGGTGCCTCATCCTCCTCAATACCCCAGGCATCACCCCAGCCACGTTCATCGTCTTCCACAGCCGCAGCACCATTGGCCGCTATTTGTTGACCCTCTGATTTCGAGACCATCTGCTTCTCAATCTTTTCCACCCGAGTCGGATCCCCAAAGCCCTTGGATAACTTTGCCCGGACTGCATCTAGAGCTGCCTCTCTACATTTGGAGAGCCATACCCTGGGGGCGCTTTCGGTCCATTCTTGCAAATCCCCTAGATTTGTAAATCCTAACTTTCGTAGTGTCGCACAGAAACTTTTAGCCAAAGCGATGACTTGTTGAAACCTCGACATGTCACCTAAAGATGACGGAACGGCCGAATCGAGCCACACACTTGTCACTCGGTGTATTACTCCTGGGAGGAGGGTCGAGGAAATGGTCTCAACCAAGTCAGGGGGTAGCCTCTGAACAAGAAACGTGAAAACCTTTTCGAGATCGGCGAATAAGGACTCAACAGATTTGTCTGTTGATCCTTCCACCTCCAGTGTGTTCTATTTCGATGTTAGACGAGTCCCATTCAGCAGAATTATTCACCTACGTCTTGTATTTGGATGCTTGGCAGCGTCTCTTTTTCGATATCCATTCTAGGGATCAGAACAGCGGCGTTGATATTGGCCCAGAACTGAGCCATGCGCCGGTCAACCTCCTTGTAGGCTTGAAGACCTATTACCGCATCCGAAAGACTCATAGGCTCATCTATACCCTGTCAGATCATCTTTCAGACAGCAAAGTTGCCTTGGCACCTACCTTCCCGGCTACTGCTGATTGACACTGTATGCTTCTCAACATCAACGTTGATAAGGGTGCTCCACACATGATCAAAGACTTCGTGAACATCTGATTTGAGCTCGAAGGCCCTGATATCCAGCAGTTTGATGGCCCGACAGGATTTGTTGACTGGTATAGCATCAAGCTCCTTCCAGGATCTTTCCAGTAGGTGCAGCGCATCCAATATCCTACGCTCGTCCCGCGCTTTCTCCACTTCGTCCAGTGTGCGGTTGACTGTCCTGATGCCCCTCAGAGCCTCTTGCACCTGGGCATTGTAGTTTAACTCCCGAACAAGAAATTCGGCTTTTGCCTCGGCATCGTGGGTGTCCTTCCCTGACACGGCGGGCGCCTCGGATGTTTTGATAATCTCGTTTGCCAGAGCTTTTGATCGGATCATGTCATCTTGAACCGATTGCGCATTCGTCTGCCACGCCCGTACATCGTCGGCGGTTTCCTCATTGATCGCATGGATCTCTGCCTATACAGAGCCACATAGTACTGCCTTTAGCATCCCGATCTCGTGCTCAGTTGGGTGGGAAGACCTCATACTTGGAGCTTAGCTTTCGCATCTGCGAGGGCCTTGATGGCTTCGGGCAGGGCATCAGGCTTGACTTGGAGTGATGATACATTTTCCTCTGGAAAAGAGCCGTGTAGGGAGAATTCAACAAGAGCTTGTGCTAGTTGCGCCGCTGTTGGTTCCTGAGTATCGGTCGCCATGGTGTGGAGGTGTTATTGCATTTGCACTTGGTATGCGCCGTGGTGGACGAAGCTGCGCGATGCTGGCAGTGACGTCGCCAAACAGCGGATGCCACCTATCACTTGGCTCGGTCTTGATGTGGGATCTGGGCCCGTTCGGTTGGATTTTGGTCGCTAAAAACTGAACGAAACTATCTCTCGATTATCAGCAAGCAGGTCCGATGTTTCGTTGTTAGTTATTTCGTAACTGCCGTGTTGCAAACCCCACGTTGGGAGCAGCCTTTGGCACCAAGTTGTCATTGAAGCTCATCGCCAATTGGAAGCTGACATTCACAAGCTCCAAAGACACCCTGTTAGCTGCCGAGCCGCTTCAGCGAGCAGCAGCCACACCTAGTGGGGGTGGCACTAGCCGCACAGCTGACTGCCAGCTGTTTCTCGCCAAGCATTGCACAGCGTTGGCGGGTTCCACTCCGAACTTTTGCCCTGAAAACTTCTACCGCACAAAACTCCAAACTTCTCGGATTTCCCTTTTCTCTTCGCTCAACGTCACGACGACATTCACGCCATCAACCAGCACAATGGCCGCTACCAAGGAGACTCCCCGCTCTGGCATTGCCACCGTAAGTCTACACCCTCATCGAATTCAAAATTGCAGAAGAACTGGAGATCTGTGGTTTTCGCAATGCGAAATCTCAGGTCTTTTGAGCGATCTTGAAAAAACCATCTCGAAACTCAGCATGCTAACATTCTGCTTCACAGGGTCTCAACAAGGGCCACGTAAGATAAAGCCTCTTCTGTCTCACCTCGTGGAGGATCTCCGCGCTTGCTTCCTCCTGGAACATGGAGATATCGAAGCATAACAGCGGACGATGGACACTTGGCTAATCGATACCGTTTTTCCCTCGAATACAGAAGACCACTCCCCGTGTCGCCAAGCCCCGCGTTAGCCGCACCAAGGGTCACCTCAGCAAGCGCACTGCTTTCGTCCGTGACCTTGTCAAGGAGGTTGCTGGGTATGTTTGGATATCGTTCTGGTGGATTGTGGATGGTCGCTAACTCGTCGATGCAGTCTCGCTCCCTATGAGCGCCGCATCATTGAATTGCTCCGCAACTCCAAGGACAAGCGTGCCCGCAAGCTCGCCAAGAAGAAGGTAAGAAGGATCTTGATAGCCCATCAGTCAAATTATCTTCAGTTGCTAACATTCTGCTTCACAGCTCGGCACTTTCGGCCGTGCCAAGGCCAAGGTTGAGGACATGAACACTGTCATCGCCGAGTCTCGCCGCGCTGGTCACTAAGCGTAGCGTCGTCTTGATGACGATGAAAAGGGTGATGGATGTTGAGGGATATGACGATAGATTCTCGGAGAATACCCTTGCTATTGAGAGGATGTAAGTCCCCAGTAGTCCTCCGGATGGGCTTTAGATATTTAGACCAGAATCGACCTCACACTTACCCTTGGTGGAACCAAACTTGGCTTTCTCTTGTTATATGTGACCTGATTGATCACCAACGTCTATGTTTTCCTTGGGAAATAATTGACCATATATCCATGTGCCGTGATACTTGCCGTAAGCTCATCCATCTGAAAATCAACCCACTTATTAGAAGCCATCAAGGGCTTCCGAGATTGATATGTCGGTAAAATTAGAAGGTGCTCTGTGTAAATGGATATGAGCCACCAGCGTCTGGCGAGAAGCGCACCAGCCACAGGAACGCCACAATGTGATCTGCATACCCCTTGTCCTGGTAAGTGGCGTGGGTCCCATTGTTCAGCAGGGTCCTTGAACTCCACATGACAGCATCCACATCCGTGTGCAGCGGCGCGTTGGAGAGTGTTCGAGACTCGAATTTTGGCGGCCAAGGACGAACATCTGGACGACAATCAATGCGCACGATAGTGCAGGAGGCTGGAATCAGAGGTGAAAGGAGCGCGCCATAGACTCTTTGTGGGCCGGCCAATGCGATGACATTTCGAGACACGATGCCGCCAGGGCAGGCATACGGTGGTCATGAATACCAACCGCAGCATCCTCAATTCCACGCTCAGCAACACGCATACGGGCAACACCAGCCGCAACAACACCAGCAACGGCCTCAGTTATCGCAACCACTTGGGCAACCACAGTCACACCTACCGTCTCTGTCGCAGACCCCATACCCCCAATACGCTAACGGGTATCAAAATGGGAACCAGCAGCAATATCAGCACAATCAATATGTCCATCCCGCATACCCTCAGCAGCACCCGCATTCGCAACCACAACAGCTTCCACTTCCGCACCAGCAACCACCAGCGCAACAACACCAGCACCAACCACAGCCGCCGGTGCAGCCGACTGCCCAATACTATCCTCAATCGAGTGCGCCACAACCGCAGCCCTATGTAAACTACAGCAATGGGCCCTACAACCAGCCTTCGCCATCACTAACACCTATACCCACCCCCGCGACTGCTCCCGTACAATTTGTCAACCCGTCCTGCCTTCAACAATTACCCGTCACACCGAGACCTACGAGTCATGTACCACCGCCATCACAACCTCCTGCGAGAACCATGAGCCCTCAAGTATCTCAGTTGCCTCCGATTGCGAGACCTCCCCAGCGAACACCGTCGGCCCAAAATAGCCCGAGGCTCACCGAGAAACCACCGCCCTCTCGGACAGCACCGGCATTGCAAATTCCCAAAGATCAAAGACGACCAAGTGTTGGCGCAGGAGTTGCCAGGTCGCCAGCCACACCAAGTTCCTCCGTACATACCGAGACCCTCCCTCTCTTAATATGCGTCGCCGAGGACTGCTTCGAGAAGGCAAACGCGGCAGCTCAAAAGGTCGCCAAATCCATGTCTGATGCTGAAGTAGCAGACCATCACAAATTGGTAGCCACCGGATTAGGGTGTCTTGATGTTGCACTCAAGTCCAACAAGCTGTGGCCTCGCCTGGAAGCGAGGTTGTGTTTGCGATATGCCAGCATACTTATTGACGAAACGACCAACATTATGGAAGCGGAAACCACTTTGACGCGGGGGATTGCTGTTTGCGACAAGGTAAGTTTTGCAACCAACCGTTGTTGGGAGTCCAGACCCTAATTGGATAACAGAACCGGTTTCTTGATCTCAAATACTGCTCCCAATTTCTTCTCATGAAGACTCTTTTTCAGCGGAACCCCAAGGCTGCCTTCAAGTTAATAGAGGGGCATATTTCCGACTGCGGGACATACAAACATGTTCACTGGATCTATGCGTTCCGATTCCTCAAGGCCTCTTTCCATCTTCAGGCCGGGTCGCCAGCCGAACATAGTGCCATTGACAACCTCCGGAAGATTGCCGGTGTTGCAAATCAGCGCAAAGACTTTTCGATATTCGCCATGGCCATGCTGCTGGAGGGCTTCGCACACATGACCACCATGAAGGATGACTGGGCCAACCGGGTACAGATGTGTATTGCACAGGTGTCCAAGCTGCAGATGGAATCTTCTGTTCATATTCCTCAGATCGATGTCCTATTACGGCTGCTCGACTTGGCCTGCAGCCTTCACCAGAAAACACATCACATCTCATCACAAAAGTTGGGTCTTCTTCAAAGACAGCTAGACGAACTCAAGAATTCACCAGACTGGCCTACTCAAAATGGCGAGGTCTTGCTGTCTATCAACCGCATGCCCAACACGGCGCCAACAGTTAGCAACGATACACGGGCAGTTGTGCGCCAAGGGGAAGGGAATGTTGACTATTTGGTCTTGTCAGCCTTGGGGAAGCAGGAAGCGTGGGCGTTAACGTAAGTTTCACTGTCACCCGTCCCATCACAACACATCAACTAACAAACCGTCGCAGCTGGGTCCTGAACGGGATCGTCGCTCACTACAAAGCCACCACCCCCGGCCGAAGCTCAAGCATGTGGAACGAAACCCTCCGCGTCCTCCTCGACGATTCCAAAATCTCCACAGCGCCCCAACCCCTCCCCGAAGCTCTCAAGCAGAGCGACTGGACCAAGGAACTGACCTGCTACACCCACATCCTCATCGGCCTCCAAGCCGCCACAGTCAGTGACTGGGCCAAAGTAAAGCAGTGCCTCGATTCCATACGCCAGCAATCCCACCCCTCCTCCACAGGAAGTTCCCTCGAAATCCTCACCCTCTACCTCGAGGGCGTACTATGGCAAGGCTCAGCCAACATGCAGCGCGCCCTCGAGATATGGAAAGACGCCCGCTTCGAAGTCGATCCCAGCGGGGCGTACAAGAACAACTCCCGGCTCGAGACGGAGCTGTCCATTCTCGCGGCGTTGAGCAGACTGTGGATCATGCAGGAGCCGTCCAACGCTGATAATGCCGAAACCGCAGAGCTCGTTGACCTGCTCCGCCCGATATGCGAGGATAATCCCGATTTGGAAATCAGAACCGCGTGGAACCTTGTGCTCGCGTCGTCGACGTTTGAGCCGGCCATGTCGCTGAATCAGGCGAAGAGGCATATTCAGGGGAGTCTGTCGGGGGCGCAGGAGCTGAATAATACGCACTTTTTGAGCATGGCGTTGAATATTATGCGGTGCAAGCTGTTTGAGAATGTGGTGGGGGAGCAGGCGCTGAAGAGCGCCAAGGCGGGGAGCACGCAGGCGAAGAAGAGTGGGAATTTGCTGTGGATGAGTGCTGCGGAGGGGATGCTGGCGCAGAGCTTTGAGATTGAGGGGCAGGTGGGGCTGGCGAGGAGGGCGAGGGAGGAGGGGGTTAGGTTGGCTAATGAGGCGTATGAGAAGACGAGGGTGGTTTAGTGGGGGTTGTGAGGATAGGGGAGGATCGTGGGAATGTATTTGGCTTTTGGGACACAAAGGGATGGATGGGTTTAGGGGGCAGGAAGGCAAGGAAAAGGGGAGGGAAAGGAAAGGAATGTGTGTATTATTCTTTTTTTGTTTGTTTGTGGCTCTCATGATTGTTCGGCGTCAAAGTTTTTATGAGAGAGCGTGCGTGTGGGATGGGATACCCCTTTTATATGATATTTGCATTTTTTTTACACAAAGCTGAGGGGGCGTAATGTAGGACAGCACAGCACAGCACAAGCGAGGCGAGCGGGTTTATTATAGCATCAATGGTTAGTGGGGGGCAAGTGTGTACAACAAGGACTGGGACTGGGTGTGTGTGTATTATTTTGGCTTTGTTGGTGTTAATGAATGGAAGCGTATGTAGTAGCATAGCATAGCAAGAAAAGCCTTGGGCAGGTATATTGACTTGATGACTTGTGTATGAAGAGTCGCCTTTTTTTACCATGGTTCAGAAAAGGTTGATGTTTGTGGGTGTGTGGCTGCGATGATGAGGCTGCTCCGTTGAAGGATGAGATGCGGGAACTGATCGCATATACGGTGGATTGTGTCGAGCTTGGGAGGCGTGTTTAGAGATTGCTGCTCCAGTAACTATGAGAGCCTTGATGGCTGCCGGGAACATAAGAGCTCTCAATATCCAAGATTGTCGAGTAAGTGTGATATATTCCGGGCGAACCCAAACCAGCCACTGCTCAATGTAAACTAGTTCACAGCAAAGAATGATGGTATATTTACAAAAAGCCCCTCTGTATGAATAAAAACAGCCAGGTTGTGCCCCCCCTCATCTCCATTTTCCAGTTTCCAGTTTGCCAATATATAACCAGCCACACTGTTGCCCGCCCTAGAATAATTACCCTACATTTAAATCGGAAAAAAAAGAAGAAGAATATGCCAGAACTTGAACCGCTTGGAAAAACAACAAATGCGGAAGTAAAGCTAGAAATAGGAGCTGCAAGAATTCAAAAACGCGCTTCAAAAAGACAAAATTATAGCCAGCAGAAAAGAACTCCTCCCACAAAATCGCTTAATCAACCCCATCATCATCCCCCTCCCCTCCATTACTATACTCCCGCCTCGGCGTGCTCGCACCACTCCCCCCCACTCCCCCCAACCTAGGAGAACTAGTCCCACTCCCTGGCGCCTGCCCAAGCCTAGGACTGCTAATCAACAACGGGCTCCTCGCTCCCGCCCCCCACCTCCCATTCGTCACCACATTCATCGCTATCCTCTCCTTCTTCGCCCTAATCTCCTCTTGCTTCGCCTCTTCTTGTTGCTCGCCCCCCTCATCAATATCATTATCAATATCCTCCAATTCTTCGTCCACCGTCCTCCCCCCAGGCGATAACCTCCTCAAACTAACATCCTCCCGCCCAACTCCCAGCCCAGGGCTCATTGGATCGTCGACGTACAGGTTAGGATCCCGGCCTAGTATCCTATCGGCTTTGCTCGGCGTCTTCCTGTTCCCACCAGGGGAAGGCAACGGCGAGTTCAACCTGCTGTTCGGTATAGAAGGTTGCAAATAATGCCTCCCTGCTCCTCCGTCAATATTTACGAGTGGAGGCTGGGAATAATCAGGCTCGGGGTAGTTGGAATCGGCTCCCCACCCTGCGACTCTTTCTCGTTCCCTTTGCTGTTCCCTTTCTCTTGCTATTCTATCTCGAGCCTCGAGCCATTTCGGACTGGGCTCCCAGCTCCAACCGTCACCGGTTGTATTGCAGATTGGAATTGGCCAGAACAACGGGACAGGACCAAACAGATGCAGCAGGTTCTTCTTCGCGCCGAGGTCAAATGCATTAGGGAGTTTAGTGGCGTCTTGCTCGTCCATGAATTCCTCGTAGCGTTTGCGGGCGCGGTATTGTTCCATCTCTGAGGGGGTGAAGCGTCTCGAGCCTGCTTGTAACTCGGGGTTCCATGATGGATGGGAGGGGTCTTGACGGAGTTCTTCGCCTTCTTCTGGGCGGGTTACTCCAGGGATGGCGTTTTGGTGGATGTCGAGGAGTTGTTGGCCGTATGATGGCAGCTGAACGCCTTGACCGGGAGTGTGCTGGTTGATGTAGGTCCTGTGCATTGTCTCCCTCAGGGGGGATAGATACCGGGTTTTCTCGAGGCATTCAATGGTTGTTTGGCCTCGGGTGGCGAGGTAGATGTGCCACCCTGTGAAAGCGCCGACCACGATGCCGATGATGCCTGCTACGATGGCGAGGCAGATGTAATTTACTGGCATGAGATTCTCGACGTAGGTTGTGTTGGCGAAGATTTCTTCCCATACCCAGCTGGCAGAGCCGAGGAAGGCGTAGAGGGAGAAGATGGTGGTGTATATGAGGAAGAGGAGGAAGGCTTTGTGGTTTCGGAGACCGATACAGGTTGCTAGCCAGGGGCAGTGGTGGTCCATCTTGAGGACACACCGGCGGCAGGTGGAGCAATGATGGGCTCGGTCGGGCTTGCGGGCCTGGCATTTCTTGCAAAATCGAAGCTCGCCGTTGGACTTGACAGTGTAAGATGTGGCCGTGGGGGGGGCGTGGGTTGGGAGGGTACTGTAGCCATTGTCATTTGTCGTGCTTCCTGGTGGTGTGAATACGGCGGTGGTGTAGCACCAGTTAAGCATGGCGTACAGAGCAAAACCGACGAGCTTGTAAGTGGTTCCTATCGATAAACAGCACTCGTTAGTCTGGCATATTCCTAGTGAAAGCTAGAGTCTAAGAGCAACATACCCAGCCATGTTACCCTAGAGGGCGTTGAGCAGAGACTCCACAGCACATAGACAGCCCAAGTTGTTATCCCGTAGACGAAGGCTAAGGGAAAGTATGTGGCGCAGGTGCAACATGTGCGCTCAATCCTCCTCGCCCACCGGCGAGCACTCCCCATATTTTCGGTCGAGGATTCGCAGTGAGAGGATGGTGCTTCAAGAATAGGGGAAAACTGGGCGATTGCGGAACGAGAAACCGGAAGAGTCGGGGAGGATGATGGCGGAGGGAATCTTGACAACGGCGTCGCATCCATCAGTTATCCGTAGAATTAGGGCGCCGTCGGTTATGGCTTCATCGCTGGTGGTTCGAGAGGTGGACTTGTCGAGAAAGAGAACAAGGGGCAAGGCAGCTGTCAGTTTAGTGTTTGAAGTTGATGTCGACCACAATTACAGGGGTCTCACGCCTTGTGTCGCTGCCAGCCTCAGCCTCAAACGCGCTGAGCCAATGGGATTAGCGTGTCACTGACAGTCGGGATAGCGCTCGGGCCGCATACGCTGTTGTTGCCCCTGATTTCCAGATTTACGGAACCGTTGAAGACTTCTAGAATTCTACAAATTGTACCTATGGGACGATGTGCTACTTCTTTGATATGACCAGGTCGCTCCCCGAGAGTATTGTAATCATCAGGTTCTCGCACAGAAAAGACGCATCAATTGGGACTCGTGATGTCTATACCCTGTCTGGCTGTTTAACTTCCGTTATAATCTCGAGGCATGATTTTCTGGCCAAGAGGAGTGAAGTGTTTGTAGACTGAGAAGTGCATTAGCATGAGCATAGCTTTAAATCACAAATTCCCCAATGGTCAATAGGAAGAGTTGCCGGTGGGATCGAGTCGGGATCTTCCAAGTAGCATCACCCGGCACAGCATATTCGCCTCCCAAATGACGCCAGAAACTTGGTCGAGAAAATTGAAGCGAGAAAACATACCATTGGGCACCCACGACCTCAGACATGCAGTTCCAGGTGCGGGTGGCATGGCGGTGAAGGTCTTCCGGTCAGTGCCAGCTGAAGTTTCGCAGAAATGCACTTGGCAGATTCGCTGTCACATGCTACTGTTGACGACATTGCTGGCGTCTGGGATATGCATGAAATGAAAGCCGTCTAGGGGCTAGCTGCATAGGCACGGTACCTTGCGTAAATCCTCTATGGATGACGGAACCTTTTCTCCATGTACATAATCATCAAACCTGCAGTTGGCCGCCCTCTGTTTCTCCTCCAAAAGCTCGGATTTCCGCTGTTGCATGCCGTACCAGACCAACCGTTCATCTGCCGGGAACGAATCACGCAATCAGATCGCATTCAGCCCGTGTCAAGCTCACGAAGCTGCAGCCACATCGGGACACGTGAAGATAACGGGACAGTGGAGCAGGCCAAGTGAGAGCCAAGACAGCGCCTGGATCTGGGATACCGTGGACAGGGGAGGAAAAAAAGCTCGATAAGATTCATCTCGTCGCCAGATCCCGGCCGCTATTTTTTCAAGCCGGAAAAAGCCCCATCGCCATCGTCTGATTTGCCAGACGTCGTCCAGAAACCCCAGATGGATCGTGAATCTAGAGCCTTTACAGCAAGCCAGCCCATTAACGGATCCATCCCTCCAGCAGGTGCCTAGCACCCACGCCTCGAACCACACAACTATCCATTCCCCTCCCCCTCCCCCTCCCCCTCCCCCTCCAGCACACCATTTTCGAGCCCTACCTGCCATCCCGCTGTTAGATCGACACTCGTCCCGCGACAAGCTCACGATATTCGGTCGATCGATCTATCTCGAAAAAATATCCAGAAACAAACACTTGATTGGCAAGCCTTCCCTCGACCACTATCGACGTCCTCCCTAGCCCTAGCTGGTAGCCCCGCTACCTTGCACGGCGCACGACGCCTTCGAGCTACCAAAGACATATCTTCCTTCAAAGTGCACTCCTGGTAGAGAGGGGTACTGCGGGCGAACATCACTAGCCCGCCGCAAACATGTGGTGGCTAATCAACGCCTGCTCGAGTGCCATCTTCCTGTTCAGCATCGTCCTCTCGATACCAATCGCTTTCGATGTCGGGGGCCGTGACGCTGGCCTGGCGTACTCGCTATCACTATTCCTCTTTTACATCTTCTACAGTACCAGCAAGCTTATAACACCAGAGAGGTCCCGGGTACGCTGGACTTTCAAGACTCTGGTCGGTTTATCACAATGGATCGTTATACCTACGTTGTTGATCTGGGCTCTCAACCGCTTTTCGGTCGATGCCGACAGTGCCGGTTGGGTATCACGTACCTTCGCACACGTCACAGGACACCACAAGAGCTGGAGGGAGTGGTTCTGGGGTCCAGAAGGGTTCGTTGAAAACGTCGCGTTGGGCTCTTGGGACAATACCTTGAGCTATTCGAGCCCTGTTTTCCAGCTTCTCGAAGGTTTCTGCAGCCTGTTGGTGATTCAGGCCGCTGGTCAGATTGCACGATGGCTGGTCAACCGTGGGAGAAGTGACACCTGGGTGGTATGTATTACACTCACCCCAAGAGCTATTTTGTGCTGATGCTGACCATTACCCCTCAGATCACACTGCTCGTAATCTCCGGCGCCATCAGCTCTATGGCCATCTATTTCCTTTGGCGTGTTATTTGCTTCCCGCAGATTGGTAATCTTGATGCCACCTTTATCGGTGTTGCCATGACCTCGGCCTTCTTCCTCTGCGGCTTTGGCATTGCCAGTGGACGCGGAAACCCAATCGAGTCTTCTCTTCTTTTCGCTTACACAGTTCTCTGTGTTTATCAAATCTTTACCGATTATCAACCCTCGCCGGAGGCCGCGGCCGCAGCCGAAGCTGCAGCTGCCGCGCAGCCCGATTTTCCCCCGCTACCGCCAATCCTCATGGCCTCCTACACCACTTTGCTACATATGCTTAGCAGCCTGCCGTCAGCGTTTGGGCTGTCGTTCCAGTTTCTTTACGCAGCATTCCAGACAATCACACCGAGTGTCATCATCTCTCTGACATACCGTACCATTGTTTTCTACTGCGCCACAAGAATTATCCCGGCCGTTAGGGAACTGGGCGCCCAGGCTATCATGGAAGAGCCCACGCTCGAGGACAGCGATGGCGCCAACCGTGTGATTGCTTTCCTCAGCTGGTTTTCGCCGTCAATTCTCATCGCTGTTTACACCAGTCTGCTCTTACAGCACTTTACCATTTCTGATGGCGACGAACTCGGCTGGACGCTCCGGGCTGGCGATGCCGGTGGCAGCACATGGCGGTGGATCAACCTGGCGGCCACTATGGGTCTTTATGCTATCGAGTTGTACCTTGGCGGAGATGGAGATGGCGGGGCGCACTGGAAGACGGATTGAGCGATGTTCTTTACAGAGAAACATCGTTGGCGGATATTGGGAGGAGTCACAGCATGCCATGAATCATGGATGCATACACCATGTGACCATTTGAGCGGCGGTGCGGGAATCTGAGCTGAATAATCGTGTTCAAAATCGAACAAAAGCTCCTCGCCAATACCATAGCCCGAGTCAAGAAAAGGCGCAGTATAAAGGGGGGGAACACCGGGAGGCACAAGGAATAGGGGATAAGGAACAGGAATATCAGGACAGGAAGGGCAAGAAGAGGAAGGCAAGATACCCAAGAGCTAGGAAGCGAAGGCCATGGAAAGGTTGATGAAAGAAACATCACCAGTAGGGAGATAGAAATTGCCAGGCCAGAAACCATCATCGGTCTGGCGGGACCGTTTACAACAGACGCACGTTTTCCTTTTCAGTTCTTGCCCCTCATTATCAGTATCATGCTGATAGTAAACAAATCTATCGGGCAGTAAGATAGGAGAACGGAACGGAACATTGGTATCTGGAACTGAGGTAATGATGAAGGATGGATCCGGCAGTTTGGGTGGGTTTTTTTCACACATTATCATCAAATGGGACAACATATCTATCTTCACAGCGAATGGCGTTGGCGGTTTTTTTTGATTTTGTTTTTTTTTTGACTTGGACTATGACAATGGGGACCCGGGACAGGAACTGGAATTAGGGTTGGCTGGGCTGGACTGGTTGGCAGGCAGGCAGGCAGACAGGCAGACAAAACATGTATTATTGAAGTTTTCTTTTGTTTAACACCATAGTATTGGCTTGCCCTGTGCCCCCTTGAGTTGTCATTTTACCACTTATCACATTCCCCCCATTTGTGTCAGAAAATTGTCTGTACAACAAACCCTTCGAGACAAACGTTACCTCTCCGGGGTTAGCATAGCATAGCATCATCTTCAAGAATTACAATCATACCAGAAAGAACGATAGCTTTCGTTTGCAGGTGTGTGTGTATAATGTCATCAATTCGCTTTTCGCTTAGCTATTCCAGAATTTCATATGCAAAATCTAACACAATCGCTATCCATCTACCATCCCGTCACCCACCCAAACCACCCAGTGTACACACTAAGGTAGGAAACCAGCCCCCACCCCTACCACATCCTCTCCCAAATCCTCTTCCACGTCCTAATCTTCCTCCAATCCTCCCTCGTCGCCCCTTGTAAGTCATCCACATTGAGCATATCCATCCCTTCCCCGACTAAGACCTCCCAGATTTTATTCCTGACGTGAATCGGCCAAGCAGGCAGCTCCCAGTACCGAGCGACTAACCCCCTTTCGTGCGCGGAGGCGATGTGGGATCTGATTTTTGCGAGTTGGCCGGCGGTGGGCTCGCCGCCTTTCCACCATTGGGTTATGCCGATTGAGCGGAAGAAGCTGACGGAGGCGTAATAGGAATTGGAAGAGTTGTAGGGGGATTCGGGGGAGAGTTTATCGAGGGGGGCGTCGAAGAAGGCGTCTCTTTGGGGTTCAAACGTCGAGTTGGACGGAGAAGGATATGGCGGGGTGAGGATCAACTCAAAGGGCGTGTTCCCCGTCCCAACAACGGTAATAGGTCTCTTGTGGAATTTGCCGTCTTGGTGGAACGAGAGCCAGCCTTTCTCGCGGAGGGGGTCGAGTTGCCTCAGGACGTGGGGCCAGGTTGCGTGGCCGGGGGTTTTCAAATCCACGAGCAGGACCAGAGTTTGGTCGGGGTCGACGTCGAAGACGCCGTTGAGGGTGCCGTTGTAAAAGGGGGTTTTTGGGTTTTGGCGCTCGAGGATGGTGACCAGGGGGTTGACGTAAAGTGATTGAAAAGTGCGGTTTACTTGCAGGGAGGCGAGGTCGTGGCCTACCAGGAGGTCGTTGTTGAAGAGCCAGACGTCGGCTTCGACGCCTGTGCAGCCTGCGTAGAGGGCGTCGAAGAGGGGGACGCGGCGCCAGTAGTCGTTGTGGGAGTGGCAGGGGATGGGGGGGACGTCACGGAGGAAGTCGGTTGGGTACCAGGAGAGGTGTTCGGTGCCGGTGTTGGGTTGGCCCCAGTTTACGAAGGGGTCGTAGTCGTTGTGGCGCGAGCCGATGATGGAGTCTTTGATGGCGTCGCTTAGGTTGAGGAGGAGGATGAAGGCTCTATGAGGGAGGGGGGGGTGTTAGTTATGTTATGAAGGTGAGAGTGAGATTTGGGTTTGAGAAGGAAAACATACAATAATGCTGTCCCGAGAACTGTGACTCGTAATTGCAACCCCCATGATTTCCACAGGCCTCTTTTCCTCTTTGCTCTGCTATTCTTCTCCTGTGATGATGGTGGCTGCCCGCATTTGCTGCAGCATGGCCCGCCGCCGTTCACCGTCTCCACACCTTGCTCTTCTTGTTCCAGTTCATTGCTGGGGATCTCGGTGTATTCCACTGCTACACCTCCCAGCTTCCTTTTCTCGAGGGACGCCATGACCGATGAGCGTATCCTGGAGAAAAACCCTCTGTGCTGTGGTTGTTGCGGTTCATTTCCGAGGACGAAGATGGGAGTTGGCGGTGGTGTTGATGACGATGATGGCGGCGACGGTCTCGGCGTCTCCACTGTCGTCTCCTCCCCGACGATCTCCATGGCGAAGGGCCCCACTGACACCACTTCTGGGCGCATCTTCTTGTGTGACTTTGAAACGTTATACTGCGTATGAATTCGAAAAGCTGTTGTTTTGACTTGTTCAAAGGGGGGGTTTTCTAGATATACAGTGCTTATGTTATTGGAAGAGCGAAGGTGTTGAGGGAACGGCAAAGCAACACATGACACTCGCCACTGATGCTCCCTTGTAATTATGTACCTGCTTCACCGGATGACCTGCTAGCTCGGAAACGTGTGAGAATGAGAGGTCAGAAGAGCGCAAACAGAAAGACAACAGAGATGGAATGAAACAGCGAAAGGAAACCGTTATATTTATCCATTAACAATTGGCCCGCCGGGATTTAATCATGAAGCTGTTAGGTACGGCTGACTGCTGCGGCCTGGTGCTGTGCCAGACCCCCGATGTCTTTCAGTGGGGCTGGTTAAGGTTGGGTTGCATAACTCTTTTCAATACACATTACGGCTGAGAATGTTGGGAATTGCTTGGAATCAAGAGCAATGAAAAGAAGAGTGGTGACTGGTTTGAGGGGATCATTCTCTAAGATGATGAACAAGAGGTTGGAAGTTGAAAGATACACGAGTCTGGAATAAGTTGAGGGTTAGGGTTATCCACACCAAACTGCCGTTTCGACCGCCCCACCCACTATCTTATCTTATCGTCCCAATCGCCGCGACCTCCCAAAAAAAGTTTTGGAGCAGAGCAGTTCGACCTGCCCATTTCTGCAGCTCAATCAAATCAAATCGCAACCACCCCAATCCCCACCAACCATCACCAGTCACAAACAGCACGACAAGATGGCCAAAAAGGGCGCGAAACTCACCGCAAAGGCGCCAATTGCCAACAAGCAATCAAACCGAGTCACAGACAAGAAGCAGAAAGTCGACAAGCGAAAGTCCAACGACCCACCAGTCGAAGCCGACGAGGAAGAGTGGGAAGATGAAGACAGCGAGGAGGACTCCGAGGACGAGTCCGCCGACGAGGAGGGAGGCGTCGACTTTTCCAAATTAGAAGACATCAACGACTCCGACTCTGATTCCGAGATCAATTCCGACGACGACGAGGACGAACAAGAAGAAGAAGAAGCCGAGTCCGACGACTCTGAAGGCGAGGAATCCGAAATCGACGTCGACGGCCTCGACCTCGACGGCCTCGACCCCGAAGAAAAAGAAGAACTCGCCGCCACCACCCGCGTCCGCCAAACAATCAACAACAAAGACGCCCTCCTCGCCTCCCTCAAGCGCATCTCCCTCCTCCCCCTCGACAGCAACAACTCCAAAAAATCTGCCCCAATCCCTTTTTCCTACCACATGACCCTCGTCTCCTCCGCCCCCACCGAGTCCGCCATCCCCTCCATCGACGACGACCTCGAGCGCGAGCTCGCCTTCCTCAACCAGGCCCGCGAGGCCGCTTTGAGAGCCCGCTCCCTCCTCAAGAAGGAGGGTGTCCCCTTCACAAGACCTACCGATTACTTCGCCGAGACTTTGAGGAGCGACGAGACGATGCAACAGGTCAAGCAGAAAATGATCGAGGTGGCAACGGCAAAGAAGGCGTCGGCAGAGGCGAGGAAGCAGAGGGATCTGAAGAAGTTTGGAAAGCAGGTTCAGGTGCAGAAGCAGCAGGAGCGGGCGAAGGAGAAGAGGGCCACGTTGGAGAAGATTAATGACTTGAAGAGGAGTACGTTCTACCCCTCACCCCCCTTGCTCTGTTGTAACCCCCGTAACTAACACTATAAAATAGAACGCAAAGACGGTGGCTCCGCCTCCCTCGGCGCAAGGGAAGCAGACGACATGTTTGACGTTGCCGTTGACAATGAACTCGGCAACACCACCAAGCCAGGCGGCAAAAGGGGCAGATCAGCGGGCGACCATGGCCCTCCCAACGCGAAGCGTCAGAAGAAGAATGAGAAATACGGGTTTGGCGGCAAGAAGAAGTTTGGCAAGAGCGGCGACGCGATGAGCTCGGGGGATATGTCTGGGTTCAACGCGAAGAGGATGAAGCACGGGGGCGGGGCGGGGGATGGGAAGAAGGCTTTTAGTGCTGGTGCTGGGGGGAAGCCGAAGGGGAGCAAGCCGCGGGTGGGGAAGGATAGGAGGAAGGCGCAGGCTGGGAGGAGGTAATTCTTCTCGGTGGTGTGGTGATGTGGGAAGAGGACATTGTGGGGGGGTGTGTAAAGGTTTTGGTAACTTAATGCTACATATGGTGATAGCGGTAAAAGGAAGATATCCCGATTAGGTTTTTTTTTTTTTGTGGCTTGTACCTTATGTTGGATTGAGTATCCGGATGTTGTGTTTCGGTCCTTGTGAGGTATAAGGCGATGCTTTAATTGCCGTTGGTCTGTTCACTTTACCTTGGGAAAAGAGGTCAAAAGAGGTCTTTGTCGATGAGATCTAGAACCAGAACCCACCAGCCCCAGCCCCAGCCCGTGCTGCTTGATGCCTCGATTACAGGCTCAGGCGGATGGATTGCAAAGGTCGCCGAGGTAGGTTAGCTAGGACAGCTTCGGCGAGGTCGTCCTGAATGGGGTTTGTAGACAAAGGAGTGTGGATCTTGGCATTTTGCTTCTAGAAGGATTTGTGCTTTGTTTCTGAGGGAATCGGGGTTGGCCGATTTGTTTACGGACTGCCTGCAGGGCTCTTTGTCAGGGGGGTTTGTATGTTCGGTAGGTAGGTTCTTTGGAGTGAAGCGCCCCCCTATTGTAATCAGGCTGGGGGTGAGATCGGAATATGGTTGGTCGTATATGCGGAGGTTGTTACGGGTTGTGGCTCAGGGGACATAGGTAAAGCCGATTCAGTGCTAGCAAGGTAGACTGCGTGGTTGTTGAAAAGATTCAAGAAATACTTCAATCTGATTTGTATGATCGCGTTGTATTAATAAACGAGGTTTGTCTTGTCTTGTCCGACACCTGGATATTTACACCACCCAAATGTTTCTGTGTTTCCCATTCCATCTTCCCCCCCTTGTTACCCTCTCAAATGAACTTTTGATGAAGCCCCGTGAGACACCAAAACCTTTGCTCGCTTCCTCAGTTGCTGTGATAGCCAAGTTGTATATGAATATTCCTCCTCCACCTTCCCCCCTGTCACCTACTTTCCCATTCCTCCGCCTCAGAGTAATGTCATTCTTAGTTCCATCCTTAACCATAACCCATTCAAGCTCAAGTGCGAAAATTCACTTTCCGTCCTTCCTTACAGATTCCCCGATAACATGGGTACGTAGCGTTAGACTACTACGGCCCGTTATATTTGTTCACTTCACTCTTCAACCCACCTCCAGAGCGCCACTGTCAAAACGTATTTTCGTTCACGCATGTCACCATCATCATCACCATCGCATCCCACACAGACCACGCAAGAGAAGATAGGAAAAACAGCAGAGTAACGTTGACGTGCCCAAACTTGTAACAGAAAACGTTCCATTCATTGTGTATCCCGAGCCCATTCATTGCTTATGAAAACCGTATCACAAAACACACATATACACACCAAAGGAAAAGAAACCATGCGTTCAATGAATTCGTCTTTTGCTAAAAAAAGGGGAGTCATGATGTGGGGGGTTGTGATGAGAGCAGAACCTCAGAGAAAAAAGCCAAAGCCAGCAAACAAGCAAAGAAAGCCAAAAGACGAAGAAGAATAATACTACTAATAAAGATAGGGAATAGGTCTGGAAGAGCCCGACCAGAATCATGACAGTGACGACCGTTCGCTAAGATATGTGCCTCCGTCTGACTACCTGTCGGTCCGTCCAGCTCTTCCAATTCTGTGTGTGTGTGTGTGGTATCGTTTCGCAACGCCATGCATGTATGCGGGGGAAAAAAGAGGAAAAACAAGCACGAAGAAGTGATCACATATATGCTTTGCCCCGTTCCTTCAATCCCCAATCCCCAGAACGACGCCCCCCAAACATCAACAACAACCCGCAGTCCCCGAAACCCCTGATGCCTGCCCCAAAATACCCCAAACGCAACAAATCACACGCTGTGCCCCTAACCACCAACCCACTAGATTTTCATGCCAGTAGACATTATGGATAACGCCATGCAAGAGAAGCAAGTCCCGGTATTAAAACGAGAAAGAAAAAAACAAGCCGGGAGGGGGTATCAATAATGACCATTGTTGGGAATTTCTTTCCTCTTTCCGTTTCGCGATTCAACCTTTGCTCTTTGGCTCGCTCGCTCTCATCATTGCGTGGCGGCAATGCACCAGTGGCGGTGGAAGGCCCAGGCGCTCTTTTGGCATTCTTTGCTGCAGTACTTGGTTCGTCGACAGCGGCGGCATTTAGCAAATTGCCGCGTGTACTCTTCCCATTTCCCGCACTGGTAGTAGGCGCATTGGCGAATGCCGCCGCGAGTGTCGTCTTTCCGGCACAGGTTTCTCATAACTACCCCGGCCCAGTATTGCATGTCGGTGCTGTGGTACCGGACGGTGAACTTCTCCACCAGGGGAAAGATGTTGAGGTCATTGGGCAGCAGGTATTCCTCCTCGCAAGTCTCGTCTTCCTCTTCGAGTTCGGCCTCGAGGATAGCGGGATCAACGCCGCCAAGCAGCTGAATTTCCTTGCCAATCTTAAGCTTGGGAACCAAGTGGCTTTTTTGGAAGTATTTTCTGAGATTGCAGTATTTGGAAACGTAAGCGAGCAGCTGAAGAGACATCAAAACGTCTTCTTCTCTGGGCATGGCGGCAAGCATTTGAGGGTTTGGCGTTACTTGGCGGTCAAGCAGATAACGAGGGACTGTTGCGTTTGGCATGGATGGTTGCTGTGGGCTGACCATTGTTGGCCTGTTTGGCGAGAGGCCAATGGCAGGCACCGGCGTCGGGGCCGGGTTGGTGACAATGCTGCCATCTACCGGCCCTTGGTGTGTAATGTTGAAAGTCCCAGCTTCCTGGGTCTCGGATACGGTAGGCGTTGTCAATTCCATGGCGGTGCCGGTCATCATACCTTCGCCATCTTCCATGGCAATATCTTGAATTCCTACAGCCGGCTGGATCTCGGCTGTCCCAGACATCTCGGCGTCGGGTGCCTCATCCGAGGCAACACTTTCGGCATTCATATCATCCGATTCGGCAGCTGTCGAGTGCTGGTGGCGGATGGATGGTCGCCGGCGGGACCGAGCGGCAGCAGTGAGGATGGTAGCAGGTCGCACGGTGGGAGACCGAATTTGTGGAGGCGGAAGTGGAGTGGTGGGCGACGCTGGCTGAGATGTCAAGGGAGGCCGAGCAAATAGCATCGGTATGATTGCAGCCAAACGATCCGTATCCCGTGTCGGCCTGACAAATCCATCGGCGGTATCCATAGATGGTACGGTCGGGGCAAGAATCACGTTGGGCGTGAGAGCCAGAGGTGGGCGCCCCTCGTGTGGCCTGCCGGTGTGATGGTGATGGGGGTGGTGTCCCGCCAAGGGCGTCCGATCGGCCGGTGGCGTGACCTGGAATTGCGGAGCTGTGGGTGTGGCATCGGAATTGGATTGTATGACAGTGGTGGATGGCCCGGCGAATGGCGCAGACACATCAATTGATGGAGGTGGCGCTTGTCTTCTGAACGTCTCCAGTGCGCCGGATCTCGACGAGAAACTCGATGATTTGTGTGCGCGGCTGCTCCCGCCGACTCGATGTTGGTGGTGACGGTCCTTATGTTTCTCCTCGGCCCGTTCTCGCACCTTTTCAATAACTTTGATGTAGTTGTCGAGAATCGTAGCAATTACGGGAACCATGTCAGCCTCCACAACTCGAGTCCGAACTGCCTCTGTGCCCCTAACGCCTATGTTGACGACACATTGGAAGGCCAGATTCCACTTCCACATGTCCATCATGTCTTTGCTGCGACCCTGCTTCAGGATGCAGACCAATCTTTCGATGCCGCCATCGACGGTCAGGATGTCGCGGATGCGAGCCGACGATGTTGTGAGGTAAGCGAGGTGGTTGAGCGAGTTGATCAGGGGGAGAGTTGACGTGCAGTCGAGGGCTCGTCGGTCGTAAAGGGCCGTGGTGATGCCCACTGACGCCTTGTTGACATTGGGTATGCTGAAATTGACTTCCCTCATCTTGGCTCGCCTCCACGGAACACGAGGTAGGCACCAGACAAGGAGAAGATGAGATGATCAGGAGAGGTCGGCCGCCGCAATTTGATGCCCGGCGTGCGATTGCGTTTTGAGGATGGCAAGAAAACGGTTGGTTCTGTGTGTTGGTAAAAGAGATGGTTAGAGATGAAACGCATTTCAAAGCTTTATGCGTCCTTGAGGAGGGGGTCGAGCGAGCGTACCCGTCCCTACCTAGGATCGGCAGAGGCCCTCGCGAAGGGCAAAACCAACGTGTCTACGTACGCAAAGGTGCAGAAAAACAAACCCACGTATCCGCAGAAAGAAAGGGCGGTATATAGCCAACGGTAGGTCGTGAATGGGAAAAGAAGGCGTTTGGAAGATGAAGAAAGGAGCCCCCAATGCAGAGGATTGTAGAGTCAGCGCCGACCAAATGCCTCAGCCGCGATCGAGGATGCGAGAGTGTGTCTTGTGGATGTCGGTATGCTGTGCCGCGGGCGCGCGAGCTGTTGATGGAATTTGGGCGTGCCGGCGGTTGCAGCAGTCGGTCGATGCTGCTGAAGATTTGGTGATTGAAGATGTTTGGATGTGTGACCGATGCCTCGCCGTGCCTGATGGTGTGAGAGGCTGGGTGGACGGGTTCAGTTGGAGCAGGCGAGCTGCTGGTTTTTTGCAGTCTTGGGCCTGGAGAATGTCCAGAACCTTACAGGTTGGCCCAGGCAGTGTTAGTGGCTAATGGATGCCTAAGGCCAACAACACCCGCGCTTGTGGGTCCAAATTTGTACCAATTTCATCTCTCGGCACCACATCCGACCGACATCGCCTTTAACTGTGAGATTATTTTGTTATATATCGAGTATGGTCATTATATACAAGAGATTTGCTCTTTTATTCCCTCCATTTCACTTTCATCACCATCATCTTCAGTGTGGGAGATCCAGAGCATTCCCTTGGAGTCTTGTCTGCTGACCATGTGGCTCGAGGTACTTCGGTGTACCTCCAACCTAGGGGCAAAGCGGAGCCCTAACAGCCTTTCAAGGATGGGGGTCGGGCTGCCAAAGAAAGCTGGAAGGGGCAAATTCACAAACAGCTGCGGGGTGAGATGGATGATAACCCACTCACCGAACCCTAGCACGCGATAGACCACACTCTCTCGGTGATACTCGCCGCTCCTTCTCTGGCAACATCATGTAACAATCCAATGGTGTGGGTTGATGCTGAAGAAACTAAACACCGTTGGTTGTGGCCGTATCTACACGTGGAGGGCCGTTGAAGCGTGGCAGGTGAACGGCGCCGTTTCAACCAGCTCTTTGGCATTTATTTTGCCATTTTGGGCACATCCTCTCTTTTAGAGTTTGCTCGCCATCAAGATCGGAAACAGTCCTGATCGTTGACAGAGGTTGAACGGGAATGGAGACAATAACCTCAACCTCAGCCAACCTGGAACCTGAACGGTCCGACGAGTTCTGGACTTGCACTTGGTGTGATTCGTTGGTTTTCTCCTCTGTTTCGTCTCCTCTCACGGATGCAGTTTGTCACCATGCACAAGAGCCGGCGTTGTGTGACAGACATGACCAAGCAGACAGCCCGATAACGCCTGTCGACCTACACCTTGATGGCCCAAGTGTGTTGCCGGGTCGCCTGATTCCCAAAGTCGATCGTTCACTCGTCCAAACTCAGCGCTACCTCCCACCCTCCCACCTACTGCACTCCAACTCACAAACGACAGCTCGCAGCTTTCATGCATTCGTGGGGTCGGTGCGCATGTCACGTTCGAGCAGCTTGAGCTTCAACCGAAGCGGAGAAGGGCCCTGATGCCACCCCTGCCTGGGGTTGATCCCCCACCGACCCTTTTTCAGCAACGTTTCCGGCCCAAACCGCCATCCGCTCTTGACCCACTCCATCGCCGTTGTTCTTCCATGTCACTCCTCTGATGGTCTCCGGCATTCACGACGGCGTAGTCACCGCCTGCCTACAGACACGCTTGCGTAGTCCAGTCAGCCTGAAACATATCACTCACCGAGATCCTAGTGTCCGGAATACATACCGCCATCGGCTTAGAAATTCCAGGTGCCATTTACCGCTGACGCCGTGGCTGGAAAGCGGCACAGCTAGATCTTACTTACCTTCCAACCCGGAGAGGCAAGCTCCATGATCCCCGGCCAACCCATGCACCTCACCCAGGTCAAGGCGAAGAAAGGTACGGAAGATCTTGGTTTTATAGCCTGAAATCAAGCATTTTTTTCAGCTTGGCATTTCCCTTGTTCTTTTCTTGCCTCATCAAACTTCCACTCTCACCAACATCAAAATTCCTGTCTCAGTTCAGCCTCCTATTTATTCGCCCGCCTGAAGATGCCGCGCTGATCTCCCAACGGGCTGAAGATGAGGGGCTGCCCAACCTCACTCGTCACATACAACACTGGAGAAAATCCACTCTTCACACTTTACACAACACAGAGTATGGACACACGGCCCCTGTGCCAAGCATCACCACTCACCGAAAAGCCAAGAGCAAGCAATGAGGGGTAACTCCTCACTCCTCCCTTCAGCTGAAGGGACTTCACCGCAAAAACCGGGTTGTGAATCATGCTGAACGGCAGCGGATGGACGGGCGGCTGTCTGTCTATTTCGATCAAATGCAAGATCTTGAGAGTGTAGGTAACTGTCTACAAGCGCCTAGAGCTTCTCGAATTAGAAGCTTTTTCTTCCCGTCGGTGTGTACATAAATACAGCAAGCACCTAGCGGCAGCGGGAAACCCGTGGCTTATACGCCCTCGGCGCTTAACGGCTAACAACCGCCAGCCCCCAAAAAGTTTAATTGGATGGAGCGGCTGTTTGTCTCGGTTGTCTATTCTCGAACTCTTTTCCCGATGGATGGGAATCGAATCAAAGATGACGAGAAAGAGAGGCTGCGGATAGCTGCAGGACCTTATGGGGTGCAGAACATTCGATTCCCATATTGCCATGCCGGATGATGGACGATGGTGAGATGGTTGGTAGCAGCCAAGACACGACCCCCTTTTCTTTACATACATCTACTGTACTTGCATGTTTCCTCGGTGCATCTCGCTGCGGATATAAGGTAGCGTCGTATCGGATACAGCTGACTTACATATTGGGAAATGTAGCTATGTAAAAAGAAGAAGAAGAAGAAGTCTGTGTGTAAGTGTAAGTCGTTTACACAAGAGGTGAGTGAGGTTTCATGTTTCGAATATATTCTGCAACTTCTACCGTACCCGTGGCCATTTGGGTATTTGGTCAAATGCACGCTCGGACAACAACAACAAAACCAGGATCCCTCTCTCTGTTTACAAAGAGGAAGATCTGATGAGGTGTGGTGGCGCTTGCATATACGACTTGGATAACTATACGACTTGGATACCTATACGACTTTTGGATAAGTTCTGCTGGAACAGATAAATTTTACGGCGGGTAGTTTCTGGGAGGCGACCAGACCCGTGGCAACGTCGGCAGCGCCGGCCATGATCTGCAATAGTTGGCGACCTATGTCCATACTACGCCTATCTACTTCCCAAATCACCCACCTACATCCCCATCCATCTGATAAGTAAGATCTCTACACGTGTACGTATGCCAACAAAGAGAAACAACATACAACAACCCAAACTCGGCAGTTGTAGCCAAGGTAGAGCCGGTATTTCCGCCTTCCCCCGCCCGAATTACCAAAAGTCTCCGGCTCCGGTCCCGGTCCCGGTGTTTGTGTCACCAGAGGCATCACCCATCTGACTTACATAAGGTAAGGTGACTTGTGTGCTGAGAATCATGTTATCTCACATAACACCGGTATCATAGGTGTTTGAGAATCACTTCATGGCTTCTGATTTTGCCATAGCTTTCCGGCTCGGGGTGAGCACGGAGCCTCACCGAACTTGGGTGGGATCGGTGGGAGTCAGCGGCTTCTTTATGCTGCGGTGTTGGTGACGGGCATCAGAATTTTGAAAAAAGAAAAGAAAATCTAGGGGGAAACTGGAGGGGAGTTCGGCGCTGGTCTGTCTGTCTGTCTGTCTGTCATGTCTCATATTGCCCAGTGTACCCTGTTTGAGTTGGCAAAAGCTGAATGGGACGAAACATTAGATAGGTATTTTCTTGTTGGTTAGATGTTGATGCTACAATCAAGAACAGATTCGAACCGACAACGAAACTGATAGCAAAGATTTGGTGTTGCAAATGATCATGTCATTTTTCATCCCAGCTGTCCTTGATCTTTCATCAAGCCACAGAAAGAACATTCTCTACCAACCTTACAGAAACGTGTGTGCTCTTCTGGATTGTGATTGTGATTCAGATGAGAATGATCAGCGGCTCAGTAATCTCAGAACTGGCCTACTAAAGCGAAAAATAAACGGAAAAAAGACAAACCCCCAAAAAAGGCAAAAGCTCACCCGCCCTGCCGGCGAGGGCAGGACGGGTTACGAAAACCCAGCCGCAGAGGAGGGTTTTACACCGGAGTCGGTGAGCCCCCAGGGGGATGAGAGGACAACAGGCTTACCACTTAGCCACGAGGCCCTTCTCCATGGACCTGGGGCTGCTGTTGAAAACTGTATGCTGGAAGTTGCCTTCTAGATATACCGTGGTTTGCTTCTTCTTTCACTGCCTGCGTGAGCCAAGCACTATCGACACCGGCACCACAGTGTACTCATATATATCTCGTAGAGGAGTTGGTACTGTAGCCTAGCACCATTATCACCAGCAGAGACTGTCGAATGAAGATAAATATCTGAGATCAATCGTCCAACTTTCATTAGATGGTTGTATCCCAACAGTGATATCCATCACAAACAGTGACTGCTTACAGCCTATTCATTATATACTTACAACCCATCCCCCCTAACAAATGCTATCCCAAACCCCAAAAACACCCCCAACGCCATGCTTCCCATAACCATACCAATGCTCCTAATCCCCACTAACCCTAGCATGCCTAAAATACTTCATCCCCACCCACGCAACCACCACCCACACCCACGCCATCACACAGCTCAGTATAATCAACGCAGGGTAATACCCCACAATCGGCAACGTCGGATCATCCTCCAGCTCCGGCGGCGCATAAGGCGTGGTCCCCACATCCCACGCCCAGCTCCAAACCCCCAAGCAGCTCCCCATCCCAATCACAAACACCGTCCACGTCACAATCAGCACCACCCACCCCCACCACTCCGTCTCGGAGTAATCCCAGTCTGTATCCGGCTGTGGCAGGGGCGTCGTGGACAGCCCAGCCAGGGAGGTGAGAGCCAACGGGGATTTGGCTCGCTGTACAGTCGTCCCCCTTCGCCGCTGGATAGAAGAGACAGAGGTGGAGCTTCCTAGGCCCAATGGCCGGGGAGGGGAATGGGGCGAGTGTGGGAGGTTGAGAAAGTAAGATTCTGACCCGGAGGCCGAGGAGACGGAGGCACGCTCGGGGCGGAGGAGGCTGGCGGAGGAGGAGGAGGAGAGGTTGGAGACGGAGGAGCTGGGGGCTGGGACGGCCATGTGGAGGGCGTCCTCATCGTCGGTTGTGCTGTAGCTTATACTTGGGCTTCTGGAGCCTGTGATGCTGTTTCGTGAGCTGGGGGTGTTGGCGTTTATTGGAGCCAAGGCGGCGGTGGGTGTTGCGTCTGGATCTGAGGATTGGGAGCCTGTCCGGCTGGCGTATCCGTCCATGCTGGGTCGGGGGGTGAGGTCTGATATCCCAAGGCCGTATGACGGGGATGTATTAATGGTATTCTTTAAGATGCCGCTATTATTTTGGAGGGGTAGTGGGTTTGATGTAATGGAGGTTGGCGCGGTGTCGGCTTTGATTTCGATGGGTGTCCCGTTGGGGCCGCCATAGACGTCCAGTTTTGTGTCGATATATAATCCACGATCCCTCTTTTCTCTCTGCGCACCCCGCCCCAAGAGGGCAACCTTTCGCAACGACCCTCTACGTCGCCGTGTTTTTGACGGTTGCGGCTGCTGGGTGTGATGTTGGATAATGTGAGGCAACGGCGGGGGCGCAGCGATGGGTGCACCCGTGTGGCGTGGAGGAGTGTCGGCTGGTATCGAGGTGAAAGAGGGCGTGGGAGGAAAAGTCACGGTCTCGGTTTCGTTGGTGTTGCGTCGGGATCGTGGGCGATATTCGCCCGAGGAGCGCATAAAAGGTAGTTTGGAGAGCAAGCCTCCAGCGCCAGAGCTGCTGCGTTTGCGACCAGGCGCAGGGCGAGTTAGGACGGAAGATGGCGTATCGGCGCCGGCGCCTGTCACCGATGACGACTCGTCCATGGCCAATGAGAGATATCGGGGACCTGATTATGGCGTTGGAGAACAGACGGTTTCTGAACAAGGTTCTGGCTAGGAGGAGGATGTCTGTGTCGCGGCGGCCACGGGGCGTCGATGGCGTGTTACCCCTCAAGATACGTCAAACAGGCTCTCAGATCCATCTGATGGTACAAATCTCAATCTGTCCGGGCAATTTAGTGGAGTGGACCGACGTTAAAACTGTTTTGGGACCAGGAACAGAACATGGCATTCACATTTCGAGATGGAATTTGATCAATTGAGGCTCAACGACGCGAAATGCAACATTTCGACACCCCTGCAAACGTTGACAGCCCACCCCGCGCCATTCCGGCAGGCAACGTACCCCTGAATTCATTCCCCACCCGCCTCCCGCAGGTCTCTCCATTGGCCAACACAGAATCCATGATGGTGGTTATGAGACAACTGAATGAGACAATATGAATAGATATCACGTACCTACGCCAAAGATATCGACTGTTCTCTTGCATAACACCATCACCCAATCCAGCCAAACAGTTATCTCACCAACTGCCGAGCCCATCTGTCCTTCCCCAGTAGGAACCTCCCGCAAAACGGTGTAAACCCACGCTAGGCGAAAAGGGGAAGGCGTCCAGGAACACCCTGGGGAATGGGGATCGGACACGCTCAGCTCCACCCGTCTCGAACAGTCGCCGGTCCTCCACGACGAACGAACCACCTGCTGCCCACAGCGTACGCTGTGTTGATGGCTCCAGGTCCCAAGTCTCTTCAACCTCCAGGGACACCGCCGACGCCGGTTTTTGCTACCGGTCAACAGGGCGAGCCCTCTTTCCACTTTGTTTGTGACGATTTTGATCTGGACCAGCAACAGTCAGATCAAAATCATCCAAACAACAACCCCGAGGGAACTATCCGAACACAACCCCCGGAAGTTGCGCCCTTTCCATCCCCCGGTCACCAGTACCTCGCACCCTCCCCACGAAGCAGTCCTGCCGCCTTCCTCGATCCTTACTCTCACCACCAAACGTCACTGCGTCCGCCGACACCAGACCATCTCTTCAACAGCATGTCGTCCGAGGGCGGTCTTGCCGCTAACGGCGGCGATGCGCCTGCCTTGAAGAACCCCTTCAACTTCCAAACCCAAATCATATCCTCCGGTCCCGTCAAATCCGTATGCCTTTCCCCCCAATATCCTCCCCATTTTCTCTCCCTAACAGCCCTCAGAACATCGGCCAAAGACGCGGCCACAGATACAAGCACTCCTCCATCTCAGCCACCCACCAAATCTTCCAAGAACCACCCCCCGACCACCCCCCGTCCTCCCCGCCTCCCTTCCCATCCCAACCCTCCGCGAAGCCTGGTCCAGCATGCAGCGCGATCAAAAAGCCCGGCTATGGTGGTGCTCCCTCCACGCCCTCATCGCCCTCTACGTCTTCCTCTCCGCCGAAGGCTCCCTCGCCATGACCGCCCTATCCCACCTAGTCTTCTTCGACGTTGGCTCCGCCGCCGTCTGCGTGGCAGTCGACGTCCTCGGCAACTTTGAAGTATGGCGCCGCTCCTCCATCCGGCACCCCTTTGGCCTTCAACGCGCCGAGGTCTTAGCCGGGTTCGCCATGTCCGTCTTTTTGGTGTTTGGCGGCTTCGATCTCATCTCGCACTCGTTAAAAGACGTCCTTGAATCCGTCGGCCATCACGAATCCCACCACCCCGTTTCCTCCTCAGATACCCAACCTTCTGGACACGGGCATGGCCACGGAACGAGGTACATACCCCCCGGCACGCTCGACTTCGCCTCCTTTGCGGCATTCATCTCGACATTGGTCTCGGCATACGGCCTGCGAAACCACGGGCGGATCCGCAGGGTTATGCGCGTTCCTTTGCCTTACCTCTCTTCTTTGCTGCCAGAAGCAGCCATTTTGGCTAACCCCTTTCATTTCCTGACGCTCTTCTTCTCGGGCATCATGCTTGTATTACCACTAGTCTACATCCCGCATATTATCTGGCTTGACCGCCTCATTTGCGCGACGATTTCACTCAGCATGTTTTTCCTGGGGACGAGGTTGGCAGTGGGGCAGGGGTTTATGCTCTTGATGAGTTACAACCACGTCTCCTCCTCCCCCTCGGCCTCACAAAAGTCCTCCTCGGGTAAAGAGAGCTCGGGAGTGGCGAGCGTGATTAGAGAGATTGAATCTGAACCTCAAGTAGCGAGGGTGGAAGAGGCGCAGTTTTGGCAGGTGCATTATGGGCTGGCGATGGCGAATCTAAAGGTGTTGGTCAAGAATGGGAATACCGGTGGTGGGGGGATGGGAGGGGGGGAAAGAGATGGGGCGATTAGTCAGTTGAGGGGGAGGTTGGCGAGGGTGGTGCAGAATCGGTTGGGGGAGGGGTATGGGAGGGGGGGAAGTTTGAGGTGGGAGGTTACTGTGCAGATGAGTACTGCTGATTGAGGTAGTCAGGGAGACAAGAAGGAAAAGGGAAGTCAGGGGGGGCAAGAAAGTGTATATAGTTTTCTACTCTTGGGGTTGAGGGCGTTATGGGATTTTTGGTACTTACCAAGGGTTATGTTGGATGATACCTTGTTTTACGTATTTGAAAGTTACATGGTATGATTTTTGGACCACAGTTACCCCTGATTCCATGGAATATTGATCCCTAAGTTGGGTTATATATGTTGTCGAAAAATACGGGTATACATCCAGAGCTCAACAAAAATGCGTGTAAAATGTGAAAATATTCAAAGTTGATTACAAAATTCCTACAACAAAGGTATCCGATCCGCTCCCCCCAACAATTCCCCCAAACCTGCTAGCCAAACGCCTGAACGAAGATGACTTTAACTCCGCTGTGCTCCGTATGTTATCCTGTAGAAGTACCCAATCCCACACCGAAACACCATGCCGAAACTCACAAGAACCCAACAAAAAAAGGTCTACCGCAAAGCCAACTCAGGAAACATCCTCGCAATCTTATCCGGGTTCCCATACTCTGTCCTCGCCGGCTCCGGTGTAACAGGACTCGTATCGCTCAGATACGGCCCCAGCATCCCCGCGTGGCCCCCCGCATCCACCGCGCTCAAACTCGCCCTCTTCTTCTTGATATTACCCTGCGCCGGCGCCGCCCGCACAGAAGAAGTAGGCACCTCTGGTGCTGCTGTTGTCGGGGCTGGCGGCGGCGGGGCATCACCATTGCTACTACTGGCCCCGAGTGTAGAGCTCGACTCGGAATGCGACAGCGGTGTCCGTGTTCTAGGGACGGAAGAGCTGCTTTCTTGGCGGGTAAAGGGAAAAGTAGGGATCGTTGGGCCGAGCAGGCGTTTCTGAGGGTGGTTTTGCTCTGGTTTACTGCTGGGATGAGGGTTGTAAGATGGGCCGTAGGAAGTTGGAGTGGAGATGGAGGGGATGGGTCCTGATATGCCAGCTCGTAAGGAGTTCTTTTCGTTGGCGGAGAGACCTCTTGCGCGGACAAAGGCGGCTGAGCGGCGGTGTTGGGGGTTGCGGTCGTAGTATTGGTCTTTGATGGGATGAACCATTACCGTCTGATTGTGTATTGTGAGGATGGAGTTGGTTGGGACGTTGACCCAGTTTTCTGGCACGGACATGGTTAGTTTTGAACCTTGATGTTTTTTTCTGGGGGAGAGTTGGGATATGTACCTCTTTCGAAGGATAGGGGTTCACTGGCTACTAGCACCACGTCTGCCCCTTTGTCGCTTCGCTCCATCTGGTAGTCCCGTTTGTCCGGGGTGGGGGCTCTGGTTTCCCAGAGCGTGCCAGAGGAATAATATAAGCTGGCAGCTTCATCTGAGGCACTGCCTACGTAGCGGGTGCAGATGACGCTGTGCCCGTCCGACACGGCAAAGTTGAGGAGACTTCGGGTATCGACGTTCTCGGCGTGGATCACGCTCTCGGGGATGTTGTCGATCAGTTCGTTGATGATGGCAATCGTCTTCAGCATCGCCTTTCTGAGGACCGTTGGCCCAAATCCTTCTTCTGGCTGGGAGCTGGGGTCGTGTCCCATGCGCTCGAGTGTGTCCAAGAACAGGGCAAAGGCCCATTCACTGTCGGTACCTCCAACTACGCCCAGATACCACTTGTCGGCTAACCGTTCACCGAGCCTCCTCTTGATCTGCTTCCAACCGCCAATTCCGCCATTGTGCATCCAAATCAGGCTGCCGTGGGAGAAAGGGTGGCAATTGTCCTCGCTCAGTGAGCCCTCGGTGGTTGCGCGAACATGAGCGAAGATAAGGTGTGAGGCTGTTTTAGAGGCCAAACGTTGGAGGTTGACGCAGTTCCACGCGGGAGTGGTCGAGGTGAACAGGCAGGGCGCAGCGCCCAGCTTGGGGTCTGTGTAGAAGCCTATGCCAAACCCGTCGGCATTGTTCTGGCCACGTCGAGTATCCTATGAGTCGTGTGAGTTCATGTTTCCCCCAACATCTAGCTCGCTCGTGGTGGTACTCACAAGTCGGAGGCGTGAGTCAAATGACTGCTTGAGGATCGAGTGCGCTGGGTCGAGGACAAGCTTCGAGAGCAAGATCTCGTCGCTCCCTTTGTAAACCTGAGCAATAGATAGAGTATGTTAGCGCGCCCCTTCTTCATTGAAACATCAGGATATGTGGCGCATGTCATGGCATACCAGGAACCGGCACATGGTGATGGCGCCCAGGACGGAGCGGGCCGGTGATTGCTCGGATTGGGCGACTGATCGATACTATCGGGACTTGCTGGGCTGAGGCCGGGGATTCAATCGATAAATCGGGAGCAATTGCAGAAGTGGCTTGGGGACGAGATAGTTGTTGCGAATCGCTGCAGGAAAGCGAATCGGGGGTGGTCTGACAGCCTATTATGGAAGAGACGAGACGGGTTGGGACAGCAGTGGACAGTCACTCGAGGCAAGTCCCCTGGCCACAGGGCTGACGAAATCGGTCAATCTGATGGCGGAACGAACCCGCCCATCTTAGCGCGCTACCTAAACTCTGGGGTGCATGCTGAGATAAACCGCTGTAACGGCCCTACCAGGACGTCTGTGTTTGATCCAAAGAGGCGGTATGAGCCTAAAATTGCCCTGGGCTGTGTTGAAATATTTTCTCATGCACGGTAGTTAGGTAGAGTCATAGTGTTTTGGTAGAGGCCAGCCCAGCTCATCCTGTACCTCGCTATCGCAAGACCCTGGGTTCTGGATCTTCAACTGGGCCAATGCTGGTTCATCTTATCGGTCCCCTTATCACCTGTTTGCCTTTCGACATCCAGACCTACGAGGACTTTTGCCCGAACAAGGCCTCAGGAATTTTTTGCAACACCTCTGTTTGTTTCGCCGATGTCGCCTTCCAAACAAACACTACCCCGTATATCATCCTGTCAACGGTAATTTGCTTGATGCTGTCAACTTCCCGGCAACGTACGCGGCAAGGCCCAGACTCATCAGAGTCTCAGGCCAGGATTATGATTTTGTCTCTCAGCGTTTTCGGAGGCCCTCAATGACGTGCTCTGGGTGCTCCAGCCGACGAGGCCGATTATCTGTACAGTTCACACCCTGAAAGATTGTTAGCGCGGAACCACGACAGGGATCATATCCTAATTTTCAACAACATACAACTTTTGCCTTAAGAACACTATAATAATATACTTAACTTGATAATATAAAAAGGATAGTTAAAATTAACTATATAGTACACTTTTTTCCTGGTTAAAATTAGTGGTTATTGAAATACAATCGCTTTTTTAGGGTGGAGCTGATCTTAAAGTCTCATGCTAACAATATTTCAGGGGTTGAAGTGTATTATTAAAATGTTTTTGACTTGCCTCTTCCAAATCATCAAAACTCCTAACAAAATGGGCATTCATACAGTTGAAGGCAAAATGATGCCTGACCTGATCCTTGCACATCGTGTGCCACCCAAGAATTCAGGGTCATGCGATTAAGCCATCTTTGCTGAGGGGCATGTGGCGGAAATGCAATATTTCGCCCTCCAGTGTCACCGTCCGCCGTGGGGTGGGTCTTGGCAACCCCAAATGCAAGCCCAAAGACCGCGGTCCAAATCACCCATCGCCCATTTTATGCACCTCAACCCCTCTGAACCATCAGAAACACTTCCACTGCCTGCGGACCCGACACCTGCCCTCGACAGCTTCGTATGCGTTCTAGCAAACAGAACCCGCGTTTACCATGAGCGCACAGCTCCGCGCCGCCGGGGCCATTGCCCCCGCCGCCCGTCGCGTCAGTCTGCGAGCCGTCCGCCAGTTCCATCAGCTGCCCACCGGCGGTATCCAGAGAGCCGACCTGGCCGCCCGTGATCTTCGGAGGTCTGTGCAGTTCCCGGCCAAGCTGTACCACAATGCCGTGATGGTGCGGAACGTCTCGTTTGTCCGCCTGCTCCCCAAGCTGGCTGTCAAGTTCGTCAGGATCCCCGCTCTTTTTGGTGGGCTGATGTTGGGTGCTGTGGGATGGATACAGTATCAGGCTATCCGTAAGCAACCTTGACGATACGGAAATCAAAGCTGGATAAAGGCTAACACGATGTAGAGCTGGGTAACTCTGCCCAAGAAATGTACGGAAATGTAAAGACTACTGTGACGGATACCGCCTTTGCCATATGGGGAACCGCTGCGGATATCGCCAACCAAACCAAGAAAGGATTCAACGAGAAGAAGGGCCAGTTTACGATGCCAGAATGGCTGGACAATATTATGAAGGGAGAGGGCCTCGCTGGGGAAGGTGGCTCTGGAGGACCAAATGGTGGGCGGGAACCCCCAAAGCAATCCAGAGTGGCCGGCGGTGCTGCTGCCGCAGGAGCTTCGGCCGCAGCATATGGTTATGGAGCCGCTGATGAGGAGGACGACCGTTCCCCCGAGGAGGTTGTCAAGGACGACCATATGATGTACATCACGAAGCGGATGATCGAGATCCGAAACCTCCTCTCGCGGGTTGGGCAGTCAAGCAGCGTCACCCTGCCGTCCATTGTTGTTATCGGTTCACAGTCCTCTGGCAAGAGCTCAGTACTGGAGGCCATCGTTGGCCACGAGTTTCTGCCCAAGGGAAGCAACATGATCACTCGGCGCCCAATCGAGCTCACCCTTGTGAACGACCCTCAAGCGAAAGTCGACTATGGCGAGTTCCCTGACCTCGGCCTTGCGAGGGTCACCGATTTCTCTTTGATTCAAAAGACCTTGACTGAGCTCAACCAGTCTGTTCCAGAGTCTCAGTGTGTGTCTGACGACCCCATCCGGCTTACTATTCACTCACCCAGAGTTCCGGATCTCTCGCTGATTGATCTTCCTGGTTACATTCAAGTCGCCGGAGAGAACCAGCCCCGGGAGCTGAAGCGCAAGATCTCTGAACTTTGCGACAAGTACATCCGTGGTCCCAACATCATCTTGGCCATTTCTGCTGCTGATACCGATTTGGCCAACTCTACTGCCCTGCAAGCCAGCCGCAGGGTCGACCCGAGAGGCGAGCGTACAATTGGTGTTATTACCAAGATGGATCTTGTAGATCCAGAGAAGGGTGCCGCCATTCTCGGCGACAAACAGTACCCTCTCCGGTTGGGTTATGTCGGTGTCATCTCGAAAATGCCCGTTCAGACTGGTGGTCTCTTCAGGAGAGAGAGCAGCAGCCTCCTGGCCAGCATCAACAAGAACGAAAAGGCCTTCTTTAACTCGCATCCTGAAGAGTTTGGTCCCAACTCGGGGGCCAGCACGGGCACTATCACGCTGCGCAAGAAGCTGATGCATGTGTTGGAGCAGCAAATGTCGTCCAAGTTGACAGAGACGACTGACGCCATCACGCGTGAGCTCGAGGAGACAACATATCAGTTCAAAGTCCAGTACAACGAGCAGCCCATGAGTGCCGAGTCTTACCTTGCTGCTAGCCTGGATGACTTTAAGCACCAGTTCCACAACTTTGCCAACACCTTCGGCCGCCAGCAGCTGCTTGAGCTCCTAAAGGAAGCTCTGGACCAAAAAGTGCTCGATCAGCTCGCTGCGAGGTACTGGAACAAGCCCATCGAGGATCTCTTTATCGCCCCAGTCGAGGTCGATAGTCTTGTCGACCTGCCAAAGGCTGACCCCAAGTCACCCTACTGGCACCGCCAGCTTGACACGGCTTGCTCCGGTCTTACCCGCCTTGGTGTCGGCCGTCTTGCCGCTGCCGTCGCCTCCAACGCCGTTCAAGCCAACATTGACAAGCTGCTTGACAAGTCCTCCTTTGCTAAGCACCCCTCTGCCCGCCAAGTTATCAGCGAGGCTGCCGCTACTGTCCTTGCCGACCGCGCGTATGCCACCAGCGATGGTATCGAAATCTCGCTGAAGCCGTACAAGTTTGACCCTGATATCCAGCCCAACGAGTGGGAGAAGGGTAGGGAGCATGTAGTTGGCGTCCTTCAGGGCGAGCTGGAGCAGTGCCAGAATGCGATCAAGAGCCTGGAGAACTCGGTGGGAGGGAGGAAGAAGCTGAGGGAGGTGATGAGCTTTGTGGACAAGGCGAGGAAGGGGGAGATCATCATTGAGGGTGATCACCCCAGTGGAGCTGGTGGGTTTAGTGCGGCGTTGCTTGCGAGAGGTAGGTTCTTTGTTCCCTATTTTCACCCGTCTTACGAGATTCCTAACGACAGTTTCCAGGCCGCGAAGCCGTCTTCCTCCGCGACCGCGCCGACATCATCAACATGCGAATCGTGGCCTCCAAGTCGAGAAAGTGCAAGTCGCTCGAGAACAAGTACTATTGCCCAGAGGTTTTCCTCGATGCCGTGGCGACAAAGCTCGCTCAGACTGCGGTGTTGTTCCTGAATGTGGAAATGCTGAATGATTTCTATCATCGCTTTCCCAGGGAGGTGGAGACGAAGCTGAACGAGTACATGAACAGTCACGGCGGTAATGGGCTGGAGAAATTTGCGAGAGAGGACCCGAAGATTAGGAGGCATCTGGACTTGGTGCAGAGGAAGGAGCTGCTGGAGCTGGTGCTGATGAAGATTCAGGATTTGCACAGATTTGATGCGTCAGGGAATGTGAAGCCGGATAGGGATTATTTGCAGAGGGGGAAGAATGGGAGGCAAGGGCAGAGGGGGAGGTGGGCGTTTTAGGGGAACGTAGGGGGATAAAAGGGGAAGGTGGATGTTTTACGGGGACTTGGGGGTGGTAAAAGGTGAAGATGAACGTGAGGGTGAAGGGTACATGGGGTATGGATGGCAGGAATGGGAAAGGGTAAGGAAAGATGGGAGGCTAGGCGTCAACAAATCGTTGGTTGGTTTTCCCCTGTTATTATGATGATGGGAGAATGGGTGTTGATTGGAGTTTTTGCAATGGCTTCTTTTTTTTTTTTTTTTTTTGGTTTGAACGAGCCAAGTAAACTTGGGAAATGAATGATGCTTTGGAGTTTTTCTATATAAAGTTCTGTCGTTTAGAACGTTTCAAAACAGGTAGGTAGGTAGAGTGCTGTGAGAATTACCCCTCTCGTTTTATATGTGGATTTTTTGGTCAAAGTTGCCGATGTTGTCTATGGATGGTGATCAGGACAAGGCAAGTTGAAGGTAAGACAAGCAGATAAAAGAGGGCCCTCGGGGGACACAACTTGACCATAGTTGTCTTCGCGCTCTTCTCCAGATCCAGGAGCCGAGACACAAGCAGTGATTATGTGTGTCATGGAATTGTGTCTTGCAGTACCAGGCACTCGGGCGTTTATTGCGAACAAATTGATGATGCGGGTTCCAATGCCGAGGAGTCTCCGGTTTATCTCCTGCGGGGAAGCTGCCCACTTACCATACCTACAGATACTGCTCATCATGCTTGCTACATGGCGTAACGTAACGGATGAACCATTAACCGTTGATGAACGAGTGAATGAGGGGTTCTCGGGGAGTGAGGGGTTGTCCATGACGTGCGGTTGATCGTTGGGGTGGATAGGGAGGTGGGAGGTGGGATGTGTATAAAGCTGGGTGCCAGTAGGACCGTTGGGGGGGTAGACAATTGGTTTTGGATAGCTTCATTTACTTGCCTACCTTTGTTTGGCTTGTCGATAAGAATCAGAACTTTCAATTGAATTGACTTCCGGGTTTGCATCATCAAGAATTACATCAAACATGGCCGACTCAGCCCCTCGCCTCGCTGCTCTTGATGTAAGTCATTTCGTTCTTACCTACCTACCTACCTAGGTATCAATCTACCTTCCACCCTCCCCTTTAACTTAATTTTAAATCTCTTCTTGTTAGGATTCAATCGTCTCCCGCCTCCCCTCCTACTCCCAATCCCTCTTTTCCGCCAAAACAGCCAAATCCCTCTCCTTCTCCCAGATCGCCACCGCGCTCAACCGCTCCGAGGTGGCAGTCGCGGCGCTGTTCTACGGGCAAGCGACAGCCTCGCTGGAGGATATTACCAAGTTGGCAGAGATCTTGGAGCTGCCGGAGGAGCAGCTGAGGAGGGATTTGGGGACGGGGTTTCCGGATCGGGGGAGGGCGGGGCCGATGCCGCCGGTTGAGCCGCTGATTTATCGGCTGTATGAGATTGTGCAGAACTATGGGTATGCGTTTAAGAGCGTGATGAATGAGAAGTTTGGGGATGGGATTATGAGCGCTATTTGCTTTGATACGAAGGTTGAGAAGGAGGTTGTGGAGGGGAGTGAGTGGGTTGTTATTACGTTGAGGGGGAAGTGGTATGTCTTCTTCTTCACTATCTATCGGACTTTGGGATTTGGGGGTGGGGACTGACTTCTGCAGGTTGCCTTTTACGAGGTTTTAGATTGATGGGATGGGCAAGGGGGGCAGGAGGTAGGGAGATGGTCCCTCTTGTGAGATTTTCTAAGTGTTCAATGGCCACCATAGGCAGGAAGAGGAGGATGTTAAGATGGTTGACTTGTGCCTGAGAGGGGACGATCAAGCGGCAAAGATCGAGATCTGGTTCCTGGCACATTTTTTGCAGTTTTTCTTTGACGGGGGTCAAGATGCTGTTCTAGACAGCGGTTGGAGAGAATATCATGGGGAAATTTCTGAGCTGGATTGTTTACTTGCTTTGAACGGCATGTCCGCACGAGAATATCATGGGCAAATGTTTGGCTAGAATTGTTTACTCTCTTTCACCGGCCCGAGGCGACTACCGGCAACAAGGACTCGAGGCAAATATTTCTCAATGAATCTTGACGATTTTCAGGACTAGATTCAAATTTTTTTGTTGAAGGTTGAGCCTGGAGCTGTTTGGCGGCAAGGGTGCGGGATCCACAATACTAAGGGGCTCAGGGGGGAACAATATTAAGCTGGCCACCGCAGAACAGCTCTTTTGTTGATAGCTAGCAAACCAAAGACCGATTATTTTTTCAGAGATCAAACAGTTGCGGCTCCCACGTTGAAACTACCCTTTCCCACGTGTCGAAGCTTTTCCTTGCCGTGCCCTTGCTGTGGTGCCTTTTTGTCTCTCGAGGGACAATAGTAAGGGGCACAATACTAACAGCCGGCGCCTGATAGGTTTTACTCTATGATTCTCGAGTTGTTTGTCTGGAGATCAATGAATCTCCAGGGGAGACCATCTCGAGGATCAAAGAAACGAACTTGGTCTGGCTTGTGATTCTGTGTCTGTGGCGGGTGGCCATGGAGGAAGACGGCCGTCTCAACACCAAGGCTCACAAGTTTGTATGACATCCAGTAGCCTCGAAAAAAGTATAAAACATGTCCTCCCCTCCTTCCTAAATCGAACTCTTTTTTTTTCCTCATCCGCATTCACTTCTGAACATTTCCAGAAAAAACAAAAACCAACAATCAAAATGCCTTCCACCACCGCTCAGACCAAGGTTCCCCAGACCTCCACCAACTTCAACAGCTACTGCGTTGTCATGTAAATTGACCAACACGGTATGCTAAAAGGCGCGCTCCAACACTAGAGGCAGGCAGGAGAGGGAGCTTGTTTCCTTCTCTACCCCTGATCTCCATCTTTGCTCTTTTCGATGGTCTCTCAACTCATCTGCCCCAAACGACAACAAGCTCTCAGAGAACGTGCTGAAAGCTTGGATGGATTGAACAACTTTTCGGCTGGAGTGAAGCCTCACGGGTTTTCCTCTCTTGTCCCCCAAACATCAACGCTACTTTCCCCCTTGTCAATCACAACACGGATTCGTTGGTTCTTTGGGTATCGCCTCAGTGTCGCTGCCTGGAAGGTACAACACATCAATCGGCTCTCATTTTTACACCACGAAAACCTCAAAACAATCACAAAAACCTTTTTACACATTCTGGATCCACCTTTTCGATAAAACTACAAGAGAAAACAAAAATGGCCCCTTTTTATGGCTGCTTCTTCATACCAAACCTCTTTTTTCTCGGACACTCTTTCTCGCTTTGACGGCTGTTCGACCTAAAAACGACAAAACACCTTTTTGCTTTTGCCTTCTTGGGGAGGATGGTTGTTTAGTGGGGGATTGGGAAAGGGGAAAAGGGGGAAGATTCAGCGATGGATTGGATCCTTTTTGTCTTTTTCTTTTCTAACTTAAGACTACTTCTTCTTGCTGTACCCACTGCAGGACTAGATAGATTCAATCGAGGCCGGTTGATAAAACTTCTTCCTTTCTTCTTCATTGATGTGACTGTGACATGCGATGAGATATATCAAGAACAAACTGATAACCCCCCAAAAAACACTCGGTGTCTCTCTCTTGTTGTGAGATTTTTGAATAGCTGCAATGAACCTGGAAGACATGTTGACTTACACAGACGTCACAGCTCCTGGTGGGGTCCACTGTTCGGTTCCAAGAGCCGAGACCACCCCACAACCCCACTGCTTCGCCGAATCTGCCAAGAGTTCTGTGCCAAGCCCACCTTATCTTATCTCAACTGTGGGGATAATTTTTGCAATTGCTTGCATCCTGGTGGAAGGAAGTTCGCGACCGCAAATCACCATCACGGTTCTCCTCGAACATAATCAGCTCACAAAGACAGCCGCCAAAATGCCGCACAAACATACTCGCCGCCAAAAGGACGAGGAGACGTCAGTATTTTCCATCTTCTAAAACATTGATACCAAACTAACAACCAACAATAGCTTCGACCTCCCACCCACCCAAATCGCAAAGCCTCTCCCCCAAACACCATCTCCAAAAAGAAGGAAAACGAAAAGAACAACAAAAAGCGAAAACCCCAGCAGAAAAAGGGTGATGACACCAACAACCAAAACGACCCCCCGAAAAAGAGCGGCAACAAGAGGAAACGCGGCGACAAATCAGATGATGCTCCTCGTGCGTTCAAGAGGCTGATGGCTATCAGCGAGGGGAGGTTACCTCGGTCAGGGTTGGATAATGGCGACGCTCCGCCAAAAGCCAAGGCAAAGGGCAAGAAGGGAGGGGATAACAACAAGAAGACTACGGCTGAGGTGAAAGCCGCCCCCAAGGAAACGCAGGCGGAGAAGAAGCCAGAGTTGAAGATCATGCCCGGCGAGAAAATCTCCGAGTTCAACCAGCGCGTTGATGCGGCTTTGCCTATTAGGGGATTGGTTACCAAGACTAAACTTAAAGATGGGAAGGATCCATTGGGGCTAAAGGTTAAGAAGACGTTGAAAGAGAAAAAGATGCATAATATGTATGCGGAATGGAGGGAGATGGACAAGAAGATCAAGGAGAAAAGAGAGGAAGAATTGGAAGAGCTGGAGGAAAAAGAGATGGACAATGAGGCTATGGGGGTGTCGTGGAGGTTGGAGCAGGAGGCGGGGAAGAAGAAGAAGAAGGGGAAGAAGAGGGCGAGGTATATTGGTGAGGATAATGGTCCGGAGGGGGATCCGTGGGCGGAGATTAAGAAGAAGAGGGGGGAGGGGAAGGTGGGATTGAATGAGGTTGCGCAGGCGCCGCCGGAGTTGACGAAGCCGAGGATGAATTCGCTGGTTAGGGGGGCGAAGGTGCAGGTTGCGGATATTCCGAAGGCGGCGGGGAGTTTGAGGCAGAGGGAAGAGCTGCAGGGGATTAGGGAGGGTGTGGTTGCGAGTTATAGGAAGTTGATGGAGGGGAGGAGGGCGGCGATGGCGGCTGAGGGGAGAGATGAGTAGGATAGGGAGCGCTGAATTATATGTAATGTTTATGGTTTTGTTTGTGGCGCTGGCGTGTGACATTTTATGGCTCTGTGACGGTTTGGGTCCATGGCCAAGCGTAGAATGGTAAGCCTAGATATTCAGTCAAAATATGACAATAGATACTGCTGTTAAGGCATCGAGCCGCTCGAGTCAATATTTTCTCCGTCATGGAGCTCTCGACTGGTGGGGTACGAGATACAAAGAGCTTCGAGGTCGAAATGTAAACTAGGGCCAAAGCTTCCTCGCAAGCCGTCCCCCACCTTGACTTGACTCCCACGGCTGCCCCTCTATTCTTCGCCAAAAAAAATCCCACCCTCCATCACCAGTCATCTTCCATTCCTCCGCAAACCACCAAATTCTCGAGACGTCAAAATTCAAATCACGCTGCGACACACAACCTTTTCACTTTTCACCTCTCGAGAATGGTGCAGCGCACATCGCCACAATGAGCCCAGTCGGTTTCGAGGTCTTTATTGAAGGCCTCATATCGCAGATCGCCTATTATGGCTCAGAAGGTATGTGGTCATCTCTCATCCATCAGCTATCCATCATCACCAACTGCACAGGAGCACCGTGTTCGAGACCAGTGTCGTCGCCATTTTTTGGGAGTCGTCTTAGTCGCTTACATTGATGGACTTCATCAATTGAACCGTTTGAAACATTTCCCCAACATTTTGCGTGTCTTGGTAGACCGTTGAAGATTTCACTGGCGACTTACAAGACTAACTCTTATGCACAGGAATCACTCTCACTCAGCTGTTCGAGTTCATCCGCGAATATCACCAGACCTTTGCACACAAAAGCGGCAAAAACCATCCCAAACTACCAAAAAAGTCGCATGGCGTTGCCAATGGCGAAGACATCGAGAGCGCTCTTACCGACGCCGAATTGGCTTCGGCGCGTTTGGCCTGGGACTGGCTGCGATCTCGACCACAGATTCTAATCAACGGTCATCCAAAGAGGTACTGGAACTTTCTCGAGTTTGATCAGGTCCTTGCTCTTCCCAAAACGGCGCCCAGCGGTGCGCCCGACTCATCGACAATCAACCCTCAGTTACAAGTCCCCAACCCCGCCGCCGAAACATCTACCGCGAAAAGCAAAGGCAAAGGCAAATCCAAAGGTAAAGGCAAGGGCAAAGCCCAGAACCAGGCCGTGAAACCCAAGAAGCAGCTTGCTGTCCGACCCCGAATTGTGCCCTCAGAAGAAGTTGTCTGGCAAACCTTGACCCATCATGGCATGGATCGCAAGAAGGTTCCTCTCCTGGAGTGGGCTTGCTTACAGGGTGTTGCGATGGCAAAGTTCGACGGCATACTTCAAAGCGACCTCCGGAAACTCGTCAATCAAGACAAACGGTCGCTTCCTAAGCGGACGGATTCACTCTTCAGGAAAGGTTACATTGTCAAGCGAACCGTCGTAGTTCAAAAGATGAAAACGAGCATGCTATGGCTGGCCGACTTTGCTCCCAAGACAGTGGAAAACGACACGCTTGGTCTGGACTTGAACCCCCAGGCTCTGGCCAAGGACACGGAGACTGTGCCCTGGCATTCCAAGTGGACAGGAACCAACATTGACGTCGCGGCTCTTGGTAAAACCATCATCGGCGTCGTCAAAGCCTTTGGTGTCATGCGCTACGCCGATCTCAGAACCAAGCTCGGAGTGTCTGGCAAGCCCTGGCAGATGAAGACTGTTGCAAAGAGTTGCCAGCGGTTTGCCGATCTGGGTGTCATCAAGTATACGGCCGCATGCTTCCCCACGACCCGCAAGGTCTTCAAAGATTGCCTCAAGTTCATTCGAGATCCGACCGAAGACGAGTGGGATAGGTTTCTAGCCACGGGAAAGAAGACATCACAGTATTCGGACCCGAGCAGGCACCGCGAGCCGAAGCCAAATGCACTTGCCCTTTACGAAAACTCTGGCGCACGTATTCAAAATCATTGGACCCCCGAAAAGCCTCTGGCTCAGACAGTCTTCGAAGTGATCAAGAGCGCAGGCCCTGGGGGAGCATCAAATCCCCAGGTTAGTGTTGCGACTGTTGGCTACCAGCATCGGCGATACCTGTCAAGCTACTTGACCAAGGTTGCCGAAACACAGCAACCCGCCCATTTGATACAATTCCAGGTCAAGAGCGAGATGATACGGAAAGGCAAAACATCAGCATACATGTACAAGGCTACTGGCGGGGCTACTAGCGGGGCTACTGGCGGGGCTGCTGGCGGGCAGTTATTACTGAAGCAAACAGCGGAAGCTGAGACTCCTAGTTCTTCTTACGGCTTTGGAGCAGTTCGACCCAAGATGTTTGCTACAGATGACAAGAACTCACTGACTGCCCTTTCGTTGATGGCCCAACCCCCGCGCCAGACGAACCGCAAGCAAAACCACGTTGCTGCGCAGTTGAGAAGACAAGAGCAAGCTAGGATTGAAGAGCAAGCCAGGATTGAAGAACAAGCCATGATTGCCATGCAGCCTATCGTCGAACAAACCCCGGCAGTCGAGGTTGAGATGCCTGATGCGACGCCAGTACAGCCCGCCGCCGAGGCTACCGAGGATGCTGGGGTTACAGTTGCTCACCCATCATCAAAGCGGAAAATCGATAAGATATCTGGAGATGATCGGCCACCGGAACTATCCCCGGGAACCGTCTACAAAGCACGTATTGGCGAGCCAAACTCGCTCGACCCGCAGCCCAGAAAGCGTGGTGCTCTGAGAAAGTCGGTCGTCATTGTGTTCACGAGGCAAGGCCATACCGCTGCAGCACCAGCCTCCACACCACAAAAATGGAGCGACATGGCCATCGACGGTGCCACAGAAAATATTGCGGTTGAATTGGGCGAACCGCCATCTTCGACACCCGCTCAGGAAGCTGGCGTGGAGGTAGTTGAGAGGGCCGGCCCTACTCGCGGGAGAGGGCGTGGCCGTGGAGGTGGTCGAGGCCGGGGTAGAAAGGGGGCAGCCGCTGGCACTGGACAGAAGCAATATATCTGCGAAAAGTGTGGAGTTTCGTGGAAGAATTCGAACGGCCTGCAGTATCACCTTACAGCCGGACAAAATGCGTGTAATACGAACTTCGATCCTTCACACAACCTGAACAAGCGCCGGCGTCCCGAACCTGCCTCACCACCTTCACTTGATACTTCCAGTACAGCGGGCGGCCGGGGCTCCCGTAAAACCAGGAACACAACCACCAGACTAAGGAGAGGAGCCCTTCGACCATCCATGAGAAAGCGTCCTGCGGATGACGCCAAGGAGAACGACATAGCGTTCAGGGGAGTTGAAATTGCCGCCATACCGGCGACTGCCCAGGTTGGAACACATGTTTCGGAGCCAACGCCAGTCGAGAGACCTGTTCGACATTCGCAACTACAGAATGTATCAGGGGCCCAGGCGACCTTTTTCGACCGTTTCAGAATGGCGCTTGATCGTCAGGCTTCTACTAGCCAAGTTCGGGCCCGTCCTCAACCCATGGACTTGGATACTCGGCCGATCTCGGATGCTACTCCTCAAAAAGATGCTGCTCAACCCTCACCAAGTTTCCAGCAAGCAGCTCATAATTTGTCTCAGCAAATCAGCAATGGCACCGCTAATGATGTTGAGATGCCTGACGAGCAGCATGACGTTGATATGCCTGATGAGCAGCATGACGTTGAGATGCCTGATGAGCAGCATGACGTTGAGATGCCTGACGAGCAACGTGATGTCGAAATGCCAGACCAACAGCATAACGGCGGTTTTCAATACCCAGACGTGCCAGATCAAGATTCTCGGCAGGAACTTGTCCAACATGCGAGTCAAGTACCTCACACGCAGAAACAAGAGGCACGCCCAGCAAACATGGCGCCAGTGCCACTGCAAGAGTCTCAAGGTGTCAAGCCCTTCGTTCCAAACCTCCAGTCCTACCAAAGACACCCAACACATGCAAAGGTGCGGACGGCGAAGGTCTTTGACATCATCCTGTATCTGCTGGACAACAACAATGGTGTGTTTCCCGGCGAAAAAGCGGCCTTCTACGCTGCGCTCAAGATTTATCTGGCAGCATTTCCTGGACAGATTCCTCCAAGTCTCAAGAACTGCCAGAGTGCCATCAACTCGCTTCAGGCTCGCAAGGAGATACAGATGCACACTCATTTATTGAGGAATATGGAGGGGAAATACGAAATGTACAGCGTGCTAGTTCGCCACGGCATGGATCCCCAAGCAGATGTTGTTAAATACACGGCACGGAAGATCAAGGAAGCCTTTCCGGGCCTATATATACCGCCTGCATTTTCCCCTACACCCGAAGAGATGGTTGGTCTGCTGGAGTCCGACCCGAAGTACCCAAAGGAGGAAAAGGATGCTAGGCCGAATGCAAATGGTCAGAAATTCCGTGCCAGGCGGCGGCAGATCACCGAGGTTGAAGTTTTCAATGCTCCATATTACAATCAAAACGTCGCTGGTCAGCCTGTCAAGGATACTCTTCGACCTGATCACCTGCGCAGCCACAGCTATGTTGGGCAGAAGAGACAAGCTGCCGATGGCTTGTCCGAGAGTTCTTCCCCGAAGCGACACAAGTCCAATGGCGGGCATGCCACTCAAGATGAGGGTCAAGATGACTCACTTGTTGATCCTGAGCTCCTCAAATTGTCGGCTCAGCAGCCATATCTTGCAGGGAACATCAACCACATTAACAGCATTCACAGGCCATCAATCGTCGAGGCGGTCAAGAATTTCCGTCTTTTGCCCACAAGGGGTGGGAGCAAGATGCACCACAATGCTCGACCAAGCAAGTCGCCGACGAAAATCCCCCAAGCCCTTGGTAGGATCAAGAACCCAGGGTTGAACAGTTTGCCAACTTCCTTTTTCGAGACCGGGTCTTACTTTCACAAACTCAACAACAATCCCAACCCTGACCTCATCTCGCCAACAGTTAACTTCTTGGAGCCCAATGAGAGGCTTGGGGTTGACGATGGAGAGTTTGAGAGTGATGTGGAAGACCCGGCGTGGACCCCTGAACCTGAATCGACAATTGATGGCGGGTCTCCAAGGTCCGATGGTGGCAAATTTGTCGATGTGTTTGATGGAGAGGTTGAGAAGCCCAAGCAGTTCAAGTTCGCTGAGATTACGACACTCGGGCAAGCTGCGAAGGGAGTGTGGGATGGGCACAACGACAAGTACTTTAAGGGTCTTGACGCTAGCTTCACGGTTGATGGGTTCTTGCCGAGCCGGAAGTGGCAGATTGAGCAGAACATCCCCAGGAGCATTGAGGATATGGCGAAGAAGAGCGACTACAAAGCCCACACTGAGTGGCAAGACAAGAAATATGCTCAGTTCTGCACACTTGTCGACAAGTGCTCGCATTGGGAGAAGTCCAAGATCGGGTGTACCCTGCTACAGGCAGGCAGTGTGGCTCCTGATTTTATCTTTGTCAACATTACGCCCAAGCATGGGGTGAGCAATCTGCCAGTCAAGGCCCGATGGGACGAGCAAAAACAGTTCACGATGGAAACTCTGGATTACCAGGAGTTTGAGTCCGATGACGACTATCGCGAGCTCTTGCCGGGGGCTTTTGCCCACAGAAAGAAACGTCTTGGAAGGCCCCCTGGTTCCAAGTCACAGACCACTCGAACCCGCTCTGGCAAGATCAAACTTAAGGAGATCAAGACAAAGCGCGAGCTTACAGCGTACCCGCAATGCCCGGAGGACTTCCTCAGGCAGGCAGGTGACAAAGCAGAGGGGCTTGACTGGTCAAGTGAGAATGTACGGCTCGCTACTTTCGTTGCCGTTACTACGCTCTTGGGTGGCACGCCTCGCTATGTTGATTGGGGGTTGATACTCCGGCTGTTGCCAGAACAAACGTAAGTTTCTTTGAGAATTCTTGGTATCGTCTGGTGTATGGATGCTAACACTTTCACAGTATCAGCCAATTGCGGCACTATTGGGGTGCATTGAAGAAAGACCGTGCCACTACCATCATCACATTGACGGCAAAGTTCCACAAGAAATTCCTCAAGGCATATGAGAACGACGAGCTACCGCCCCTCAACTATGACAATGTGCTTGCCTACGACTGGCTTAAGTTGATCAAATGGACGACGCGACTAGATTGGCAACAAAAGACGGCCCTGCCTGTGACGAGGAAGGCTTTGCGGGAGCAGTTCACGTTGTCTACAGTTAAGCACGAAGACCGTGAATGGCGCGAGGCCTATTATCACCCCCAGCGATCCGTGTTCAACCGTTTCCAGGATGCGACATCTGAGCCGTTGGCTCTTTCGCTGGACAACCAACCCAAGCCTAAGCTGTCACAGGATATGATGGTGGCCATGTCATGGATTCGCTCGCTTTGCGTGACGCCCGTCAAGGAAACCCTAGATGAGAAGCTCGTTCAGAAGCGCAACAGCCTCTATCCCCACAAGAGAAATACTGAAATCACGGAGCTGATGGACAAGGCCATGGAGCAACTTCAGCGTATGCACGTCATTTCCAAGTCATCCAGAGACTGCAGTAATGGGCGTCAATGGCGCTTCAATACCAGAGTCTTTGAATTGCTTGTCAAGACGTCGAACCAAGAGAAATTCGAGCAGGCCTATCGGTACAAGAAGAAGCTTGACGAGGCGTTCAGGGCCCAAGGCAGCTCGCCGGTCAGGTTCAAAGCCGATGATAAAGGGATGACAATGGTCATCGTCAATATGCAAGCTATGGGACGGATCCGCACTGAGATCGTCGACCAGAAGAACGTGCCCATGGGCCACGAGCCGGGGAATTATGAGACGAGAAAGTACCCGAAGGAGTACATTCACTTTAAAATGGACATCATTCCCACCGACAAGTACCTCTACAATAACGGGCCGGAGTTGACTGAGTTGAGGTATAAGATCATGGCAGCGAAACCGCCGGCGGCTGGGCCGGGGGGTGCGGTGCCCGTCTGGATGACGTGCCATGGGGAGCTGAGCGCTGATTTGTGGCTGAAGTACTTGAGCGTGGTGCTGATCACGCTGGCGTCGCGGGGGAGCATGAGGGCGGAGGAGTTGGTCAAGACGATCAAGCCGGTGATTATGGAGTTTGAGGCGGAGCTGATTATGGGGTGGTTGGAGGGGGTGGGGGTGCTGCAGGAGCAGATTGGGGGGATGGCGAGGGGGTTGGGGGAGTGGTGGTGGACTGTTGTGGAGATTTGTAGGGAGGGGCTGATGATGGAGAAGGAGCAGAGGGAGAAGGGGAAGGGGAAGGGAGAGGAGAAGGCGGTGGAGGAGGAACAGGTGGTGAGGGTGGTGGGGAGTAAGCCGAGGAAGTCGTTGCCTAGTGGGAGGCCGACTGTTGCTGCTTGAGGAGGACTTGAGGTGGAGGTGTGGGTAGATGCGGTTTGGGGTCTTCGTATATTAGGATATTACAGGTTCGTATTTGGTTGGTGGTGGTGGTGGTGGTGGTGGGTTCAGAGACAGGAATATGGAAAGGGATACCATGAGGAAGGAGAGGGAGAGGTTTCGATCTTGGGAGGTTGGACGGACGGGACAGACGTTTTCCTTCGCCGGCATTACTTGTGATACCCCCCGGAACTCTTGAGGACTGGGATTTTCATTTTTGGCGTTTTATGGGGAAAGCATTAGAGACTGGTTTAGCATCCAGGTTGATAGGATGGTAGTTACTGTTATTGGTAGATGAATCAAACTAATAAAATGACCACCGATTAAGGCTCGTAAAGATGTGAAGAATTCATTCCTTTAATAAATCGCTAGAATTTATCCCGGATTTCGCTCTAAATGCCACTACAATACTCCCTAAAACGCCTCATTACATTATCCAACATATCTCCCCTCTTCTAACCTCTACCTCGTCCCTCTAGCCCCAACCGGCGCATCCCCCCTCCGTCTCGCCAAGCTCCTCCCCATCGCATCCCTCACCATGGGATCGCTCCTAATAGTATTATGCACCAACCACTCCCTCACCCTCTTCCACGTCTCCCCCATTGCCTTCTCATCCCCCGCAAAAGGCGCCAACTCCAACTGCAACAAGTTTGTCGCGTCCACATCTAGTCTCTTCACACTCGTCTCCAGCCTCTCTAAACCCTGCCTCAGCGCCTGCTCTTCATTTCCTGCCCCTTTGCCATTTTTATCAACAACAATATTCCCCGATGTCGTATCCGCCGTGATCAACGGGCCAATTTGGGAAAACGCTAAATAGGTAGTAAGCGCGAGTTTTTTCGCTAGGGTCACAGCCTGAAACTGGAGGTACGGCTGCCGATTGGGGAGGTACGTAACAAGAGGGTTGATGAATTTTGTGAGGAACAGTGGGGGATGGGGCCTAGTGACGGAGGTGGATTCGAATAGGAAGAGAAGTGCCAAAATGAGCCAGCGTTCGAATTTGCCCCAGTCGAGATAACCTAATAGGCCAAAGGCGTACATGCTGAGGGCGAAAAGGGTGTAGTAGGGAATAAGGGACTTGAAGCCGCGGTAGACGTAGTCTGCGACCGAGGAGCAGTGCTGCCATGTGGTTATAGCTTCTGGGCCGAAGCGGTCGTAGGCGAAGCGTTTGGTGGGGTTGGTGAGGGTGTCTTGGGCTAGTTGGAGGTGGACGAAGTAGGTGTTTGCGTCGGAGATGGGTTGGGTGGTGTCTTTGATTTTGTCGGGGTGGAAGAGGGCGGCGAGACGGCGGAAGCGGGATTTGATTTCTTTTTCTGTGGCGGTCAAGGGGACGCCGAGGGAGGAGTAGAAGGTGGGGGTGGATTGGATGTCGTGGTCGGCTTCGTAGATTGTGTAGAGGAGGTAGAGGGTTACGACGAGGATGTGGATTTTGCGGCGGTGGTTGGCCCATCGGGGGGTTCCGGGGGTTGGGTGGGGGTCGCCGGCGCGGATGAAGATGCTGTAGAGGAGGGTTTGGGTCCAGCCTGTTACGAGCTGGGAAAGGGGGGGTTAGAAAGGGGGTTGTGGAAGGGATGAGGGAGGGGGGAAGGGGACGAACGTTGGGGAGGAAACTCCAGGCTATTAGGGAGAGGAAGCCGGACATGGTTGAGGTGATGCTGGAGAGTGATCTAGATAATGGGGTTGTCGAGGAGGGAAGAGTGCTATCGTGTCATGATCTTGTGAGCGAGAGGGGCGCAGAGCAATAGTTTGCGAGTGTGGTGTTGCGGGATAGAATGGAATGATGCGCGTCGCAAAGCTCGAGAGCTGAAAGCTGGCTGCAATTGGAAGTGGGGCACGGGCCACCTGCCCATCAAGGTTGATTTGTCCAAGAGACGAAAGCCACATCAACAAGCGACGCTCATGAGCCACAGTTCCAGGTAAAATACACGTACTTGGAAGTAGATTTGTGGTCCAAAGTGGAAATACTGCATTTTCAGAGTCCATGATAACTGTTGATGTCTTCCCGACTTGGAGTTTCCCGGCTTGGTCTACTTCGGTATAGAATAGAAGTATCATCAGAGAGCAAAAGCTCGCCCGCCCCGAGGTTGGAATTAATATATAAACCGGCTGTTCGTCCGATGCTTCCTCTTTGCAGCTCGGGAACTGGAGCAACCCGATGTGCTGCGTACAGAAGCCGACCTCCCCTCCTCAAACCCCGGCCCGAGCCCGATGCTGTGCAACACTTCCCGAAACCCCGTCCTCCACACCCGGTGCCAAGCAATCCAACCCTCACCTTCAGCAGCGCTATCCCCAATCAGGTTCATTTACGCATGAGCACCAGCGCATCCCACAAAGAAGCAGCATTGTCTCAGGCGCTACTCAGCTCCAGCTCGACTCCGTAAATGGATCTGATAAGGCAAGGACGTTCTTTTATCGCAGGAATGGAATGAAGTCATGCCTTTTTTCTAATCAACTTGCGCAAGTTTTTAAGCTTTGAGTTGATATTACAAGGCCCTTTCCAACAAGTGTCCGTTTGGTGATTTTAATTAATTAAGGTAGTGAGTGAGTGGCAGTTGTTGGCTCTTGCTCACTTGTTATTGCAACCTGGCCGCTTCGCTTTGTGCCCCTCATCATCCTCCGACATTGTTCCAGCTGTCCCCCCGCTGCCGTCATACCTACTGCGACACAGCACCTCGAACTTTCTTGACTTTAACAACTTGCAACAGCGACACCTCAGCTTACGCCGCCGCACCTGTGGAACCATTTGCGCTGTTTGTTCCGTACAACAAGCAACCGACGACATATACCTATCTTTCCCTAGCACCTACCTCCACTACCGATAATCATCCTAACCAACCATCACCACCAACCTACCTACTACCGACCTTACCTATCTATCTCGACACAAAACCCAACCCTCTTCACCCAAAATGCCAAACCCAACCCCAAAAATCAACTCCAAATCCCCCACCATCCGTCGCATCTGTAAGTCCCCTTTCTCTTTCCCCTTTCTCTTTCCCCTTTCTCTTTCCCCTTTCTCTCCCCCCTCCACCTTACTAACCCATCCATGTATTCCAGTAAAAGAAGCCCAAGAACTAACCCTCACCCCCTCCCCCTTCTTCCTCGCCGCACCCCTCGAAACCGACCTCTTCGAATGGCACTTCACCCTGTTAGGGCCCCCCTCCAGCCCCTTCGCCTCCGGCCTCTACCACGGCCGCATCAACCTCCCCCCTTCCTACCCCCTCCGCCCACCGTCCTTCCGGTTTTTAACCCCGTCAGGTCGGTTCGAAGTCAACCGCGAGATCTGCCTCAGCATCTCCGGTCATCACGAAGAAACCTGGCAGCCTGCCTGGGGGATCCGCACCGCGCTGGTGGCGTTGAGGTCGTTTATGGAGACGGATGTGAAAGGGCAGTTGGGGGGGTTGGAAGCTTCGCCTGAGGTGAGGAGGAGGTTGGCGGGGGAGAGTAGGTCGTGGGTGTGTGGGCAGGGGTGTAGTTTGGGGGTGGGGGGAAGAGTAATGAGGAGGTTATGGGGGAGCATGGGAGGGTGTGTGGGGAGATGGGGGTTGTTGAGGAGGGGGAAGGGGGGGGGAAGGAAAAAGTGCCGGGGGAGTTGAGGATGGGGTGGAGGGATGAGATGGGTGGTGGTGGTGGTGGTGGTGGGGATAAGGAAAAGGGGAAGGAAAGGGAAGGGAAAGGAGAAGAAGAAGAAGAGAGTGATGGGGAGGAAACGGCGAGGTTGGCGGAGGGGTTTGTGCAGACTGTTCCCTTGCAGACGGAAAGTCGGACGCAGACGGCAGCGAGGGGGCCGGAACCGGTGGCAGTGTCGGTGGGGCAACCGCCACAACAGCAACAGCAAAGACCACAACCACAGCTGCAGCAGGTTCAGAGGAGGAGGACAACATCGCAGGATGAGGTGCCGGTTTGGTTGGATAGGCTGATTGTGGCTGTTGCCGTGTTGCTGATTGCTGCTGTGGCGAAGGTTATGCTTGGTTGAAAGGTGGTTGCTTGCATTTTATATGGCGTTGATCATTTGCTAAGGGAGCAGGGGGATCTAAAAGGATGGGAGTTTGATGGTGTTGTTGAATTTGTTTTACATACATTGTAATTACAGACAGTGAGTGTAGGCTACCCTATTTGGCGGTACCTATCTACACTGGGAACACAGGACAGGCAGGACATGAAGGAACTGAATCTGAGTTTGATATATATATACATATATATCCGCTGCGCGGCAGCTTGATGCCTCTTATATGTGAATCTTGCCTAGCGTGCTAACATTGCTTTAGCCCCCCCCCCCTCCGTTCTCTGATCCTGTTTAGTCATAAATTTAGTTTTGCCGTCATATATCCAGCCATCACCAATCACAACCTCTGCCCCCCTCTACTCTCCACCCCCAACACCCCCAACCCAACCTCGGCCCCAAAAGCAGCCAGAATCAACCCCCCCGCGACCAACACCGGCCCATTACCATTACTCCCCTCCCCACCATCATCACCCATCCTCGCCGCCACAACCGGCGCCAGCAGCCCCGCGATCCTATTCAAAAAGCTCGCCACCCCCGTCCCCGCTCCTCGAACAGGCGCGGAAAAGATTTCGGGGGTGAAGGCGTATAAAACGCCGTACATGATGTTTTGGGAAAACGCCTCTAGGCAGCTAAACACCAGCTGCAGAAAGGGCGTTGTGCCCCATTTGGCAAAAGCGAATAGACCGAGGGCGGAAACGAGGGTGGAGGTGGCGAGGGCGCCGTTTCGGCCGCCGAGGTAGGGGAGGGGGAAGTCAACGAGGAAGTAGGCGAGGAGGGAGCCGGGGATGCCGACTAGGGAGGTGATTACTAGGGTGGTGTAGGGTGATGATGACGGTGAGGCAGATTGCGAGGGGGAATGGGAGAGGTATTGCGGTAGGAAAGCGTTGAAGAGCGGGTAGCCCATTCCTATCGTTGCCCAGGTCGTCCAGATCAGGATCGTGGTGAGTGTGAGTTTGCGGTGAGAAAACAAAGGTTTGAGGCGGGTGGTGGAGAAGGCCGTGAGGTGGGATTTGATGATGGTTAGGGTTGATAGTCGCGTCGTTCGGGAGGGGGGAGGGATGGAGTCGTCGGGGTTGGATAAGATGTGATTGTCATTGGCAACAGCGTCGAGGATGTCCTCTGTTAACCACGTCTTTCTGCCGTTGCGGAACGCTATCCCGTGGACCACGGCTACTGCTTCCGCCTGTCGGCCCTGGGAGAGGAGGTATTTTGGTGATTCAAACAGATCAAATATGAAGAACCTGGTCAGAAACATGGCAAAGGTGATGATACCGATGGTGAAGACAAAGTACCGCCACCCTTCATCTGCTGGCCAGTGAGCGATGAAGAACCAGGCGACTATTGAGGAGAATAACTGGCCTATTGGCCACCAGACGGATAGCAGCGTCAGTAGTGAGCTTGAGGCGTCGGGGAGGAACTCCAAGAAGAGCGCTCCGTCCACGGGGAGGTTGCCCCCGACTCCGAAGCCGAGGGCTGCGTACATTAGACAGACGACGGGCCAGGTTGACGCCCATGCGGAAGCTATGCCAAAGATGGAGGTGATGAGGAGCGTGGCGTTGAAGGCTATTCGGCGGCCGATGATGTCTGACCCTATGCCCCAGAAGAAACTCCCAAAGCAGAGGCCGATGTAGAGGGAAGAGGTGGTGTACCGGACTGATTTTTCTGATATGCCGAATTCAGCTGATAGGGAGGGGAGAGTGAGTGATACGCCCTGTAATATGTCAATATAACCACCCATTTTGTATTGATAGCATGGGAATATGAGGAGAGATGAGTACCTGCATCCACAGACTAAAGTATATCACCGTCAGCATACCACCCCTTATTCTCACATTTCAGAACAAAACTCACTTATCAGCAAACCACCCAAACCCACACAGCACAAACAGCTGCCAGTTATACCTCCCCATCCCAATATCCTGAATCGCCTTGTTCACCAACCTAGATTTCACTATTTTTTTTGTTTCCTATATTCAGCATCACACCATCTTTTCTCTCTCTTTGTCAAAAAGTACTCACTCTCATAATCCGTCCACCTACCCCTCCCCCTCCCATCACCGGGTACCCCCCTCCTAACCTCCTTCCTCAAACTCCCAACAGTGTACTCCCTCTCCGCAGCCGTCATCCCCAGCAACCCCTCCGAAGAAGGGCTCGTCCTGAGCAACATCCCTGTATGTTCATGGTCATTTCCCTCCAAATCCTCTTCATCATCATCATCATCATCTTTCTGAGCATCATCCTCCTCAGCCGTCCCATCCAATGCACTGCCAAGTCGTGACCGGTAAGAATGACTGTGTAAATGCGCCTCCTCAAGCGGAATCACAACATCCGCCACACTTCTCATCACATAACCACCACCACCACCACCACCCCGTGGCGGCTGGGGACTTTTCCATAGAGTCGATATCGTTCGTAACATTGCGGCCCCCCTTTTTTTGGTCTCGTTACCCCTTTTTGATGATGGTGTGTTGGTTGTGTTGAACGGGAAACGGGAAACGGGAAACTGGTACCGTCCCCACTATATGCCTGCCTGCCTGTCTGCCGTTGAATCGGCACGGTGCGGTATGCACACTCCTGCAAATTGGCACAGCTGCTGAACCTCGGGCGACAGTGTCAAAAAAGGGGGTTTTGCCGAGTTTCCTTTTTGTTTTTTTGAGACAGTGAGAGTCGAGATTGTAATAAGTGAGTCGTCAGATGATGGATTTAGTGGGATTTGATATTGAGGCTGAGAATTGCCAAAACCCGGGGTTGATTGTTGTGAGAGAGGACGGTTACGGATACGGCTGAGCGTTCACCGTTTTGACGTACACCGTTTCAAGGTGGAAAGCGGCAGGGGTTCCCGCTGTGTTGTGGGTAGGGTTGGCGCAGGCATTAAACGGTCATGTCAAAGGCGAACTTCTAAACAGAATAGTATTTTCTAACAATCTTCTCGTTCAAAGATTCAGCTAAAACCAAAAGCCACTTTGAGCCGCAGATTCAGGAGAAGAAGTTGAATCTTGTGCAACGCCGGGTTGTCGGGTGGTCCTTCCAACACCCGTCGTTCATGATCCGTCTCGGTCGGCTATTTTCGCACTGTGACTACCTGGAAGCTGCAGCGACTCGCGCACACTGTGTGTCAGGGGACCATGGAACACCAGGCGGAACCCACAACCCTGGTTTCCGCTGGCGTGGAACTTCTCGGGCATGGAAGCTGTCAATGTCTCAGTGACGCCCCCACTGAAAGCGAAACCGAGAAGCCACCGCTGCCACCTACCAGCAGGAAGAACCTCACCTCGCAGCTGTGAAGCTTGCATCATCGGGGTATCGAGTTCACCCGAGGCTCCGGATTGCCATCTCAATCTTGGTGAAATACTGTGCACGTTTCGGTGGGAGGAGCACGTGGAATAAGCCAGCGTCAATGTGTCCAGTGATGTTCAACCGCTGCGAACCGTGCAGGAGTGGTCATGAGCCCGGTTGCAGGATGATGTCAAAGTGTGGCAGGTTTGCGCAATCTTCTTGACGACTCGAAAATGGGCAAGAATGACACGGAATATAACAAATTCATCGTTTTTTTCCTGGCATATCAATCTGAGAAAAAAAGGCGGTGGAAAGAGTTTGGTTCTGATATCAGATAGATGCACTCGGTGTGGTCTCCGCCAATCTGCCCCCCCTTAACAATTATTCAAAAAGCTACGGCGGGCGACACATCACATTATAAACTTACCCCTGAAATTGTTGGCCCTGCTCATCCCACTCTCCCATTCACAATAGCAATTCCGAGATGAACACGAGTAACCAACCACCGTGATCTTACATGCATTTGGAGTGTCACCGCCCCTTATTCGAGGTGTTCCCTGTGTTGCCCGAGTTTGTAAGCAAATAATCAGGAGCAACATACGGGTTCTCTTCACCTCTGGGCAACTCAACACCAATTTAAAGTTAACATCGCATGCTATGCTGTCGGTCTATTTTGAATCATCATAAGTACGTAGGTTAAGGGCCCGAATTATGTACTGTGCCTGGATAAGAAATACCCTCGAGTCAACCTTAGTGAAGTCCTTCACTCCATTCTTTTGGGGCCATTGCTGCCTTCCCCGTATTATCATTACATTTCCTCCATTATGCACCTTGCCAAATTGTCCCAGCTTTTTCGATTTTAATCCCATTTCCGCTTCTTAAAAGCAAGCTGAGCGCCATCCTATGTAAAGTTAACAAAACGAAAATAGTAGCATCCAGTCAGTAGGTAACTTACCATGGGGAATAGAGTGGCAAACACCTTGATCTCCTCCGACTTTGGCGTAGCGTGGTGCGTCCAATCCAACTCCAGCGAGGCCTTGCCAATCATGCCTGCAAAAGTCATGGGCACATATCTTCTCGCAAGGCAGTCATGGGGACCCGCTCCAAACACAAGCCAATTCTTGGTCTTGGTCTCAGCATCGCCAGTGATCCACCTGTCTGGGTCGAAGTACTCAGGGTTGGGGTACACAGCAGGATCGTGAAGAGCCGGATAGCACGACGGAATAATCATGGAACCCTTGGGAACCGTGTAGTTGGGCGTAACCGGGAAGTCTTTGAGCGCAAGGTAGGGAACGAAAATGACGGGTGGTCTCCAGCGGAGGACCTCCTTGACAACCGCGTTGGTGTAGATGAGTGATTCGATCATATCGAGATCAAAGGGCTTGGTTCTGTCACCTCTCCGAGCGGCCAGGTTCTCCTCTCGCACCTTGTCAAGCACATCAGGCCGTTGAGCAAGAACCTGGAACATCCAGGTCGTGGCGCTGCTCGAGGCATCTTGCGAAGCGAAGAGGAAGGTGAAAAGCGTCTCGGAAATCTCCATGTCGGTAAACTCGCGGATCAGGTTCACTGGCTTCTCGACTCCCTCTTCCCCGGCGGCAATTCTTTCACGGTACCTGTTGGACTCGAGCATGTTGAGAACCCAGTGGTCAATGGTGCAGGTCGGGGCGGCACCGGTGGCCATATTCTTCTTGCAGAGACCAGCACATCGGGCAAACTCTTCGTGAACCTCGTCGGCAACCTTCTTGCCAATCCACTGCTTGGTGAAGGGAATATACATGGAAAAGGGCACGTTGACCAGCTCCATGGCGGCAGTAACCTTGTAGAAGTCGTCGGCAATTCTTTGGCAAGCGTCGGCGGAAATGTAGTCGCCGAAGAAGGTGCGCAGAGAAAGAGCGCACTGAATCTCGCGGAACATGGTCATGAAGGCCGTTGGCTGGCCTTTGTTCGCTTCGCTGATGGCAACAAACTTGTCGAAGTACTCACCCAAAACCTTCTCCTGAACCGGGAGATAAGTGGACAGAGCCTTGCTGGTGAATAGAGGGGCCAGTCCCCTGCGGAACTCGACGTGTACCTTGCCTGTGAGGAAGACCCAGGCCTTGTGGCTTAGGAGGTCTTTTGCGATGGGCACAATGCATGGCTCGGCGTACTGAGGCGACTTGAATACCTTGTGGGCGATATCGCGGTCGGAAGCGAGGACAACGAATCTACGAAGAACATGTCAGTATGGTGGTGAAAATTGGAAGAAAAGGCAAATCTACTTGTGGAAGACGGAGACACAGCTGAGGGGACCGCTTGCCCACTGCGCCAGATAGCCCTCGAATTTGGGGTCGAGAGCTTGCAAGAAGGGACCCATGAAGGGAACCTTAAAGCTGGGGCCGGCAATGGAGCCTTTCCTGTAGATGTACATGACCTGGTCGTAGACCACCAAGCCGAGCAGGACGGTCACGACATATTGCCAGGTCTGCCACCCCTTGAAGTAGCTTGCAGCGAGGGAGAGAACTGATGATGGCTTCAGGTTCTGCAGAGTCTGAATAAGTTGCTCGGGCTGGCCAAACGAGGAGTTGACCATGTCAGCCATGTTGACGTTGTTGCTGGAGGGAGTGGCAGTCGGTGGGGGTCGAGTGCGGGTTCCGGGAAACCTTCAGTGGAAGTGGGAGCAAAGATTGGGCACGCCATGGTTATTTTATACTATGGAGCGGACATCCGCGGCTCTCAAAAATGTCACGCCAGTTTTTTTCTTTTGCTCGGAACGCTTCTCAGTAACGTCGCCAGCAACGGCTGCCAATTTGGAAGGCAGGAACGTTGTGCATCGTTGCTGTGATTGTGAAAGAGTAGGTGTCCAAATTAGGACTAGTCTCCGAATGTTGTACAGATGCCAAGCCGGACGCTATCTCACGCTCCTTGGCCGACAGTGCTGCCCTGTCTTCGGTGAAGGGTGCGCGTGCACTGTGTGCCGAGGGCGTGGATGCTGTCCCTGCCAAGGGCTTCCAGCCAATCGGCCCTGTTGCGACGAAGAGAGGGCCAGCGGCGTCTAGTCCTCTTTCGGAACACTGTTGAATGGTATACATACGAGGACGCGGGGGACAGGATTGCACCCTGACCATAGACACTTGAACCACAGAACCTTTTTTTTCTTTTTGATTGCCCAATTACACTCGATAAGCCTGCCTCTCACAGACATTTTCTCCCAGGTACCATGCGCCACACGCTCCGGCGGTCGTGCTCTGCATGCGCTCGATCCAAACACAGCTGCGATCTTGGCACTCCCCGCTGCTCCCGTTGTATCAAACGCAAAGTCCAGTGTTCCTACGCAAACGAACCCTTGACAGGACGGGGTTCCGGTTCTATTGCCCCTCCTCCGTCCCAAAACACAATCATTCCCCTTGGCGCCAGGTTTGCGTCTGTTGATCCTTTCGAGTCCTACCCACAGACCAGACTGCCCCGAGAGCACGTCCAGCGTCTCATTCACAGCTTTCTCCACAAGATCGCTTTCCAATACTACCCTCTGGACCTCAGCGCAACCTCGAATCCTTTTCTGGTGTCTTGGTGGCCCCTTGCGCTGGGTGATCCAGCCTTGTTTCACGTCTCACTACAGACAGCATGTCTCGACGAAGAGCTGCTCGCCCAAAAGGGCTTTCAAGCCTCGACAGTCCTCATGGCCGACTCCGTGGCATTGCTCCGCCGAAAGGTTGAAGACTCAACTCTTGCCGTGCAAGACGGCACCATGAACTCTGTTATCACGTTGACGGCTATCGAGGTGAGCCATTTCCATCACTCGTGTTGGCTCTCGCCCGTTGGCTAACGCTGTGCACAGTTTGGGAAAGGCAACACAAGAGTCAGCGATATGCATGTAGCTGGAGTCAAAAGACTGGTCAACCTACGAGGCGGTATCAGTGCCGTCCGACAGACAAGTCCACTTACAGCCAGGATGGTCAGCTGGTAGGTTCACTCACCTGGTCCCTTATATTAATGCACCATACTGATCAATTTCAACAGGGTATCACTGGTCATCATGGGGCATCCGCAGTTTGACACCCAGGACGACGCCGGTATAGGGGACGGCATACCTCCAATACCAGAATGGCAGCTGGACTCACCCATGCCCGAGGGTGAACTCAGTAACCTCGATATCGACTTTCCGGTCAAGAACGTTCTGGTGCGTCTCCGCAGAGTATTTCAACGGGCACAAGCTGGCATCCCGTTTCCCAACACACGACTACACGACCTCACATGCTTCGTCGTACATCGACTTCTACTCTCAACCCCCAATCCTTCTGTGGGTTCTCAACCAACACCCATGACTGAATGTATCCGCTACGGCATCGTCCTTTACATGTTCATCATCCAGGGGCCGACATACTTCTCCCACGCCGTCATCATGAACACCCTCGTTGCCCGCTGTAGGGCATGCCTCGAGCAACTCGACTCAACAAATCAAGCAGTCAACGTCTGGCTCGCCGCAGTTGGGCTAGTAGCCTCGACTGGTACACCACACTATCAGTGGTTCGTCGAAACAGCACACGCAATATCAGCTTCCTCGCAGCTCTGCAGTTGGACCGACACATTAGCCTGCATCAAGAGCTTGCTCTGGCTCGAAAGACTGCACAGCGAAGATATCTTCCGACCACATTGGGACGTGATCTTCGCACCAAGTAACGATAGAAATGATATCACCACAAGTGCAGATATCGCCCAACCAATAACACCCCGATCACTCACAATACGAGTGTTACCAAGAGGTTCTCCACCGAGAAAGAATTCCGGTGTTGTAACTAGTACCGATATCATAGGATTTGGATAATTGCTAGTGACCAAAAGCCAAGAATACAAACTATTTGACGTCTACCAACAGATCACTAATCAAGCATCCCCGGCCAACAAATGCTCTTAGAGAGAGCTGTGCCACATTCTGTGTACCGATGGCGCCAGGAAGGAATCTTAGCTTTAACTGTTGGCGCCACGGAGAGGATGCTGTTAATGCTTGGCCATCTTATGTAGAGTTACGATTGGTAAACTTGATTTGAGGCTTAAAAAGTTTATTTTAACGTCTAGAGTAGAGATTTTAGTGAAGACGTCAAAACTAGACTCTTTGAAAATGTCTGCTGGTACCATTAGCTTCTACTCGATGATTACACTACTGTCGTCAAGACTTTCTTGGCCAACATACAAAAAGCCAGAGATAGTGGATTCCTATTTTTCCAAATGCGACGTATGATAGGTCTCGGGTGATCATGCACATTGTATAAAATCTTGTTGGTGCTATCCCCCCATACATACGCCTTATTCATCTGTTGCCTTTCTTGGACATAACAACACGGTTAGCACGTGAATCTATTTTTCTAACATAACATTCATTGTAATCCGATTTACATTCAATCCCGCTCCCCCCAACCCTCACAATAATCACAATAATCCTGTAAATGCATCCCCCCTATCTACCTAGTTTAAAACCAACATTCCCCCGTTCTAAATCACCCAGAAGCCAACCCAACCCTCACCTTACTCCCCCCGTGCCCCATATCCACCCTCCACCTCCCCCCTCCCTCCCACCCTTTTCGCACTCTCACCACAACCTCCGGATCCCTCTTCGGATTCAGCACCGTAACCGGATCATTAAAATCCAATTCCAGCTGCCTCTCCCAGTCCCCCCGTTCTGGCTCAATATCCGCCCTAACAACCAACAACCCAACCAAAATCAAAATCTCCACCGCGGCAAACTGCCTCGCGGGACATAGATGCGGTGGTGCGCCCCACGCCAAAAAATCTGCTCCTCCCCTCTTGGTTTCCGGTTTGAGAAACCGCTCCGGATCAAACTCTTTAGCAGTGGGACCCCAGATTTTGGTAGAAGAATGAATAGCGTGCCCCGGCATCTGGAGGTAGTTACCTTTTTTCAGGAGGAACTTGTCACTGTCGAGATAAGTGTCGGTGGTGACTTTGCGGATGGCGGCGTGGATGTGACGCGTTCTCTGCGTTTCTTGGAAGGTGGATAACAATAACGGGCAGGAGGTTTTCAAGGCGGAGACGTCGAGTACGTGATGCCCGGATTGGGGGGTGGAGATGGCATGGGAGAGGATCTCGTCGCGGATGGAGGATAACAGGGAGGGGCGGGAGAAGATCTCGTGGATGGTCCAGAAGAAGGTCGGGACGGTGTTGGAGAGCATACCTATGGGGAGGGTGGCTTGCTGTTTGATTGCGTCGGGGAGGGAAACGCCCGAGGAGAGGAGGCAGGACCAGCGGGAGGTGAAGAGGAGGGAGGCATCCGGGGGATGGAGGCGCAGTAGGCGGAGTGGGCATCAAAAACGGTTTGGCGGGCGGTGTAGCCTTTTTTGAGGAGGTCGAAGTCAATGCCCTGGGGGTTGTTAGAATGTGAGATTGTAAAGGGGATGATAAGGGGGTTGGGGACTTACGGAGATGTGGGCTGATAGATGGGAGTGCCATGTCCTGAAATCAGAGGTGAGTGAGGGTTGGAGAAGGGATGGGATGGGATGGGGGGGAGTACCAAAAGGCTTTGTAAACCTCTGGATCGAGAAAGGGGTGTTGATTCCCGTAGACGCCGCAGCTGCTGGCTTGAGTTATAGCGTGTCTAGCCCAGTCTAGGAGTTTGATTTTCTTATCTTTACCATCACCAAGTAAAAGGTCAATGTCGATTAGTGCTCTCTGGGCCATCCTCAAATTCATCTCGTCCAACTGAGGCCCGGGAGCCAAACTGGTTTTCATGGCATGGCTAAAGTCAGTTGTGAGGTTTGTTTCACCAAATAACTTATCAGTGGCATCGCTTGCGTCTCCCCATCTCCTTGCCACGGTTTGAATCATGGGCCGGAAGGAGAGGGCTCTGCTTTGACGCTGAATCAGGGGCAAAAGCCGGGTAGAGACAGAGGTGTAGAGTTTGAAATTCAAGATTCCAAGGGTGTAGATTTCGGTGGTTTCATCGTTGCGTATCACGCTGTGGTAGGATGGGCCGCTGGTGATGATGCCTATGAGATGTCCGATCAGGGGTATCTTGGAGCGAAGACGGGTGGGTTCCTTGGGGTCATCGTTCCAAACCAGCAGATAATCTGCCAGGTAGGCAAGTGAGATGACTCCAACGAGCCCGTAAAGAATGGCTGTGATCATGATTGTTGCGCGCCGCCTGGGTTGCGATTGGATTCCTCGGGAGATTCTCAGTCGGACTTGATCGGGTCGGAAACACAAGGCAAGGCAGCAAATCTGTGTATCCCACCATGGAAAGCTCGGAAGGTGCGGACCGCCCAAGTGTCGGTGCTCCCCAGTGAGATGGTTCCTCAGGTGTCACAAGTGGGAGCTTTGGAGGGGCTCCAGAGTTCAACATTGGATGACGAGAATATGACGGTTCCCAAGAGCGGCGCAGCATTTGTCTCCCGGGGTCTTGATCAATCAACGTGATGAGAGTGACTGCAGATAACAGCCTGCACTTTTCACCCGGGCACACTTCGCTAAGTTGGCCCTCCTTGGGTTCGCACCTCACCCAGCCGAGCGGAGTCCGCATCCTTCAAAAGCTACTTTCTGGTTCAAGAGGGTCCGTACACAAGTGCTTACATACCAGGTATGTGTGAGTGGAGGCCCCGAGAACGCGGGCTTGGAGCTATCAACGGCCGGGCACACCCGTTATGGCCAAGCCCCGTCAACGGCAGTCCGGGGACCGTGCAGATAAGTCCGAACGGCCGGCAAATCGGCATTCATTCCATGGCACCATGTCTTGGGATTGATTCCTAATGGTCTGTGGGGTTCAAACTTCGCGACATAAAGCCGTCCAATGAATGTTCAATTATCCTATTTGCGTCAGTTGATAAGGCAATGACCATGTGTGTGGCACCATAATCCCAAGGCTTGTACTGTAGTCTGACCCTAGCATTGCTGTGCCGCTCAGACAACTGCGCTATTTGATTTTATAACTACAAGTCAACGTAACCTTAGCCTTGTACCTAAGATCCAAGAACCAATAATTGGCCGAGGCTTGTCTAGCGGTTCCGACATGTAGGCACTGTGCAGTCCATGCATGTCATCAACCCCCCTCTTAGGATCCATTCGTGAATACTACTCGCTCACTTCCCACTGATATGGCCCCCGAAAGGGTTGCCCTATAAGGAAGCAGTTACATCTGAAACAGACGTGACTACGCCCGAAGCTGTGGATGTCATGTAGGGTTTCAATACTCCAGTCCAAGCAGGCCGCTGACTGTGTCAAAAGGATAGCTAGCGAACTGTGGCTTTCAAGAGCTCGGACTCTGGCTCGGTCTGGTCAGCAAAGCCTAACGTGAATCAGCTCGATTCACAACCGTGACACAGTAAATGGGTATCACGGCATCCACTTCCTTGATTATGTCAGTGATTCAGATGATGCTCCACATAGGTAGCCGAGGATGCAACGCGGTGGCAGGCATTGAGTATCACTTGGTATTTATCTTCCCAGGGAGCTATCTGACCACCTCATAGACAAACTTGCTTCATGATTGTCCGTCAGCTCACATGCAGGCGGCGATATAGTACCTGATCCAGAGCTGGGTGCATGCACAGTATCAGCCGTCGGCCGAGTTGACGGGGTTACTCAGCAAAGCACATGTGAAAGCAGATAGAGATAGGATGGAAGGTGGAAGCGGGGAGCGTCGTAACCCATTCAATGGGACTCGCCAGCACTCCTAAGACCAGGAATTTAACCCGGTGTGTGGGGTCACAACAGGCTAAGCCGCACGGGTACTGAGGTGTGAGTGAATTCTCAACCTCACCGTCGCCTTGTACCACCCTGAAGGAACAGCTTATGCCTCCAGTCGTCTGGTTCGCTGTGAATGATAGGCCGAAGCCAGCAAGTGGATACCTCTGTTGCTCCGCAAGCCTGCTCCCAGGCTGACGGAAGTGAGTTGAATGACTTGATAGTGAAGTCGGGTGGGAGGATCTCGGGGTATAGAGGAGTAACCCCAGACTGTATACCTTCCATAGTATCGTTAAGCCTGCCCACAGGCAAACTCTCATGAGTATAAATTCCCGGCTCCTTCGGCCTATCCCACAGAGGTTTCTTCTCTTTCTTCAACCCTGGCATCTTTCAGCCAGGAACACAACTAATTCAGACATCATGGACTTTGTCAACAGGTCCTTCGCCAGTGTCCTCCCAGAGGGGAGCTCGCCCTCTGTCAACATCGACTTCTCTACCTTTCACCTCTCACCCTCTGTCGTGACCACCATCATCTGCGGCCTCACACTCTTCTACTGGTGGGCTATCAGCAGGGCCAAGGCCTCCCGAGACTTTATCGACGGCAACTACAACTTTGATGCCCCAATCATCGGTCCCAAGAACCCCGTCCTGGGCCGCCTGGCTTTCTTCCGCAATGGCCCCAAGTACATCGCCGAGGGCTATGCGAAGTACAAAGACACATTCTTCAAGGTCTCGGGCAACGACCTCTTGATCGTCCCCAACAAGTACCTCCAAGAGCTTGCCTCAATGCCCCCCGAGAAGCTCTCTCTCAATGTTGCCATTGTAGACGCCTTCCAACGCCTCCACTCCATCACCAAGGTCATCACCGACCACTCCCTCCAAACTCGCATGCTTAATGCTCGCCTCACACCCAGGCTGGGTCTTCAAGTACCAGCCGTCCAAGAGCAGTTCAAGAAGTATCTCCCCGTCGAGCTTCCCGCCAACTCAACTACAGAATGGACCAGCGTCAACGCGCTCCATCTGGCAAGGAGAATGGTCCACCGAGGTGTAGCCACCCAGTTCGTCGACGAGCTCAAGGAGAACGAAGAGTACCTCCAAACAGCCATCAACTACTCCGAGCACGGCTTCAAGCACAACTTTGCCATCCGTGTCTTCCCCGACTTCCTCAAGCCAATCGCCGCTCAATTCTCGCCTACTAGTTGGGGCGTTGATGCCGCGTTGCGCAAGGCCACAAAGATGTTGATCCCGCTGATCCACAACCGTCGTGCTCTCGAGAAGACCCCTGACTATAAGAAGCCAGAGGACTTCCTGCAGTATCTGATGGATGGTGGGATCGGAGAGGGCGATAGCGATTTCACCACGGTCCAGAGGCTCATGGTCACCTATCTCGGCTCCGGTCCATCCACCATCATTGCCGTCGCCCAGCTTCTCTTCGACTTGTGCGTCCATGGCGAGTACGTCGAGACCCTGAGAGAGGAGATCATCCAGGTCCTGACTGAACATAACGGGTTCACTCACACCGCCCTGGCCGAGATGAAGAAGCTCGACAGCTTCATGCGCGAGTCGCAAAGATTGAGCCCGCCGACCCTCTGTAAGTCATCCTTTGCCCCTTTTACCATCCTCGCACCTCAGAAAACTAACACTCCCTGCCCAGTGGGCTTCAACGCCATCGTCCGCGAAGACGTCGTCCTCCACGACGGCACCGTCCTCCCCGAAGGCTGCCACATCCAAATGGCCACCTATGCCATCGGGATGGACCCCGAAAAGAACGGCCCCAACCCAGAAGTCTTTGACGGCATGAGACAGTACAAGAAGCGCCAGGTCAAAGGCCAAGGGAACATCCACCGCTTCACCACCACCGCCGACAACAACTTGCATTTCGGTCACGGAAAGATTGTCTGCCCGGGCAGGTTCTTTGCTGATCATTCCATGAAGATGATCACGGCGAACATTCTGCTGCGGTATCACCTCCAGTTCCCGGGGGGGCACAAACAGCGGCCGGCGAATACGAGCATGTACGATGTCTTGATTCCGGACTTGAGCACGTGCGTCGAGTTCAAGCTGAGGGAGGATGCGGGGAGGTATAACTGGTAGGATCTGAGATTTTTATTTGTAGAATATCTCGGGTGGGTGTTTTTTTGGAGTAGCTAGATAAAGGGATTGGCTATGATTTAATAGACACCGTTGGGAGGAAGGAAAATAAAACTGATAAAAATGGTGATTGTCCTGTGAAAAGTGAATGCAAACTCTAACTGACCCTAACCCGCCTTGAACACATGCATCATTCAACCTCCTCGCTGTCAACCCTAACCCACGTTCCAACCCAGTCCAAGTTTCTTCCTCCGACCCTAACCCACCTCCTCTCTGTCATCAGTCTTTGATTCACACTCAATCTCTCTACTTGTTACCTCGTCATATCTATTAATCCAAATAAGCCTCTGATAATTGCCTGCGCCACAAACTGATGCGTCGTCGACCAAGCCACCGCGCCACAATCTAAACTCTTGGCTCTGTGGCTTCTGATCAAGCGAGGTGGAGTGATGTCATTCGCACATGCAACTCTTCACTCCCCCTGTGGCTGCCTCCCGCGCCAGCGCATACGTCACTCTCGCGAAGCTACCATCGGTATGTCTGTGCCCAGAGCTTGGGTAAAGGTCAAAATTATCACGACGCGCAATCCAAGGAAGCTTGTATTGTATGGTGATGCAGGATATCCAGGACAGATTCGCCTTGCTGTACTTGGATTTTGCATTGGGGGCGTATGGGGATACGTTTGCGACCTTGTGGTGCTGTCTTTGTTGAACGTTGAACTGGCGGGGTAGCTTCATTACACTAGGTGGGATAGGCAGTGGCTGGAGCTCTGAACTCTCGAAATCACTTGCGCCTAGTGTACACGTGTGAGAGTGAAAAAAGAACAATTCTTCAAACTGGGGATGTGGAACGAAAATAGACACAAAAGTACTGGCTCCAATCAAATCTGGTGAGATTGTTGGTTCTTCTGCTTTTAGTTGCTTGCTTGTCAGCCCTAGCTGATCTGGATATGCGGCACACCTGGACCCTGACCCTTGTCACGTCATAAACCCGCCTCCACCAAGTCCACGGCGTCAAACCCGGTCTTGGTCGTTGCTTGGGGATGTTTATCAGCTAAGAAAAACGCCGTAAAGGTACCTAGTAGGTATACTCATCAAACACAAGGGGGGAAAAAAGCCAAGGTTCTGTCCGGATTCGATTGCCGTGAAAGTGATGGTGGTTTGTGAATGACGCAAATAGAAGAAACTTGAAGACGGGAGTACACGTAAAGACCTCTACATTCCAGCTGATGTAACTGGCAGCAAGCACACCGGGCAGGGCAAAGGCAAGGCAGTGCCACATGCTGTATGTATGGCAGCCAAGTGGTTCGTCAACACACCACCACACCACCACCAAAGGTCACACCTCTCACCGCAACGGGTTGTACGGCACGGGAAAGCTTCAAGGCAAAGGGACCCGCTCGTTGGTCCAAAGCAAAAAAGAGAAGAAGTGGACTTGGGCCTTGGCAGGCGGTAAACCCAGCCATGGCATGGTCGCTGCGGCATCGATCAACGGTTGGTAGGTTGGACCAAGTTCCTGTCGCCTGACGTAGCAGGTATTTAACTACCTGACCTGACCTGATTTTCCTTTTCTTTCTCTTGCTTTGTTTCTTTCATACTCCATACCACAACAACCAGAAGCAGACAATCATCGCTCTTCGATTTCGATAATCGATTATACATACCAACACTCAACCAAAACAACTTTACAAAAGTAAAACAAACACACCACCAACAAAATGGCTTTCACCGGCTCCGACATCTGCAAAATCATCTTCGCCGTCCTCCTTCCCCCCCTCGGCGTCTTCCTCGAGCGCGGCTGCGGCGCGGACCTCCTGATCAACATCCTCTTGACCATCCTCGGTGTATGTTTCCCCTCTTTCCCTCCCCATCCCTTATCTACCATACTAACCTTGCGGCAGTACATCCCCGGCATCGTCCACGCCCTCTACATCATCTGCAAATACTAGTCCAAACTCTTCACCAAAAATCTCAGATCGACCCGACAAGGCATGGCTGAGGATGAGCGGTGGGAGAGAGAGAAGCTGGAGAGAAGTGGCAGGGAAAACTTTCGAAACAAAACCAATGACATAATGCGCGCCTCCAGCACCTGCACTGCGCCGCTGACGCTGACCGCTGCTGCTGCGGTGCACCAACCAACCCCGCTATTTTTCGATGCTTGGTGGGCTGAGCTGAGCTACGTACAGCTTAGCTCCCAGCGCCAAGATCCTCGGCAATCGATAATTAAGTTTTCCTACTGGAGATCGGTGATGGTGTTGGTGTTGCGGGACAGGATTTGGGTTAATGGGCGGATGGGGATGGGGAGAAAGTGTGGATAATGACTTTTTACGGCTCTTGTTTTTTATTTTTATTTTTATTTTTCGGTATTTTGAGCGGGCTCTTTTCGCTTGAAGGGCGGCGGCGGGGAAAGAGGGCGTAGGAGGTAGTTAGGATAAGGAGGTGGTGATGGTGGTGGTTCTAATAACTCACGATACCCGTTGATTTGAGAATTGAAAGAGGATTTTCGAAATACTTGGTACAAGTTCGACGCTGTAGAGCATGCACTGTGATTTCTATATTTCTTTTAATTGACATGATTAATGTCTCATCTTATGGCACAGATCTCTAAAACATGACCAACACGCTTTATTTTCTCAGTCACGGTATAGTATAACACTCTATCACTTTCCGACTTTGAACGACAGGATCTAGACATTGTTAGCAACACCATATTCCCAATGAGAGAGAGAAAAAACTAACATCATTCTTCCCGACCGCCACCAACTGATCCTCAGCCACCCTCAAACCCCCAGCACCCTCAATATACGCAATCGGCGCATCCCCCATGACCTTCCTCGCAACATCCCCCACCGTCGACCCCTTCTTCACTAGCACGCAGTCCCTAAACACCCCCTTACTCCCGCTACTCTCCCCCACCCCGGAACTCCCAAACGTAGCGACATTCCTTACTGGAAAAACCGGCACTAACCCCAGAATCTCGGCTGCCTTGGTCAAGACGTGCACCACGCCCGTCGAGCCAAATCTATACAAGACCATGTCTTTGAGGTTCTCTATCCTGTTCCTGTTTTTTTCGTCAAGCTCCTTTAGGCCACCCCCGTCTGGATCCCCGTCGGCTATGAGGTCTTCTCTTGTGTCGACGAATTCGGAACCTTCTGTGTAGCGGATATAGCCTTGCTTGGCCATTTTTCGGAGGAAAATCTCGGAGATGGCAGAACAGAGAACGATGGAGTTGGGGTCTTGCTGCTTGGCGATTTTGGCAATGTTTTTGTCTGCGTCGGGGTGGTCGATTTTGTTGAGGGCGATGACGGTGGGGAATTTCTCGTCGGTGAAGGCGTTGACTACGCGGTCGATTGTTTCGTCTGGATACACATACGGGGAGGTTAGATAGGGGGGAGATAGGGGAGGGAAAAGGGGGGACATACCGCTCCATTCCTCCAACGGTTCCTTCAACCCAAGCTTATCCAGCGTCCTCGCTACCACTGCGCTCGTACTCCCGTACCCGGAAAGCTGGTTTTGGAGTGTCTCAACCGCGGTGGCTTTCACAGCGATATGCCTCCGTTTGATGCTCCCCCATTTCGTCATTAAATTCCCCCTGATCCAAGCAACGATCTCGCTTCGTAACCAGGCGATGTCCACCGAGGGGTCGTAGCCCCGCGTTACTTTTCCTTCTGCGTCGGTGGTGCCCGAGGCGTCGACGACGTGGATGAGGGCGTCTGCGTGACGGAGGTCGTCGAGGAATTTATTGCCTAGGCCTTTGCCTTCGTGGGCGCCGGGGACGAGGCCGGCGACGTCGAGGAGCTCGATGGGGACGGAGCGGCGGCCGTTGACGCAGGAGCCGTAGTTGGGTCGGCATTTGTCGGTTAGGTTGTAGCGAGTGCAGGCGCAGTCGATTTGGAGGTAGCCTATGGCGCGTTGGGGGTCTATGGTTGTGAAGCTTGAGAGGTGGGGAGTTAGTGGGAGGGTTGTGGGTTAGAACGGGAGAGATTGGAGGTCGTACGGGAAGTTTCCTACGGCGGCGGTGATCAGCTTCTGGAGCTTGAGCAAGGGTTTCTTGTTTTGCGTCTACCCACCAACTTTGGAGGAGGCGTCTGTGAGGGAGTTGAGGGTGCTTGATTTGCCGGCGCTCGGCTTGCCGACGAGGCCGATGAGGGGGTCTCGCGGCATGGTGGCAGGTCGGGGATTGTGTCAATCTGAAAATAGGTGAATTGGTAGAACAGCGCCGTCAATAAGCAGTTTAGGTAAGAAGATGTGCTATTTAGGTCAATGCGCGGGTTTATGTTGCCTTGCGCTGGATGTCGTTGTGGTGGTTGACTGTCCCGTCCCTAGTTGAAAATATCTGCCCCGCAGTGATTGATAACGAGCGATAACGGGCCGTGGAGGGGCACAATCATGGTGTCTCGGAATTTGAATCATTGTCACCTTCACGCATGGCAGGTCTGAAATTCAGCCTGTGAGGAATGTGAATTGAGATCGGTATCATTGTCCCTGAATTGGGTAGTATTTCTTCAAACAACTCCTTGACTCTGATATCTGTTCGGAAAGGCTGAGAAGAGCCCCGCGAGTCCCACCAGCAAACGGCCCATCTTGGGAAGAAGAGCAGACGCTGTGAAACCAGAGACCTCAAGTTATGATAAGCAGAAAACTTGAATGGTTTTACGAGATATCATCAGCCTCCAGCCGGGCCCGACTGTTCGTTCGTGTTGCCGACATGAAGAGGAGAGAAGGTTACCAGATCAGTAGAGGGAAGCTCGATTCGAGAGTAGTTGCATTTGGTTCAAGTCCAGTGGAGTCACTCTTCAACCCAACCAACCATCAGCACTGTTGTTCATCAAAACCACGAGATCAAGAGAGAACAAATCCAAACAACACCATGGCCCTCCCGATTGAAGATCTCCCTGCCTGGGTCCGCCTTAACGATGTTTCATTCGACAACGTCGAGGTGACCGACACCAAGGACAAGGGATACGGTGTGCTCAGCCGGAAGGACCTGACTGCCCCTGAGGGAACAGTCGAGACTCTGCAGTTACTGGCTGTTCCCTACGACCTCATTCTCAACTCCTTCGCCGTTGAAGAACACGCAAAAGAAGACAGAGAGTTCAAACAGCTCTTAGATGCCGTTGGACACCATGTACTTGCTGCCTCGAAATCTTGAACCCCAACACAGACAAGCTGACAGTGTCATAGTCACATCGAGTTAACGTTATGCTCTTCCTGCTTGTTCAGTTAGCACGGAACTCCAATGCAAAGCATGCTCATGTGGGTGTTTCGAATCCATGGACTCAATACTTGCAGTTTCTGCCAAAGACCGTCTTGGTCCCTACCGTCTGGACCGAAGATGAAAGGCCACTGCTCCGAGGTACCTCATTAGAGGTTGCTGTCGGAGCAAAGCTCAGAGCCCTCGACAATGAATTTGGAATGATTCGGGATGCCTCGTCGACTATCCCTTCTTGGAATGATCTTTTGTGGGAGAGCGGCACTGTCTCCTTCAACGACTGGATACATCTGGACGCCCTCTACCGATCAAGATGCCTGGAGCTGCCCAAGTCTGGAGAGTCAATGGTCCCCTGCATCGACATGATCAACCATTCGTCCAACCCAACTGCCTACTACGACCAAAACTCCAAGGACGAGGCAGTGCTGCTACTCCGCCCGGGGCTGACCATATCAACGGGCGAGGAAGTAACCATCAGTTACGGCGACACCAAGTCTGCAGCAGAGATGCTCTTCAGCTATGGCTTCATCGACCCTGAATCAACGTCCGAGAGCCTGGTCCTCCCTCTATCACCTTTTCCAGACGACCCATTGGCCAAGGCAAAGCTTGTCGCCTTTGGGAAAGCGCCGAAAGTCCACGTGGCTCGGGAGACCGGCGGGACCATCCGCTGGGAAAGCAGTTTTGCATATCTCCAGTGCGTCAATGAGGAGGATGGCCTGGACTTTCGCGTCCTGCAGGACAACGAGGGGGGGCAGCAGCTGCGGGTTTTCTGGCAAGATGAGGACGTTACAGATCGAATCTCAGAATTCCACAAACTAGCCCAGACTCACCCCGTCCCCGAAATTCTGAGGCTGCGCGTTGTCGTTTCAGTTCAGGAGAACCTTGAAAGCCATCTGGAGCAGCTCAAATCAGAGCTCCCTCCCCATGATCCTTCTATGGTCAGGGAGGAGTGTCTCAAGCATGGTCTGCTGCTCCGACAGATTGAAACAAGTCTATTGGAAGATGCCATCCAAGCGCTGGATCAAGAGGTGTGTCTCATTGCTTCCCATCTGCAACATCATCATGATGGTGGTTTGGGAGAGCCAAGCTCACCGGCTATGGTAACCAATCGGGGCAGTTTCTAACACGGTCATGCAGAAAAACTCGCTACTGGAAGCCGAAAACGTGGTGGCTTATCTCGGATCGATGGAAACTTCCAATTTGGACCTAGTTGGCGAAGAGGCGTCCAATGAGGCAGACGACTTCAGCTAGTGGTTGCAGACGCACATCATCCTCCTGCTTCTTTCTGAGGTGTGTGTCTTTTGCAACATCGTATGTCAACCGCCATCGAATGGTTCTGGGTTCATGAGACACGGCTTTGCCGCACCAATCTCAGCCATGGTCAAGTTTTGACAAATTCTTTCCACATATGCAGCTGTTTTCTTTTCGCACAGAATGCAAAGCTATTCCGCACATCGCTACCTCTGCGGACTCGGTGAGAGTGAATCTGGACGGGACTACTTTGACTAACAAGGGAAAAGGTTCCTCTGCCTCCTCAATATGTACAGCTTGACTTAAGGTCTTTTGCAGAAAGTCGGCATATTGTCCTAATCTCGGATTGTGCGCCCCGGAAGCCCACGGACGCTATAGGAAACTCTGGTTATTCTTGGAAGGATTTTGGAAGCGACAAGAACCAAAACAGTGCTACCACAAAGACAAGCTCAAAACCTAGCCCCCAACGCCGTTATCGACAAGGTGTGCCTGGTGGTCAGACTCTTGTCATACCTTACCAACAATCGTGGTTCGGGCCTTACACCGCTGAAGACACGGCAGGAGAGCTTCTGGAAAAATCGGACGCATTTCTACAGCAAAGCACCTTTGCCTTGAATTTATTGACACTCAGGGTCGAATGCAGCCGCCATCAAAGAAACAATCTCCACACGGCAAGGTGTATTTTGCCGGAAAGTCGATCTCAAAAAGAAAGGCCACAACTATCCCCAAAATGCGGGGAAACTTTGGGGGACCCTCGCGCAGAACCGGACCTGTAACGGCTCGATGTTCCTTCAGCCTTGGGGTCCTCTTGTTAGTGCGGGGATAACGTTTAAATCAAGCCTTGAACGGAGTGGTTCAAAACAAAACTTCTCAATGCGCTATTTGAGGGTACTCTTTGTATGTAAGCGGCTGCTGTACAATCGACCAACTCGAGGATATATCGCCGACCTATTATCCAATCTCGATACGAATGAAACAAGTCCGACAGGGTCTTCCATGGAATGTTCGCCGGTCGATCTTTTGGGAGAGACTTGATCATCGCTGTTTCAACCGAAGAAGAAGCTCATCTGTCATGTTTACCAAGCGGGTACTCGCTGAAGGACAGCCAAGGTTCAAGCAAGGCATATTCCATTATGGTTTGGGGTATTCGTACAGACACAAAAGTCCGGTGTCTGGGGGATAATATACCCTCTTTTGGAAACCTCGTGCTGATATTAGCAGGCACACAGTTGGTCACCGTTCACCTTGGACCGGCTTTTGATCACCGCTCTGGGTGGCAAGGGCCGAAACTGTTTGCAGTCTAGCATCCTGTATGCCTACACTAGCTGTCATAACGCATGCTGTCGTCGTTATGATGACGAGAGGCTGGTCACACAGTCGACAGCGATCGTGACGAGGTTTTTGGGGTTTCAACCACGGGGTCCGCTTGCTCTCTCGCACTTGTCCCAACAAACCGTCTGGCAACTGCATAGAAACCTGGTCGGTAGTATCCCATCGTCGCAACGCCCAGGAACTTCGCAACAGCGGGTTGTGTCTGCCAAGCCAGGCGTCCCACTTTCCAACTTTTGGTCTGCCGGATGCTCATCAACTGTGCAGTGGTGATCGCCAGCGTTTTCCAGCCAAAGTGGCCGGCGTTAGCCTCGAAGCAGTAACAAGCAGCCATTTGGAAAGTCGGAGAAGGTTGTTAGCCGTGGTTCGCAAAGTCTTGGGAAGTGCTCACCGTACATGCAGCATGTTTTCTGGTGGGCATGATTTGCCATTGCACATCACTTACCCCGGAACCTGCCAGACTGTGCTTACCATTTTGCTATGCGGCGCCCTCGTGATACAGGATGGACGACGCCCCGGTTTCTGGGCTGACGGTAAGCGTACCATGAACGCTTCTCCCATGATGCCATCATCATCGATGTGGCCTTCTTTGAGCTGTTAGGGTTCATTTTCACCAGAGGATATGACGAGGTGACGGATCTAGCCCCGTACCTCCATCTGGGGAAAAGAGAGAGGGTGGTGCCATTTTCTTCTCGTGGCACTTTGGAGTGGGTGTGGTCATCAGGAACAGGGGAATCTGTTTCCCCAGACTGGCCGTGGAGAGAAGGACAAGCACGACAAGGCCGCTGCTAGCTCGCTAACTCTCAGCTAACGCAATAGCCCCCCTGCTCACCCCGGATTCCCCTCCCTGTCCTGCTGGACGCTCATTGGGGTTTGCTGGGCCAGCCATCCAATGACCTTTGTGCATTTCCAACCCCTACAACCCTGCCACGCCGCTCCGGCCAAGGGTGCGCCTGGCTGCAAGTGCTGACCGACCGTTTCCATTTTTTCTCCGCAGATTCAATCGCATTTGGACGCCCAGGGGTTCAAGTGTCTCCGCGTGGGCCGAAGTCCCCAACGTGTCAGTGGACGAGGGCCTGCGCTTGGCTTGCCCACGGCGCCTTTCCCTTTTTTCCCTCACTTCCGGGCACACACACACACTCCTGGCTTATCATCCCCCGTTCCGACTCTGGGCAGGGCATGTTGTCATTCATATTAAATCCACCCGCCCCGCCTGTCACGTCTCCCAATTCCCCTCCTGCTTGAAGGTTTTATTAGTTTTCACCTCTTACAACTTACTACTATTCCCAGCTGCTGTTCCGTCTGTCCATGGTAGAGACATCTGCACTACGACAAAGCCACGGGGTCCGAGAGCTGGTGAGGTATACCCTGCCTATGCTCTGAGATTCCACATTGCTTCGCTCGCGCCGCACCTCCCGTTCGCCATTCCGCGCCGCCGGCAGCCGATACTACCACCTTCACCAAAAATTATACCGCGACGTTTTTTGGCTGTGTAACCGTGTCATTGGTCGACTGTTGAGACTACGGTGTGAATGAGAGGATATCGATAGGCTGTTTATTGTTGTTGGAAGAAAGCAAGAAAGAAGCACACGAATAAGGGGTATTTTGAAATCGGAAAAACGTCAACACACCGCCAAAATGCCAGGAATTCTGCCTATGAAGGTCATCAAGGTGGGCACGAGCTCCCAGAGCCGTATTGCGCAGGCCTGCGACAGGTGCCGCAGCAAGAAGATTCGCTGCGATGGCATCCGACCTTGCTGCTCGCAGTGCGCCAATGTCGGCTTCGAATGCCGCACCAGCGACAAGCTCAGTCGTCGTGCCTTTCCCAGGGGCTACACCGAATCACTCGAGGAGCGCGTTCGCGCATTGGAGTCTGAGGTCAGGGAGCTCAAGGATTTGCTGGATGAGAAGGATGAGAAGATCGATATGCTCTCCAAGATGCACAGCAACCGTCGGTCACCAGCAGAATCGCCACACAGGTCACCACCCCCATCCAGCGTCAGGTTAGAATCCAGCCCACCGCCCAGGGAAGACACCTTCCGCGTTCAAGCTTCGCCGTTGTTGCTTGGTGTTGAGAACTCGGATTCGTATTTCATGGGCGCGTCTAGTGGCCGGAGCTTCATTGGTTTGTCACTGTCCACTCCCCCGTTTTTTTCATCGTATCTTGCTAACGATAACTTCTCAGAATCATGCAAGCGCAAGATGCAGGAGAATGGAAAGTCTTGCCCTGATTTCAACCCAGAAGCATTTCTGCACATTCAGGGGTGCTACCCCCTCACACAAAACCAGCCATCACCAAATATGAGAATACCTCCACGGTTGTTCACTGACCGATGTGTCAATGTTTACTTCCAGGAGTGGTCGCCACTTTTCCCAGTACTTCATAAGCCCACTTTCCTGCGAGTATACGAGGAGTTTGTGGCCGATCCGGATAAGATCAAAAACAATTACAAACTTGCGCAGCTTTATCTGGTCTTTGGGATTGCTGCGCTGTCGAGTGAACAGCCAGACATTGAACAGATCGCGGCATGCGAGCAGCAGTGGCAACGGGCCCTTGAGGCGGTTCTCATGGATAATACCATGATGACGCTTCAGTGCCTGCTGCTTGCTCTGATGTACTGCACCATCCGAGCTGACTACAAACGGCTTCAACACTACAAGGGCATTGCTGTTGGGCTGTCACACCGCTTGGGACTCCACCAGAGCCAGAAACGGTTCTCGTTTGGTGTTCTCACTATCGAGACCCGTAAGAAGGTCTTTTGGTCTCTTTATATGCTTGATTGGTACGTACGCCTTGGGTTTATGCCATACAAAAACACGTCACTGACTGCCATAGCTTTTCTGCTGCTTTGCTTGGTCTTCCCAAGCTGCTCAAGGAAGACGACATCCACTGCGAATTCCCATCCGATACTGACGACGAATATGTTACGGAAAAGGGCTTCCAGCCGAGCCTTCCTGGCGAGGCAACCCGGTTGTCGAATGCGCTGGCCCTGTTCCGGGGATCCCGAGTGCTCGCAAAGGTCCTCGAGAAGATTTACCCCTCGGCGACTTCCCACGACCTGTCACTTCAGCAAATGTCGGCTTTTGAAGCTGAGCTGGATGAGTGGTATAACAACCTCCCACAACACCTCAAACTCACCTTCAAACAAGACAAACCCTCAACCGACATTACTGGGAGCCGGTCCCCTATCCTGGTAAGTGGAACAAATCCGATACCGGGCTCCACACGTTCTAACCACATATCCAGGCCCTTGCATACTACTACATCCGAACCCTGATTTACCGCCCCGCAGTGACGTCTAGCCTGGGGCCCAAAGCGGCTCCCGCGCTGATTTCAGTGGGAGAGTCCAGCAAACACATTATTCAGATTATTCAGCTGCTCGAGGAGCGGAGCATGTCGTTCTCGTTCTGCCTGAACAAGTACGACACTCTGATCCTCTGCGGCATGGTCCTTCTCTACCAGACTCTGGACCTCAAGTCAGACAGCAAGGTGTTAAAAGATCACGAGAAGCTGGTTAATGCCGTGATCAAAGTGGTGGATAGGGCAAAAGCCCCAGGATGCTACGACTTCAAGCGGGTCGCAGGGATGCTTATCGCAGTAGACGAACCATCACCCCCGCAATCCCTCCCTACTCCGCCAAGGCAAAGCCCGGATACCTGCATCGCGGCTCCGCAGCAACACCGAGCTTCACCCGGAGCGGCGGCTCCGTCGCCGACTACGACGATCCACAAGGGACAGGCCAACAACAATGCACTCGGGCGCCACGCGAGCGCGAGCATGAGCGAGACCGACCTCCGGATGCAGCAAGAGAAGCTCAGGAGGATTTCCATGCCGCAGCCGCAACTACAGCAACATCTTCAGCAGGCCAGAGGGGGAGGGGAGCAGTTCCCGCAACAACGGGCAGGACGCGCGTCGTTTGATGGTGCGAGACCGAATGTCCCGCTGATTCAACGGGATCACAGGTTGTCACTTAGCCATGCCCAAGCACAAGCATCGATGATTGCGAGGATATCGACGCAAAATTCCATGAACCAGCGCTCACAGCCCTCGTCGCCTGTTCAAGCGCGGGCACCACCTCAGAGCCTAATCTCCCAAGCGCAGATTTTTGCTCAGATGCAGAAGCACTCTGGAGCGACGACGTCGGAATGGGAGGCGCTTCTTACTTCTATCGAAGGGGATCAGCTGAATGTCTACGACGCGATTTACGGCGGACCGGGACTATCGATGGCGACGGCGGCTGACACGTCGCCTGTTCCCGTCTCGGCGGCGACGGCACCGACGACGAACCCGGGACAAGGGTGGTCACCGGATTCGTGGGATCTGACGGGGTTTAACTTGGGTGATTTTGGGCATGGGGGAGCGGGGACGGCGCAGAGCGTGTTGAGTTTGAGCGAGGACAGTTTGAGCTCGAGTGATGATTTGGCGCCGAGCGAACTGGGGAATATGATGGATGGACTGCCTGGATTTAGGAATGCGTTATTGCCTGGGACTTGTTCGGTGGCCGGGGAGGGGTATTTGGTTGATGGGTTGGAGTTTGGGATTTGAATACTTGAATTTTGGTCAGAGTTCTTTTGAAGGCGTGGAGTATGGCGTGTCTGTTTGGTTTTTATTTGGGGGACTGCGACTACTACAATTACTACCTAGGAAAGGTTATATATGTCATCTCATCGGTGGTTTCTGGGGTGATGAAGATGACAGGTTTTGAATACTTGCATTTGGATCTTTTCAGGGGGGACGGGGGTGGAATACATGGGAAGAAAAGAGGCAGAAGGGTTGTCTCCAAGAGGGGGTTTTCTATCTATTGCTTGTAAGGCGGGCAATTGGATCTACTATCAATGGCTTGGAATTTATGGTTCAAGAGGTTTACAAACTTTGTAGTTAAAGGAGACAGATAGGGAGAGTGGTTTTCTATTGGTTTGGGTATATAGGTTGCAGGTTGTGGAATGAAATTGGAATCAAAAGTATAGTTCAACATAACAGTCTTCGTTCTTGTCTCTCATTGTTGCCAGATCGATCAAAATCTTGGCCTACCTTACTTTACTTTGCCTAGGTAGTGTGCCAAGTTGTCTTCAATGTTGGCTGCAGGGTTGGAGGTTGAATCAAGCTTCCCCTGAGACATACGTTCAAGACCTCTGAAACACCAGGAAACAAAGCTGTTTACCCTGTTTTGTCATCCCGGAATATCTTCACTTCTTAGTATCCCCTATTTGTCATTCCCCAGCTCACCGATAATCGACCCCATTCCCACACGCAATACCGCTACCATCGCCCTACCATCGCACACCATACCTTTTCCATTCCCAACCATTAGACCATTGAGCACATTTCCCATCTTTTTAGCACGGTTTTAGTTTGTCAGCGAGCGCTAGCAAGCATTTAGTTTGCTCCCCACATACTGTACACCGCAAAAAGTGCCAGCTGGGGCTCGCTGTTTCGCGAATTCTTTTTTGGGATTGTGTGTGGTGTAGTGTGGGGACTACTTAGGCGGAGAGCGAGTCAGTCGCGTGCTTGCGGGGGCACTACGGGGCAAAAGCTGGCAGTCTGGATCTGGTTTCCCCAGAGAGGAGAGGATCCAACAGAAGGGCCGGGACCTGGGATTGGGAAGGGGGATCGGGGGGGATGATCCGCTTGTGTCAACTGATTTGGATTTGGATACCGAAGGATGGGTAAGCCTTGGCTGGTGGGTGTTGCCCACTGTTCGGGGAGGGGGGGGGGTTAATGGGGTTAATGGCATTGTGCTTGGTTTTTACAGAGCAGGGAGGTCGTTGGTTGTGTGTGTCTAAGGTAGTTGCAGCGGGCATGGAGGCTGCTGGCTATGCACAAAGAGACTGGGTGACATATTGGGGGGAATAAACTGGTAACTGGACAATCCCACAAAGTGAAGACATCTCCTTTACTACCAAAGGTAGGTAATGACAAGATGTGAGGAAGGCACAATACCACCATTCTCGTGCCTGAGTGTGGAGACTGAGGGAGGTTGACGTGGTTTGATACATAATGTGGGGAGAGGGGAGGGGAGCATTCAGCTGATGAGACCAAAGCTGCCCATGGCAGTTGTTTCTAGGAGAGCTGCCTGCCTGCTGGGAATATGCCAGTGGAGGTTTGCCTCCCCCTTTTTTTTGCCAACTGTACACTATGGGATCTGGGGTTGGCAACCGTTGTGGTGGGCACGTGGAGAAGAGGGGGGGTTCCAAAATGGGATGAACAAGTGGTAACGTCAATATGTTTCTTGGAAGGACGAACCGGGAGGGGGGATGCAGGATGCTCTGCACCGTACCTACATACATGTCACGTACATATATGTGCGTATATACGTCGTACATCGACGGACATCGACGGACATTATGCAAGTTAGAATATAAGCGATAGAAGCGAGCAGAAGCGATGCATAGAGGGTGTGTCGTCGTCTGTAGTTGGCTCGTTTAAGCTACCGTCGTACCGCATAGCTGGCTCGTCAGGTGTACATGTAGGTGACTGACCACCTGCACGGAAAATCCGATAGCCGTCTGCTACGCTGGATGGTAAGGGGGGGCCGGCATCTTAATATAGAGTGTTGGGGTGTTCAGGCTGAATTGGTGCTCGCCTCGCCAGTGGGTGTGACAGCAACTTAGAAATAGCTAGTGTATTTAAGATGGGGGAATATAGAAGCTGTGGGATACACTGAAGTGAAAGGTGACTCGATTCGTGGAAATTCCCTTGAGGAGTTGTGTAAATTGATCGGTCGGCAGTTTTTAGTTGGGAGATGTAATTACAAGATCAACTGTGTGCTCTCTCGGAGCAGTGACCAGAGCAGGATATGATCTGTGACCGCCTAAAAACCCAACAGATTGGTATCCATACAAATTACCTGGAAAAGACAAGCAGATCCCGAACACTCTGCCCCGCCTCTGGTAGCGTGCGTAGGTAAGTGAGGTGAGCGGCCGAAACGGCGTGGAGGCGGCCACCCACACCGGGATTTAAGGTGGATACTCCCGGTACCTCCGGTGCCTAAGAAGATGGTAAACTATTTTCTGCGTTGGGCTCAGTTGCATTCAGCGGCGGATGCTCCGCCTTGGCAGCTAGTGTAAACGAGTGCCCGCCGTTCGGGATCCACCAAGAACCCGCTCCGAGTGCGACGGTGTTTCTTGCTGGGTATTATACATCACCGACTCCACTGCGGTTTGCTGCTCGTTGCTTGAGATCCACGACGACGACTTGCTGGATCGCATCACTCAAACAAACGTCAATAGTTGATTTCAGCTGTTTAGCTGTTCAAACTCGCAACTTCCTCTTTGGGGTCTAAACGTCTCATCCGATCTGCTTACAAACACTCTCACAACCACATTTCACAAGCACATCTACAACCCCTGAATTAAGATGGCAGCAGAAGAGATACCCAGCGACAAACCCCCAGAGGTATCATCATCCGATTTCCTCCCTACCCTCGAGAAGCCCTCCATTCAAAACGGCGATGATGATGATGATGATGATGGGAAGAAACCACCAAAGAAAAACCTCCCCCAAATAATAGCCCACCGCGGCTACAAAGCCCTCTACCCCGAGAACTCCATGCTAGCCTTTGAAGAAGCGATAAAAGCGGGCGCGCACGCCATAGAGACGGACGTTCACCTGTCAAAAGATGGCGTGGTGGTCCTATCACATGTAAGACCTCCTTTCTCACTCCCGCCTCATCATCATATCACAACCCCTTGACCCCTTGTATACATCTCCCTTCCCGTCCATCATGAGTATACACTAACAACTCCAAAAGGACCCCACCCTAAAACGCTGCTTCTCCCTCCCCACCCCCATCTCCTCCCTTACCTGGCCCTACCTCTCCACCCTCCTCACCACCGCCCCCCCTCACGTCCCCCTCGCCCGCCTCTCGGATTTACTCTCCTACCTCTCCCTCCCTGCCCTATCCCACATCTGGATTTTAATAGATATCAAAACCGACGACGACCCCAACCTTACCCTCGTCCCCGCTATTGCCTCCACTATTGCCTCCCACCCCCCACCAGATGGTGCAACTTGGACCTGGCAAGAGCGTATCATCCTCGGCGGGTGGAACGAAAACTATTTACTATCATTAGGGGAGCACCTTCCCGGGTTTAAGAGAGCCTACATTGGGTTTTCGCTGTTATATGCGAAAAGGTTTTTAGATGATAAAAAGTGGCCAGGGGTGGGGTTTAATCTTTTGCAGCAGAGTCTTGTTGGGCCGGTGGGGGGCAGGTTTGTAAAGAGGATCAGGGGGGCGAAGACGGAGAGGGGGTTGTGGGTTTGGACGGTGAATGAGAGGGGTTGGATGAGGTGGGCTATGGATAAAGGGGTGGATGGGGTTGTGACGGATGAGGTTGGGTTGCTTAGGGAGGTGTTGGATGAGGAGGGGGAAGAGAAGGGGGAGGGGAGGAAAAAGGGGAGGGTGTCGGTGGGGATGTATTTCAGGGCGGTGGTGGTGCAGGTTTTGACGGTGGTGTTGGTGGTGGTTATTTGGGGGAGACTGAGGAGGGTTGGGAGGGTGGTCGAGGGAAAGGTGAGGAAGAAACAGGAGGAGAAGGTCAATGGTTGATAAAGTGCGGAACTGGGCGTCGTAGTTTTGGGGGCTCAGAGGTGGTGATAGAGAGGGGGTTGAATCTGGGGGTGGAGTCGAACATATAGTTGGTGATGAGTGTTACCGGCTGGTTGGTTCTTGCGGGGGCATCACAGCCCTATGGGTCCATAAACAAGGTGTGATGGATACACTTATTTCGGGATTTGAAGGTCATGGCGTTTTGGAAGGGTAATTCAGTAGTCATAGCGTGCGAGTGAGCGGAAATGTGTGGGGGGTATGGAGATGCGGGATCGTGTGGGATTCTGTTGGATATAATATGGAGTCGTAGACAGCGAGTGTTACATGAACCTGGCGTTGTGCCCTTTTTCCGTTTATGATTAGTGTGGCAGTGTTGAAGTTGAGTGCTGAATAGGAGAAACTTCTATCTCATCTTGAAGCCTCGTGGTGGTTGAACAGCTTCACCGAGAGGGGGCTGAAACTACGCTGTGACTTACACAGCTGTTTTTTGGCAACCCCGCTTCAGATATCAGTAGGATGGAATGTTTCAGAGTGGCTGAAAATGTGCCCAAGACCTGAGGCTCCTGGTCGAGAATGTGTAGCTCTGGCTTATAAGTAGGCATTCGCTGCTGGCTTCTCTGGCCCATCCTGAGAGTCAGCACCCAGAAGAAGTCATCCACCAACTCGGCGCAATCTACACAACTACAACTGCCTCTAGAGCACATGGATTACTTTGCCAAAATTAATTCTCTGCTTTTCATTCTAGATAACTACATCTATAAACCTAAAGAAGATCGATGTAGCTCAAAGCTCAAAACCCAGAAGGAAACCCCCTGCAAGGAGCCCGTGGTTGAAGGGGGTGCCTTTTGCGATTCATGTCGATGGTATGTTTGTTCATATCGTTCAAGTTCAGAAAAGAATTCGGCAGTTGATAAATGCCTTATAATAGCGCATACAAGGCTGACGGCAGTGGCCGTTGTGCTTCGGAGATTGTCGAGTCCCGACACTATTGCGAAGCTCACTGTCGGGAAGAAGATGAAGAGGAGAGAAAATTGGCGGCCGAGCGGTCTCTTTGTCCTTGGATGGGTGGCCAGCCGGAGCCTTGTGGCCGGTGGAAGGCTCCTGAGATGCAGTGTTGTTCGAAGCACACTTGTGGATATTTTCGCTGTTGGGCTGCGGCTCGAGAGGTGAATGGAATTTGTGGTGATCATGAATTGAGGGAACGGGATCGTGTGCCCTACAGGTATCTTCAATATTGAGGATTGGCTGCAGTCAACTGGTATCAAATACTTCAGTGGAGGTTGAAAAGTGTTGCGCTGCTATTGACCGGGGTGAACTAGGTGTATTTTTTTCATTTTAGTAGTAGTCAAGACATCAAAGCAGTATTGCGAAATTGCCAGAGTGTGTGTCGGCTACAAGTGCCTCGCTGGCAAGTCTTAGGTACCTGGTAGCTAGCAAGACTAGGGAACCAAGACAGATCTTATTCCAGCGGTTGAAAATGCCAACAGAAAGGTCATGTGCAAGTTTTCTTATCGAGCGTGCCTGTTGCCGTGACCTTGTGTATAATTGGACCAAGACAGTCATCACACTCACCATGTCCTGGAGGGGCTATCTCTGAAACTCGACCACGCATCGCTCGTGCAAGTTTTTGACAATGTGGCCTGACAGATAATGAGACGGAGCCCACTTACACGGCTGATAATTGCCCTCGGCCTGGCTGCTGATCGAGTCCAGAAAGGTATCAGTTATATGTAGTTATTTTGTTTCTTAAGGGATTCAGCATCTAGTATAAGTCTTCCACAAGTCACAGGTCAGTCAAACACAATAGTTACCAGAACTCAGTAGCCTCTGTATCACAATGATGTCGCTCTTTTGCTTCCGCAGATCCTCCAAGGAAACTGACGAAGAAGAAGAAGAAGAAACCAGCGAGAAGGTCGTTCTTCATTGGTGTAAGAAAGTCGGGGGCAGGTCGAGGCTCAAAAACCCTGAATGGGGATTGCTGTGGTGATCCTGTAGTTGATGGAGGCGTCTTTTGTTCTCAGCATAGATGGTGTGTCATTTGTGTCGAGTAGTGTGATGGTAGAAACGCTTCATGGATTGACTAACGAAACCTGAGTAACAGTGCGGAAACCGATGATGATGGCGGCCGCTGTCGTGAAGAAGTCGGCATAAATGACACATATTGCGAACTTCACTATTTTAAATTGATGAAGTTCAAAAGAAAGTGCGAAAGCAGTTCATGGTACATCTGTTCGACCAGTAAGTGTGATCGCCAACTGTCTCCAAGGAGTTTGGGGTTGTGGTGTTCTGCGCATACTTGTTCCTATCCGGAATGTTGGCTCAAGGCCTTGGTGGTGAACGGTGTGTGTAGTTCTCATCGTGAGCATGAACGCTGGCAGTACCGGCACACAACAGGCAAGAATTGGGAAGCGGAGGATAAGTCGCTGGAGGAGCTCGAGAGATTGTATGCTGAGATTGAACGGAACCAAACCAGGATCATTAGTTATGGAGGCTTTAACTAGTGTTGACTGTCTGAGTCCCAGAGAAAGACACCATGCAAAAAAGTGGCTGGACTGTAAAATGCCACGCAGTCAACACTGGCAGGTTAGACCAGAGATGTCAGCTAGAACCATACTTAATACAACCGTTTACTCCCCATTTCAGGGCCTACCATGATCATGACCTCGAGCCTCACCAGCCATAATCACACATGAATGAAGAGATCGTCACATCGCAAATCGGATGAATTCTAGAACCCGGCCCGGAGCTCCCGTTGCAGAGCCCTCCCGCACTGCCCCACCCTAAAGCCCCCTAAAGAGCTTATCTCCGGGTGATGAGCCAAGGCGGCGGGTGCTGACGTAGACGACCGCAGCAGTTCATCTCAGCTGCATCTCGCTCTGCGACAGCCCTCATGAGACAGCCTCGGATTTCGGGACCGCATCCGGCCGCGTAAGTCTCCGTATACAAAACAACAACAATCTGCAATCCCGCTCAACTGTTTGACACTGCTCTCTTGCCTGCTTTTGCTTTAGATCGACCCCGAATTACTACCAACAGCACATCACGAGCCATGGATGAATACTCGGGCGGCACCCCAGAAGCTGACCACCTCTGCGTTTTAGTCCATGGGGTACGTTCTGTCAATAGCGCATAGTAACCTTGACCCAAAATCAGCCACTGACATCTTCTGTTCTGCAAATCAGCTATGGGGAAACCCAAACCACATGAAAAACGTCGCCAAAGCGCTTCGCGATCAATACCCACCAAATAAGATACATATCCTCGTCGCAAAGCGCAACAGCGGCTCGTTTACCTACGATGGTATCGAACTGGGCGGCGAGCGTGTGTGTCTGGAGATTGAGGAGGAGCTGGCATTGATCAAGAGCAAGGGCGGGAAAATAAAGAAAATAAGCATCGCAGGCTACTCGCTCGGCGGACTCGTCGCAAGATATGCCATTGGGCTGCTCCACGCGCGGGGTGTTCTAGATGATCTCGAGTGCAAGGTACGGTGACCAACAGCTTTGACAAGCAAGTTGGGTAAGATGACGCTGACTTGGCGCATAGAATTTCACTGCCTTTGCGAGCCCCTTTTTGGGTGTACGAGCACCCTTACGCGGATGGTCGGATAGGATATGGAACAGCCTGGGCGCGCGAACACTCTGCATGTCTGGCAGGCAACTGTTTGGCATCGATGAATTCCGCGACACGGGCAAACCCCTTGTTGCCGTTCTTGCCGACCCAAAATCGATATTCATGGCCGGCCTCGCCAGATTCCAACGGCGCACGCTCTATACGAATATCGTCAACGACAGAAGCGCCGTCTACTACACAACCGGAATCACCAAGACTGACCCGTACGCAGACATGTCCAAGGTCAAGACCAACTTTCTCCCAGGCTACGACGAAGTTATTCTCGATCCGAATAACCCAGTATCCCCTGCCGCGCCAAAAGACCCAGAGCCTTTGCTTCAGTCTGTCGAGAAATGGGTGAAGCGAGTCCCATTACTTGCCACGATAGCTGTCTTTATCCCAGTCGGGCTACTCGCGTTCTTTATCAACGCAGCCATTCAAACCGTCCGGTCTTCCCGGCGCGTAAAGCTCCATGAGAGCGGTCTGGCCGGGATCAAGGTGGAAAGTTACCGGGTCAACCTCTGGATAAAGGAAATACGTGAAGCTGTCGAGGGCGCCTATGAGAACCTCAACAGCTCACAAAACCAGCAATATCTGGGCTTATCAGAAGACGATGGTGATGTTGGAGAAGATGGTAGCTCTGAAGATAGGCACATGCTTGCGCTGGAAAGGAAGCAGTCGCACCCCCAGTTCCCAACGCTTGCTCTTTCGCCACATCAGTTCTCTGCGATCCAGGCATTGGATAAGCTTGGATGGAGGAAATATCCTGTTTGGATCCACAATGCGAGACATAGCCACGCTGCTATTATTGTGAGGATGGACAAGAAGGGCTTTGAGGAGGGGTGGGTTGTGTTGAAGCATTGGGCGCAGGATGAATTTTTGGTTTAACCGCGGAGTAGACTAGAGAGGGGGAGATAATACCCAGGTGGAATTTGGAATAAGGCATTTTGTTGTATGATATAGATAGCGGGTTCTTTGGGATAGCATTGTTTTAGTGATGTTCAAAGAGGAGTAGAATAAATCGATTGTTTACTAGGGTTATCTTCATCTGATTTACTCTGAGTACCTTCATCTGGGAGCAGCTGTCGCAGCGCCGATTCACTGCGCCCAAGCCACACCATCGGCCCCCTCCTATTTACCTACTCACCCTCCTGATCTCGCCGACCAGTCTCTCTTTCTTCCCCCCAACAATCAGCTTTGGATTTGCGACAGCGTCTCCACCAGCGCAAACCAACTTGAAGTTGAGGTTGCGCAGTCTTCATTTCTCATTTCTCATCAGCCAAACATACCAACGCCCGAGCAATCAAGCTTCAACTTATATAGGTTGATCAGCAATCAAATCACCCCCACGTTCAACCTTGTGCGACGTTGTTGCTGATGGTGTCACAAACCGCTTGTTGCATCGTTGTCGCATCGCATCACATCGCAAACTTGGCCCCACTCCCCCACCCAATAAGATTCCTGCTGTCACCGATCGCCACGTAGACTGCACGCTAGTCCTGAAACAGTAATAGCGCCGGCATCTTTTCCGAACCCGACAGCTTGGAAGGCAGTGGCCACTCTTTTATTAACCAATCACCAAACGGTCAAAAAAAGCCCAAGCTCTCAATTAAAACAACCTCGACGCGTCCCGTTCTGGCTTTCTGCTGCAGCCTGTCGCGACTTGAAGCTGAAGAGGCTGTAACGATCACCAACCCACAACCGCAAAGATGAGGACGTCGCGCGTAGCTAGGGAGACCGCGCGTCTTTTTGAGAATGCGGCTGCTGCGTCGACACCACTTCGGCGATCATCCAGGACCTCAACCTTGGCTGCCAGGTTCTCATACAACACCAGCGCCAGCTCCAGCGCAAACTTGACCAAAGTTGAGGAGAGCGACGGAGAAGACGAAGATGACGTCAAACTGGCTTTTGGCTCGGATATCGAAGATGCGATCACCACCACCAGAGCAGCGAAGCGAAGGCGCACCACTGCGACGAGCGCGATCACCACAGCAGAGACAATCCAGTCCTCACCCGCCAGGCGAACAACCCGGATCAAGACCGAGAGAACAATAACCAAATCCGAGCCCGGTTCCGACTCCGACTTCCTTTCTTCCCTTTCCGATAACGAAGACATCAAGTCAGCTATCAAAGAAGAATCCAAGCCCACCCCCCGCGGCCGCGCCCGTAAACCCGCCCGCCGAGTAACCTCCCCCTCCGGCACCACCACCATCACACCCCCTTCAAATTGGGAAGAAATCTACAACCTCGTCAAAGAAATGCGCCTCCACGGCCCAGCCGCCAATGCCGCAGTAGACACAATGGGCTGCGAGCGCCTCGCCGACCCCTCCTCCACAGTCAAAGACCGCCGCTTTCACACCCTCGTCGCATTGATGCTCTCCTCCCAGACCAGAGACACCGTCAACGCCGAGGCCATGAAGCGCCTTCACACTGAGCTGCCCCCCTACCAACCTGGTGCTCCGGCCGGCCTGAACCTCGATAACATGCTCCACTGCCCTCCCGCTGTCCTTAACGAATTAATCGGCAAAGTCGGGTTTCACAACAACAAAACCAAGTACCTGCTTCAAACGGCCCAGATTTTGAAGGATAAATTCGGGGGTGACATCCCCCCCACCATCGAGGGGTTGGTCTCCCTTCCGGGAGTAGGACCCAAGATGGCGCACTTGTGCATGAGCGCGGAAAACGGCTGGAACAGAGTCGAGGGGATTGGTGTTGATGTGCATGTCCACCGGATCACGAATTACTGGGGGTGGAATGGAAACAAGGAAACAAAGACACCGGAGGAGACGAGGTTGGCGTTGCAGAGCTGGCTGCCGAGGGAGAAGTGGAAGGAGATTAATTGGTTGCTGGTGGGGCTGGGGCAGAGTGTTTGCTTGCCTGTTGGGAGGAGGTGCGGGGATTGCGAGGTGGGGTTGAGGGGGTTGTGTAAGGCGGCGGATAGGAAGAAGGTTAATGAGGGGAGGAGGAGGAGGGAGGGGGTCAAGAAGGAAGAGGAGGAGGGAGTTTTCAAGATGGAAATCAAGGAGGATGAGGAAGGGGGTGTAGTCATGAAGAGGGAACAGGAAAGGGTGGTCAAGATGGAGGTTGTGGACGAGGGGATGCCTGGGCCGCCGGTGGAGGTCCAGCCTGAGCCTGAGCCGCAGCCTGATCCGGAGTCGAATGTTGCTATTCCTTCGATCGAGCAGGATGTCAAGCCTGTTGTTAAGAATGAGGAGGAGGAGGTTGAGATGGCTCGTGGACAAGTGCAGTCTGCTTCTGTCAAGAATGAAGCGGAGGATATCGACGATGACATGGTCAAAAAGGAGGAGGAAGATGGTGTCAGAATGGACCAAGCCAGTCACCAGCCCGAGCTTATCGAGGATGTCGATATGGAAGATGCTCCCGAGGTCAAAGTCGAAGTCAAGACTGAGCCCAGAAGGCGAACCAGAATTCCTGTCACGATGCCCGCCAGAGACCAGTCTGAAGACTCTGAGTCTGAGGCGTCCGGTGCCGAAGTCAAGGCTGAGGTAAAGACTGAACCCCTCAGGCGAGCTCGCATCCCGGCTCACATACCTTCTAGGGGAGGGCCCGAGGTTAAAGTTGAGGTCAAGACTGAGCCGATGAGACGGGTCAGAATACCCGCCACCATACCCGTTAAGAGAGAGAGGGCTAGAGACCAGTCTTCAGAAGATGACTCGGCAGATGATGCCGAAGTCAAAACCGAGATCAAACCCGAGTTCATCAGACAGCCTCGCATACCAGCTCACATCCCAGCCAGGTCCGGCCCTGAGGTCAAAGTTGAAGTCAAAACCGAACCCAGTATTTCCGCCAGAACAGAGGTCAAGAGAGAACCCGACGTCAAACAGGAAGACTCCTAGTACGAGTCCGACTACGACTTTCGTTTCGCCTCTGACCACGGCTCTGACTCCGACTCATCATCCATTGAGGAGGAGGACAATGAGGAGGAAGAAGAATCTTCCAGCCATCATCACTATGACTTCAGCTCCTACCTTGACGACGAAGAGGACTTGTTACAGTTCAGCTTTGACGACGAGATCAAAGATGAAGACCTGGATTTCTACGATGACTACAACTCCGACTACGAGATTGAGGAAGCGCTCAGGGTGGATGATCTTGCTTCTGATTACGGCTCTGATGACGGAGATGAGCAACAGCCGGTTATCAAGGACGAGGATGAGCAGCACCCCGTCGTCATCAAAAACGAAATCAAGGAGGAGGAACCCGAGATCAAGGAGGAAGACCCCGAGCCTGCCTCCCCCACCCGTTGGTTCAACGAGGAGGAGCCTATCATCCAGCAGGAGGGAGCACCCAGCCAGCAACAAGATCCACCGTCCGACTCTTGGTATAACAACTACATATTCCAAGACTTTGCCTGGCTGGATATCCCCATCGACTTCACAGCAACACCCTCTAGTTCCAACCTCTGGTCCGAACCCAATCCCGACTCCTCTCGACCTGTTGAAGTTGTCGAGCAGCAGCAGTATTCTTTCACCGGGGAGGAGGAGGGACTTAACTACCAAGAAGCTGAAATCCCCCATTCGTGGCGTGAACCCATTCCCGAGGTGGACATTCCCGTGGCAGGGTATGGCTACGAACCTGCTATTATTGACTATGGCTTTGGGGTTGGTGCTATGCAGCAGCCGGTTGGGTATAGCCATGGGTCTGGCTGGTTCGGAGGGCTCAGCCAGGAGTCTCATTCTGGGCTGAGCTACCATGAGTATGATGGCGGTGGTGGTGGATCTAGTGGCTTGAGTTACTACGACTCTGGATCCAACAACTCTTACTCTGGGCTTAGTTATGACTCTCCGTATCACTACGGAGGAGGAGGGATTTGAACAGGGAGCAGCATATCACATTAAATAGAGACCAAAAGCACAATAGAATCCATTGTGCATAATTTGAGGCGAGCAGGAGGAGGCGATTCTCGCAGAGTTTAATATGGGTAGGATAGATAGGATAGTTGGGGACAAATGAAATAATAGTTATAAGGTTATGTTCCACATGTTTAGTGATATTTGATATGTCCTTTTCGGAGCCCCTTTTTATCTATTTACCTAACCACCCCTCCACATACTTTCATCTCAGCCTCGTCCAAACTTCATCCAAACATCAATAAAACCCATCGTCTGCAAGCGCAGCTGTATCAACAATCCTCATCTAAGCTTGAAAAGTAGCATCGTGAGCAAGCGCTGACTACACCACACCCCAACACCACTGTCGGCAAGGACGGATACCGCCGTCTGGTGGTAGATGGACTGGAAGATTGCCTCCCTCGCACATTTTTGCAACGTGATCAGGAATTGCGGCGAGCTGACGAAGTTGATCCGTTTGTTGATGAACTTGCAGAACGCCCACCCGAGCCCGAGCAGAGTAGCATCGCTCGTGCTCTTGAGGGCCGCTGAGGCCGTTGACTGGGCTGGGTCTTTTTGATGAGGTGCGCGCGCGCGCGCGCAAGTGAGAGCTAGCTGTATTTGACTACCTTACCTGACTGAGGCGGTCGGTTTTTGTGGAGGACAGGAGGGGGGGAGCTCTGGGAATTTGTCTCGAGAGTTGAAAAAAATGTATACATATTATTCCTGGTTTACAGTCGTTATTTGTGTTCTTCCAGTTCAGAATTTGTTCCTGCTGCTCTCCAAGGGTTACTTTAATATTCAAGGTGGTTCACAATAGTCATAATCACCGTTTATAAATGGATATCTTTCTATTTATTTATTTATGTGTCTGTCTGTCTCTTATTGACCCGCTTTTGTCACCGTTAGCCTAATGGTCACCCATCGTGACTGACTCCCATGATGCGAATACCCCAGCTTTTCACGCAGTAGTTCGCATAACCCCGAGTGGGCCTCCCCATCTCGGCTGATGCTTGCGTGTGCCCTAGCTGGCCAAAACAGTCAGTCAGAGTCATGTCAATGAAGATACGATATCGGAGCGGTCGTAATCCAGCGGCAGGCAAGTTTGTCGTCATTTGATCATCATTGTCATCATCACCCAAACTGGTCCCATTTATTGTTTTTTGTAAATTCTTATTTTCTTGTTTATTTAATTGCTCAACTTGTTTGTGGCGAGAAGAGTGAAAACAAAAGGTGTCAATGTAAATGCCCAGCCATAGCCATGATTCCCAGCTGCACGCCTTCCCTCGGCGCGGCTGATAACAGAAAAATGCCAACCCATTTATCCCCCCTCCCCCTCCATCGCGCCGTGACGCCTTGCCAAATTCCGGAAAAGTTTTGAAAAATTATGTTGAGAGGCTTGCTTTCGCTTTTCGGAAATAAGCCATCTCATTATGCGAAGTGTGGTGAATCAGAATTGTAGATGTAATGTATGTGCTGCGTAGTGTTGGGATGTACGTAATAATAGTCGTCGAGAGTTGAAGTCGCCGCAAAAAGATGCATATCATCATGATGATCGCAAAAAACCAACTCATTCTGAGTCATTTCTTCCTGCTACCGGAAAAAAGGACCGGACTGCTTCGTATGTGTGATGGCGATCGCATGCTCGAATAGATAACAATGTCGCAAAGAAGCGAGAAGCGAACCAAGTCACGACTGCATCATCGGCGGCGATGGACGAACAGGGATAGCCGATCGTCGGTGTCGTCGGGAACAAGGGCGACGCTTATACACCCTTGATGACTTGAGTTCTTTCTTTGTTGAGCTGCATGGCGTTTTGCTCGAAGGCTTCCTTTTTGCACTGATTTGGGGAGGAGACGCGTTAGCGAACATGTCTTCTTGTTCGGAGAGCACATCCGATAACCCCACGAGCCACCACTGTGATGGGTCAAAACTTACGTCCTCCAGGCCCTGGCACTTGTGATCTTCTAAGAGACGGTGGTTGCTGCAGTAATGCCCGCCGCAAAAAGCGCAGTCGCCCGAGATGCGCTGGGCGACGGCCTTGCAGTCGGTGAGGGAGCACCTGATCTTCTTGGGCATGTTGGGCGGTGTTGAAGTGAGGACAGCGGAAGAGACCGGAATCGCCTATGAGTACGAAATAGATTGCGCGAGGCTATGCCGTTTGAAGATGTGACGCCGCTTGGTGAGAAAAAGGAAAACGAAGAATCGAGGGAATGAAAAAAGCTCTCAGTTGGAAGGTGGGAAGGGATGGTGGTTTATAACGGAGAGGGTGACTTGTCAGACACAGTCGACAACACACAGATCTCACGTGGTGTAAGTTCGCAAGCAAGGACAGGGAATGGTGGCTAAACTAGCAGACAAGCGCAATTGGAAATAGTTGGAAACCGTTCGACCAGGCTGTGGACCAAGGACGGACCATGGTGAATGGTGAGGCAGGCGAGCAGCGAGGTACAAGTACAAGTGACTTGGCCGTCGATGACGGTAAGGGGAGGCAACGCCGGTCCCACCCAATGGGAAGCAGGGCGGTGCTTGCGCAGTCGGGTCCGCCGTTTGTAATCCAGGAATCCACTACCTCCGGATATACTTCGCGGTGATCGCAACGACAGATTTGTCTATCAACCTGTCGCATCACACCATTTACGGGATTTTCCGAGCGAGCCTCGGGCCCAGGTTGTTTGCAAGGAGTAAGCCCGAGAGGCACTCGGCGAGGCGAGATGGAAGAGGTTTTGAAAAGTGAAGTACCGGCCCGGCAAAGGTATCGGGTACCTGTGGGACCCTCGAGGTTCCTTGTGATGCAGTGGAACGTACCCGAGCTAGGCCCAAGCCAGCGCATCTCACAAAGACAGCCGACCAAGACGTCCTCGATAAAGAAGGCCCGTCCACGCGCCAAATCGGTATGCGCATCAGTCACCGGTAATTACCAGATCTCCCCTTCTCGGCTGACTGCTGCAAGTTGGGACGATGATCTCGACGAAGGGGACCCAAGCATCCCTTGCTGGTTGGTGCTTTGTTATCGTCAACCATCCCTTATCTTTCCGAGTGAGCACGGCGTTGCATCCCACGGAACCAAGCAGTTCGCATGACACCAACAACCCTCATAAATACCTCCGCATCCTCCCCCATTTGCGAGCCTCGGGGCCAAGCCGGCTTCTTTGGAGCTGCTCAAGTCACGTCACGTCATGCCCGTGCAAGCTGGCCGCTCTCGCCCACCTTGTCCGATATCTGAGGCCTCATGGGCCATCTCGCCTCCTTGCTTGCCTCCGCCCTAGACCATGACAAGAAGATCCCGGCTTGGGCAGCGGAATGAATCTCCAATGTCTCACGGCGCGCCGGGCTAGATCATGCAGGACTCACTGACTGCAGCCAGAGCTGCAGCTATCAACCACACACCCAAGTCACACATGCACTACCAAGGACACGCAAACTAGAAGAAGCGTTTGATGTTGCACACCTCTGTTGATGTGGAATTGCGGAAACCGGCCTGGTCACACATCCCGCCGGGTTCCATTGCGCACACTTCACCGCCAACCCCATATTTGACCGGTCACAACATCAACCCATTCTTTTCTTTTTTTTGCCTGCCGTCTTTGCCTCCCTTTGGATCAGCGAATTTCTCTCAGCATGTTCCAGCACCAATTATTCTGTTCTGGGCCATCACAACTTTTTCCAGCGAATTATCTCGCACCACGACAGACACTTTTCCTCCCCCCAAGCATAGACTTTTCTTCGGTTGCAACACCCAAAACTAGCCATCAGATGCGTCCTGTCAGCTCTGTGATATCGACATACCCTGTAGATCACCGGTCTCACATACACACACACACACGCAAAGTCGTCTCACGCACTAATATACCTTTGGGTGTCCTACACTAATTCCAGGGATTCAACAGGCCGGGTTGAAACTCCGGCGTGCAGAAAATGCAAGGCCAATCATTTTAGTTTTGTTTACGAATACAAGCATCAACCCATCCAGTGCCACACGCTCTTTTTTTTTCTTTCCCAGGGAGTAAGTCTTCCCTCTTCGGATCATCTACACCCGATGAGTCTACCCGCTGTCCTGTTGTGGCGATCTGAACCTACAGTATGCAGGTCTCACTTCTCACCACCAACTATGAACCACGACAGCAAATCACAACATCATCCCGGATATGTCTCTCATTTTTTTTTTTTTTTTTGCTTCTTCATGCATGGGATATTCACAATAAACCCGTCAATCTGACAAAATGTCTAGACCAACGCGTACTCGAGAGATCGAGGCTTTTTATCCATCCATGCATGAAAATATCCTCACAAGTCAGCTCACAATCTCTCTCTCGCAAATCTAGACCACAGTAACCCGAGAGAGTCTGTCTCACTGACTAGATAGGAAGTTCATATCTGCATGTAATCAATACCCAACACCACCGCATACAAAATAACTCCAGCATTTTTTGGTACCCCCTGATTGCTGACAAAAACTTGCACTTTACAAACTCACTTGCAGAGTATAAAGTGTTGTTTTCCGGAACGTTACACCAACCGACCGGTTAACTGTCAACCCCAAATTATGGGGGAAAGAAAAAGGAGTCTAATTGTTGGGCCCAAACAACAACAAAAAAAATCCAATAGACCAGCAAATCCGACTCATGTACCACACCCACTAACACAACCTGTGGCGGCAACATTCCGATCTGTCTGTAAGTAATTTTTTTGAGGAGCTCGTATCGAAGGCATATCCACACAAGCAACTCCGTATGAGTTTAGGAATACACCAAGTCTGGCAACCCATCACTACCAAACTAACAACCCACAACACAACAACACCATTCCTAGTTGTGTTTGACCATAGTTTTTTCATTTCTCATTCTGCTAACAAGTACAAGTCACACACACATCGACGACCTCAAAATGAAGCTTTTTCCATAAGAACCCCCAATTTTACATGGTCACAACGGCGCGGATGCAGTCACCCTGCTTCATAACCTCAAAGGCATCGTTGATCTCCGCCAGCTTCTTGCGGTGAGTGATAAACTCGTCAACCTTGAGCTTGCCATCAAGGTAATCCTGAACAAGCCCAGGAAGCTGGGACCGGCCCTTGACGCCGCCAAAAGCGCTGCCCCTCCATACACGACCAGTGACAAGCATGAATGCTATAGTTTCAAACCAAACACATTAGCCTCTGACACTTTTTTGACAAAACACCGAACCCCAATCCCGCGGTTTCGGTATTCTCTCTCTCTCCAAAAAAAAAAAAAAAAAAAAAAAAAAAAAAAAAAAAAAAGAAAAAAAACTCACGTCTAGTAGAAATCTCCTGCCCAGCCGCCGCAACCCCAATAATAATACTCTGCCCCCACCCCTTATGACACGCCTCCAACGCCGCCCTCATCACATTCACATTCCCCGTGCAATCAAACGTGTAATCGCACCCCCCATCCGTCAACTCAACCAGCTCCTCCACCACCGTCTTCCCCTCCGGCAGCTTCGTCGGGTTCACAAAATCCGTCGCCCCAAACTTCCTCGCCCACTCCTCCTTGCTCGGGTTCACATCCACCACAATAATCTTGCCCGCCTTATTCGCCACCGCCCCCTGAACCACACTTAGTCCCACGCACCCGGCCCCAAAAATCCCAACGTTGCTCCCCTCCTCCACATTCGCCGTGATCCTCGCCGCGCCGTACCCCGTCGTGATCCCGCACCCCAGCAGGCACGTCCTATCCATCGGGGCATCTTGCTGCACGGCCACCACGCTGATATCCGCTACGACGGTATACTGCGAAAACGTCGACGTGCCCATAAAGTGCAGGATGTCTTGTCCTCTGGCGCGGAAGCGGGAGGTGCCGTCGGGCATGACGCCTTTGCCTTGGGTGGCGCGGATCTTGCCGCAGAGGTTGGTCTTGCCGGATTTGCAAAACTTGCACTCTCTGCACTCGGGCGTGTAGAGGGCGATTACGTGGTCGCCGGGCTTGACGTTGGTGACGCCCTCGCCGACGGATTCGACGATGCCGGCGCCTTCGTGGCCGAGGATGACGGGGAAGGCGCCTTCGGGGTCTTTGCCGGAGAGGGTGTAGGCGTCTACATCGGGGGTTAGTATTATATTGGGGGATGGGAGGAAGGGGGGGGGGGGCAGGTAGATACCTGTGTGGCAGACACCAGTGTAGGCAATCTTGATTCTGACCTCGTGGGCCTTGGGGGGCGCGACTTCGACGTCCTCGTAGGAGAGCTCCTGGCCGGGGCCCCAGGCGATGGCCGCCTTGCAGGTGATGGTCTGTTTTTCATGTCATTATGTCAGCGAATTCAAAGTTCATCAAACAAAAACGATGAGCTTGAGCTTCAATGACGGAGCTGTCAAAGTTCCGTGTGGTGTCGACAATAAGGAGACATGTTGAAGAGGGCGATAAACTGCGGGGTTGAACTTCTAAAGCTTCAAGTGTGTGAGAGGTAAGAAAGGTGATGTCATTTACCTTGCCAGCTGTGTCCGACATTTTTGACTGTGTTTGTTTTTGATCCTCGACTTTCTCGGTTAAGATGAAGTGAAGAAAAGAAGGTTCACAAAGTCAATTTGGAAGAGCCGCCTCCCTTTTGTTTGCCGTTCCAAATGGTTAAAGTGATGCTGGCCGGCTGCGACCTCTTTGACCCCGCTTCGCGCACACACACACAGCTTGTTCAAGGAGTGGGGTATCGCCTTGAAGGAGGGGCAGATTTCTGGGAGTGTGGGTTTTTGGCTGGTAGTCGTAGCCGGCAAAGGGACAGGATCAATGATATCAAATGATTACTGGATGGATCAGACTGTGTCTCTTTTTTATCCTCAACCTCGGTGATTTCACGGCATCTTTTTCTCTTGGGTGTGAGGTATCTTTACGTTTTTGGCTCATTTCTACACGTTATCACCGCCCACAAGAGACGCGGAGGGTTGAGAAGGGGTCAACGGCTCGGCAGTTCTTTTCGTTTCTGTGCCATTGACTAATAGCAGTGATGATGTCGTGAGAAAGTTCCGTATCAATCGGTGGAGTAGGTATGCAAGTGGATTTTTTGTTTTCTTTTTGGTGTCAATTCACAGCAGCAAATCTGTTAAGACTGATGATGAGTAATTCCCCAATTGGGAAACCTTTTGACATACGATACAGAGTGCTTTCTGACTTGATTGAGTTGTCAATTGATGACAACTTTCTGGCGTTGTTGTAAGTATGGATCAGACCGGACCGTACTTAAAAGCGCCGATTCGGAGGGGTCCTATCTCAATTCATTTTCCCGCCCAGGGGCAACACACAGCTACCGTGCTCGCGCAACACGGGTTTAGGGTGACGAAAGCGCGGATGTAAAGAGGTGTTAACACCGGGTTTTATCTCTCGCCGTATGACTCTTTTACGGAGACTGCGATTGATAAGTTTCTGGGCGAGAATTCAACGGGCGGATTGGGTTTTCCGGGGAAAGGAAACCCCTGAGCTGATGTGGGAAAAACGTACATACCTATGCAAGGTGGGAAGATCACCGTTGCACAGTTGGGGTACGCATGAAGTAGGCAGGTATATCGCTGAAGTTATGTCATTCCTCTCTTCGACTGTCCATTCTCATACGAATTACTGCTCATCTTTGCAGCATTGGGTGATCCCTAAATATCACGAGGCACTACATAGTTACATCTAGATCAAACATCAAGACTTTGAGCAACCAGCCCAATATTCCAATTTAGAATCCAGTTCTGTAAGAGACATACAGACCATAGTAGCTATTCCACGTGGATGCAATAAAGTGGACCCATCCTCACTCACACCACTCTCACAACCAACCACTGCTTATCTCATCACCCCTCAACCTCACCACCAACCTCATCTCACCTCATCTCACCATCACTACCTATCCTCGCCACCATCTTCACCCTCAAAACCCAAGCCCCTTTTACACAACCCAATTGTAGTAGATTTTTTTATTTTGTTTAAAAAAAAAAATGAGCGGCGAACTCCCCCCCACCCCGCTCCCAACATACGTCTACAAAATCATCCCCTCCGCCCCGCCCTCCCCGATCCCCGAGGCATACCCGCTCTCGGACCTCGACCGGAAAGACGGCTTTGTGCATTTGAGCACCGCGCGCCAGGTCAGTTACCTACACACCACTCAAAATGTTTATCTAGTGCCAATTCCAGCCTAGCCTCTTACTTACTACCTTCCTCTCCTAAACCTGACCCTTAACCATTACCTAACTCACCTTGCCTTGATCTAACTCACCTTCCCTTGATCTAGTTCACCTTGCCTTTATCTCATTATATCATTCCCCATCCATCCCCTTGAGATCACACCTCATACCCATCCTCCCTAATCATCACCACTCCCGTGCTTGTTTTTCTTATTCTTAATTCACACTCACACTCACCCCCCGACCCTCCCTCACCTCACTGCTCCTCTCCCAAATCATAAACCAAGTAATCATCAAAAACCAGACTTACTAACAGCCAATCCCTCTCTCAACAAAGGTGCCCATCACTTCAAGCCTCTTCTTCACCGAGTTCAAATCCTTCTACATCCTCAAACTCCGCCTCTCCAATTTCGACCCCTCAACCATAAAATGGGACGAAGCCCCCGGCACCAACGGCGGTTGCCCGCACCTCTACGGCAACTTTGGCGCCAAGGACGTCGTCGACTCGAAAGAATTTGTTAGACAGGAAAACCAGACGTGGGAGGATGTTTTTAGGGGGGATCGCTGGCTTGAGTAGTAGATTACCTTAGGTACTGACCGCAGCTCGCACATCTAGCATAATAACTCAGAACCGTTGTTTAATAAGTGCAATGATACAAAAAAATAATTTGCCATGGTTTAATACACCACCAACACAAACTTTTACACAATTAACACCTAGGCAGTTTTTAACGCACTGGCTAGAATAACAACCCTCGTGATTTTATTTCATCACCCCCTTCCCATCCATAACATTATCCCTACAAAATCAACAGAAAAAAAAACAACACTACCACTCCATCTCATCAGCCCCATCCAACCACAACCCAGCAATATCCTTCGCCAACCCCAACCTCAACCTCCTCATCACCTCCCTCCCCGTCGTACCCTTCCCAATCCCCACCAACCCCGTCCTCCAATCCCACCCCCTCTTCACATTATTAATCTTGTTACCACCACCACTCCCACCCCCAATCAAAGACTTTGACAACTCTCTCGCCACCGCCCCCGCCGAACTATTCACATTCCCACTCCCCCCCCCAGCCAGCATCAAATTCCCTTGCTCCCCCTTTCTCAGCAAATCCTCCGGCCTGCCCCCCTTCGCCAACCCGCTCCCCGGCGCATGGCTCAGCACCACCCTCAAAAACTCCTCGCACGCCTCCTTCACCCTCTCCCCCACCGCCTCCAAGTCCTCCACCGCCTTGAGGATGGTGTCAATTTGATCAAGAGACAACACTGGAGTGGCCTCCTGGCCAAAGTGGACATTGGTGTTATCCGGATTGGCAGTAAACACCAAAGCTTCACCTAGCAGCGCCAGCAGGAAATCCTCACTGACGATCCCATCACGGGTCTGGTCGTACAGCCCGCCACGAATATTGTCGTCCGAACTGGCGATCACGCTCACCAGCGCAGTGGCCGCTTGCTGCTTGCGGGCAAAGGGGGTGATGTGACCAGGGAGGGAGTCCTTGTTATCTCTGATATCATAAAATTGTCGGAGAGAGGCGTAACCGCTCAGCATTTTACCAAGGAGCTCCGCGCCTTCCATGTCTCTGGCGGCGAGGTCCTCGAGGGTCTTGTTACGGTCGTTCAGCAGGCGGACGAGGTAGTTGTCTAGTTCTTGAGCGGGGGGGAAGGCACATGATTGGATGAGCGAGTAAGACAGCAAAAGGTTCATGACCTCGCGGACCTTGTTGGGTCGGTGGGCGAGGGCATAGTACCACATGGCTTCGCCGTAACGCTTGGAGTTGCTGGCGAGGATTTCCCCGAAGCTCTGTAATCTTGTCAGCAGGAACTCAGACAATAAATGAAGTACGAAAAAAAAAACTCACCTCAGCAGTATCCTCAGCATACGGAATCATCCCCAACTCATTCAACAAGCTCCACAGCTTGTCCACGGTCCTGCTCGAGTCGACATCCAGCTTGTCAATCTGCTGCTGTACCAGATCCTTCATAAGCTCCTCCGAGTACTGCGCAGAGTCCATCCGGCCCAAGACGTGAATGGCCAGCTCCCACCCATCCCTCGTCACGCCGTGAATCGCAACCGAAGACAGCTCGTCAAACTCGGACAAGGCCCTGGCATATTGCGCAAGAGTACTATCCTTGATGCCATCAATCTCGTCCGGCGAGCCCGGGTCAACTCCCAGAACCTCCAAGTCGTCCATGTCCAGGTCGTCAAACCCAAACACGCCCGCCGGTCGGTGAGCAGGCAGCCATTTTCCGAGAGAAGCAATCTCCGCCACAGCCGAAGCAATAGGAAGCGACCACCCCCTCAGCAGCCCAACAACCGCCTTGATGTTATCCTCAAAGATACAAGCCATCCCCAACTCCACCGGGTTCTGCGAGTTAAAGTGGAAATCCGACTCGACCGCCGCATGAAAAGCCCTCGACAACCTCTCCAAATACGTCCCCGGCTCCTCCCTATCATTCCTCAACAGCAGCGCCTGCGACCTCCCCAAGCTCTGCGACATCCTAAACCCCTTCCCATGATCCACCTGCCTCCCCATACTCTCGTCCCACCACCCAAACAACCCCACCGTCGCCTCCAACCAATCCTGCGCCGCCTCCATAATCGCCGCCTTCTCCCCCAGAATGATATCAAAAACAATATTCAAATTCTCATAAATCTCCCACGGCACCTGACTCTCCGCCCTCCTCGCCAGCCCCGCCAAGCTCTCCCTATTACTCCCCATCGAATCCCCAAACTCCCTCTCATCAACCCCATCCCTCCCCTCCGCAAACCTCCTCAACAACTCCAGACTTCCCCTCGCCCTCACCCTAAACAACTCCCACTCCCCCCCATGAATCTCCCAATCCCCATTAATCCCCGGACACCCCTCCAGCACCCCCACCGTCTCCCCCACCGCCCTCTCCACATTATCCAGCGCCCTCCCCGTGTACGCATACCCCCCATCCCTCTTCACCCCCTTCACCATCTCCCACCCCGCATTCGCCAGCAACGCCACCGCATCCCCCACCCGCCCCCTCAGCAAGCTCACAAACACCGCCTGCCAAAACAAACTATGACAAGCCGGGCTCGGCCTATGGTTCAAAATCTCCTCCGCCTGGTTCCCATACATGTCATGGTACTCCTCCAGCCACGTAAACATCGTCTGCGGCAGCGGCTCCTGCACCCCCTCCTCCTCGTACCTAGTGTGATGGATCCTCAGCGCCAGATTCGCCAAGTAATTCGCCTTTTCAAACGTCGTCGCATGCGGCCCAGGCCCTATCTCGACCGGATGCTCCTCATAAGGCCTCGGCAGCTTGTTCACGTAGTCCCTCCACAGCTCTGCCACTCCCCCCGCCACTTCGGCCAGGACGTCGTCAATCTTGTCTGGGTTCTCGCCGTCTTCCCCGATGCCCTCATCATACAGCTTCTCAATGAGGTTTTCCGTCGAAAGCATGATTTGCGGCGTCTCGTTAATCTCTGCCGTGCCCATCTGACTATACGTGTCCTTTGCCAAAGCCGCAAACCGGAATTCCTTCGGCTTGGTAAACCCGCCCGGGCCCACAGACGACCGGGCAGTAGCCCGAAAGATATTCTCCGCGTCGATCCGGGCGCGCTCGGTAGCGGCCGGAGTGGCGAACATGAGCAGGTCAGATTCATCGCCTACCACCGCTTTGCGGGAGTTGGCAGCGTTCATATCAAGCCACATGTCCGTGTCGTTTCCTTCGTCATCTTCGCTGTCGGATTCGGGGACGGCGAAACCTCTAGTTGGCGCTGTTGTTCCCGTGCTAGTCGTGGTGGTAGGAGCAAAATGGGTTCTCTTGGGGGCAGGGAGGGCTGGCTCCTCGACTTCTTCGACAATGTCTTCCTCCTCGGAAGCAAACTCAACGGCCATGACGCTGCGGCTGAGTTTGCTCGGCCGTCTGGTGTGGTGCTGTCCAATGGCGGATCTGCCTCCAAGGGAAGGCTTGGACGGCGCACCTCCAAACATTGGCTTTGGAGAAGCTTGAGGTTTGGGGGCAGCAAATGGATTCGAGGATGGAGCTTGCGGCTTGGGCTGGGCAAAGAGACTGGCAGGAGGCTTCTCCTGTGATGGCTGAGCAAAAAGATTCGAAGGCGGCTTGTCCTGTGATTGCTGCGAGAAAAGACCCGAAGTTGGCTTTTCCTGGGACTGGTTGCCAAAAAGACCCGAAGGCGGCTTATTCTCCTGTGTCTGCTGTGAAAACAAGCTAGAAGGCGGCTTCTCCTGACTCTGTTGTGAAAAGAGACCTGACGCTGGCTTCTCCTGTGATTGTTGCGAAAACAGCCCCGAAGGAGGCTTATCCCCAGCCGGCTTCGCGAAAAGGCTCGAAGGTGGCTTCTCCTGAGATGACTGTTGTGAGAATAGCCCCGAGGGTTGTTTCTCCTGCGATTGCTGTGAAAACAGTCCTGAAGGAGGCTGCTTATCCCCAGCTGGCTTAGCAAAATGGCTCGAAGGCGGCTTCTCCTGCGCTGACTGCTGCGAGAAAAGTCCAGAGCTCGCTTTCTCCTGAGAAGCTGGCTGCGCAAAGAGGCTGGACGGAGCCTGCTCCTTTGTCTCCTTTTGCCCACCACCACCACCAAACAAATTTGTCCCCTTCCCACCCCCAGTAAAAAGCCCACCACCACCACCCGCAGCAGGACCCTTCCCAAACAACCCCTTCACCTCCGGCGTCTTATCCCCCTCTCCAAAACCCCCAATACTCGACCCAAAACTCAAGCTAAAGTCATTTTTCTTGCCGCCTTTCCCATCCTCTTTGTCTCCTCCTGTCGTCCCAAACCCAGAAGTAAACAGCCCTTTGGGTGCTGCCGCCGCGGCCGCGCTGCCGCCCACCCCAGATGTAAACAACCCCTTCGATGCCGGAGCAGGAGGCTGCTCAGACGTGCTATCCCCCAGCCCCCTCATGATCGAACTCCCCAGATACTTAGCCGAGGGAGCGCCCGCGGGCGTAAAACTTCCCGCACTGTCTATCCCGCTAGAGGCAAATTCCGGGTGTTGATCCTTGAACCTGCTGAATTGATAGCTGTCATTTTTTTCGCTGGCGGTGGATTCGCCAAAGGTGCTGTCCCCAAAGCTGAAGAAGTTACTCTTTGACTTTTTGCTATTGTTGTTGTTGTTGTTGTCGGCGCGGTCGGGGGTAGATGGGGGGTCGTCGGAGGGGAGGTGGAAGCCAGAGCCCGACATATTGGTCGTCGTCGTCGTCACGGCGGGGGGTTGTGACCCTCGTGTTTTGGATGATGTGACCGATAAAAATTGTAGTGGGAGGACGGTAGGATGGCAATCGAGAGGTCGCTGTTTTGTGATGAAAACGAAGTCGGTTGTCGATCAGCTCGCGAGTTGCAAGATCTTTAATGTCGCTAATATTTTTCGTGGAATAAGACGAGATCAAGTCTATCCCATCGAAACAGGCGTGATGTTTCTGCAATTGGCGCCGCCGAAAAAGCGTTGCGAATAGGTCGGCGTTTGTTTACAGTGAGAGATGGATGAAGCTCCCCAAATTTGGCAGCAGGGAGAAAGCAAGAAGCTCAGGTGCTGAGTGGCCTGGGCACAGACGCGACTTTTTTTGCCGGGCGCGCCTTCAACCTGCTCGAGCGGCAAGTTCCGCTCCACTTTTATTTTATTTACTCTGATATTAATCACTACGGATATCTAACAAAAAGCTATCAATAATTCCAAACGTGTACTTTTCGCTAATGCTAACTCAAAAAAACAAAAAGGTATCAGCTTCTCCCGTTCGTACACTTTCCCCTCATCATATTATATTTACATCCCATCCCAGAATTCTCTTTCTTTCTTTCTTCCCAGGCTTGTTTGTGCTCGCAACAACGTCACCAAGGAGAGAGATATCGTATTACACATCACCAAAAATACACCAACTTGGAAAACATGCAACAAAGACAATAAAAAGAAAACAAGAAGGCTTCCAAAGACATGATAGAATGATTCAAGCGGCCGTCAAAGTGGCACCAAATTCTCCCCTTCGCCCCTCCCCAAACTCATTGACCCCCTACTTGACCTGACTCCCACTACCATCCCCCGCAAAAGTCAAGACAAGACTCAAAAAACAAAACAACACCCACGCCTGCCCCACGCCTGCCCCATGCCTCCATGCTTGTGTGATACATGCCGCATTATGTAAAAAGTCTGTTCCCATGAAAATTGACGGCAAAGCTGCTGACCTCAACAAAAGAAACCTCCTTCAGGCGCAATCGATCGTTTAACCGTGGGTATTTTGGGCAAAGCATTTTGTAAAAACAGCCGCCTCCGCGACGGCAGCGAGTGAAAATGATGCGGGTTCAGTCGTCTCCCGAGCTCCAACTAGGCACTCTGGGGCACCGAATCCTTTTCTGACCCAAACGCTCCAAATCTTCCTGGAGCTCGGGCGCTATCAGGGTGAGGCTGCAGACCAAACTTTTCCAGTCCCCCAACCCCACCACTATCAGCCTCGCTGTAAACAATCCCGAGACCATTCTCCTTCTTGTCCGCCGCTTTCTTCTCGCTGTCGGCGCTCGTGTCGTTGTTGCGGTTGGTATTCTCATCCAAATTCATCAGCGCTGGCGGTCTGTGGCGCATCTGTCTCGCCTTGGCCAGCGAGATTGTCTTTTGTTGATACGTCGTCGTGATGGGCTGCGAATCATCACGATCAATGGTTGCCTTCATCAGAGCTGCCATCCAGAGTCTCCCCTGTTTGATGTTGGGCACCGCAAAGTAATGCACCGTGGGCTTGGTGAAGGTGACCGCCCGAGAAAGACCGGCACGTGGTGGGACCAGCTTGAAGATAAAGATGGAATCCGGGCCCTCAGAGGTTGGGTCACGCTCTGCGTCGCTAGCGGCAAGCGTATGAATCTGGCTTCCCGCGGGTATTGCTGGCGAGTTGGAAGCTCCGGTAAGAGTGGCATGAAGTCCAGTGAGCTTCTCGTTATCGGCGGGCAGGACACGGTGGAACGAGATATCGATCAGTCCCTTCTCTTGGTCATCATCCTCCGAGTAGTAATACGCGAGGCGTCTTCCCTTGAGAACAAAAAGACGAGGCTTCCAGGTTGTCATGAGGTTGGCGCTCCGCTTCTTCATCCAGCCGCTGTAGTCAGCAGTCTTCATGGCCTCCTGAGGGGTGATTTTCTGAAGACCACGAGTGTAGGCGCTCGTCTCCTTCTTGGTCTTTTTGCGGCTGCCGCGGCTCGCTTGTGTGGTGGCCGTGCTGGGGCTCTTGGTGGCATCGGCAGAGTCGAGCTCGAAGCTGGGTCCAACCGAAGGGGTACTAGACCCTGTGCGAGCTGGCGAGTACATGGGCGAGTCCTTGAGCGGCGAATCCAACGGTGACAATTTCGCTTTCTCGTTCCCTGTGATGGCATCGGAAGCGGCCCTCCAACCTCCCAGTCCGCTGCGCAGCATCATGCTCACGTTAAAGTCGGGGTGGTTAACCTGACTGAGGCGCTTCATGGCGTTGACGGATTTCGGGGATGACCGAGATGCGTCCGAGGCGTTGCTATCCAGTCGGGTAACAGTAGGGTTCATGGATTCCTTCAAGCTCCCAGAAGTTTGGCGCATCGAATCTGTGGTTATGGTGGAAGGTGTGCGTTTGTTCAAGCCATAATACTTTTGAGCGGCAGCGGATACCGAAGATTCGCGCACCGAGTCCACGCTCCCAAACCTTGAATGCCTAGACAAGGCTGTTGCGCTTCTGACACGTTGCTCTTCAGCGTAGCTAGTCTTGGGTGAGGTGTGTCCAGCTTGCACACTGTCACGCTTCTTGAGCACATTTCTCTTCCGCGGGTCAGCGTCGGTACCAGAAAAGTAACCACGGTCCAGGTCCACTGCCGAATCTTGAAGTTCTGCTCCGGGCTCGGCCGAGGTTTCCTGGACGCCGGCCGAGGACAGAGGTCTTTGGAAAGATGAAGAGGAGGTGGCGCCGCCCAACGTCCAATTTCGGTCAAAAGACGGCTGCTTCTTATGCGTCGTCTGCTGTTGAGGAAACGTGCTACTGGAAGCAGCTTTGGGGGGTGCGCTGGTAGGGCCCGCAATCCGGAAATCCGTCGACGAGTGGCGGCGCGAGTGATGCAAATCTCGGATTGACGCAGCAGAGGGGCGTTTGTCGTGGTACGTGCGGCTGGGCGAATCTAACAAGGGCGATACGGGTGATACGGGCTCATATGGCTCAATTTTGGGTGTTTGTGACAAACGTCGCCCATGTGTCGAAATGTTTGGGTCCTGCATCGAATTATACCGCTGGTTTGAGCTTGTTATTGTGTTAGTCCTGCTCCGCATCCTCCCTACATCCGACCCGGCGTCGCTCCCGTATGTCTGAGTTGTCCTCCCTGTGCTTGTTCCCAGACCATTGGCCTCGTCCTGGAGCTGCTTGATCTTTTGCCACGTCTTCAGCCTCCTTCCTACCGAGCCCAAGTCGAGGGCCTTGATGAATACCGAGGTCTGGTCCATCCCCAAAAGCACTTCGCCCGTAATCTCCTGGTCCCGGAATACCTCGCAGTGATGCTTCTCGACACCGACAGTAAACAGATATTCAGCAACCTGGTCCGCGTTCCATGACTCGACTTCAAATCGAGAGTGAATGGTTTCTTCCTCCTCGTCTGTTTCTTCTCCCTGGATGTACGAGATCCGGTGGCCGACGTGAGAGCTATACTCGCTGCCGGAATCGTTGGCTCTATGCCCCTGGCCACTCTGTGGCGAGCTCAGGTCGGTAATGTGTTCGTTGATTACGTTGAGGGTTTCGTGCAAGACATGGCTATCGGTGCTTGCGTTGGGCCGTATTGAGTCGCCCAAGCCAGATGCTGCGCCTGCTGGCAGACTGTTGGACGAGAACGGAGCTGAGCTTATCGTGGGAGGAGCCAGCGAGTTCAACGAGCTTAATGGGAGCGATGCGGGGATTGGCTTGGAGGATGATATCGCGGCGCTTTGGTTTTCCTCTGCAGGGTGGCCCAGAGGTGTCGCATGCTCGTTCGCTTCTTCCAAGGGGGTCAGTGGTGGCTTTGATGCGGTCGAAAACGCTGTATTGGTTGTTACAACAGCTTTTGGTGCTGGTCGCGTATAGACTGTTGACACGTCAGCTTACTGGGTGCGTAACGCATAGTTTTCCTTCGCAACGTACCCTCTGGGAACAAGCCGCTGTTGTTGTTGACCAGATGTCGGCCCAAATACCATCCGTCGCCAAACTCGTCATCGCGCTCGAGCAACTCCACGCGCTCGCCCTTTGTCAAGCTTAACTCGTCAGAACTGCGGGCAATAAAGTCATCTAGATTGCCAGAGAGTTAGCAATCGTCAGAGCTAGCTAAAAGCTTTGCATGAATCGCATGGGGAACCAGGGGCAGGCATACGAATGACAAGCAGAATGTCGCCAATCTCGGGCTTCGCAGTGTGAGCCGCCATTGTGTGTGCCGTGGGTGGCAGCCCGATCGCTGCGCGCGTTGCGTCTGAGTGCTTCAAGAGCAGCAAATGTGTAAATCTTCAAAAGCGGCCGCCCAAAAAACCAAACCCTGGGAAAAGAAAGGCGTCAAAAAGGGCGCTGAAGGAGGAGGGGGCGGCCGTCGTCCAAGAGAGAAAAATCACGGGCAAGATGCCCCGAAATAAGGTCGGATGGTAGGCAAGAAAAGACCAAGCCTGGGGGGACCTCTTGGAAGGTGGGCGGCCAAATGAGGCGGCTGGAGCCAGGCTGCTGCAGAATCCAACGCAGTGGCAGTACAGTAGATCACAGAGAGAAAAGATGCCGTGTCTTAGCAACGCCGTGGTCTTTCGGTTTCCATGATCTCTTCTGTCAAGTGTATCTGTATCCACAGTATGTAGGTCCCGTCGCTATGAAAAGAAGACCACGTATTTTGAGAGGGGAGGGTGGTAGCTGTCGGGCTGGAGCGTTCGGCGGCGTGGATGCAGGTTCCGAGATCTGATTGGGGGAGCAATTAAACGGGCGCAAAAGGTTCGGTTGGGCAGGGTGGCCGTGGGCTTTCCAGACCTTCTGCCAGGGGGCACAGCGCAGGTCGACGGAGGACCAAGCGGCGGGAGGCGGCAGACTCGGGGTCTTGTTCACGTGTGGTGTTTTGGCCGCAGTTATCCGAACTGATGCCCTGAGAGAGAAGTTGTCGATACCCTGAAGGTCCAACGGTGACGACGATGACAGATGACAACAGGAAATGCAGAGAAAAGGTACAGGTAGCAAAATGGACCAGGGGAAGGGATGACGGCGAGATGCTCCCGAAGCCCACCAAAACCCGCCAAGCCTAACGTAGCGCAGTGGATGGTCAATTGTTAGCGCCGCTGGCCCGCTGAGGTACGACGTCTTTGGTCTTACAATTAAATCTATCTGGCACAGTCTAGGTCGTCCCCCTCAACAACTTTTCCCATGGAAGCACATTGGTAGGTCCATTGTCGAGATGGTCACATTCCAGGCCCCTTCTGAGGTGGTTTGTGCTACCCAAACCTCTTCCTTGAAATGTTTGTCTCTTGTGGTCATCGAAACCGGCGCATTTATCCCAGGTCCCTGATGACGGGGCATTCGGGGGCCATTCCCCAAGGCCATTCGCCTCTCTCTTCCTCTCATCGAGCGCCACGCTTGGCCGACCGTTCTCTCCCGCCGTCACAGTCGCCCGTTAGCATGCCTTTTCCCTGTTGGAGCATATGCAGTGTGCAGCAGTTGTCGGCAGCACACGCGTGGGAGCAGGGGTGAGAGTGGGCCACGAAGGTCCATTCAGAGGATAAGAAAGATGAGGGGGCGGGGTGAATGGTATCCGATGAGACAGAGACTAATGTCATTATATATCTCGAAACCAGACTGATGTAACTTTTGTAGGGATCAACACGTTAATATTAGGAGAATGCTCGAAAACTATGGGGGATTCTGACCTGACTCGGGCATCTAAAACTCGGAGCCTGTTACACAAGAGATCTATCTATCCGTATCTTATGATACTCGTCAGGCACCTTTCGGTTCGCATTCTCGGCCCGTCAGTGGTTCACACCGTTAAAGCCGCCAAGAAAGCGAGACAGATGCGGGCGGCACCTCTTCAGCCTCAAGGCGCGGCTAGATTCCGAGCTGACAGGCCGCCTTGACTTCTTGTTGAAGAGAATCACATTTCACATGTTCACAGGCATCAAAATCGAGGGCCCCACATTCTCTCTCTGTCAGCCCCCCGCTGAAGCCCAGCTGGAGGTGCGGGCCTTGACCTCTTAGCGACCGATTAGTGAACCCCAGATTCGGCGCCGGCCCAGCTTTCCGTCTTTAGGGTAGTTCCCTCACTGATGCACGAACCCCGAGCCGTCCATCATCCGTGTGCCGAGGCATCTTTGTCTCATGGCCGGGGGTCAAGTCTGGTGGTATACCGACTGGTAGTCTCATATACAATTCAATCCAACTGACAGTTCTCACCAACACCATTTGCGGCACTGAACTGAACCACCTTTCCCTTCCCAGGCAACAAGTTCTATTTCCCGCCGTTATTTCATTCCATCCCGCCGCCAACGCCTCAATTTTCCCTTGCGTTCCTCGCCGCCCACTTACACCTTTAGGTCCATCATCACCGTTCCTGTGCCACCGCCAAAATGTCCTTCACAGAGCAATACACCTCCTACCAATACTTCCTCACCTCCTCCCCGGCCCCTTATGTAGCCCACATCCAAATCAACCGCCCCGCCAAGCTCAACGCCTTCAAAGAGGCCATGTGGCTCGAGCTCCGCCAGCTCTTCAACCAGCTCTCCTCCGACCCCGACGTCCGCGCCGTCGTCCTCAGCGGGGCCGGTGACAAAGCTTTCACCGCCGGGCTGGACGTGACGGAAGCCAGCCAGAACGGGCTGCTGAGCCCAGACGGCAACTTGGACGGCGCGAGGAAGGCGGCGAGGCTGAGGAGGCATATTGCCGAGTTTCAGGAGTGTATCTCTGCTTTGGAGAAGTGTGAGAAGCGTATGTATATCTTTCCCCCTCCCATCACAAATAAATGGTAGTGTTAATGGAAAACAGCGGTCATTGCCGTCATGCACGGTATTTCCATCGGCCTAGCAATCGACATTTCCTGCTGCGCTGATATCAGGATCTGCTCCGCCGACACGAGATTCGCTGTCAAGGAAGTAGACATTGGGCTTGCCGCTGATATCGGCACGTTGGCCCGCCTGCCCAAGGTGGTGGGGAGCTTCTCGTGGGTGAAGGACATCGCGCTGAGCGCTAGGGACTTTGGCGCCGAGGAGGCGCTCAGGGTCGGGTTTGTCAGTGCGGTTCACGAGTCAAAGACCAAAGCGGTGGAGGCGGCGGTGAAGATGGCGGCGTTTATTGCGGGCAAGAGTCCGGTTGCGGTGCAGGGGACTAAGGAGGTGCTGAATCATTCGAGGGATCATGCTGTTGAGGAGAGTGAGTACCCCCCCTTTATAACTGACAAACTTGAGGGGCATAGAATGCTGACATGAGGGGAAACAGACTTGAGATATGTCGGTATTTGGAACGCTGCTGCGCTGCAGACGAATGATGTTCAGGCTGCGCTGCTGTCGGGGATGCAGAAGAGGAAGCCTACTTTTGAGAAGCTTTGAATTTCTTGCTATGGTGGCCGGGAAAGAGGGAATATCTGTTGTCGACGGGAGGTCATCTTGACAGTGATGGCGATGACAACAACAAAACAGCGACGGCGGGAAATGTCAAATAAATTATGATCATTAATAAAAGAAAATCACGCTCAAACCGAACCCCATGCTACTGATGCTGTATTGCTGAGCTCATGATCTCTTCATTTTCTGTTCTTCTCCAACCTATGCTCCTTTCCTTTCACCCTACTACTCAAAAGATGACTTTACATTCCCTTGCCATCTTCATCACTATCATCCAATGGCTGTTCGACGCGGTATGTCTCTTTGAGTTTCTATTTTGCAAATTATTAGCATTGATCGATTCTTACTTTCTTCAATTTATTCATGAAAAAGAAAAAGGCAAACTATAGAAGGGGGAAGGAGGTGGGTGCTGGGGACTGACTCACCTGATCCAACCTGCTCTGCAACGTCTTGACCATGGCCTCCTTCACCATGAGGTGAGTCTCGTCGAGATCCTCGATAATGGCATCGTTGTTGAGCTCGGTGCTGTCGATGTGGATGAGGATGGACTTGATGGCTGGTTCGCACTCGATGAGGACGCCTCTGATGGCTCTTGGCATTTTTGACACGGTTGTGGAGGGTGTGCAGGGTGAGCAGAGTGTGTAGGGCGTGTGGTGTGAGGGTGTGTAGGGTGTGTAGGGTGTGTGATGTGAGAATGGGGTGCGGTGGTGGTGAGGAGGCGATTGAAGAAAGAAAAAAAAAGAGTTGTTCTGTAGAAATTGATAGGTGGTTAGTCAGGTGTTGGGTGAGTGAGTTGGGTCATTGTGATAAGAGCACGGGGGATGGATGAGCAGTGTGTCTCTGGGGATCAAAACCTGTGAGACAGCCAGCCACAGCGTAGGTGGAAAAGCACCGTTCGGGATTACAGATGCATACCAGGTAGCTTTCTTTTTACAATATTGTACAGGACCACAGTCTGCTGGACCACACTTTTTTTCCTAAAAACTTTGGAGGGTGTCGCTCACCTTGAGTTGTTGTTGCCTGCCGGGATATCAATCGCGATGATGGGACGGGTGTTGTTGGTTGACAGTCCCAAGCAGCGGGTAAAACCGCCCTGATGTGCTAAAAATGGGGCGCTGCAAGGGCTTGTGAAACATTGACAAAAGCAACCGCCCACCAAACTGAACCCTCGGGGTTATCAATGCTCGGATTTTACTTCAAATCGATCATCTTACACAGGAATTCACCCAAGAGGCGCATGCAAACAAGCCTTCCACCAGGCAAAAGCTGCGCCTCTTCGCCTCGCACAACAACAGCAGATCTGCCAGTTTCAAATCCAAGCTTTTCCCCCCAATCTGACCCAACTGCCTCCCCTGAAAGCGCAGGTGTTGGGGGCACTGTCACTGGTGTGTAAGGATTGCAATGCGATGCTATTCTCAGGTTTGAGCCTCGCCTTAGATAGCAACATGAATTCAAACAAAATGACGGGTTAACCCCCCGAATCTGACTTCCGGTCTCTGTGATAGGTATCTCTGTTTTGTTTCTTCCACGGTCTATCATTCACTGATCACGACTCACAATGTATTCACTCAAGCAAACCTCCCTCCTCACCTTCCTCACCTCCACCCTCGCCATCCTCGCCAGCCCAGCTCCCCAAGTCACCCCCCCACCAATCCCATCGATATCACTCCTGCAACCACACCCCGTCCCAACCATCCCAGTACCACAACCACATCCAGTCCCAACAATCTCAGGTCTCAACCCAGGGCTCATCCCCAGCCCATCACCAGTCCCCAATCCCGACAACAACAACAACAACAACCACCAAAATGACACCTCCCCATCAATCCCAATAACCACAAACCCCTGCCTAACCTCCCTCTCCTCCCTCCTCTCCACCTTCCCCACCCCCTCCCCAAACGACAACCCCTCCTTCCCCCCTGGGCATCCTCCTCCCCCCCTCCCATCCTCGCCCTCTCCTCCCTCCTCTCCACCAACCAATCCTTCTCCCCCCAGTTCGGCGACTCCACAGACGAGATGTGCACCTCCGCCGTCATCCCCGTCACCCCCTCCCCAACCGAACTCATCCCCGCCTATTCCGCCTACCTCGACGACGTCCAGTTCTGGAGGTTTGCCGTTGAGGGCGAGGCGTACCGCCTGGCAGAGAGATGCGGCGGGGGGGTGGGGTTGGGGTTGGAGTTGATGATGGCGACGGAGGCGGCGATGTGCACTAGTGGGATTAGGGAGAGTGTAAAGCCGTGGGCTACGGGGGGGTGGGGGAGAATGGGGTGGGGGTTTCGGGGGGAGTGAGTATGAAAGGGTGGGGGAGGGGGAGGGTGATGGTTGTTATGTTGGGGTTGTGGCGGGGGGGATGGTGATGCTCTAGGGGGTAATGAGATGGGTTCATGATGGGGGATAGGGATGGTGTGAATGTGATGGATGGGGGATTGGTGAAGTGGGAGATACGATACCCGGTAGAGCTATGTGTAGGCGGCGTTGGGATAGGGTGGATAGAAAAGGAATGTAGAACTCGGGCGACACTAAGGGATAGAGGCTCTCGGAAACGGCAATAAACAATCGGGTGATTTTGGATAGTTGAGGTACCTCAATGCCTCTTCCGGCGCGACCGGGCGGTTGATACCGATGGCTCGCTCGTCTGTGCGGGTGCATACGATGATGCAATGGGGGGAAAGCTTAATGCTGCCCCATTGGTGGTTTCGGAGGATAGCACCGGGCTTGGGGGTGGAATGTTGATGTTGACATGGTCATGATCACCTGCCTCTCGCGTGTTCATGCTGTGAGAAAGGGTTAAGAGGACTGAGAGGTAGCCACGATATAATAACCTGATATTTACTTACTGCCATTCCTGATGAAGGATGAACGGCACCCCCGGAACATATCCTGGTGTTGAAGACGTTCCAGAACCTGGGATCCAAAGATCTGTGTGGTCGATCCGGGAAGCAGGGACCGGCCTTGGCGCAAACACCCGGTGTTAGTGGGGTGTTTCAAGAGCAGAGCTTCTCGAACTCAATTCTTCGTTATCTTACTTTCTATTGCTTCGAAAACAAGCTTGATAGAAGTATTTTCAACAGGAGCAGTACTGGAAGATAATCCCTATTACCAGTCTCACAACATTCATCTTTTATTTGTGAACATCTGGCCATGATCTCATCAAACACCCTCAATATCAACCCCACGTCGTCACCTCTCCCCAACCAGAACCACCCCAACGCAAGCTGCATGCAGCCCTACCGCTCGGCACCTAAGGTACCTAGTGGGGGAATCAACACCACCAACTAACGTCCCATAGTACGCAAACGGGCACACCCCCTGCATCCCCACGCCAGTCTTAGCGCAGTAGCACCATCACCATGCCCGTCCGCCCGGTTCAGCCGTTCAGGCCTGAGCCCGACCGAGACCGAAACTTTGTTTTTAGGATTTTTTTGGTCTTTGTGACCAAGAGCTCGCGCCCCTCTCGCTCCTCGACTTTAGGCACTTTTTGGTCGGGAAGTCGGAGGGAAAACACAGCGATCATGTAGGTTTACATATGTAATACAATCCCCCCCCCCATTCATTACTTCTTGTTACCCTAGGTGCCTATCGTAGAAAGAAAGCGAGTGAAAGGCTGTTTGTGGCTCTTTCTCTTTTCACTCGTTTTATCTTCTTTTTTCTTTTCTCTTCTTTTTCCCTCCCCAAGGAGTATTGTTATTTCACGACCTCCCTATTTGACCTCACTCGCTCGTTTCTTGGTGTTGTTATCGTACGAACCTGTGCGAGGAGAGAGACGGAGAGAGAGAGGTTGTTGTCACTGACATCGCCGAATGAACCTCCCCTCCTGGCCATAGGAGGAGTGGAGAGTATCTACCTACCTACCCAAACAAACCATACCTACCTATCATTCAATCCGAGAAAGAATCAAATGTCCAACCCCTTCGCAACAATGACCTCCTTCGGTCCCCCACCAGACTTCACCTCCTCCCCATCATCCTCCTCCTCCTCCTCCTCAGATGATGGCAGCTCCCCTTTATTCTCCGCCGACCACCCTTGGTAAGTCCCTCTTTATCACCTTAGGGTACTTAGGGTAATCTACAACCCCTCTAGCACACACAACCCGCAATATTCTAATTTCTACTCCCCTCCCTCTATCTCCTCCCCCCCCCCCCCCGGGTATATCACCTACCTTATTTATCCCCCTTTTCTTATCCCCCCCTCTACAACCGTTATCTTCGTCAATACTAATACATTTATATATATACACAGGGCATACGTCCTAATCCCAGTCCTCCTCCTCACAACCCTAGGCCTCCTAGCAGCCTGCCTCCACAACTCCCGCCGCCGCCGCCTCACCCGCCACCAAATCCACGAATCCATCCTCCGCAACAACCACAACCACAACCCCAACCTCCCCTCTTCCCTGTCCCCCCTTTCCCCACCAAACCGCAACTTAGCACACATCAACATCCGCGACCTCCACACCCACCGCGATCTCGAATCAGGCTGGTTCTCCCCCATTCACAATCACAATCACTCGAACACAGCCACCACCACCACCACCGCCGCCACCTCCCGCTGGGCCTGGCCGCGACCCCCTCCCCCTGAGGAAGGTCTTAATGAACTGGGTGAGGCACCGCCGCCGTATGAAACGCCCAGTAAAGAGAAACCTGTGTCAGTGCCAGTGCAGGAGTTAGCTGGGGAAGGGAATGAGGTGGTGGAGGTTGGGGAGGGGAGTACCACAGGTCGATTTGGGGGGGAGATGCCCGCCAGTCAAGGGGTGGAGCTGCAGGAGCTGTACGGCAGTCCTGTTGCTGACCACTACGGGGGGATGGCAACGGTGAGGAGGAGCAACAGTGGGAGGAGCTGGGTGGAGGGGGATGATGCCGAGGAGATTGATACGAGGAGTATCACCACCACCAACACCACCACCACCACCACAACCACCAGCAGCAGCAGCAGCAGGTCGGAAACGACCAAGGAGGATAAGATTGGGGGGTTTGAGAGTAGTGACTGTGACAGTGAGGGTGAACGTGACAGTGACAGTGACAGTGACAGTGACAGTGACAGTGACAGTTACAGTGATAGCAGCGAGGAGGAAGAAGAAGAAGAAGGAGATGATGACAACAACAGGGAGGGAAGGAGGAGGAGCAGCAGCAGCAGCAGCAGCAGCAGCAGTGATCACGTCTATGATCTTGCCGAGGAGGTGGTCATCACCCAGCCTCCGCCAGCTGTGTTGCGTGATTCTGATAGCGGGAGGCATCAGCAGCAGCAGCCAAAACCTCAGTAGTTCGTTTTTGGTTGGTAATGCGCGCGGTTGTAGATAGAATAAGTGGGATGGATGGAGATACCAGGCAGATGGATGGGAGGAAGTAGGTAATGAAGTGGCTGTTGGAGTTTGGAATTTTGAAGAAATGAAAACAAAGCCTGCAATTATTGAGCAACATACCTAATCTGGGCAAAAATACGACATGATCACGGTTTGTTGAAATAATCATCAGTGCAGGACAGATATCAGCCTCATCTTTTCACCCTCATACCCCACAATCACATCCCAAGCGATAATATATACAAATACAATACACCCTCACTCTCTCTCATATTTACTCTTTCTCGTCCTCTCCTATCTCTTCTCTCTCGGGGGGAATCACAGATACACTGATCTCTCCTTTTTTTCTTGTGCTTCCACTTCCTCCTCAACACCACATAAAAATTAATCAATCTCAATAAAAGCCCAAATCATCCTTACAATCATCCATCCATCCATACCAATCCATACCAACCGACAAGAAGAAAGACAAGACTAACGACTGGTAGTTGCAGCTACAAGAAAAAAACGCAAAACAATGAATGCTAATGCTCCCCTCCTACCCCAACTGAAAAGAAAAAAGATGAAAAAAAAAAAGAAAAAGGATGATTGATACAAACTAAGACAACAACCCATTCCTGCCGATCCGGCCCCCCCAAGTTGTGCAAATTCCCATATTCTAATGCAAACAAAAATCGAAAACGATAAAAACCTTACCTTTTATATACCCATGCTTCAATGCTTCTGGATACAAGTACTCCGCCTCCCCAACCCAAATTAACAAAAACAATTACCCCCCACTACTCCTTCTTCTTCTCATTCCCCTTCTTCTCCCCCTCCAACTTCCTCGCCAGCTCCTCCGCCATCTCCTTGGTCTTGACCTGCACCATCCAAGTCTCCAGCCCCTTCCCATTATCCTTCGCCACCACCACCTTGACCGCCTTAGCCCCCGGCGGTTCAACTTTATACGTCACATTCGGCAGCACCAATTTATTAAGCGCGATATGCCCTCTCGGCTCCGCCCGCAGCAGCAACCTCACCGCCCCCGTCGTCTTGTGCCTGAGAAGCTTCAAATTACCAATACCCTGCACTTGCCACCCCTTCTTTTTGTTATTATCGCCGCCCGAGGAGTCGTTCTCCTCCCCGGTCATGTACTTCATTGCCTTGGCGCGGACTTCATGGATGACGGACTCGTCCTCCTCGCCCTTGCCGCCGTCGGTTAGCGAGATTTGGTGCTCCTGTGGTGCCTCATCCCCGTCAGCGTTTGTTCCTTGATTGTTACCAGCTTCAGCAGCAGTGGTGGCTGTAGTAGCAGCAGTATTGCCGCCTGCGGTAGACGACGGCTCAGGGGTTCCAGCCGCCGGCGTCGTCGCCAGGCTTGATGCACCTCCGAATGTGAAAGGGGTATCTGAGGGGGAAGGGAAAAGATCGAATTAATAAGGATTTGTCGAAGTGTTATCATGAGGGGTGGGTATAATACTCACTTGTACCTGTAGAGGTTCCCCCACCAGGAGCCAAACTGTTACCAAAGATGGAACCCCCGGCGGGGTTCTGGCCAAAGGAGAACACGGGCCCCGATGAAGGAACGTTTTGCGAAACACTGGCATCCGAGGCGCCACCAAAGCTGAAGGGAGGGGCACCGCCTGCACTAGGAGCAGGGGTGCTGCCAAAGGTAAAGGACTGAGTAGCGGCAGGGGCACTGCTGCCAAAGTTGAAAGATGTTGGGGCGGTTGGGGGGCCGTCCTGGCCCGAAGAGAATGGATTGTTGAACGAAGTGTTGGCCGAGTTGCCACCAGCTGCAAAGCTGAACGAGGTAGAAGCACCGGCGCCGGCATTTCCAAAGATGGAACCACCCGCTGGCGCCGCAGGTTGCGATGCAGGTGTGGATCCAAAGGTAAACGACTGCGTAGCCGGGACGGTGGCCTGCGAGCCACCGAAGCTGAACATGGTGCTGGCCGGAGGCGCGGATGGCGCCGGGGTGGGAGCATTGGCAAACAGGCTGGCGGGGGGCTTTGAGTCTGGCTGGATGGTGCTTCCTCCGAAGAAGGGCTTGGCCTCTGGCGCCGAAGTGGTGCCGAAGAGACTCTTCGTCTCTGTCGCAGTGGTGCTGCCAAACAGCGGCTTGGTCTCTGGCGCAGGAGTCGTTCCAAACAGCGGTTTGACCTCTGGGGCAGGCGTGGTGCTGCCAAACAAGGGCTTGGTCTCCGGAGCAGGTGTAGTGCTACCGAACAAGCTCTTGGACTCAGGGGCAGGAGTGGCGCTACCAAACAGGCTCTTGGTCTCTGCAGCTGGCGTCGCGGAGGTGCTGGCACCGAAAAGAGGTGCGTTAGTAGCAGCAGGCTGTGTGGTGCTTCCAAACAGGCTGGTACCGGTGGAGGGAGCCGTGGTCGAAGCACCGAACAAGCTCTTGGTCTCGGCCGCAGGGGCCGCCGTGGTGCTCGTACCGAAGAGGCTCTTAGTCTCAGCAGGCTTCGCGGGCTCAGGGGCCGGGGTGGAAGCACTGGAGCCAAAGAGAGAAGGAGTAGTCGACTTGACATCAGTGCTGCCAAAAACGAACTTCTTCGGCTCTTCGGTGGACGAAGTAGTGGCGGTTGAGGCAGCCGCGGGGACAGTGCCGAAAAGGCTGCTGGTGGTAGCAGGCTTGGAAGCCTCACCCCCAAACAGAGACGAAGCCGAAGGGGTGCTCGCCGCGGGAACCGCGGGGGATTCTTCCTTCTTAGTCTGTCCAAACAAGTTGATGGGCTGAGCAGGCGCGATGTCCTTTTTGTTCTCACCAAACATGTCCGTAGGCTTGAAGGTAGCGATTTTGTTATCAGCAGCAACGCTGATAGATTTGCCTCCAAAGGTGAACGAGGTGGGAGCAGTAGTAGGGAGACCAGGTACTGTAGCCGCCTTCTCCTCCTTCGTGGGCTCGGCCGAGGCAGGGGCGGCGGTGGACGAACCAAATAAGGACGAGCCTGTGCTGGTCGTGGGAGATGGCTTAAATCCACCAAATACAGGAGCGGCAGCAGATGACGAATCGGCAGGCTTGGGCTGGAAACCCGAGAACAGATTGGCAGTAGGGGCCTTGGGGGTGGTCTCGGAAGCAGGGGAAGACTCTTCAGCCTTCTTCACAGCACCTCCAAACAAATTGGTCGGTGCAGGACTTTCCTTGGCAGATGTCTCCTCAGGCTTGCTCGATCCGAACAGACTGCCACTAGGCGCAGCAGGCTTGGGGGCAGTAGACCCGAACAGAGAAGAGCCTGCAGCTGGGGCTGGAGCCGAAAACTTGATCGGGGTGTTCGCATTCCAGGTCTGATTGGCAGGGGCAGCGGGAGCAGGTTTCGGCACAGGGGCAGCCTGTTCCTTGACTGGGCTGACGGTTCTCTCCAGTTCGGCCGGCGTAGGGAACAATGATCCGTCATGGGTATCGAGCTTCCGAACTGGCTTGCCATCAGCTCCACGTGTAATTCTCTCAAACAAGCTGCGGCCCTGGCTGAAACTCTCACCAGCATCCGACGAAGAGCCCGAAGTGCCGTTAACCGTCGCCTTCTTGCCACTGGAAGATCCCTCGCCGCTGGAAGTCTGTTCCTCGGATCCGCTAGCCTCCTCGGTGTCTTCATCCTCAGCCTCGGAGCCAGAGTCACTATCTTCATCAGCACCTTCATTACCACTGTTCTTGCTCGCGTCAGACAGATGGCCAAAAATGTTGGACGATGCAGTGGGCTTCGGAGTAGAGGCAAACAATCCATTAGGCTTCGCTGTTGTGCTGGAACCAAACAGGCTGCTTGTCGATGAGGCCTTGAGGGCCTTGACAGGAGTGTTGTTCGCGACGCTCTCAAAGAGAGACTTGGTGGCCGAAGGAGCCTTGGAAGGGAGGGGACCTGGTTTCTGCAGCTTGGCAGGCTGGCTACTCTCCTCGGGTTCCTCGTCAGCCTTGCGCTTGTTCTTCGCAGAGATTTCGGGCGCACGAGTGCGCTTGTTGGCGCTCGATACAGGCCCTGAAAGGGCAACGGAGTGAGGGGTCAGCTCGACGGATGCCTTGCGTTTCGCTCCGCCGTTCGTTCTGGGCGCCGTCTCTTCTTCTTCGTCATCGGAATCGGGGATGTTGTGCTTCTCCTTCCATTCCTTTTTGACAGCCTCGGAGGCGCGCACCGTCTTGAACTCGTAAAGGCCATATCGTAGCATGATCAAGCTTCGGCTCTTCTCGTACTCCTTTGCAAAGTTCAAGACATTAATCTTCCAGTCTTTCTTGGTAAAAACCTCGTCAGCGGCATACTTCAACCGTCGCAAGTCGAGGATGCAAAAGAACTGGCGTCTCTGCTGCTCGTCAAGATCGGGGGGGCAGTAGTGCGCCAGGAACTCGTCGGCATAGACTGATCCGGTTCGGTTGAGCTCACTAGGCACCTCCTTAGCCAGCATTTCTCCAGTAAGATGACGCGGTGGGGACTGAATCCTCATCTTGAAGAGATCACCGGAGGTGGATGGTTGAGGCAGGGCGCGCCCATTAAGCTCGGCGGTAGCGGCCCGTTTGGCCCTGCCGGGGGTGATTGGCGGGAAGCTCTGGTTGAGGGAGATCGGCCCTCTTGGTGATGAGTAGTTGGGAAGGCCAGGGCGCGAGGAGATGGCTGTGGAACGGAAGACGTTGGTTCGGGTAGAGCTCTGGCCTGTGAAGTTGGTATTCGGGCGCGACACTATGGCTGTGGAAAGCGAGGAAGGGGGTTTGTTGGGATTGTCGCCAGGCATCCGTCTCGGGGTTCCGATCGTGACGGTACGGGTGAGATCTGATGCTGTGAAGCTATGGGAGAGCTTGCTTGATGGGCCATGAGGGCGGCCGATGATCTTGCGCGTAGCCATCTGGGAGTCGGAAGCGCGCTTTGCTGGGCTCTCAGGCGCAGACGCGCTGGTAGCGGGACGTGGCAGTGATGGTGCGGCGTCCTTCATGGTGGCATCTTTCTTGGATTCCTGCTCACTTGGGGTAGTAGACCGCTGGAAGAGGGCTCCGAGGCCGAAGATGCTTCGTTTTTTGGTGGAGGGCTCCATGATTGCGAGTCGCTCGTGTGGCAGGTGCTGAGCTTCGATGCAATCGGGGAGAGGCCAAAAGGTCGCTAGATAATAATGACTATTACCTAGACAACAATGGCCGGGACGAGACAAAAGAGTCTCTTGTCCAGATCGCGGGTCCCGGGTTGGGGTTGCGTCGCGTGTCTGGTCGCGTCCTTGGTGGATTTTGGTGAAGAGGCTTTTCGGGCCTTGTTGGGGTTGACGTGATGTGCGCGAAGTTGCGCTGCAGGTTGCGACTGTTGGCGTGGGTAGGGTTGTTTACCACACGCTTTCTATCAGGCAAACAGGAGATAGAAGACAGATGCCGATAGGAAAGCAGAGTTCCAGGAGAGGTTCCAGGATAGGGTGGTCCTGTCGAAACAGGCAGACGATGCCAAATTGCCTTGGTCAACAGGAAAAAAATCCTTGCAGAACTCCCCAAAAAGCAGCGGCACGGGAGCAAGCCTGGAGAAGGGCGGCTAGCAGGCTGGGGTATTCACGCACGGACCATCTCTCTCCTAACCGATCGATGACTTCTGGCGCCTTCTTTAGGCGGCGGATGTTACCGAAGCCAACCATTTTGTACTCTTTGTGAGACGTGCAGAAAATGCAGCTGCAGTATTTTTCACTTTTGGCGCGGAGCCCGATGTTTTATTCTTGACCTTGTCTTCATTTGGCTATTGTTAGGAAGCCATCAGAAGGAATAGTAGTGTAATGGCCTGATCAGGGCCTGTGTCGAGTCTGTTAAGACCATTCATTCATCGTCAGGTCTTGTCTCTGCCAGTGAAAAGGGGTTGCTGTGGCCATGACACCTTGATGAGAGATGAGAGAGGCACAGCGTGCTCACCTGATGAGGGTGTGTTCTTGAGCCAATCATTTTGGTGCTGTGAGTGTTGCGAGTGCTGCAGAGGCACCAGAGTCTTTAGTTGATCACTGAAAGCTGTGTCCTCTGTGAATGCACAACATAATTACTAGTACTATTCTCCAGTTTCCTGAGCCATATAATTCAGGGACGGTATATCGGACCCAAGGAAGCGGTTCGGCCAATAGTGTGCAGAGTCTCAAATGGAGCAGACTCAATCCTCAATGCCAGCATCACCAGCCTTGGCTGCTTTACAACAATGCACCAAGAGCTCATCAAAAAAAAGAACTAACAGAAAAAGAAAAGCATTCCAATGCAATTGAAAACCCTCTTCTACACAGAGCTCTGTCCCCTCAATCCAACTCAAGAGGAACAGGTGGTATAATACTAATACAGTCCCAGCACATGGTCATCCGCATCATTAAATCTGACAAGCCCCTCTAAACTCCTAACAAACAAAACCTCACAATATATTTAGAGCTTAGCCTTGGTCTGGGCCTTCTTGAGGATGGGGTCGAGCTTGGTGGCCTTCATGACATCACCCTTGATCTTGAGCTTGCCAGACATGAATAGTCTCTGGGCGTTGGCCTTGCCGGCGACGAGGGCGCCAAAGTCGGCATCGGAGAGGGAGAGGGTGACTATTAGGTGCACATGTCAGTAGAGCTTCAATTTTATGCCAAGAGTAAATAAACATACCAGTGGGCTTCTCACCGAGGCCCTTGCCAACGGCGCCCTTGTTCTTGAGGTCAATGTGCCACTCGTCGGTCTCGCCAGCCTTGTTCTTGAGGACAAAGGCAAAGACAGCGTTGCCAGCCTTGATGGCCTCCTTGCGGTCGGCGTCGCTGGCGCTGATGGCCTGGTTGATGGCGTCAAAGGCGGCCGAGGAGGGGAACTTGTCTGTTTGCAAGATCAATGTTGTCAGTAACTTGTTCTTGAGAAGCATGTGATCTGGGGTTCCGCGATGTCGGGTAGCGCGGGAGCGTGGATGCGTACCGTTGGCGAGAGACATGATTGCGGTTTGGAGAGTTGGTTACTCGGTGTAAAGATGTGGACGTTGGATGTTGAATTGGATGAAGGATTGAAGGATGGACGGCAAACAGTAAGACACAAAAAATCCCGGGGAGATACCGTTTATAGTTGTCGGTCTTCGGCGCACTTCCTAGTCGTGTCCGAATGCGATGACGCTGTTACATGTGAACTCTGGGACCTCGGCGCATCCTTTCAGGTCCAAGCCTCTTGCGCCCACGAGCCATGTGGCCCAAACGGGAATGGACCCACCAGTCTATGTAGCTTACCCCACACGGGGACCATTTCGTGATCTTGGGCTCTGTTTCTTTCTCACCTTCACCAGTCATTAGCGCGATGGCTTCAGCATTGCTGCTTGAATCCATCCCGCGGTTAGGAAACCGTCTATTTACCGAGCCCGTTTCTCAAGGCTTGTGCCTGGTGTGAGCAGCTTTGCCTCAAGTCAACAAGACACCGGTAGGTCAAACGTTCTGGCGCTTTAGCGGACCGTTGCCAACGGTTTTTGACTGTCTCTTTCAGGGACATGGCTTGACTTGACCAACATGCCCTGGGTTTTCCGAGCAAGAATATCGCCGATCTGTATTTTTTTACACCTCACCCTTCTGCCGGTCGATTTTTCATGTGTTTGGTCTAGGTATGCCGTGCCTTATATACATATATAAGCCTGCCAATGAGCGTTGTCTATCATCAAGAACCCTAGTCTATTGTAGTCAATCTTCACTATCATATGTCTCCAAACTATGACAATCGCCCGCCTTACAATAACCCAAGTAGTATAAATCTCCAATACCAACCTAATTTCCATCACTCCCAAAGATATCACATCAAAACCCAAAACGCAAACACCCCCGCAACACCCAACGCCACCCCTCCAACCGTGACTTTCCTCCCCCCAGAATCATCACCACCACCACCTCCTCCCCCTCCCTCCCCATCATTCCCCGAGACCACAAAATACGCAGCCAACAAACCCCCCCACCCCCCAGGCACATCACTCGCTCTGACCAAACTCACCTGCCCTGTATCCCCCATCACCAGCTCTATAAACCAAATTCTCCACACTTTTAACACCCATCGAAAACCAACTCACCCTTTCACCATCCCTAATATAAACCATATTATTCTGGCATATCCCCCCCGTATCCAAACACCGCGGATCCTCCCAGAAGTTATCATCCATCCCATTAAAAAAACCCACAGCGCCGAGCCGTGTATCAACACATCTCTCACCCCAGAGAGATAACCCCCCCAAGAGCGGTAGCACCTATCATCCTCCCCCCTCCCTTGCTTCTCACAATGACTCCAATCCAGCCCTCCTATACTCCCCTCCCCCTCCTTGTACCAAGGCCCAGGAGCCCTCACTGCCGTCCCCACCCTCTGCCAGTAGGAACTCTCCGTTTGCTGTCCTACTATCAAGATATTACTCACGTTATAAAAACCGTATTGATACAACGAGCAGTGTTCAAACGACGTCCCTATCAGTGCCACCGGTCCGGAGTTATTTGACAACGTCAATCCCCGCCCAACAGCGATATTTTGCGCGGGGGTGTTGGGGACGACGACGTCTAATGCGTGGTCGGCTGCCCAGCCCCAGACGTCTTCGAGGTAGATGTTGCCTGCGTTTTCGGTAATGTGCATGAGTGTGTGCGCTGCCATGCAATTTGACGGGTTGGGGCTGTGGCAGGTGGTGGTGATGGGGGTGTCGATGGTGCCGCCTGCTCTTAAGACGACTGACCATAGGGAGACGGAGGGATGGGATATTTGTAAGAGGGTTGCGCCGGGGGAGATTTCGCGGACGGAGAGGGGGATGTTGGATATTTCCACTGTACCGGACAACACGCGGGGGTTGGAAAGGGGGGTGACGTGGACAACGGGCTGAGGGGAGGAAGGGTTGGGAAAATGGGGACCGGTGCCGGAGATGGTGGAGAGGACTTTCCCTACTATTCTGGTGTTGGGGGGGATGGTGATGGTGGAACGGGTGAGGTAGATCCCTTGGGGGAAGAAGACTATTTTGTTACATTCTCTGGAGGCTTTGGCGAGGATGGCGTTTATCGACGGGCCGTCGTCGTGGGTGTTATCCCCGTGGACTGGATGGGAAGGGTCAGATTTGATATTGATTATTTGGGAGAGTGAGGAGTTGGTGTATTGCGGGAGAGGCTTAGTCAGGTAAGTGCCCTCAGAAGTAAGAAGAGAAGCAGGACGGGAGACGGATAGGGTTTGCCTTGTTGAGGGCCGTCAGGGGGTCTAATGATAGATCATATCAGTTGATATCTGGGGTAGCAAAAGATAAACGGAAACACGTACGTGTTGCCCATAACCCACACGCTCCCCCTTCACATTCCCCCGTAGCAACACCTCCCCTTCACAGTCCTGACAGCAACACTCTCCCCTCCCCCAACCTCAACCCCCCCTTATCAATCCCCATCGTATCAACCACCACATCCCCCACCAAAACATAAAAACCCTTATCCGCCCTCCCCTCCCTGATAAGTATCAAACCCCATCACCACCGGCCCCATCCCCAAAGTGGATCACCTTTTAGTATTGTCTCCCCAAACACCACAGGGGAACCAATCAGATACGTCGACACCAAAATCTGGATCGGACCGGTGGTGAGATACCTCCCCGGGGCGAGGGAGGGAGATGTACGCTGGCAGGGAAAACGGTCACGGTGTTTCTATTCGGAAATTTCCCTGCTGTTATGGCGTTGTTGATTGCTTCTGAGGAGGAAGAGTTGGTGCCGGTTGGGTCTGCCCCGAAAGAGACAACATTGCGGTACTAGGAGTAGTTTGGGTTGGAGGGGGCGTAATGGATGGTGCCGTTGCGGGAGAGGGAGGGGGAGTGGAGCATTATTCTGAGGGGGGGACGGGGGGGTCTGGAGGGGGGCAGTCTTGTCTTGGGGAGATGGAGTATTGATGGGTAGCTAGTATCAGGGGCGAGAACGGAGGATGGAGAGGTGAGGATTAGGAAAGTTGTTACTGAGGGAAACGTGGGGGGAGGTCTCATTTTTCACTCCTCATTCTAAACCCCTCCCTCAGCGAGATCAAGGAAGGTAATGGCTGCTGCAGTTGATGGGAATCACTGTCATCTGCGAGTTCGGAGTGTTACTCAAGGCCACATCGAGGTGTAACAAAACAGCATTCAAAGTTGAAACTGATATCGAATGAAAATTACGGTATCGACAAGTTTGGTTAAGAATCACATTTTCATTGTAAACTTATCCCCGCTTGTGAGACCGGTGTCAGCATCTAACCTAATCAACGACCTTACCAGGTAGGTAATCCCTCTGCATGATGTTGTGGTGTGGTGGGCAAAAAGATGGATGGTCGCCACCAATGTCAGCGCAGTGAGCCGTTTCCCACGTTCAGCATAACAGCATTGATCGGTCACGTGAATATCAATCAAGGCGTGGTGGCAGAGTGGTCTAATGCGCAAGACTAGAAATCTTGTTCCTTCGGGAGCGTCTGTTCGAATCAGGCCCACGTCGGATTACTTTTTCCTGGATTTTTTTGCCACCCAATCCATTTTGGCCTTTTGTTTCTCTTTGATGATTTGCTTTTTTGTAATGGAAATGAGAGATCAATGATGAGAACTGGTCTGTAGGTATTAGCAGCAACAGATTCGGCCATGAAGTTGATGTCAAGTTAAAGTTCATAGCCACACCCAACAATCAAAACATAACCGTCTCGCCTTGCATACCGTTGAACGTTGTGCCAACGCCCAATTATCTGAACTGACGGACTCGGGCCGTGCCCATAATGATTTCTCTGGTAACGCAAGATGCAATGCCGGAAACAAATATCGGGGAATAAACGGTTGCCAGCCGACACTAGCGGAATATACCCGAAGACTGACCTCGAGGTTGATGCGTCAGCTTCCATGATGGCGATTCTCAACAAAGCTATCTGTCAAGCCAAGGCATTGCTCACCCAAAGATAACTTCATCTTGCTCCGTATCGCCAAATCGGTCAAGAGCCTCGGTTTCCATCCAGTTTGCGGGGAAGCTGGTCCTTGCAAAACGCGGGGAGGGGGTCTTCCCCAACCTGCCATCCTCCTTCTCCAACAAAAGGCGACCAATCAAAGTATCAACAATTTTCCTGGTCCGCCCCCTTGGCAACACCTTCCAGCATGTTGAAGCTCCAAGCTCCTGTTCCCCAGATTTGGACCCCCACCTGTAGGGGAGCTCCTCAGCTCGTCCCTTCCTCGACTATGAGAGTCATGGAAACAAGACGGATTTCGGGCGAACCGGCGACCCTTCTTTAGTCCACCGTCCGTCTGAACCAGAGACCAGAGTTGGGGTTGTTTAGGGGCCTCGACAAACGTGTTCCGTGGCGCCCCGTTTATCCCAACGGGCAGATCTTTCCCCTTCCTTAATAAAGCCCAGCCGCTCCCCTATCAAAGTTACACAACCCCTTCAGACTGCTTCGATAACATTGCGAGGACATATTGTGCACCTTTTTGGCAGGTATATCTTGGCCTGTCTGCTCTCCCTCCATCTCACACACCGTTCCCTCATCTTCACACACAAGCTGCGCCTCCATAGATCACCAACAATCCGCGACAATGGTGATCAACTCGCGGTGGACAGTTCCTATTCCACGCAGTTCCCTGCAGCAATGGATTTTCGGATCAGCAACCGAACCCCTCGCTGATACCAAGTCGTTCATCGACCCAGAGGACCCCGACAACAACTACATCACCCTCAGCAACTATCGACTCCTCTCGAAACGCGTTGCTCTGGGCTTGCAAAAAGCCGGCCTGAAGGATGGCGAACGTGTGCTAATCTTCTCTGGAAACAACATTTATTTTCCTTCCATCTTCCTCGGTGTGCTCATGGCTGGCGGCATCTTCACTGGTGCCAACCCAACGATGGTGACAAGAGAACTAGCTTACCAGCTTCGAGACAGCGGGGCCAGTTACATGTTTGTTGCTGAAGCAGCATTGAAGACAGGTCTTGAAGCGGCAAAGGAGGCCGGACTTCCAAGAGACCGCGTCTTCATCATTGGCGGCAACACCCCCGTCGCCCCCGAACTGGCGGCGTCTTCGAGCCCGAACCCAGGCGTTCAGGGAAGGGCGGAAGGAGCCCGACACTGGACGGAGCTGCTTGCTGGCAACCGCTCTCAGGCCGAGAAGTGGTCGTGGCAGGAGCCTGCTGATCCCGGGAACACTTTATGCTGCCTCAACTATAGCAGCGGGACGACCGGAGTACCCAAGGGCGTCATGATCACTCACTACTCCTATGTCGCCAACAGTGTCGGGGTCGTCTATATCAACAACCTTGATCCTGAGTTTGAAGAAAGGCAAAAGAGGGCCCGAATGGTCTGCTTCCTTCCCCTATACCACGCATACGGTCAAACATACTTTGTCGCTACCATGCCGTACCTTCGGACTCCGGTATACATCATGGCCGGCTTTGACTTCGTGAAGCTTCTCACTTACATTCAAAAATTCCGCATCACAACCCTGGCTTGCGTCCCCCCGATCGTCGTTGCCTTTGCCAAGCACCCTGCGGCAAAGAAGTTTGATCTCTCCAGCATTGAAAGCATAGGATCCGGCGCTGCTCCACTGGGTCTTGAGGTCGCCAAGGAAGTTGAAAAGATGCTTCCGAATGCCGATCACATTCGGCAGGGCTGGGGAATGACAGAGGTGACTTGCACGGCCATGGCGTGGGATCCCAATAGTACCGAGGGTTCTTCGGCGGGCGTGGGCGAAATGAATCCTAACTGCAAGGCGAAGCTGATGTCGCCGGATGGCAAAATGGAAATTACCAAGGCCGGTGAGCAAGGAGAGCTGTGGGTATCGGGTCCAACTCTGATGCGTGGCTACTGGAACAAGCCCGAGCAGACGGCCGATACCATTGTGGTCGACAGTGATGGGACTCGGTGGCTGAAGACTGGCGATATTTGCTACGTGCAGAAGTACGGGCCTGGTGGCATCTTCCATATCGTGGACCGCTCCAAGGAATTGATCAAAGTCAAGGGCAATCAAGTCGCTCCGGCAGAGCTGGAGGCTCTTCTTCTCGAGAACCCCGATGTGAATGATGCTGCCGTCGTTGGTGTGACAATCAACGGCGAGGAGCTTCCACGGGCGTACATTGTGCGGAACCCGACGTCGAAGGCCTCGGAGCAAGATGTTGCGAAGTGGATGGAGGGCAAAGTGACGCACTATAAGCGCTTAAAGGGCGGTGTGGTGTTTGTGGCCGAGATTCCAAAGAATCCTGTAAGTGATCAATCATTCTTACTACCCCCGATGTGGCGAAGGGTGAATACTAACCATGTGTTCACAGTCGGGCAAAATTCTCCGGAAGATTCTGCGGGAGCGTGCGGCGAAGGAGGTGGGTGACAGTGCGCCCAAGGCATCCAAGCTATCTTGAACATATAGTATAGGCGTTTGGGATGGAGCTTTCAGGTCAGGTCAACGGTTGTGTGAAGAGTACTTAGCGTGGAACGTGCCAAATATGATATTGCTGCTTCAAGATGAAACCCCAAAAGCTGGGGACTGGTGTCATTTTACGTGCTTGCCTGGTCCAGGAAGAGGAAGGAGTCACTAAGAAATCACTGATAGGCAGGTGAGGAAAGAACTCTGGGAGGCAACTTCCTTATTTGACGGACTGGCAGGGTTTCTGTAGCCCTATTTCACAAAATTCACCTGTGATGTTACTTACACAGTACTGATCACATTCACTCCAGCCGTGGACGGCATCAAATGTCTTGATGATGTCGTCAATCCAGTCGTTCTATCACAAAGACTCCACCCAGTCGAGGTCCTCCAATCCTCGAAATCCCGAAAACGAAGCTTTCACGCAAGCAGAAATCGAGCGCCGACCCCTGACACAGGCATGGCGACCTAATGGGGTCTATGAGGAAGTGATCATTGCGGAACTGCAACCCGGGCGTGAAAAAAAGGTTCGGTTCAAGGCGAGGATCGTGAACTTCAAGGCCGCCACACATGGACGAGGCCGCTCTGCGCTCCCCGAGAACTTCCACACGCTAATCGTTAAAGATGACACTGGTGTTGTCGCCGTGAGCATTCCTTGGTCCTCAGTACTCCAATCTGCGCCCAAAATCTAACACAATATAGCTGAAGCTCCTTAGCTCAGGGTCTGATCATGAGTTCCTCAAGCTTGGTACCCTCGTGACAGTCTGGACTGGCTTTGTGGGCGACTACTCAGCAGCACACGCAGCGCATTCGAACTACCGGATCCCATTCGTCTCGTTCATAATCCCCATTCATCCTGCGGCAGGGTCAGCCTCATGTATCAGATTTCACGACGAAACCAAGTCTTCACAAGACACCACCGGACTTTGCCGTGTTCCCTTACACTACGACGTGTCCACTCCTTCTTCTCAAGTACCCGGTCTCATGAGCCTCAAAGCCTACCTAAGCAGTGGCCATGACGACAATCCCGACGCCCGCATTCTCGTATGCGTCTTCAGCGTCGGACCCCGGCTGACGGTCTGGTCCAAGGACAGGCAAACGGAATTAGGTCTAGTTGAAGTCCGAGTCTTTGACGAGACATCCAACAACTGTATCCTCAAACTCTGGGAAGACAAGGTGTCCTCCGCCAAATCCTGGGTTGCCAATCAGACGATCCTTCTCATCACCAACCCAACCCTCAAATTTCCCAACAGAAAAAACGCCCCCACCGAAATTGGTATCGGATCAGGTTCCATGGTCGAAGTTGACCCTGCCTTTCCCGATGCCGACTGGCTTCGACGTATGGCCACCGCACGCACAAGAAGAGAAAGCGTCCATATCCCTTTCCCAACCGATATCTGGGACGTTGAAACCACCATCCACGGACCCAACCGCACCCTTTTCACTTTGGCAGACATCGACGACTTTGTCCGCGATGAGCCAGAGGCCGTATTCACAGGCAAACTCAACCTTTTGATCACAGGTGTCTCTATAATGGAGCAATGCAGAAAGCGTCAACTCTGCTGCTTTGAATGGTACGCCCTCCTTTCTCTTCCCATAACCCATACCCACAAGAAAATTAACACCTCCCTTGAAGCTGCAACATCCCCCTCTACTCCCACAACTCCACCGCCACCTGCAGGAACTGCCTCGAATCTCGTCAACTCTCCCTCAACCCCAAGATCATCGGTCCCCTAACAGACGAAACCGGCTCAGTCGCAGCAGGGAAGTTGATCTGGAGCAACAGGGCGTGGACGGAGCTCTTGTTTGGGAGCACCAGCCCCGATAGTAGTCCCAATGAGTCTTCCCAACTCCCCGCTGCTGCCAGTCATGTTGATAACAGGCAAGGCTTCAACGACAACGTAAATGATGACGAGCACTTCCTCGGAGACGACATCTTTGACGACCTTGACGATCTGGACCCGTTTGAAGACCATTATCAACCAGGTGCAGTGACAGCGGCACATACGCAGACGCAGACGTATGATTCCTGGAAGGTGTTAACTACACTTGACTCAAATGCCCTGAGAGAGGTCGAGGAGCAGCTGCTTTATTCGCGCGTGACGCTGACGTTTGGGTGGTCGGCTGCCGTGGGGAGGTTGTGTGTTTTGGGCGTGGAGTGGTGATTTTGTTGATGTTCATATGTTGCGCTGTTCGCTAGTTCCTGATGGTGATGGGTGGTCATATGTTTGTTTCTTCAATTTTGCTGACATTTTGCTTTGGGCATGTATACTATCTCACAACTGGACCGGAAATGCCAAGAGCATCATGGTTCAAAATCAGCCAGCATTGATTGATGATCATAGATGGGGAAGGACCCTCATGTAAAATAGTCATACAATAACCAACAACTGCTAGCTAAGCTAACTCGCCATACAAGAACCCAGGCCGATTCCCAAAATAACCACACTCATCGCCCTTTGTTGCCTGACCCGACCCTCCTGTATTTCCGTTCTGTTCCAGTTTTGTGCTCAAGAAAGGGTGAGGAAGGGTAGGTAATCAAATTAAGAGCAAAAAAAAAAAGCGAAAACCTTTCCTTTCCGTTACTGAGAAAAAAAACCAAAACTATACATATACACTTGTAGACAATCCCCTTCCTATCCCTTCAACAAAAACAACCCAATGATAACCTGCTAAAGACTAGCAAAACAACAAAACGATCGTCACCAGCTTTTCCTTTCCTTTCCTTTCCGTTCCACCACCATCTCACAGGTCGGTCATTTACCTCCTCTTCTGTTTCTTAACCCCCTTCTTATCCTCCTCCTCCAGCCCGCTCTCCCGATCCCTCTTCTTCGCCTTCCTTTCCAGCTCATCCCAATCCTCCCCATCCTCCTCATCAGACATCTCCGCCTCGTCGCTCGCCTCGGCCGACGCATTGCTGTCAAAATCCGAGTCCTCCTCGCTCGACTCGGACGCAACATCCAGCTCCGAATCGCTAATCTCAAACGCTGACTCCTCTTCCTCTTCATCCGACCCGTTCTCCTCGTCGGAATCATTCTGCAAGAAGCCCCAGCCACCATCCAAAAAGAACTGGTGGGTATCCGCCGTGACCGTCTTCATGATCACGGACCAGTTGAGATTCAGCGGTCCTTCCGAGTAGGCAATGTTGACGGAATCCAAAAACTCCTTGACGTCTTCCAGAGATTCGACGGGGATGGTATTGATGTGCGCTGGTGGCCGGGAAAAGTCCTTGAAGATAAAGACTAAATCGAAATTCTTGAGGCCGTACTGCACACGTTCGAGATGAGCAATTTCAATGTCATCCAGCGTGAGCACCATGAATGGTGGCTCGGTAATCTGAATGAGGCATTCAGTCGTGGGCTGGATGTACACATTGCTCCGGAAGGGCACGCCGTTGAAACCTATTTCGCGAAGCGGCATGTCCACTTCCAATCCCTCGTTCTTGCCCGCTTCCGCAATCTTGTCGGCAAAGCTCTTGAACAATCGGTCAAGCTCATTGCGCCGGCGGCGTTCTTCCTGTTCAGCCTCGAACTCGTCTTCATCACCATACCTGTACTTCCGCTTCCTATTGCCGGTTTCGTCAAACTGGATATCGGTGGCTTCACGGTAGAACTGGACATCCTTGGTCTTCTTCTTGCCGAAGAGGATGGGGTCCTTGAGGTGGACGTGGATGATGACAATCAACTCGTGCTCGCAGGGCTGGAAGAACAGATGGCGAACGTTGGAGAAGAGGATGTCGACGCGTTGGGTGGTGCTCAGTGGTGATTGGTAGCGGAGACCGTTCTGGTGAATCTCTACCTTACCCGGCACACGCTTGCCTTCCATAGCCGGCCGTATGAAGACGTTATCCAACACAGCGGGGCGGCGATCTGGGAATGATGTTAGCGAAAATCACACGAAAGGTAATTGGAATGGTTCTCTCACTTCTTATCTCAACCAGCTTGTCCTGCTCGACGACATCCTCCATGTCCTTCTTTTCCTGCTCCTTCTTGACAGCCTCACGCTTCAGGTTGGCAATCTGATTAGCTATATCCGCGTACCGGTCACCGTCAGTGGACCGGAAGGTCAAACTTCTGACGAAGTGGGCTGAAGCATCCTCGAACGGCTGATCATCCTTGCGTCCCACACCCTGACCAGGCGACAGGAAGTTGATGCGCAGGAACGACCACTCTCCTTCATCGCTCTTGCTGGCATTTTTGATGGTGTTGACGTGGAACGGAACCGGCCTACCCATCACAGGCAGGACAATAGTGGCGTTCTTTTGGTCAATCACGATGCTCATGTCCCTGACCTTGGGGGGGAACTGGCTGTCGCGCTTGTACGACTCGAAGCGCTTGAACTTCTTCACCTCCACACCGTTTTGATCGGCTGTCGACTCGGCATACTTGGCCAAGCCCTCAGCCTGCTTCTTCGCTGAAAGCTCCTTTTGGTGAGCACGACGTCTCTTTTCAGCGTCGTCATCAACCGCAGTGTTGCGTTCAGAGCGTAAGCGAGTGCTAGTAATGTTCTTGGTTGCAACGGCACCAACTCGTGAGTCTCTCTTTTCCTTCTTGGGAGTCGGCTGAGCCTCATCCTCATCCTTGAAAAAGAAGGAAGTGGCGTCAACTTCCACGGGAGCCTCGCCTGTGAACACCACTGGCTCTGCAGCTGTGACACGGACTGTGTCGGTAAGGACCAAGGAGTAGGTCTTGCTATTCTTATCCTGGGGGTTGGGATTCTGGATATCGCTGAAGCCTGTGGTAATAACAAGTGTCATGCCATCCCGCAGAGTCCTTTGGTTCTTGGCATTGAGGATCAAAGTTGGGTCCTTGTTCTCGAGACCGATGCCGTAGCCGACATTCTTCAAGAAATGCTTCTCGAGCTCGGGCTTTTTTGACTTGATCAGGCCGAGAGCCTTGGAGTAGACATCCTTGACCACAACTCCGTCCCGAATCCCCTTCAGGATCATGTTGTGGACAGACAACAAAAACTTGTAGTTGCTCTCCTGAGACTTGTTGGGGTCCACCATGAAAGTTCTGGCAATCTGTGAGCAGTAGGACTTGTACCTAAGGCCCATGGCCGCAATAATGATGCCGGGATGGAGGATCTCGTCGTCCGAGTCTTGTTGCCACTTGAGATCGAATTTGCCGCCACTCTGCACAATAGGGCCCAACACCCAGTCAAGTTGCTCGGGGTCGAAATCACCCGGCAGTTTTTGGCGATTGGGAAGCTGAACAGCCTTCCAGAACTTCTCGTCTTCGAGTTTGTTGTATACCTTGTCGGCCAAGGCGCTGTGCTTGATTTTCTTCTCTTGGTCGAGGATGCTGGACATTTCGTCGAGGAAGTAAGGCGTCAGAAGCGCTACACAGGCCTTGGACGAACTTCGCATGGCGCGGAGCTCTGCCTCGTCCTTGACTGAAAAGGCAGCAGTGGAGAGTGCCGGAGCAATCTCGACTTGTTCCACATCTTTGCAGTTGTCGGTATAAATCTTTTTCCACTCATCGATGAAGGGCCCCGTGGAGGTGTCTTTGGTGAGCACGCCGAGCTTCTTCTGTATTCAAAATCCTGTTAGCTCCATAACTAGACAGCATACAATTACGCGCGAAGTTATGACTCACCCCTGCTGCCTTGATGGCATCTGTGATTTTGATGAAGTGCTTCTCGTTTTCGGCGGTGTCTTTGCCCTTTACGAGCACCTCAACGGGGAATCTACCGCCCTTAATTTGGTCCAAGTATTTGGCTGTGCAGTGTCAGCGCCGGGACAAAAGAAATCGAGGCGGAAGTGAAGCTGACCTTTCTTCTGGGTAGTAAGAATGTAGAGGGTATCGAGAGTAAGGAGCATCAATGTCGTTGGGAACTCGTAGCCAAGGAGCCAAAACTGCAGAGCTTGCTGTCAGTACCGCGCAAGCCACCAACTGGGGACCAAACGTTCAACTTACGTGTATAGCATTATTCTTGTAAAGTTCGGGCTCCTCGGTGACCTTGCCCATCAGGATGAGGATGGACGAGGCGCCATTGAAGAGCGCGTCGCCGGAGCGCTTGTCGGCCTTCCAGGCGTTGACAAAGTGCGAAATGCGCTCCTGGAAGACCTTGGCGTCGATTTTGATGTCGGCCATGATGGGCGATTGCGCGTTCGCGGGAATTGACGATGGCGGCGCAAACCCAGACAGTGGGGTGATGATGTTGGTGCGAAGTCTCGTCGCCCTCGATGGAAAAGCGGTTGTATGGGTATGAAGATGGGAGTGGTAGCAGATGAATGCCGCCAAAGGAGGTGTGCAGGGTGCAACAACTTAACAAGGCTCGCCGGGCCAAGGCAAAAAATTACAGGGGTGTCGCGTTGCTGGACGTCACGGACCACCCGGTCGCGTTTTGGCGTTGCTTGGTTGCCTAAGTGGTTTTCTTGACGGCCTGAGGCTGCCACTTTTTGATCTCGAAGTGACGGGATCAAGTTGCCCAAATAATTTTGATGAGAAGTAAATAACCTCAGTCGGTCAAAAAGGCTGGCATCTGGAATGGTGATCCATCAGTTCGAGGTGAAACTAGCTGCTGTCAACTATTCGTGAATCGGGTAGGCAAGTTGTAGTGTTCTTGAGTTGCTGGAAAGGTCACTGGTGCGGGGCGGGGATGGAAAGACAAAGGTCGGGACGAAGAGTGAATTGGAAAAGGTGTTGCTCTAAAAATCGAGAGCGCCACGGTCGGATCTTAAAACAAGTGGACGTTTACCAAACCGTTGCGGCTCGAGGCACATCAGGCAAAAAAAAACACATCATTATCTTCATTCAATTCAAAAACCCCAATGCCAATGAGCCCCGAGAGGAGCCAGGTATCTGTACAGTACAGTGCAAGAGTAGCTGATGACAACCCATTACGCCCCGTCCAGGAATCGCGGGCAATAGAGAAATAACAAGAGACAAACCAAAAACCCAGTGACCGCCATACGCCGTGTGACCCCAAAGCTATCCCAAGACACTGCACCCTGTTGTCAAACAGAAAACGGAGTGAATTCAGCCCCGCCCGATAAATGCCCTCGTAATTCTACTTTTCTCCCGCCAACCCTGTTCCCGCCTTATGAAGTCGAAGCATGCGCTTGGGGCGCTGATGGTTGGTTCCACGAAAGGTACGATGGGTCTCCCAACTTGCGTGGCTTCCACAAGAAGAACGACAGGATAAAGTAAACATCAAGAACGAGGCAGATACCCCCAACAATCAAAAAGATGATGCCTGGCCAAATGTTGCGAGACCCCATGGTCGAAACGGTTGTGAGGACAAAAGCCTTGTTGCCGTTGTATTTGGTAGTGTCGAAGTTGGACTCAATCTTGATCTCGTACGTCCCGGCAGCCATGACCTCGCTAGTGTTGCTCTTCTGGTACAATTTATAGAAGTTGGGCGCGGCAGCTAACATCATCCAATTTTGGAAGAGCTCGTCGGTCTTGAGATCGGGCACCGGGTTATTCTCCTTATCATAACCGTACTTGTAGCGCTCCTCCCAATTAGGCGGGGGCGCAATTTGCGAGTAATCGTAGCTGGTAAGGCCATACAGGTCCCTGATCCCCGGCCAAGCAATGCCCGTCGTTGACATTGGATATTCGCGGCTATTCTCTGACGTATTCCTCGGATTAAGCAGCAGAGGTGTGGAGAAAGTGTCGTTAAAGATTGAATTGGCCACCAAGCCACAGGGGTAGATGATCTTGCCTTCGTGGTTGTGGGTTAAGGGGGCGCAGGTTGAGGCGTTGATGGTGCCGCCATCAACTGGATCGCCAAGAAGCTGCTTGGCATTGAATGAATTCACATAACGACGATGGTTCTGGTAAAAATTGTTCAGATGGTAGAAGAAGCTGATAGTCGGCTTCAAGTCCTCGGGAATGTTGATGCGAACATGGCAATACTCTCGCTTGGCAGTATAATTGGCGACCTGAACATCGTCTATCGTCTCTCTCTTCCACTGAGACCGGAACGGATCCAAGTCGGGGTTTGTTACGGAGAAGTGAGCCTCGATGTTTTCTGTCGGGATCGGTCCAAAGTCATCTGTTGGGGCGTCGGTAATGCACTTTGTGTAGTCGATCGAAATATCGCGGACCTGTTTCCAGAAGGAATTCATAAGCATGGGGTTTGAAGGTCAAAAACAGGAGAAATTCGTACCGTGTACGCAAGATATGTAAGGTAAGCGCCGAAACCAAGGTAGATAGCGGCGAGGATAGAGAAGATGGTGACGATAAGTTTTGGTGTCAGCACACACTGCCAGGCGCGCATGCGTTGCTGGCGAAAGGCCGTATTGGGCGGGCGGTTCTTGGGCGCATCCGTCTCGGAGTGGTCATCTTCGGCAGCATCGCCAGAGGCTCCGCGGCGACGTCTCGGAGCCATGGTGGGCGTCTTGTTTTCGACGTCGTCGTCGTCGTTGCGGGGTGGCTTTGGGGTATGTCAAAGGGAGAGGATCTTGGAAAAGGAGCGTTTCGAAGACACGGAGTCTTCGGTGTCTGCGGCGTGTGCAATGGCCCGTGCTGTGTCTTGGCAGGAGGCTGTGACGGCTCCAGTGCTGACGAAGACAGGCAAAAGGCAATCCATTTTTGGAACACCACAACGGCGACCAAAGCGAGAGTTGGCGGTCACGGGATATGGCACGTGTGGGAGATTTGGGTTTTACACTCCAATCCCTGAAATATTGTTAGCGCGACACTTCAAGATCAGCCCCACCCTAAAAAAGCTATTATCTTTCAATAACCACCAAATTTAACCAGGAAAAAAGTATATTATATAGTTAATCTTAGCCAACCTTTTTATATTATCGGGTTGACTGTATTATTGTAGTGTTTTTAAGGCAAAAGTTGTTCGTTGTTGAAAATTAGGATATAATCCCTGTCGTGGTCCCGCGCTAACAATCTTTCAGGGTGTGAACTGTACCGTTGATGGACAGACCATCACTTGGGGAAATCATGAGAAACAGTGGAGATTTGAGATGCTTTCGGTGTGTCCGATCAGAGGATTCCAAATTGCTGAATACAACTCTGAGCGGGATACCTATCACTTTTTCGATCGGGAATTTCCTTTGATTGGGGGCATGCTGTCGTGATTATCTAGTGTCTATCAAATTGCTTCAGTGTCTGTCAGCCGCAGGAGTTGACATTGCCGTCCAGACACAGACGTGGGCTTCAAAGAAATAACAACCTGTGGCAGTGCAGCTAGGCGTACCTGTGCAGAATCCCAATCAGATCCGTCAGGCTGTTGGCTTGTGTGCCCCAATCCGGACAGAAGCATGCCTTCTTTCATTCCCGGTGCCAAGGTGCTGCAGTTGCCACCTGGAGAGCACGCTGCGGCAGATCTGCAAGAGAAGCCGAAGGAGAAGATCGGTCAAGTTCAACAGCACGTCAGCGGCCAAGGGCATGAGCCAGCAAGCGGTCCATGCGCTTTCTAGAATTGTTCGACGCAAATGACTGCCCGTGGCCTGCATTGTGGAGTCAAAGCGAGAGGGAGGTCCCGGTCGTGAGGGGGAGTTGATGTCCGTTCTCAGCCAGTGACTTTGCTGCTAACAACACCTTTGCGCCCATGTGCCTGGTGACGGCAGTCATGACTCTGAGCTTTGAGCCATCGGCGATGGTGTGTCTTGCTCAGTTGTCACTGTAGATACAGTCGCCTCCAATGTGGCGTCTCCCCCGGATTTGCGCGGCTGGTTGCGGGCCTGGCTAGGGTCCTTGATGGCCCCAAAGTCTTTCGGTGATGAAATGCAGGGAACACAGGCTTCGAGATACAGCACTGTCGAACTGTAGGGCGGGAACCTCCCCACTCGCCAAACCTAAAGCTTCACCTCCATCTCCCCTCCTCGCCTTCCAGTCTCCCCCTTTCCGCCTTCCTGGGCTCCCCTTTTTTTTCATCTCTCCATCTTTCCATCTCGGCATCTGTATTTCCCCTTCCCGGCCAATCTATTAGCTGTGACCTCTCCGTTTCCGCTGTCACGGTGGCATTGCGAGCAGCTGTTCGTCTCTCCCAATTTCTGCAGCCGTGTGCCGGACTTGTCTGTCTCGGCCTTTATTCCTTGTTCACCTGCGAGCCGATCGTTAAGCTTTCCTACCACTTCCCTGCCCTGGTTCGGATTGCACACCATCTCTCCTCTTCTTTATCATCATAAGTGCTCCTCGTCGTCGACTGCAGCACCCTTTTCTCCTGCAACAACTACCCCTCTTCGCCAGCTCCCGCTCCTGGATCCCGAACGCAAACACCCCATACCACTCCACCACACGCACTACTATCGGTGGCTTTGTCTAGCCAAACCATATCGCGACACCTCTTTCGTCTTTGGTGACGGAGGTAAGTCAAGCCATGCCTTCAATGTTTCACGGCTTTTTGTTGCCCTGTCTCAATTCCCCCGTTTATATCCATCTCTTTCGGCGAGACCAGACGGGTCTGAGCTCTGCATGACGAAACCGTTCATAGAAAAAAGCAGCTTTCCGACGGCTTGCACTTCTCCGAGTCGCGCGGGCCATTTTGTCTTGAAATGGTCCTTTTTATACATCCTCGCATTGCACCGCTTGTGTCGGCCATGTTCTAACGGTCTGCTGCAGCTCCCAGAGAGAGACAGAGTTGGTACACTGACTCTGTAACCGACCCAGTCGCCAGGCCGACCTCAAGTACATCAGGCTCGGCCCCCTCTTCCGAAGTTAACCGTCATCTTTCGCAGTCGGTAGAGCAACAGCCTCCTGAACTTTGTCAACATGTCCACAGGCTTCACCAGCCCGTTTGGGGGCAACTCGAACCCATTTGTCAGAATGGAGACCGCGGGTATGCAGAGAGTCGCCGAGGAGGATGAGAATGATATGATCACTTCTCCCACAACCCCGAGTTTTGGCCGCACCCCAGCCAGCCACAACAATGGCGGTGGGCTCTTTCGAAGCCCCTTTGGCGCCGATGGGGCATCCGATACACACATGACTGGCGTTGGCAGGCCCCATCTTGATCCTGCAGGCTATCCTGCCCAGTACAATTTTGGACGTCGCACTTCGGTATCGGCCGAGTCACTTAAGCCCCCTACCGGAGAAACCTACGACAACTGGACACCTCCTGTTCACCCCAAGACAGCAGAGCAGCTGCAGCGGCTGAAAGAAGCCATGAGCGGCAATTTTCTGTTCAGCCACCTCGACGACGAGCAAACCGCCCAGGTGCTGGGTGCCTTAGTGGAGAAGCCAATCCCATCTAAGGATATCAAGGTGAGTTGGGCGCCAAAGTATACGCAAAAAGGAGCACATCTAATATTCCGGCAGGTGATTACCCAAGGAGATACGGGTGACTTCTTTTACGTGGTTGAAAAGGGGTCTTTCGATATTTACGTCAGCCCCACAGGAAAGGTCGAGCCTGGTTTGGACGGAGCTGGCAGGAAGGTCAGCACCATTGGAGCCGGCGGATCTTTTGGAGAGCTTGCGCTCATGTACAACGCACCACGGGCCGCTACTGTCATTTCCGCCGAGCCCAACTGCACCCTCTGGGCCCTCGACCGCATGACTTTCCGAAGAATCTTGATGGAGTCGACCTTTGCCCGTCGTCGCATGTACGAGGGCTTCCTCGAGGAGGTGCCTTTGCTCTCAAGCTTGACCCCATATGAGCGCTCCAAGATTGCCGATGCGCTCAAGAGCGAGAAATTCCCGACCGGCCACACCATTATTCGTGAGGGCGATCCGGGTGATTCCTTTTACTTGCTGGTGGATGGCGAGGCGGTCGCTCTTAGGAATGGCGACGAGACCCCTGTCAAGCACTACAAGAAGGGCGATTTCTTTGGCGAGTTAGCTCTGCTTAACGACGCGCCACGCGCCGCCAGCGTGGTGAGCACGACCGAGGTCAAGGTTGTGTCGCTTGGCAAGTCGGCGTTCCAGCGGCTGCTGGGACCGGTGGAGAGCATCATGAGGAGGACCAAGTATGTGGGCGTCAAGACTGGTGTTGAGGAGATGGATCCTCTCCAGATCGCTTAAAGAATAAAATCATTGATTGGGGTGGAAGGAGTAGAATAACCGTAATGGGGGCACGGGGGTTTCAGTTTTATTTCCCGTGGTGATAAGAACAAACATTGGAGAAGGGAACAAAGTTTGGTATTTTTGGTGTGGCTTTATGGATTGGGGATGGAGTTTAGGATTTTGTTATCTGTCTCCCTGTTTTTGTTGTTACCTTGATCATTCAAGACCAAACGCCCCTGGCTTGTCATTAGATACCTGAAGGAGTAGTAGCAACAGGTCGTGAATAGCAAATGCTATGTTTACCAAGGGGTTGTATGTACATTCTTGTCAAAGCCCAGTTTCGTAGAGTTTAAAACTGGCCAATCGCAACAGCATACCGCTCTTATCTCCAATTCAGAGTGTTTTGTTTTGTACATTTCCATTTTGAATATTGTATGTGTGTGATATAATCTCTGCTTTCATTAGCCCCGCAACCAGTTATTCAGCTTTGCGCGTTTTGGCCATTAATAGGTACATATCTCCATCTGACTGAAAAAATGTTCCTTGTATATGCAGCCAACTTTTCTGTCTCTCAAGTCTCACCACCCTCACCTCTTCTTTCATTATCTATACCTCTTTTTTTCTTAAAAAAAAAATCCCATTCCCCTCTCTTTCCTCATTAATTAACTATTGTTCCCTGCTCGCCAGCACCCCAACACCTCCCTCCTCACCTCCTCGGCCGCCAGTTCAGTTTCCAACACCCTCCCCACGCCGGCCTTCCAGTTTTCCTCGAGCAGCTTCATCTCCGGGCCTGCTTCTTCCTGCTGCGTCTTTCTTGCCAGGGTAATCAGGTCAATTTCTGTTTTTGTCTGTTGGAGCTCCTTTTCGAGTTGCTTCAGCTCGCCCTCGAGAAAGTAGTTCCCAGTGAGCCAGGCGTTTTTTCCGTAGGTGTCCAACAGGGCGAGGTGGGCGCGGCGGGAGGAGACGTAGGAGTGGGAGATGTAGGCTTTGGAGAGTTCGGTGGATAGGGAGGAGGGGTGGGGGAGGTGGGGGTCCTGGGAGGGAGGAATAGCGGGATAGGTCGAGGGCGGAGAGTTTTTGGGGGACTGGGAGAGGCGGGTGAATTCGGTGGAGAGTAAAGGGGTGAGGAATTGGGGGGTGTATGGGGGGGGAGGAGGGCGTGGTTGGGATCGTCGGGGTGGAGGGCGCGTTCGGAGGTTATGAGGGAGTGGGCTTGGGAGAGTTGGGAGGGGGTTGGGGGGGGTCGATGTCTAGGGGAGGTTAGTATGCGGTGTTAGAAGGATGGAAGGAGAAGGTTGTGGGAAGAGAAGTCGGGGGTGGGCGGCTAGAGAGGGAAGGGGGGCATACATGGGAGGGATTCGTGGATTGTGGTTATTGATGGCATTTTGAGGTTGGTGGTGGTTGATGGCTGTTGCTGAAGGGGGCGGTGAAGGTGTGAGTGTTGGTTGGGTTTGTAGCTTTTGGTTGTGGTTGAAAGTGACAGAAAAGTGGTCGGAAATGGTGTCTTGTTGGGGTTGATGTGGTGGTGGACGGTTGAACAGAACAGAATCTCAAAATGCGACTGCTGACTGCGCGATGCGATTGCTTGAGACGCGCAGCATTCAGTTTGGAAAAATCGGTCTCCACTGTGGAGAAGGCACACCAAGGGGTGGGTGTAGTCTGCTTATCGGAGTTCTTATCTAAACTACGGAGGTTCCGGCCAAAAGTCTTTCCCACTTGATGTTAGTGCAATACGCCAAGACGGCTTAGCAACCGTGTAAAATTGATAGGCTATCCAATTTATACTGTAGATTGTATTGGATAAGAATTAGCTTCTATTCCTAAACAGAGGGCTATTGTCTGACCAAAACACCTACTTATACCTATTTAACTAATATTCCATACTACTATTATATTATAAGATAGTATAGTAAGACAGTTCTAAATCTAACTATACAATTTATTTCTATAAAGTAGTATTTCTATAAATCACTTTACTAATAAATTACTACTATAGGTACTTTTACTAAGTACTATATTAACTATACCAATCTATTAAAAAGAATCGACTGTTATTAAGTATATTTAGGCCCTTATATTTTAAGCCTATAGTACTAAACTTAACGAAATCTAAAACTAAATTAAGATTAAACCTAATACCTTTTATAAATTACTTAAAAAGGCCTAGAGCTATAAATATATTTTAAATAGCCTAGTAAAAGATAAATTCGTCATTAATACCTACTGCTATAGCCGGCTACTTATAATTAATAAAGAAAACAGCCTAAGTAAGAAAATTAAAGTAATTATAACTAAAAATAGTACTATATATAAATATTCTACTTAAGAAATTACTAATAAATTGGCCGTCCGGTTAGCTAAAAACTACCTAAATATTAAAGCACCTTTTTAACAAACCATTTTTTAATAGTTAAAGGCTAATAGATTTAAAAGCGTTAAACTATTAACTAAGCCCGGACTAATAAAAGTTTAAAAGCTAAAGCAGTTAGAATTTACTATATAAGTAAAGGACTGGTCTTTAAAGGAGTAGTCGAAAGTAGTATAGAGTAATAAAACTATAACTATAATTAGGAAAATCTATAATAAACAATATATTTAACACTAAGTTAAAAAAGTCTTTTATAAGTACTATACTTAAAAAAGATAGAAGGAATTTATAACCTTTATATTTTAGGCTTATTATATATATACCATTTAAGGTCCCTACTACTATTAGCCTAAGGAAATAAAGGCTATAAGTATAAAGTATAAAGAAATGATAGCGGTATATAATATAAAGTATCTTAAAAAGTACCGTACCTTATAAAAGTTAGAGACCTAAATATAGTATATAGGCTTAAAGAATAAGGACGAATATAAGCCTATATTTAAGTATATTACTATAACTGGAGTTTAAACTAAGTAGGGTAAAGTAGAAGGTATTGACTGAATCTGGTACCGAAAGGAAATAATAAAGTTAAGATTTTTACTGTTTATAAAGAAATTAGTAAAAACCTTCAGGCCTAACTATATAGTTTAGAAAAATAACTGCTTTAATTATATAGCTAAATAAAATAGAAAGCTATAGTAAAAAGCAAAGTTTAAAGTTCTAATATAGCCGGTAAACTTCCTTAACTTTAATACTATTAAGCCTCTATAAGTTACCATTAAGAATTTCTAATATAAAAAGAAGATACCTACTAACTAGGCCGAACTTAAAAAGCAATAAAAGGCTAAGTAAAATAGCTTTTTTATAAAAAAGCTATAGCAGTATATCGAACAAATCTAAAGCAATATTCAATAGATAATCCATTTAGTAAATAGAAATAAGTATAAAGAAGGGATAATGCCTCTGCCGTTATTTAAGGATAAAGAAGAGCTAGGTATAAAGGCCTGGTAGAACTAGATTAATACAATATATACTAAGAAGGAGTAGTTAGTTTAGAAAGTAACTACTAAGGTTAACGAAGCTTATAAGCAGTAGGTAGAAACCATGGCCTAAGAGCAGTTAAATAACTTTACTAACGATAAGGCGTAGCTAAAGAAATTCCGGTAGTATAGTAAGTAAGGCAGGGTAAGTTAAGTGCGGTAGGAAAGGTATAGTAAGCCAAGTGCGGTAGGAAAGGTATAGTAGGCCAGGTGCGGTAGGAAAGGTATGGTAGGCCAGGTATGGTAAGAAAGGTATAGTAGGAAAGGTATAGTAAGTAGGAAAGGCGTAGAAGGCCAGGTACTATGGGAAAGGCGTGGTAGGCCAGGTGTAGCCAGGTAGGTGATGACTTAGCTATTGGCAGGCAGGTTGGTTAGTTGCCTGCCTGCCTGGCCTAATGGTAGGAAAGGCGTGGTAGGCCAGGTGCTGTAGGAAAGGCGTGGTAGGCCAGGTACTGTAGGAAAGGCGTAGTAGGCCAGGTGCTGTGAGAAAGGTATGGTAGGCCAGGTACCGTAGGAAAGGCATGGTAGGCCAGGTGCTGTGAGAAAGGCGTAGTAGGCCAGGTGCTGTAGGAAAGGCATGGTAGGCCAGGTGCTGTGGGAAAGGCGTAGTAGGCCAGGTGTAGTAGGAAAGGCGTAGTTAGCCAGGTGCGGTGGGAAAGGCTTGGTAGGTAGGAAAGGCGTGGTAGGCCAAGTATGGTAGGAAAGGCGTAGTTAGCCAGATGCAGTGGAAAAGGCTTGGTAGGTAGGAAAGGCATGGTAGGCCAGGTATGGTAAGAAAGGTATGATAGGCCAGGTACCGTAGGAAAGGCATGGTAGGCCAAATGTGGCCAGGCAGGTGATGACTCAGCTATTGGCAGGCAGGTTGGTTGGTTGCCTGCCTGCCTGGCCCAGGCAACTTGCTAGTTAACAGATTAGCCATCAAGTTCTAATTGCAATAGCGATTTAAATAGCTACAAAGCCCTAATTCAGGGCTTTCTGGCCTAGCTGTAGCCTACCTGTAGGATATAGGTAGTTAGTTATAGTAGTAAATTGAAGCCTTTAAAGCCTTAAGGGTATAGGAGGTAGTAGTTTGTTAAAGATATAGGAGGTGGTGGTTTGAAAGAAGGTAGGTTTGGAAGAGGGTGTTGGTTATAAAAGAAAGGCCAGGTATTGAAAAATTAGGTATAACTCAGTGGGTGTTGAGAGTTAGGATCTTCGGCTGAGGGTTAGGGTTTTCTATAACGAAAAAGTCGCCCACTTTACAGCTACTTTGCAGTCGGGTAAGGCGTTCAAATAATATATAATTGTAATAGGCAAATAGAGCGGAAAACGACGATTCCAGCCATATCGAAGGCTTGCGCGCGCGCTGTAGTAGGCAAAAGAAAGGCCGGTTCAAAGTGGGTAGTTGAATTGGTGGTTGAATTGATGGTGGAATTGGTGATGGCTTCGGTGGAAGCCGGGCCAAGGCTTGAAAAAGGTGGGCTTGCTAAGGAATCTTGGCATACTGTGTGGCTCAGGGGTCCCTGTCAGGGCCTAACAGCAAGTGGGAAAGACTTTTGGCCGGAACCTCCGTACAAGTGTAGATAACTTGAGAGAGCAGCTCTTATCACTCCTGTATGATTTGATTAGGTATCGTAGTTGGGGTATAGTACTATATCTAGCTCAACGTACTGATAGACTCGTATAGAGTATATTTTTCTATCAAGATTCAACCATATCCTCAATAAATGCCCGAATCTTCAAGTTCGTTATTGCAAACGGGCTGTCACCCACCCCGGCAGCTCTTGGCAGCGGGGTGTGCTTGTCTCTTTGTCAAATCGGGCAGTTTCCTGCGACAATGACGACACAGGCAGGCCGACGCCAAGCATCATTGCCACGCCTGCCCGTCGTTCATGTGCTTGATTCTCCAACTGGTTGGTTTTCTTGACCAACAGATAACACAACTTTGGGAGTATTTTCAAATCTTTTTATCTTTGACTATTCTTCGGAGACATGCAGAGCAGGTAGTCTCTGTTCTGCCCATCTTCAGCCATGGAAACTCACGACAAGCTGCTCGGCGAAGAGCAAGACCACGCCATCTGGGACTCTGAGAAGGGTGGGGGATATCTTCAACAGCCACTATTATCACAACAACAGCAACAGGCGCAAGATGGGGTTCCAAACGGAAAAAGATCGACATCGAGGAGGATATACTACCGCTCTATCATCGCTTACTTAACCTCCATACTAGGCGCCATCATCCTAGGTGCTGCCCTACTTAGACTGTTAGCCGCAGAAAATACTAGGAAATGGACATCATGGACAACCTCAACCAGCCACACCTCCCTAACCGGTGATCAATACCTCCTCGGCGTAGGAAAATCCGACATCACCGGCCCCGTAGTCGAAATCAACCTCATGGGCTACGCCGACCCAAAACAAGTCGGCTCCGGCCTCCGCCAACGGTTATACTCCCGCGCCTTCATCGTAGGCAACATCGACAACCCCTCCGACCGCTTCGTCTATTTAGTTCTAGACACCCAATCAGGGGACACCGCCATCCGCTACGGCATCCTCAACACTCTCTCCACCCTCGGCCCAGAGTACAAAGTCTACGGCCACCACAACGTCGCCGTCACCGGCACGCACTCCCACGCCGGCCCAGCAGGGTGGTTGAATTACCTCCTGCCGCAGATAACCAGCAAAGGATTCGATCACCAAGGGTACCAAGCCATTGTCGACGGAGCAGTGGAGTCGATCCGAAAAGCCCACGAAAGTCTCGCCCCGGGGTATCTAAGTGTCGGGACGACAAAAGTCTTTGGGGCGAATATCAACCGGAGTCTGTTCGCGTACCTTGCCAATCCCGAGGCTGAGAGAGCGAGGTATAACACCAGCCTTGAAGATGACGGCTCCGTCGAGAAGGATCTCACGCTGTTAAAATTTCAGCGTGCGTCTGATGGGAAGGATATCGGGGTGCTGACGTGGTTTCCGGTTCATGGGACGTCTCTGCTGGGGAATAACACCCTTGTCGCGGGTGATAACAAGGGTGTTGCCGCCTACTTGTTTGAGAAGAGCCTTCGGGAAGAAAACCCGGATTTTGTTGCGGGTTTTAGCCAGGCGAGTGTGGGGGATACGAGTCCTAATGTCCTTGGGGCGTGGTGCGAGGATGGGTCAGGGGAGATGTGCAGTTTTGAGAATAGTACTTGTCCAGTTGATGGGAAGTCGCAAGCCTGTCATGGCAGAGGGCCGGGGTTCGGAGTTCCAGACAATGGAGCGAGTTCTTGTTATGAGATTGGGAGGAGACAGTTTGAGCCTGCTAAGCGGCTTTTTGATGCTGCGGGAGATCTCAAGCCGGTGAGAGGGGGCTGGGTCAAGTCTTTTCACAAGTTTCACCACATGTCCGGGTACGAGTTTGCTCTTCCTGATGGGAGAAAGGCGAGGACCTGTCCGGCGGCGCTGGGGTATTCTTTTGCGGCTGGGACTTCTGACGGGCCGGGGGCGTTTGATTTTAAGCAGCATGATGGGAACGAGAATACCACGTCGCCGGTTTGGAAGGTGGTGTCGAGGTTTTTAAAGGATGCGAGTGAGGAGCAGAGGAGGTGTCATTGGCCGAAGCCGATTTTGTTGGATGTTGGGGAGATGGAGAGGCCGTATTTGTGGACGCCGAATATTGTTGATGTTCAAGTGTTTCGGGTTGGGCAGTTCTTCATTGTTGTGTCTCCCGGTGAGGCAACGACTATGGCTGGGAGGAGGTGGAAGGAGGCGGTTGCTGGGCATGCTGACGCTGGGGAGGATGATCCGATGGTTGTCTTGGGCGGGCCGGCGAATAGTTATACGCATTATATCACCACGGAAGAGGAATATGGGATTCAGAGATATGAGGGGGCGTCGACGCTGTATGGACCGCATACGTTGGCGGCGTATATCAACGTTACGCTTTCGTTACTTTCCTACCTCAGCCCTGATTCACCGGCTCCTCCGCCACATGATCAGAAGTCTATGGCGTTCCCGCCGGACAACACGAATCGGTCGCTGTCGTTTATTCCGTCTGTGGTGATGGACAATGCGCCGCTGTTCAAATCCTTTGGGGATGTTTTAGCAGATGTTGAGGAAGACACGCCGTACATAATCGGGGATGTGGTCAAGGTCAGGTTTGTTGGGGCGAACCCGAGGAATAATTTACGATTGGGGCAGACGTATGCTGCTGTTGAGAAGCTGGGGAAAGATGGGGAGTGGGAAAGGTTCAGAGATGATGGGGATTGGGGTCTGGTTTTTGAATGGAAGAGGACGAGCGAGTTGATGGGGTGGAGCGAGGTTCAGGTTGGGTGGGATACGGCTGTTGAGGGAGAGGGGGAGATTGAGAAGGGGTCGGCGTATAGGATTAGGTACTATGGTGATAAGAAGGGGCTGTTGGATGGTGTGGAAGCTTTTGAGGGGGTGAGTGGTGTTTTTACTTTTGCTTGATGAGTGGGATTGTAAGTTACTGGGGGATTATGGCGATAGTGTGTATGGTTATGGTGTTGGCATGAGATGGTGTTTTTAGAGGATAGGTGGAATGGATAGAATGATACCCTTACGTAGGAGGAAGTTTGCTTTTTTTATAAAAAGAAATGAATTATCAGAACGGGCTTGGATGGTCTTTTGAGTGTGCCAGCGTCGACAACAGCAACCAAAGCTATCGTCATTGGGCCCGCATCTCAAGATCATCTGCGATGTTGTATAGTGTGTACATAGCGAAGGAAAATCATTACAGGTAGCCTTGGATGTTTATTGCTTTCAAAGCTACACTGGTTGGGTTGTTAGGGGAGAACACCGTCAAGCAAGCAATTCTTTGAAGCATAGATACGAGAAATCCCTGCGATGAAGAGACATCACATGATGGTATTCGTCAAATTATTAGGCCAAGAGGTAGCCGAACTACACATTGCCAGCTGAAGTGGCATTTTACTCCTGATATTCGTGACTTATTTGGTCGCTGTTTATATGTAGACACCGACAGAGTTGGTAGTCCACCAAAGCAACATCCAGGTTTCAATGTCAATATCACCATTCCCCCCTTACGTTCCATATTTACTAGGTACAGTACCTAGCTGTTGGGTCAGTCCAGAGCGTGTAGTTCCAGTCTCTTCAGTCCCACCCAAAGGCCGCTGTATCTTCACATCCTCCGTTTCAACGCACTGTACAAGGAAAAGCGAGCAGATGTACCTCCAAGTCACTGTCATGAACTCAGGGAAAGTCAACAGTCAGAGTTGAACAGCATGAACGTCGTTGCTTACCTCACCTCCACAGCCCAAAACAGGCAGACATCACTTTGTCACCACCCTGAGAGCGACCCATACACCGCATCTTTGGTCTGGTGTGGTCTCGTCTTGCCTGCTTGTCTTTGTTTCTTCTTCTCTGCTGTTGTGAGGCGTGATGTATGTCTAAGAGAGTATGCCATGTCATGTCCCTAGGGTCCTCGTGATGCGAGCCACGAAATCGAGAAAGGGTGTTCATGCCCATGTGTATGCTGTATCCCCCTTTCCACCCCCCTGATGTTGTCTTCAGCTTACATCCAGGGTTCCCTTCAGGGTCCCCAACTTTTTCTTCTTCTCTTCTGGTTGGTTTGTCAGTTGTCCAACTCAGGGGTTCGATCGATCTAGGATTTCACGCAGGGTCCCTCTCATCAAAGTGAGTTATGTCGTCATTGACCCTTTGATATCAAGGGCGACCCTTGGTTCTTGAAGATTGGCATGGTGAGGGAAAGGGGGAAACCCAAGAATCCCATCATCACCGTCGACAGACTGGAGTCCTTTGTTTATCGAGCTAGGATAGGTGGGAGATCTGAACCTTGCTGCTGCAAGATGATGGTTGTATCGGTCCCGACATGGGACACACGAGGTGAAAAGGCCACGAGGAGCTTGTGTTTGTGTATGTGTAAGGTATGATGGAGGTGGTTGACTGGACCCTAGGTGCAGATGGGGGAAGAGGTGTGACTCTTACACGACATTATCTAGGGTTTTGGGCTCGGTCTTCTGGCTGTGAAGTCGGAGATGAAGGGGTGCGGGAGGGGGTGATCCTTGTGGTTTCTTCGGTTGGACGGTTTGTTGATAGGTACGATGGTCAGGGTCTGAGACTTGTTGGCGGTGTTGGGATGAGATGGGATTGATGGGGCGGGGAACGAGTGGTGGTTCGTTCTTGCGATGATGTGCTGCTCAGCTTGGCAGGGGGGGAACTTGAGGAAGCAATCGGCGAGGATGGACTGGGTGGTTACGCCTTCCTCAAATGAGGGCATCTCCAGCTGATGGCAACCGATATGGAGCTCCTTCCTTCTGGACGGGTTGAGAGCTCGGTCTAGACTTGTTGCTAGCATCTGAAATGTTGCAGTTATGGAAAGAACGATGCTTCTGCTGCCTTCACTAACAGCTGAGGTTGAAATCTGAATCGTGTATTACTCATCAGGCTAGAAAACCGGAGGTCCCTTCTTGCATTCGATAGCAGGTTTGAGAACGGAGATCCAAGGGCCTCGTGTGAGTATCACACTGTGACATGCATCCTGTTGTACGCCTCGTGCGAGGTCGTACACACACGAGCCCACACGGTCAATCAATGGGATGTAAAAAGGCTTTCGCGGGGATTCGAAAGTCTCGATCCCTTGACCTTGTTTATGGTTGTGACACCCTCATCGGAGGGTTCTAGAAGACAAGGAGCGAGGAAGTTATTGGTTGTCATTCGGATCCGGATATACAATACTATGAGACTGTTGTAGGATTGGGAGCAGTAAGTCAACGGCTAAGCACTGGCTCGATCTCTGCAGTTCTTCTGCTCAGCTAAGTCTATCGTCGGCTGCTAACATCTATCTAGCTTGTCACCAACACACCCACGCATCAATGATTCCTCGAGTAAAGATCCCTTCTGACGACAGGCAGGGACCTACCTGTCAAAACTGCGCCCTCCCGGCTGCCCGATCTTTGCATGCCCAAAGAATAGAAACCCATGTTCACATTTCCTTGGTTTTTGCAAAATTTCCCACTCAGTCCAGGTCTTTGGATCCGGCCTCCCGTGCCCGTTCATCCGCGCGCCCGTCAGTCAAAGCCGTTGTTTTACTCTGACCCGAACCACATTAGAGTGCATATGTGTCTGATTCAGATTCTGGGACCCATTACCCGTCCGCTACAGAGCCGATCCGGGCAATTTGTTTCAATCTTTGGGATCGGGCGGCTCTTTGGCGCTTTGAGACATGTTATCGATTTAGACCGCCTTTTAGACGTCAGTCGTCTTCTTCAGAGATGGGGATGATGATACTACGAAGACCACTCAATGGTGCGGACACCGACATACCGGACAGGCAGACATACCAAAACACGAAGGAAAAACACGACAGAAAGACAGACAGCTCCAGAACCAAAACACAAACACCACAGTAGCAGCAGCGGTGTGTTTGGAATCGGGTCTAGCTCCCTGGAATAGATGTGCGTAGGGTCCAGGCAAGCCAAACCGCCGATAGTCTGCAGCTTGGACGGTCTCCCTAGCTTTTCCTGCGAGGAATTTCTGGAAGTCTTGTCAGACTGCAGAAGGCAACCCGGTGAGCTAACAGCCTCTTCCCTTGCGTCCATGACACGAGTTTTCCATGCTCTCACCAGTCGGACACAAGCGAGGCAACCCTTCTTTTTAGCCTTCTTCCAACATGCCTAACGTCTCGTCGTACTATTTCCAACGGCTCATACTATACCAAGCTGACATACCGTACAGTGTATGCAGGCTGAGCCACCCCACTGTGAGAACTGATATGTGATATCCTCTCCCTTACCTCTTTCCCTTGCTCCCGCACCTCCAACACGGCAAACGGCAAACAGAAACAAATCGTGCCTACCCAAATCCATGCGCGCGTGCAGCAGTTAGTGTCATCTGACGCTAGTCTCCCCCCTCCCAAATCTCATCGACATCTCAAATATTGATCTTGCATTCGATTCCATTCTCGATCTTACGATTTTACCCGTACCCACTTTTTCAGCTGAGAAATAAAAAAAGGAATTTGTTTGCTTGGTGCGGTGGCTATCCCTCACTTGGCAAGCTGCAGATATGTGCATCTGCAGCTACTAGCCATGTCTTTTAACACCTCATGGCTTTTTTAGAGCGTTTAAAAAAAGCAAGAAGAGATGAAGGGAGATGGTGTTCTAGACCCAGTGGCTTGGTTGGCACAGGGCGAGACTTTGTCCGTCTCATGACTAGTGTAAGTTGAGTGTGAGAAGAATCGACCGATGAGGTTTACGCGAGCCGGAGTAAGCGCCGTAAACCGATGGGAGGGAAATGTCTGAGTTGCATCGCCTCGAGATGATGCCCCGAGTACAGTATGTAGTTGTATGTACTGCCGCTAGGTAGCTGGTCGGTTGGTTGCGTTTCCTCTTATCTCCTGCGCATTCATCCACCCACCTTCCATTCTGTGTGTCAGTCAGTCCGTCCCCCGAAATGCGGCTTTTTCTCTCAATGCACTAAATAGCTCGTCTACCCAAGAAGTCGGGCACTGACAGCAACGTTACTAGCCCGCTACCCAGCAGAGTGGATGAACGCCTTGTCGATGATGTCCACGATGAAGCATGACGACGGTCGAGATCCCAAACCTCGCACAGTGAAAGAAGCTCCACCAATGTCACAATCCCGCAAACTCCAGCGGACCTCCCCGCCTTATCCGCACAGTGCACCAGTGGGAGGGAACCCCACATTGAGATCCCGTGACGTCAGTCAAAGTCACTGCGTTCGGTCAAGAGATCCCTCGCTAATCTCATCTGGGCCAACCAACTTGAGCAATGGTCTTGGCAGGTATCGGTACTTTCTCCGAAATCCTCCAATAGCCTTTGGCAACTACAGGTAGAGAGCTCATGGACAGAAATCCGATCTGCCCTGCGCCGCGAAAGTTCAGTCAGCCTTGAGCCTTGGAGGGCATCATCAAGGGACGAATGATATCATGAATGACGGTGTCAAGAATGAGAAGGGATCCCTAGTTCAACACAACGGCCTAGATGGACCCTGATCTGTTGGTTTTTGGACAGCGTGGGCGCGGGCAGCTCCGAAGCGCCCCCCGAAGCTGATGCTGCTCTCCAACCAGTGCAAGAAAAACACCGTTCCAGCTGTCATTAGATCGGCGCTTGCCAACATGTTCATTTTCCAAAAGGTGAAGTGTCTGTTTTTAGCCTGGGGCTTGTTTGAGCTCCGACAATTTTGTGTGTGCTTGTCAATCTTTTTGACAACGATTCATCTCCACGAGTTATGCTTGCCCCGCACTGTGTTTGTGATTTTGGGGGGCAGCAGCGGGCTTTTCACAGTGCAGTGTGGTTGCTTTTGGCGGGGTACCCCGAGGTGCACATACAGCCGTGCCAGCCCACCAGCCAGATCTTGATGTCCCGTTTCTGGCGGATTAACGGAAGGATGAAAAGAGGGGTGGGGGGGCAGATCTGCGACCTGTCGATTGATGGATTAGGCCACGCGCGCAAAGCGATGAGACAAAAGCACGAGTGGCAGTGATTTTGGCAGGTGAGATGAGATGCGATGAGATCTGCTCTGGGGGAAACTGGAATCTAGATTCGATATTGGCGGATGATATTGACACCTTGATTGTTCAATTTCTGAACCGCCGTCCAAAAAGAAAAAAAAAACGGAAAAGCAATCTCAGTTTTCTCATGCCAGGTGGGCTGACATTTGCGCCAGCAAAAGAGCTGCAAAATCTTGTTGATTTTCTCAGTATGCAGCGTTGTGAATTGTGATGATGCAGCTACCCGTCTCTTGTCCCCCTCTCTCTTTGCTACACCTACAACCAAGCCGATAACTATCCATTTACCTTCTTTTCCCCCCCTCCTTCCCATCCAAGCACCACTGCCACTTTCTAGCCCAACCCGGTTCTCGGTCCCTTCATTATCGTGGAAAACAAAACGGCCGCAGCTCGAGGTCTCATCCCTTCTTTCCCTCATTGGGTACCAGACCAGCTGTGCAATGCTGCCCAAACCCCACAAACCTCTCTCCCTACTTTAGGTGCGTGCTTAACTTCAGGAACCCGTTCCCGAACCGAGTGTGTTTCGGCCCGGGAAACAACACCATAGGAAGGTACCAGGTAGGCAAATCACCTGATAGTCTCGGTCCGATCCATGTACGGTTCGTTTCTTCTTTTTGGAAGGGGGAAAGAGTTCCACACCTCCACACCGGCCAGCTGAGTTTGATGAGTTGAGAAAGTTGGACTTTTTGTCAGACCGTCGCACGACTTTTTACTCCCTGCCTTTTGTTCTTCCGCGGACCGGACTTGATCAAGTGCATAAGAGAAAGTGTGTGAGAGAGGCTGAGGAGAGGACTGGATGGGTGATGTGTCAGTTGTCATATGTTTCAACGCAGCCTCTTCCTCCCCCCTAGCGGCCGCGGAGAGGGAAGAATCCTCCGGTATGTTAGTTGATAGCTGGTTTATGGGATGATCGTTTTTTCTTTTTTTGTAGGCTGTAGGCATAAAAAGCACAAGAGAACTGACAAAACAAACCCGGAGAGCGGGGGGAGGGGCGGGCATGGCACAAACTAAACATGAAGCTAGAAACGCCTCTTCCGCTTTGCATGATAGTGGTGGCGTGCGGGTGTCATCTATCTTGCTTCTGTGTGCTTCTTGATACATACCATCCATCCCACAACCGACACCAGACTGTGGGAATGTCAAGCTCCTAAGAGGGAAGGGAGCTTGACAAGAAAAAATTATTGAAACCCAACAACCTGATTCCTGGATTCCACACCCCCCTCCCTTCGGGATCCGACATCCAGGGTACAGTTCAGGGTCTCCCCCCGTCTCTCCTCCCTACCTTAGGTACACTGCGATATTTTTGGCACTTGACCCTAGAGGGAAGTCAATCTATGCTCGGCCCGCTGCGTGTCTCTATAACCTACAGCAGGGCTAGCAAGTGAGCTGTCAAGTCCATCAGCGATCGACAGTCAACCTGTAGATATTGGTGTAAGAGGTGTTCGACAAGTCAGCAAGCCCAGACAGCAGATAACCGAAGCAAAGAAAAAAACGAAGATCTTGATGCCCAAGGGTTGCACAAACAAATCTCAATTTTTTTATTCTTTTTATATGAACAATATTACCAAACTTTCGTTGATCAAATACCGGAAAGACAGATCTGCTAGTTCTGAAGGTTAAGAGGGGCAGGAGGCGAACAAGTTCTGACTGGTGGGGAGGCTGAGTCCAACCCCGTCAATCAGTCAATCAGTCAATCAATCAATCAATCAATCACTCGGATCGGCCTTGACGGGAAGGTGCATAAGAAGCAAGTATTCCATTTGAGGCCCTGGATATTGGCTAGGTGGGTGAGAATGCTGTGTGGATGGACCTTGACGGGTGTGCTTGACTACCTAGCCAACTGCAACTGCAGGCCCCCCATAAGGTAAAAAAGGGTGGTATTGAAAGGTCATATGTTTGACGCCTCTTTTTTTTCTCTTTGCTCTTGCAGTCAACCACACATTCTTTTTTCTGGCTTTGTGTTGCTGTTTCGCCACGGTGGTATCGAAGGTTGGGGGAGGAAATGATGGGCGGGTTTTTTGTTCAGCTTAAGCTGTCATACATGGAATGAACTAGCTAGAGAGGGACTGAGTGGATGCACTCCTGTTTATTATTCTAATAACCTAGTGATATCTCACAATATACAACACATAAAATCAGATATCGTAGCATACATACACTGTTGTGATCTCACAAGCAGCAGCAACATACGCAGTCCATCCGTCCATCGGCTAAACCTGCCATTTCACTCCTCCATCTTCCTGTGACAGCGCCACCACAGTCCACGGTACTGCACCACAGCATCTCCCTCTCAGCCAAGCAAGGGCCTCTCTCTCTGCCCGCAGCCCGCAGACCGCAGACTGATGTTCAAGATAATCCTCTCGAGTTCCGAGTGGCCCGGTCACTCACCTCCGGCAGTCAAATGTCAAGTCACAAAAAGCAAGCCTTCTTTTCCTCCGCTTTTTTGTTGCTGCCATCGGGTGATGGATGTAATAGAAGTGCTGTATCAAGCGCCTGACTGTATGCACCTACCCGTCCGACGATTTTCATCATCAGCCCTGGATGATCAAAAAAGTTATGAAAAATTGACGAAAACAACGCCACCAAAAAAAGAATTGGATGTCATGTCAGGTCAGAACTGAACTGGTTTACACAGTATGCCGTTGACATTCAATGGCTCGTTTGTGTTACTACTCAGACTGCCCGCCCCCCACCTAGATAGGTCTGTCCTGCTCAAATTCTCAACACCATCATCGTGACGGTCTCACATACATGTATTTGTAGAAATCAAGACGCCACATGAGACAGACCAACCTCCATAAAAACGACAGATCAATCACCAACCGCTGGTGAAACTAAATGAAAATATTAAAAAAAAAAAAAATGAGAAACGTATCGCAATCGCTTGCTTGCCTGCCTGCTTGCCTGCCTGCTTGCCTGCCTGCTTGCCTGCCTGCTTTTCCCTCCGATAAATCCACATCTTGCACATCAAAACGCTTCAAAGCAAAAAAAACACATCATATCAAAACACACATCCATCAGCCAAAAAAACATTTCTCTTCCTGTCCTGTCTCACATATAATACGCACAATACGCCCTTATAATGATTCTCTCTTTCTCATTCAAAACAAAACACAATGCCATGTCACTCCCCCCTTAGTTTCCTTCCCCCCCATCCCCCAGCCATTTGCCGTGTATGTCTCTTCGCCTTTCACCAAAAGAACAAAAAAAAACAAGACCAAAGCCAGCCAGTAGCAATAAAAGCACCAAAGAAATCCCAGTAAAACACAAGCTTTCAAGAAACCAGACAATGATCAAAACAAAAAGAAGGGGGTATATGTATATACAAATTTCAACACCAGTAACAGAAGCCACATAACCACGCACAAACCAACAAAAAAATCCTTCTTTTTCTTTCTCTTCTTTTTTCTTTCTCTCCCAGCGCGGCAGCAAAGTGAAGCAATCAACTCGGCACAAGTGAAAGCTTGTGTAAGGTTGTAAGGTAAATTGGATGTAAAACACACCCGGGTATTCGAAACATTTGGTTGGAAAAAAAACGACAAAGAGTGCAAAAGATAATGTTTGTTGCCTGGAAGGAAAAAAAAAATGAAAAAAAGGGGTCGAAATCCACTAGACGTGGTACTAGCTTCGGTCCTCCGATGGCTTCGGCCTGAGCGACCTCTGATCAAGCTGTCGTTTTCTTTCAAGTTTAGCGTAATGAAGTCCGCAAGCATTGCAGAGCGTCCTCGCGCCGTCGGGACCGCGCCTCCATTCTGGGGTATCAATCCTGTTGCAGCTGTGGCACCGCCCGGGAGGAGCCGCACGCTGTTAAAGTTGACGTTAGTGTTGCGCCCGGATTTACCCGCTAGATGTGTCAAAACTTACACCGCGCCGCTTCTTGACCTCGTTCAAACTGTAGGCCGGCTTCATCCCATCATTGTACATGGCGACATCCTCGTCGTCGGGCTTTCGACCGTGGTCCCGCGCCCGTTCATCTTGTATTCTGTTTCGTTGAATCATCTCTCGGAGTTCCTCGAGCTTCTTGAGGGCCAGCACAATACTGTTGAGAAGCCCGCTGACTTCGTTCTCGGTGGGCATCCTTGAGAGGATGGGCTGTGAGCCACTCTGCTCACGGGCAGCGGCCACATAGGCCTCGGCAAAGTTGTAACCAGTGCGGCAGGAGTTGGCAACCTGAAAGAGTTCTGTTAGCCCCTCAACATCAGTCCCATCCAAGAACCCAAAACGTACAATTTGCAAGGCATCTTGGTAGCCATAGGTTTCATAATGCTTATCGAGAGCCGCCTTGTAGTCGGACAATCGATGGTGCATGAATTCGCTGTTTTCTTCACCATAGACGGGCGGCCGTTGCGAGTCGTACGGAGGTGAGAAGCCTGGACCCGAGTGTCTAGGCGAGACTGGGTATGCCGACAGGGGCAGTTGCCCAGGTGGAAGACGTCCAGTTTCGGAGTAAAGCCCTGGTAGCGCCTGTGGTGGCTGCTCTCGATGGCCAGCGCTCAGTGGTGGTTGTTGCGGTTGTGGTTGCCTCTGGTCGGCCTCAACCGAGTCAATTTTATGTGAAGAGGACTGGTGAGGTCCCGAGAAAGTGTTCAGCGGGGGAGGTGCAGGTCGGCTGGCCAAAGCGGGCCGCGATGGGTCCGAATACGCAGGGAGAGTATCTGATCGTGGGTAACCTGATGATGCGGGATGCAATGTCCTCGGCGACTGATTCTTGTCCGCTCCAGCCTCAAAGGACCGTGGCGGACCTGAGGTAAGTGATGTGATAGAGAACGGTGATGGGAGGCTCTGTGGAGGCATTTGTTGCGGCACTGGTGGCGCAAATGACCCTGGCTTCGTCCCTGAGATCACCTCCGAAATGGAAGGGAGGGATTGCCGGTGGTTGTTAGTGGGTTCCGCTTCTTCAGCCGACCGGCGCGGCTCAACTGGTGAGATCATGCCGGGGATACTCGTGACGGGCGCCGAGTGTGGGTATCCCGAACTGTATGAGGAGTGGTGTTGGTGGTAAGCAGGAGCGCTTGGGCTAATAATGGTTGCGGTCGCCATGTTTTGTCCTTCTCTGTATAAATTATCGAGGTCTTGTTCCCGCGGTCGTCTATCAAAATGATCCAGGGTGCTGGCAGTTGGAATTCCACTGGAGATTGTTAGACGCGCCTGAGAGGAAAGCACAATAAGAAACCACGAACCTTTGCCTATTGCCAGAATGACCCGCTTCCATAGCGGGTTTTGTTCAACTCAATTTATATATCCTTCCAAGGTGTTTCGACAACTCTCTCCCATGTGCAGCACAAGCGGGCGCTACAGGGTGTGTTTGACGTGCAGAAATGACGGTTGCTTGTCGAGTGCGCACAGTCGCTACCATCCAACTGGCGGGGACGGTCGGACTTGGGACCGTTTTTGGCGTCGGCTCTGCGGCTCAATCAAGGGCCGGGTCGTCAACGGTAGGGTAGTTCGGCGAACGTATAAGAATGCTATTGTCGGGTTTCCGCTTTCCGTCTTGAGCTTCCAATGTCCGCGGCCAATTTCCAGAGAGGAGAGGCCTAATAGCACTCAACAAGCACGGGCGATGCTGTAAGAATCCTCAAAGGCAGGCGGCGGTAGATCGGGGCAATCAGTAAATCACAGGTGTGTAAGGTGGACAGGAAGGGAGGCCAGCGAGTGGTGGGCGGACAACCGCGGTTTTGTGTCTTTCCTGTTTTTGTTAGGGGATTCGGGGCGCTGAGGCTAGAGACTTGCAGATAGCCAGCTGCTCGGGGGGGGGCTCCTCCAAGGTATGTACGTGTACTGTGTGGATTTGAGGTGGATTAGAGGGAGGGGCGATCGAGATCAGGTGTGGGTCACCACTCTCCCGTGGAAATGGATTGTGGGAACGTGCCGTTTTCCCCCGGACCCTTGTGTCTCGCGGCGAGGTGAGACCAGGTACCTCGACCAAGCGTTAGCGTTCCCAGCTCCGCACCTCGCAGGCTGGGCAGTCGTCCACAGCCAGCCAGCGCCCAGTCAGCCAGCCCGCTCACAGCTCCCCACCTTGCAAAGCACAGCTGCCACCCAGCACGCACAGCTCTCACAGCAGCAGCAGGTCACCCCCTCTTTCGAGCGAGCCGTGTCGACGGGAAGTCGTGTGTGAAGGTGGTGTGGTGGTGGGAAAAAGAACCAAGCTGCCAAGCCCGGCCTACCAGATTCGATGCTTGTGCCGTGTTGATGTCACAGTCCTGTCAATCTGGACGATCGTGCGAAGAAACCGAACGCGGAACAATTCGCTCTCGGCGCTGGGGGGCTCGTGTGTGGTTGGCCAGAAATCCCTCTGGTAGCAAGATGGTCCCACAAAGCGTCGTAGGAATTGGCAACAGTTGAAGTGCGTGTATTTGTGACGGCGGAAAAGAAAAGGAAGAGAAAGCGATCGGGCCGTTGACGGAAAAGGGCCAGATGACAGTAGGTATTATACCTTAGCTCAGGTAAGGTACTCGGCCTGCTGCTTGCTGCTGGCTGAGGTGGGAGCAAAGCTGCAGCACGGGTAAGAGAGTCTGGTGGTGGCAGTTTATCGCTTGTTGAGTGTAGTGTACACTACCAAGGTAATCTGTGTGCCTCACACAAAGTCGGAGAAAATGACGGGAGGACTTGGAGCAGCGTGTGCGGGCAGGAAGCGGGCAGAAGGCTCTTCCGTCCAGATCGATTCGAGGGGAGGATCGTGCCATGTTTTACTTGCTCTCCAGTACATACATAGTGTACAGACACGTAAAGTACTGGTACCTGCCCAACAGCGCCTTATGTCCGCAGTCTCTGCTGCAACATCTCTCGCTCTCTCTAAATTCATCAGGGCGGCCCTGGCAGTGCAGGCATTGCCAACACGCGACTGACAGTGTGTGTCGAGTACATACATGCAGCAAGGTGAGGTACTGTACCTCGCGGTACCGGAAACGATCGCGTTCCCGGCATGGCATGGCTCTCTCTGAGATTTGGACCGAGGCGCGGGCGCGGGACGACTGGGGGCCATCTCATCTGTTGGAATGTCCAGTCAGGAAATGCAGTTGGTTGAGTGGGGGAGGGAAAGGGGGTGCATGGGGGCGCCATCTGGTGCTCCACCTGATGCTTGGGTTACCACTGGGCTGGGGCCTTGCTCGATGCTGGGATTTTGGTCAGCCAGGAATTTGGTACCCCAGCCCGATGCGGTGAGTGCGAACCCCAAGCTGGTTGGCCGGCTCCCTGCCGAGTCCACACGTCGACGGGTACTTGACGGTACCAGGAGATGTCTCCGTCATACCCCGTCACCGTACCGTGCCGACTCTTCGTTCTTCTACTGTGACAGAGAAAGCGTCAGAAAAACGCCGGCTGACGAGGAAACAGCCCAAGGTGGTGGTGGTGCATTTCAATCTGCAGGATCCCTTTCAAGTCACGTTGCTTGCTGCTGCTGCTGTCAATTATCCATCATCATCATTTCACCTGTGTCCATTGACGTCGCAGTCAGAAAACATCACATACAACAGCCTCAACACACACCAAAAAGTCTCGAACTAGCTGCCATTGAATAAATGGCAAGTTCCGCCATCATCCCGAGTTGCTTCCATTGTCTGCTGCATTCATGACGCGGCTCACAACACTACCCGTACACTGCCTCTGTCCCCGCACACAGGAGATCTGGCTATCGGATCGGACATCGCCCCGATCTGGGTGCCGTATCGTGCCACTTTGCCTCCAAGCCCTCCACCATAGGTCAGCTTTTGAGCGTGTACGTTTTTAATAAATCCTGTGAAATGTACACGACGCTCCGGCAAGGTGGCATGTTGGCAAGATAAGGAAGCGACTAGGCAGCGACCAGCAGACCCAGGACAATATAAAGGTCTAGTTAAGCTTATGCTTGGGACCTATTTGTCGGGTCGCTCAGGGCCGCAACAGCTTTGTTGGTCGAAGGCATCTTTGCCTATCCGTAGCCGTTGGCCAGCATACTTGTCGCAGCCTCATTGAGGCTCGCCAACACTTGGAAAACAGCGGCCCTGATGTTGCCGACATTCTTGGGTAGATTTTGGTAGGGAGTCTTTGACAGTTTGACTTTGCCGAGGCCGATTCATCATTATCGCGCGATTTCACCCTGGTGTTTGCCCGGCTTGGCGTCACATTCTAGAACGAAATGTTTGTGATTGCCCCCTATGCTGGATCGAGATCCTGGTCTTAGCCCCCTTTTGTTTTGTAAATCGTTGCTGTAAACGGCAATTCCAGCCAGACCAGATGGATGGGACGGATTGAGATGACGCCTTTGTTCCAATGCAACGCCTGTTTATCTGTCTGGCTCTGCCTGAATGCAGAAAGCGTCGGTTACAAGGTGCTGTGGTGCTGGGAGGTATGGAGCAACGACGTCCAGTGGTCGGCCACTAATCCTGCTGGGGCACTCTGTAGTGTAAGCCCACGCAGATGCCCCCAGCAATCGGTACCGGCATCTCGGCGAAGAATGTGCATAAGCAATTCCTTGCTTTTGTGTTGGTTCCGTGATCCACTGATGAGGGCTCAGCATGAATGAAAGTGCCAACGGTTGGTAGTTTGCTTTGGTCGCAGACAACAGGCCGGCAGGAGAGGTGCGCTGCGAGTTGACGTCCCGGCATCTGTCAGAGGATGCCAGCGCCCCAGGCGACTGGTCTGGTAGCCACTGACCTGACAAACTCACCTGAAGGAGGGGTGGTATTCCGACCTCTCCATTTCCGCCTCGACGAATGGGCTGTGGCATCACACTGCTCCCAGGTGCACTCAGCCATATGAGCTGGCAATCTGGTGCGTGGTACAGACAGTGCCCCAGAGATATGCCGAGCGAGGTGAAGAAAGGCCTCATCATCATCATCAGAGGGTCGGACCCATCATGAAAAATGCCTCTATCGAATTCCATCTTGGTGATGTGAATCTCCAAGAGACAATAGCGTCAGGTATTACGGAGGCTTCCGAGCCCATCCATCACATCCGCTCCATCCTTTCGCCCCTCCAAATCTCCGGGTCTCCCAGCGCGGGGCCGTGAGGTGTGAGGGTCGTGATGAGGGGGCCGGGGCTGGTGTTCAGGAGCTTCGCACACGAGGAATGCGACTCTGCTCCAGCACCAGCACGTGGGCTCTGGCTGGGTTGTACCACGGGATACCCTTGAGGATTGAGGAGCGGTTTGAGCCGAACATTGGGCCACAAGGGGTTTCTCATCGATCGGATCTGGCCTGGTGTCCACACGCGCTGCTGGCAAGGGTCATGAGATGAAAGGACATGGCCAATCTTGAGTGCCACAGTGCATGGTGCTAGGTTGGCAGGCCTGCGTGCTGAAAGGTTGCGGTTTGCTGGATTTTTCTCGCTAATCGAATGGCCGAATCGGCTGGGCTTGGGGCTTGTCGAGGGCGTGGATGGGATGATGGAATCATGGAAAATGCAACGCAACCGAAAGTCCCGCCAAGCTCCATTTTGTTCACGGCCCAATCTTCCTTCCAGGTTGTTTCCCCGCTCACGAGAGTTGGTCCTATCAGAATTGGCTTATTTCCCTGCAGGCAGACCGTCCTGAACAAATCGCATCCATTCAACCCTCCACGAGAAAAAAAATCGCTGAAAAAGGCAAGAGGAACGGATAAAGTCAGATAGATGGTCGGTGGGTCGGCGTTGGCGAAAACCGCTCGGGACCGGAAAGATCGATACAAGGTATGTTCGATACGGCAGATGATGACAGGTCGATATTCCAGTGGATGACTAACAAATATCTCCCCACAATCTAGTGTACTTTAGCTTTTCGGACGTTTCTTTCCGTCAATAAGAAAGCATATCCAATACTGCCGACACAAAGAGTAACAAAAGAAGAGATACCGCATGAAAACCCCTATCTAAGACTTGCAATACAACGAACCAACAACAGCCGGGAACGGATATCATCATTTTACATGCTGCGGGAAGAGCGTCACTTAGTGTTGCGGTCCCTGCCTGACCCGCTTTTTGTTCCACGCATGGGCCCTGTCGACGATGGAACGGTTCGTCCTAAAAATACCCTGCCCTCCCATCAGTGCCATGTCCGCCAGGCCGCGGGGGCGCACTGTGTACATTTTTGAGAGTACACCGTGTGCCGACGATCTCAACCGCTCTTGCATCTGTCAGAAACAGGAATTCCGCGCCCCTGGCATTCTTCTCTGCCATCTCCTGTCATCACTTCACCCTCTGTCGCTCGCTGTGCTGTGCCTCCTCCATCCATCCCACGCAGGTCGCAAAAACGAACACCGAGCCAGAGCTGACCGCCCAGAAACCAGAAACCAGAAACCAGTGCGTGCCCAGGACCCCACAGCGGGGAGAATTGGGCGGAACGACATCCGGATCCTGTCGATGATGCATCCAAGCACCCGGGCTCGCGCTCGGTGACGAGCTTTTCCTGGGAGTGGTGGAGAACTTTCCGAGCCTTTGCTCCTCGAGTTTCAAAACATGCTGATCCGAGAGCCCGCTCCACGCAATCTTCAAAAAACACAACATTCAGGCAGACCAACCTGGAGCATGGTAATAGCGCTCTTTTCCTCTTTCTGGTGTGCTGGTCATCGAAACCCTGACAGCTCAAACACACTATCGACTAGACCAGGATCGGATATGGACAGGTTTTCTTAACCGTTGCTTTATCACGCTAACCATCTTGATATTCTGTGGGGACCAGTGAGCCACAGGAAAGCGAATACGTGATCGACACAACAAGCCATCCACCCAACGGCCGGCAGTTGTGGATGCAACAAACAGCTTTCTCTCTCGTCTGGTCCCGAGCCCGGAACAACTGGAATCAACTGGCCGTCTTACACCCGGAAGAAAGACATACAATCAACCACCCTCCTCAACTCCGTATTGTGCACGCCTCTCTGAGCAGCTCCTCGTCATTCTAGTCCAAACACCATCCCACAGATGGCAGCCTGAGAACCTCACACAAATACCACTCTGCTAAGTCGGCGGTGGTTGCGTTCTCTCGGCTCTCGCTCTCTCACCGTCCAAGGGGTTGGCTCTGGATCGGGAATGGTTCCTGAATGGGCCAATGTCCCAATTCTTGTCATTGGTGCGGGGGTCCATAGCCGCATCCAGAGATCAGGCGATATCTGCAGGAAATCACATCTCACGACCTTCCCACTGGGTTCCATCGCGACCGATGTCGCGCTGCCCTGTTCATTTGTATGTACTCACAGGCACCTTAATTACTGGCTGGCCCACCGACCAACACCTCCCTGTCCAGTTTCAAGCTCGTCGCCCACCCTTGCTGTCCCACCAGCCTGCCGAGCTCCGGACTAGCCCCAAAGAATTATCAGCTCGCCAACGACTCTTCCCTTCCAGCAGTTGGATTGGCTGGAAAAGAGGGGGAACGGGGACCGTGGTCCATGTTCTGACGCGGTCGGCGATGAGATTGCAACGTTGGAAAGGACGCCTTGCATCCGATCATCAATTTATCGCCCCCATCACATCCGCATGACGAGATCCAACATCCTCGTGTGTCGACCACTAGCACAAGCTCGTTTGATGAACGCCACCTGCAACCTCCATTTTGGGGGGCTTTGGGGGGCAGGAGTCAATATTCATCGCCAGACCTTCTTGCCATGTGGCATGTCGTTAACCCGCTGCAGGCAGGATTATTGAGACTCTGACTTTGGCAGTTTTGACAGCTTGACAGGTTCCGCCAGCTTCCTTTGAGCCAAGCGTTCGTATGAGCTCTATGTGGAATGGAATTGCGGACGGCATCATAACGATACGCCGAATCTCACGTCTTGGGTGTACCTTTGGTGTTCAGCCTGAAAACAACCTCTTTTTTCCCTCGATCACAATCTCTTGTCTTGAGCCGTCCCGCACCCCACAGTATCTGATGGTTCCCGATCGTCTGATCTGACCCGATCTTGGAGGATTTCAGATCCGCCTTCGGGAAGCCAGGGTGGATTGATTAAATGCATCAACCTCCGGCCCATGGTGTGAGTTTTCCAACGGCTGACTTGAAGGCTTTGACAAAGACAAGCCAAATGTCTGTCCAAGAGCCCGCATTCGACTGTGTGGGATATCCACCGTCCTGGCAGGATACTTTAACCATAGTTGAGGGACTTACTGTTACGTCTGATTGTGGTCACGGGATGCTAAAAATACCGATAGCACATTCACTGATGAGCACTGCAACCCACACCGACCACATCACCTCACTTACATGTGTCACTGACGCAAACGCATGCTGGTTGTTCTCGAGTGAAAAGGAATTTTGAGCATTAACACGGCGGCAACAGAAAGGCCTGTCTCACATAATTCGTCCTCCGAAGTATTGTTGAACATATATCGAGTTTCTATACCGATCCACGGGGTCAACAAACGAGGCTGAAGGACTGGGTCGAGACATGACGGGTAACTACTGCCCGTCGGGGATTTTCGAGCGGGATGTGTGTTACCTGCTGTGCGAGGGCAAACTAGCACAATTGCCATTGGCGCCAGCCAGTTGAGCTCTGGCCTGTCTCATCAGCGAGTATTTGGCCGTCAAAAAGGCAGCCGACAGCGGGAGGCACAACGCCGTCCGCTCGGCGAGCAGCTTACAGCGGTTGAGGATCCCGATGTTCGGACTGGGGGTGAGTGAGCGCCCGGATGGGGCAAGGCAGGAGGCCGACAGACAGGTCGGAGCTGCAGGTCTCCTGGTGTACTGTCCTGCACACGTATGTACGGTGCTACAGCGGTCTTGTTTTCTTTTTTACTGTGTGTGGGGTCCGCTTGGGCCGCATGTCTCTTCTTGAGCCTCCATCACGGGGCGATATGAGGCTGGCTGTGACTGTGTTTTGATGTGGATGGACGGCTCATACGTATGCAATTGTCCTGCATCGTTTCTCTGTACCCCCACTCTTACAAGCAGTACTGTTCCAACTTGCGGGGCAAGTCAAGAGATCAATAGCTTGGCGGCTAGGCAGGATAGTTGGTTGGTTGGACAGGGTGGGTGGGTAAGTAGGCTGGTAGACTTCCGAGGTTTGGGGTTTCCTTTGGAGCAACTCCAGATCCCGCAGTTTGAGAGGTTCGATGTGGTCGATTCCCGTTTTCGTGTTAGTCGTACCGGTTGGGCGTGTCCAATGGTTGGTTGGCGAGGCAGGCGGCGGTGCGTCGTCTGTTGCACGTTACCACGGGTCGATGAAGGGACTCTCCGGACTGGACGGGCTTATTCGAGGGGGGGTAATCTTGTGCTTTGTTGTTGTGTGCGACACTGTCATCAAGAAAGTTCTGGTGGGTGGTGTGGCACTGTGGTAGAAGGCCCGAAGCAGGAATAAGGAAGAGAAGAGATGTTGACTGCCAGATCTCGGGTTGTTCTCGGGGGTTGCGTCGAAATGTTACCAAAGTGGTATGTGTGTTCCAGAAGGAACAAAAGAGGGGATGGGATTATCGCTGTGATAGTCCTTTTACAGTGTGGCTGTCTCACACCGGTCAATATCACATGCATCGTGATGGCCCTCAACGGTTCCAAGAGACCATGTCTCACTGGATCTGTCAGATCTTGACTTGGTTTGGTGTGTGGGTTGTAAGCAAGCCTTGAAAGTCAGCCAGCACAACGCCCCAACTTCTCCCCGCGGGCACCCCCAGGAAAGTTCCAGGCCACAGTGACCACGTACGGGGCGTTTGTGACAGCTACTGGATATGCATGGGCAGTCACGCTCTGGACTCTCTGCATCTACCCTTTGGATGATCAGCAAAAGTGCTGTTTTTCTGTGTCATTCTCCCCCCCTATTCACAACCTCTTGGATGCACTTACACCTGGACTTTTCACGGCAGTTTTGTGGCATGATCACCCATCACCTATTGCCACACACACTGGATAGGACAGATACAGATCCTGCAGAGGGCCGATGGGCACAAAGAAAACTTTTCGTATACGATCTGCTGGCTTTTCCCCGAGGTAGAATAGTGTTTGGTGTCTCTTTATTTTCATCCGCAAAGTCATCACGCTCTATCGCGCACTTACAGATCTTGAGACAGGATGCTAGTGTGAGTATTGCACGGGCCGTTTTCTTTTCTTTTTTTGTACATATGTAAGCCAGCATCAGTGGTAGTGTATGTGCATACACACGGACCCCTTTTTTTTTCCCTGTTGTTATCATTGCTTTTTTTTGCTTGTGTCTTTGGCACATTCTCTCTTGCAGGGGCGCTTAACTGAGAGGAGTTTGATGCCAAAGAAAGAAATTCACCAGCGCCAGGCAAGCGGTCCTGTCCGTCTGTTCGTCCGTGTTTTGTGTTTTTTTTTTACTTCCCGCTGAGGAAAATAGGATGTGATATGATATAATGTAAAACAAAAAAAGCTGTAAGGGATGATGATGAGAAAACTCAATGTTGTAAGACTGAGACTTGTGTGTGCCGATACCAAACTTGGGGCAGGGGGGACTGATGATCTTTTTTTTTGGGAGAAAGTCCCATAATGATGGCAGAAAATGGTGGGTTAAGACCAAGCTTGGACAAAGGTGGAGTGGTGATGATCGCTTGGGAGGGAGCACAGCTGAGCTGACCACCACCACCACCTACCTGCAAGTGAAAGTGTCAACCCTCAGATCCCCCCGCTTTTTTCTTTTTTCTTTTTGGTGGGTGGTTGATCAAGAGCTGGGAAACTGGGCAGTCGGCTCTTGGGGGTACTCGATCCTCCTCCCCTGTCGTATTTTTCTGCCTGCCGGGTTTTCTGCCCTAGCTGTTGTCGCCCCTGTTGAGCCTTGCTGGCTGGGTCGACACTGACGTCTATCGAGATGCCTTTTTGGCATCCAGTTCGCGGTCGATTTCAGCTCTCTGTAGTGACGACTATAGTTAAGCACTAAGCCCAGAAGAACCTAAGACTATCACCGATAGTTCAACCTTCGTCAGCCTCACCTTCCACAACTACCGAGGTACAAACTATCTATGTGAAAACCAAAGTCTAGGCTCGTCTGGCTGGCTTTGGATTTGATCAACATTACCCACTTCACATACCTTGCTGTAGATACCAGTGATACATCCCAGGGCCGAAATAAAAATATAATCAGATCAGGCATAATCACACACATATTGATCTGAAAGGGGGTTTTTGTGTTTGAAACATTGCTACACCATGTGCTGTGACCTTGGATGTGGTATCAATGTTGATCTTTGCCTCAAGTCCGGAACCAATATCTGATTGACTATAGTACACCACCACCACCACCGCCGCCATCACTATCACCATCACTATCACAATCTAGGCCAAGAGTCAGATCGCGTACAGATTTCCCCATATTAGCCCGATGTGAGTGCTGCTGGTGTGAGACATGGCCGCATACCGCTTTACATATTCCGCACAGGAAAAGGGAGCGCTAAAATTCCCAGCATTTTTTATTGCGCGGGGTACTCTGTAATAAAAGAAAAGATTGGTCCATGTCAAATTCTTGGGACTTACTTGATGTGGTAAAGGCCATCTGTAGGTCTCTGCATGGTTAAGTAGGTGGGTGGGTGGATATATGTCTCACTTTATCTCACCCCCTATCTCATTCTCATTGGGGGAAGACTCACGGAACTTGGGGATTGGGAAAAAGAGGCGGGAAAAAAGGTGAGATCTGACCTGCTGGTGTCATGTGGGAGGCCAATGAGAGAGGGGGAACATAATGATTACATATGTGAGAGGCACATACATGCATCGGTATCGCATCGATCTTGCTTTTGTGTTTCGGGGACCCGGGGGCGGGGACGTGGGAGGGTGGGCAGGTTGGAAAAGAGAAGGGAGGGCTTGGCTGCTTTGTGGCTTTTGGTGGTGGGTTTGGTGGTGATGGGTTTTGGTGGTTATCATGAGGAATAGAGAAGATGAGACAACGAAGACTATGACCCTATTCTACAACTGAATCAAAGGTAAGGATGAACGCTTTGAAGGGGACACTTACTTCTATTGTATAACCAAATCACCACATCAACAAATATTACTAGTCATCAAGCTCATGTTATCACCTCTCAACACCCAGCCCAGCCAAACTTCCCGTCTTTTTCCGCGCCTGAAGGAACGTGCCAACGTCACCAGCAGGGTGATACCGTTATCAGGGAAACAAAGGGTGGACAATTGATGTCAAGCACAGGGCGAAATTCGTAAAGACCCTCTGCTACCGCATCCGATCGTCGTATTCGCGCAAGTTACCCCAAATAGGGCAGCTAGATAGGTAGAAACAAACTACCATCGTGAACACAGCCACATACCTATTTGACGTAGGCAGGAGATAAGAAAGAGTTGTAGACAGAATCTACGTCTCTTGCCGTTTCGAAAGCGAGGAAGAATGGTAAGCTGGAGTTTGCTCAGGAAGCCATGGGTCATTCTGCTGGCTGTATTAGGTATCATTGAGATGTAATATCCGGGTGTTTTATTGCTTCCTTCATTATTACATAAGGATCTCGAATACAGGACAAAATGACCAGCCCGATCAAACTTTTGGTTCTGCTGGCAGGAATGAAACCCAAGAAGCTACAGGCCTGATAAAGAATGGTTTATTTTGAGAGTGTATCGAAGTGACGGCCTTGAAGGAAATACACAGGATACGTCCACAGACTACCTACACAAGTCCCAAGGAGTGATCTTACCTAATACCTTAGGTATCTCCTTCTAGATGATTCTTCACAACCCTTCCAATACTATCACCATCATGGCAATAATCAACTTTTCATCAGTTTTTAATCCAGAATATGTCTGTTTAGAACCCATTCACTCCCCAACAAAAGAAAGACAAACTTTATCTGGCCCATAACAAGAAACGACAGCACTTATCCAGAGCTACTTCACATCTATCTAGTATCATCGTTCTTTCTTAATATTAAAGGACCCACCTAATATTGGATACAGCAAAGTCACAACCTATACATATCGGTCCGCAGTCTTTCGTCTGTCTATCTTTTCCTGCCATATCAGAATATATCTCACCGTCGAATATCCCACCAGCCGTTATCGTCCACATTGGTCATCATCCACACAGATTCAATAACATCACCGGGGACGCATGCTCACAATTGGCGGCAGGCCCTGATCAAGATGGGCATCAACAGCGACTTGACCGATGCTATTCTCGATAGCAACTTCGACAAGATTCGCAAGTCAAAGTCTGCATCCGCCTGGGCCATCGACACGTTCCGGACTTCCTGGGAGTTCTTGGAAGGGCTCGACGGTTCTTCTTCCTCAACACCTACCTGGCGCAACGCTCCTTGGCGCAACAGGCGCAATGGTCGATACCGCTGGCGTGGATATCGTAGGTATGGAGGTAATGGCGGCGGATATGATGGTTATGTCATGAGGCAGAGACGCCCAACACTGGCTCAAAGCAGTCCAGCCCCAAGCCCAGCGCAGACCAGAGTACGACCGAGCCCAACACAGAGAAAACCAACGCCAAGCCCAGCACTACGACTGAACCCGACGAAGAGAACACCAACTCCAAGCCTAGCGCAGACCAGGTAAGGTATGTGTTATGCAAGGTAATTAAAATCAACAGTCACTAGGGTGAGCATCGTCCGCAGGCGCTCAGTCTTGACATTGTATGTTCATCTGAACGTGGGTTGGACATTTCGAGCTGGGATGATATACTGTCCTTCGACCTAACATGTCAAACAACAATTCCCAACAGTGTTCAGATGGATTTCATCTTATTTAATCGAGTATAAAACATAATCAATTCCAAGTCATAACTCATCACAAACCAACAAAAACCTTTACCCCAATAGCATCAAGGTACGCAAAAAATGCAATATTGTTACAGGGTATCTCCATCATCATCCTCCATATCTCCCATCCTCATTATCATATCTCATCTCATCCCCTCTTCATCCCTTAATGTCGTGTTTCCACCATTTAGACATATCTCCTCCTGCTCCCCCGTCCATCAGTCCCATGCATCCTCCTCGCCCCGGCAGCCTTCTGCCCCGGTCTCCCAGTGAGAGTCCCTTTCAGCCTCAAGAACGCCCCACTGATCTTGTCACCGATAGACGGCCGTCTCTTCTGGTGATGGACAGGCGCGACAGTGCTGTGGTGGTGGTGACGAGTGGTCGTGGCAGTAGTGTGGTGATGTCTCCGCTTCCCACCACCAAAGAGACCTCCTCTGCGACGGGCAGAAGTGGTAGTCATGGGGGTAGCGGTGGTGCGGTGAGTGCGGCGAGGGCCGCCGAAAAGACCTCTGCGACGGCGGGGGGCGGTAGTGGTGGTGACTACGGGAGTGGCGTGGTGGCGGCGACCGAACATTTTGATTGTGGTTTGTAGTTGAGGTTTGAAGTGATGTGTTTGGTAGTTTGTTGTAGTAGTAGTAATTGTTCAAGTTGAACTTCTTGAAATGCTTTGTGTGTATTTGCTTCAGTTAATACTGTATGATAATGAAGAAATCCAAATCCGTTCTCCAAGGGTTGGATCAAGCAGAATATATACACCATCTCTTCCCCCCTTCCCATCATCCCCACGTCACATCTTTCTTTCAACGTCTCCCATTCCTGTCCTTGATTCAAGGACCCTTTAGACCCTTGATGCATTCAGATCTCGATCCCATCCGCAGCTTACTCCAACTTCCAAAGACCAAAAATGACATCAACCTCTCCCTGCCAACAATACCAGGTAAAAGAAGCAAGGTCGATCATGACGACCCCTCCAAGATCTTGGACCCCTGAACCACCCAAAATCGTCAGTGGCGTTCACTGCGAGAATGCGCCGAGTATTTCATTGGCTGCCCTACATACCCTTCTCTTTCAGCGGCCTTCAGTGCAACCAAATGCGCACCAATCAGATCCTGTTTCTTACACTCGCTTGGCAGCCGAAGGTGCCCCACACAAGGTATGATGCCACACTTCATGTCACTTGTCGAGCGGGTCGTGCCGACAACCGTTTGACTTAACCTGATGTTGGCATGGGATGAACTCTGTGGGCATCATGGCATGCGCGTCCTCCACGTGGATTTGAGACCTCATTCTTGCCGCTGCTGAGTGTGGATATCCACACGAGAGAGAGAGAGAGAGAGAGAGAGAGAGAGAGAGAGAGAGAGAGAAGAGAGAGAGAGAGAGAGAGAGAGAGAGAGAGACAGAGAGAGAGAGAGAGAGAGAGAGAGAGAGAGAGAGAGAGAGTGAGAGAGAGAGAGAGCGAGAGAGAGAGAGAGAGAGAGAGAGAGAGAATACACTCATATCTTAACAAAGCAAGCCACATTTTGTCGGGATGACGACGAGAGAAATTCTCCTTTTCGAGGAGCTTCTATCCAATCGCCAAAAAGACAATTGAGCTTTGTCGAGCTGTCTTTGCATTATCTTATAAAGGTTTTGAAGTTCGTCATCAAGCATATCAACAAGGATGCGATAATTTCAAGAGAAAGAAGCACTGCTTTGCTATTAAAATATACTATATCTTGTAGAAAAGAAAGAAAAAAGGACTGTTCACTGTAGGTTGTCGGAGAAGTGAAGAAAGAAAACAAACGAATTTTGACCCAGGAAAAATGCACGAATGACGGTGTATCCCAAACCCAAACCCAGTACCCAAAACTACCATTTTTTGACCAAATTTCCCAAGAGTCCCCGATTTCCCATTCTCTTCGTTTGTCCATCTCTTTCCATGTACGACATATGTTCATTTGTTTGACGCATCAAAGTCATGTACTAACCCAACGACAACTTATGGGACCAATAACGAGTGCAGACAGATAACCCTCCCCCTTCTAGATCATCCTCATCTTCATCTTCATCCATCATCATCATCCCACTTCAGACCAAGTTATTGGTCGACGATGGTAGGGCGGTTATGAGTTTAGCTCAGCGGCTTTGCCACCTGCCCTACCATAAGCACCCGTTCACTCCCAACGTCTATCTGTCCGTCGTATCGTCTTCATAATTCCACGGTCGTTGTCCTTGTCGTGTCTTGTCGTTGAGATGAATCCAGGTCCTCCCTGTTCAGTGCCCCATCATAAACCACGGCATCTTTATACATATCCAATCATCCACATCATCCTTATATCACAATCATCATCCAGAATTCCCAGCTCCTCCCTCCTTCACACGTTCAACTCGCAGCAGCCCCAATTTTCTTCTCCCTCTCAACCTCCCCATTCTCTCGGTTATCCTCCTCTGGTGTCCCAGGCATAACCTCCAATCTCGTCGGCGGCCGACTACACACGCTTCCCGGCCCACTAACAACACTCCCCGACGTCGATGTCGACGGCCTCCCCACCCCACTATTGTCACCGCCACTAATAATACCACTACTGCTGCCACCATTCTCCGTTGCAGGCACGCTGGTACTACTACCATGCCCGTGAGAATGCGTGTACACTATCCTCGGGTACCCCCTCGACAGTCTTTGGGGCTTCGCCAGCTGCAACTCCGACCCAGAAACAACCCCGTCGTGGCTAGCAAGGAGGTTGTTGTTACTGCGGACGTTGTGGTTGTGGTTCCCATCCGCCAAAGTACCCGGCGTCCCCGGGGTGGGTGGAATGATATCGTAAAAATCATCATCTGGGAAAGACAACTCCGAGGCCAGAGTATGGGCTGATTCACGCCTTACCATTGAATCCCTTGTTTGCAGTCTTTGGGGGTAGGCAGAGTCGGGCGTGTATGGTTCAGAGGGGCTGTCGATCCGGGAAGAGTCTCGCTGCTCTTTGTGTCCGACGCTGGCAGCGGAGTCCCGATTGATAGTGCTGTGGTGTAGGTACTGGGTACCACCGTAAAGGGAAGTTTGTTGTCGGTTATGGGTCATGGTAGTGGTGGTACTTCCTCGGATGCTGTTAGCGCTGGTGTTGTTAACGAGCGTAGGGACTTCGGATGTTCCTGTGCCATTGTCGCCGTATATGTTTTGGTGGAGTTCCTTTTTGAAACTTGCGAGTTGCTTCCTGCGCCGACAGCGGCAAAGAAAGAAGATGAGGCTTGCGAGGAGAAATACCCCCAAAATAATGCCCACTACTATGCCTGCAATGGCGCCACCGGTGAGACCCCCTGATGATTCCTGTAGGGGATACTGCATGGCAAATACAACGCCCGTCATAGCCATGGTCAGTTTCGTCGTCGCGGCGGGCGCGTTTGTGATGGGAGGCGGTTCTGTGGTTGCTGCGAGAGGACTGACACATGGCGTCTGGCCACCCATAGAAGAGGTCCAAGGTGTGAAGCCGCTATGACTTGTAATTAGTTTTCAATGCTCCCGGTGTTTACTTCGGACGACACTCTGACGTACCTTGGGCAACAGCCGCCAGAAACAGAGTAATAATCCGAAGCACAGTTCTTCGTTGAGACATCCTCTCGATTTTGCGGGGTGGGAAATACACCAGGGCTGGCTACCACGACAGCCTTCACCTTTCGAGCCGTGGCTAAAGGTGTAAAGGGACAACAGTCTGGTTTGTCGTTGATACAACCAACAAAGGGAGCATATACCATTGTTGGCCCACCGTCGTCAATGAGGGTAAATTGGGCCGACGCACAGTCTCCAGTGATAAGCGCTCCAGTTCCTGGATACCGAGGGGCATCGACGGTCGAAGACGCGGTCGGTTCTGGTGGAGGGGCATACGGACTGGAAGGATTGATTCAGCGTAACTGATGCCAAAGTACTACCGGGGATACTCACACGTCACCCATGACCCCAGAGGTTGGAGTAGGCTCTGCTGCCCCCGCAAGTCTTGGTTTGGTGTCAGCTGTGAGGCCCTATGGCTTGAGTGGCAGAGATTCTCCTACCTTGTTCTTGTGAGAAGTGTAGCTGGCTTGGTAGAATTCAGCGGTGTTCCTTCTGGTGTGGTGGTTGAGTTCTCGGAATGCTCCAGACGTTGCTCAGAAGGCTCGGGGGGAGGAGGAGAATCGGGGATTTCAGTGGTAATTGGACCTTCATCGAATTCAACGACGACAATTGGAGTAGTAGTGATGGTGGTATACTCTGTCAAGACAGTAGTAGATCGCAAAGGCCGCCGACGAGTGATTTCCGGATGAGGAGAAGGTGCAACCTTTTCGACTCGGTGACTGGGGATCGATGGCGGTGGAGGAGGAGGAGGGGGTTCGGGAACGATCAAGACATTGTCTTCCTTACCACGCGGACTCAACAAAGGCCCGACCACGGTCGTCGAGTTGGCCATGGTCCTTTGGGAGGACAAGGCCGCAATGGTGAATCTGCGCGACCGGGAGGAGTTGCGAGGTGACGCGCGGACGACTTGCATGCTTCTGAAGTGCTCAAGGGCATGGCTCAAGGTAAAGAGATGCCGGGCCACTTGGACGCCAGTCTGGAGCTTATTTTGTCGAAGCCAGGTACCAAGGCAAAACGAATGACATGTAGGAACGGGAACGGGGAGACATCTTGTTTTCCCCATAAACTCTGATAAAGGTGCTCAGGAGACCCAACTGGTCTCATCGAGATGCCTCCTGACACTACCTAATAGCCATGTTGGAAACGTTAGCAAGTGACAGTTGAATAAAGACGGCAAGAATAACCCATCAAAGCACCCTGGTCATCCCGCTCTTCCGAGGCCCCGAAGGTTGAATTGGGACATCTTGCGCCCGGGCTTGAAGCCGTCGTGGGTCTTTATCGACCATCTCTGGACCGGAGGGTGTTGGACGGAAGGTTAAAAGTGTCAACCATGTCCCAGACAGGCACCACTTTCCGTGCGCAATTTTTTACATGTGGGAAATTAGGTATCAGGGCCGTGGCTGCAAGAATATTGGACGCCGTATTGGAGCCTCCTCGTCGTCAAGTTCATCTCAAAAAGACTGCCGTGTGAGAGTGTTGTCGGGATGAGATGAGACCACATATATACAGTGCGTGCATTGACCAAAGTCACACTCGGTGCCATATGTGGATGCCTGAATCAGCAGTTCAGACACGAATGGTCCAAGTGCCTCCTGGAAGGGGCACTCAGTGGATAAGATGGAAGTTAGGGACTTCTAAACCAGTAAAGAGACCTTGGAAGAAGGTCAAGAGGCGTCAAGAGATGGTTAAAAAGCGTCAAAAGATAGTCAACAAATGTTAAAATATAGTTGAATTCATTAAAAGATAGTTGAAAGGCTTCAAAGATAGTTGAAAAACAATTAAAGATAATCAGTAAGTATTAAATGATAATGAATAAGCCTTAATTTAATAACGATCTGAATGCAATCAAAATACCTCCAATGTTGTTTGGGTAGCAGTCCTTATTTATTTTTTGTCCACGGCGTGACCTCCAGCTCTGGACTCTGGAGGGGTCACCATAGCGGGCCACCCCCTGCTAATTACATCATCGTGCTACCTGCGGCCAGCAGCTGAGCTGAACTTACTCCACGGACACAGACTGGTCTCCTCCCCGCTACCCTATCGCGCCCATCACGACAGTAACTCCGGCGCAGGAAACAGGAAAGGAGGGAATGCAATGGAGGATTGGCAAACATAGCACGACAGATAATAACCGGTTTCTGACATGGCTGCCGACACAGCGGAAACCCAACTTGCGATCAACGCCATAGTCGCCGCTGCTCCTGGTCCTCCCGAGACACCAGTTTCAGTGCCCACCCAGCAACAGGCTCCCGCTCCCGCTCCGGTCCCACGCCAGACCCAAACCCAAAGCCAAAATGGCCTTCCTCCCCGAGTCCCCGAGCTCCCAGATGCCGAGCCCGTCCTTTTTCCTCCACTTCACAACAGTGCCGACACAGACTCGGTCGCCTCTGGTAAATCGGCTCCCTTGCGCACAGGCCCTGGCGGCGTGGGACTAGGCGACGACAACGACGAGGATGAACCAGCTGTAGCGAGACCCTTCTTGCGAACATCGAGTCCCGACCCAGCATCATCGCGCCCTGGCTTAGGAATAATGGCTGAAGACGACGAAGACGAGGAGGCCCGTCTCGGATATGGGGGTACTGATGGGGTAGGCCCTAGGTCGAGGTTGATGCACAAGATGCATAGGTTCAGCTTATATGAGACAGCCAGTCGCTTCTATATCGTCGGCGGCGATGTCACGGAGAAGCGCTATCGTATCCTCAAAATCGACAGGACCAACGAGGACGAGTCAGAATTGAGCATTACCGACGACAAAACGGTGTATACTCAGAAGGATATGAACGAACTGCTCGATACTATCGACGATGGGAACAAGGGAACAGGTGGACTGAAACTGCGATGTACGACATGGGGTCTTCTGGGGTTCATCAAGTTCACTGGGCCTTGGTATATGCTTCTCATCACTAAGAAGAGCACTGTGGCCATGATAGGGGCCACTATGTTTATCAAATCGACGGCACTGACCTCATTCCATTAACATCTCCCAACCTGAAGGTGGATCAACGAAACACCAATACGGAGGAGTCGAGGTTTCTGGGCATCCTGAACAACCTTGACCTAACGCGCTCCTTTTACTACAGCTACTCGTATGATATCACACGGACATTGCAGTACAACATCACCAGAGAGCGCGCTGCGCTAATCAATGGCCACCCATGTGCGGTTGACGATGACTTCAACTCCATGTTTGTCTGGAATAACCACTTGCTTCAGCCAGTCGCGAAACTCCTCAACGCGCCGTATGACTGGTGCCGCCCTATAATCCACGGGTACATCGACCAGGCTGCCGTTTCGGTCTATGGCAGGACAGCCCATATCACTGTCATTGCTCGCCGCAGCCGTTACTTTGCAGGCGCCCGCTTCCTGAAGAGAGGTGCCAATGACTTGGGATACGTCGCGAATGATGTCGAGACTGAGCAGATCGTATCAGAAGCCCTCACCACCTCCTTCCATGCGCCTGGTCCCAAATTCTTTGCCAACCCAGCCTACACATCATATGTCCAGCACCGCGGGTCTATCCCTCTACACTGGACACAGGACAACACAGGCGTGACTCCGAAACCCCCGATTGAGCTGAACCTGGTCGACCCCTTTTACAGCGCGGCAGCTTTGCACTTTGACAATCTCTTTGAGCGGTATGGGGCACCAATCTACGCCCTCAACTTGGTCAAGGCTCGTGAGCGGACCCCTCGAGAAAGCAAGTTGCTGGAAGAATACACCCGCGCCATCAACTATCTCAACCAGTTCCTGCCAGCAGACAAGAAGATCATCCATCGTGCTTGGGACATGTCTCGTGCTGCTAAGAGCCGTGATCAAGATGTAATTGGGACGCTTGAAAATATCGCCGAAGATGTTTTGATCACAACAGGCTTCTTTCACAATGGAGATGGCCACACCTCTCCCATCCGTGTCCAGAACGGCGTGGCGCGCACCAACTGCATCGATTGTCTGGACAGAACCAACGCAGCCCAGTTCGTCATTGGAAAGCGAGCACTCGGCCACCAGCTCCACGCCCTCGGCATTCTTGGCGACACTACCATCAACTACGACACCGACGCCGTCAATTTGTTCACACACATGTACCATGACCATGGTGACACCATAGCCGTACAATACGGCGGCTCACAGCTCGTCAATACGATGGAAACTTACCGCAAGATCAATCAGTGGACCAGCCATTCCCGAGACATGATTGAAAGCTTCAAGAGATATTACAACAATTCCTTCCTTGACGGACAGCGCCAGGAAGCCTACAACCTTTTCCTCGGTAACTACATCTTCGCCCACGGGCAGCCCATGCTCTGGGATCTGGCAACAGACTACTATCTCCATCATGAGAACCCTCGTACGTGGCTCGACAAGCGGAAAAGAGATTACATCCACTGGTACACTCCAAAGTTTCTGGAACCGCGAGTTTTACCACCGTACGAGCCCGTCAAAGGAAAAGCCCCCCGCACCAGCAAACCAATGTCGGCCTACGATGATTACTGGCTCGAGTATTACCGCCCCTCCACATTATCCTCCTTCCTCAAGATGTTCCCCTACAAAATGAACTCCACACTCCGATACATCCCCTTCAAATCAACCCTCGACGGCCGGTACGACCTCAGCCCCTTTCGAGTCCGCACCGAACTAGGCGACAGCGAAGCCCAAGAGAAGAAAAAGGCCAAAAAAGAAGTCACAATCGTCGCTCCTCACGACATGATTCGCATAGCAGACGACGCGGCCGAAACATCTTCTATTAATGAAAAGAACGGGAATGGTGCTGGTCCAACCCCAACCACCACCACTACAAGCACAGGAAGCGGCAGCAAAGGCATTTTTTCTCATCGCTGGCTCCAACCAGATAAACACACCACCACCACCACCGCCGCCGCCGCCGCCACCACCACCACCACCCACGGCATAATGAAAGACACCTCCCACCACCCTCACGACAACAACCACAGCGGCGACGAAGCCACCAAAAACAAGCAAACCGCCCTCGAAAAGTCCCGCGCGGCCCAGTGGACCTTCACCCAAGTCGTCCAAGAATCTTTGAATCCTACCGTCAGCGCGGTGGAAGCAGAGGACTACGCGCGGTACATCTCCCACCCGCAGAACCTTCCCCTCGTTGTGTCGACCGAGATCCCCCTGTCGGAAATCGAGCCGGAATACCAGGAGTATGTCAACGGGAGTTGGCAGTACGAGGGCCTGCCGATATCGCCGTCGCCGTGGCCGAACAAGCTTGGCTTGCCGAGGAGGGACAATCTGGAAGAGGAGCAGGAGCAGGAGCAGGACAGGGAGTTGTACTTGGAGACGGTGACGGTGGCGGATAACCCCTTGACTGTCACTGAGGAGGACGCGCAAAAGAAGAGATATAAGGCTTATCGGAAGTGGCTTAGGGGAAAGAGCTTGTTCAAGCAACAGCCGGTGGACTAGGAGCGGCCGGCAGCGGGGGAGGACGCGGGGGAGACCGGGGGCGAGGCCGGAAGTGGGGCCGGATGCAAGGAGGAGGAGGGGCAGGAGAGGAAGGCACGAGGGACTGTTTCTGGTGTGGTTGTGGGGGTCGTTCCTTCTTCTTGTTCTACTGCTACTTCTATGGAAGGTGCGACTGTGGTGGTGGCGCCTGCCGCGGGAGTGGAACCCCACAGCAGCCTGATCAGCATGGGGCTGAAAATAAGGTCGCTAGAGACGCTGTTTTCGTCACCAAGGGTGCGACTTGCGCGGAGAGGTCTGTCCCCGCTGTCTTTGCGACGGCGGATAGGGCCTGGGCAGAAGTGATGAGTTGCTTGCGGATGTCGCCCACGCTGTTGCTGTTGCTGTTGTCGGTGGTGGTGTTGGTTGGTTCGTCTAGGTTCAACCAGCAGAGGACGAGAGCGTTGATGATCTCATCCTGCCAGACTGAGCCGGGGGGGAGCCGGGGCCAGCAGTTGCGGAGGATGGCTTGGAGGGCCTTGATGGCGGAGAGAAGGGTTTGGGGCGCGGCCGAGGCGAAGGGGTCGGTGAGAATGGTGGATATCATGGGGATTAGATCCTTTATTTCGGGCAGTCAGTATCGGATATCGTATCTCATGATGGGGAGAGGAGAGAAGTACCTTGAGATGCTTCACCGCGTGAACGCCCATCGCTTCCAGTATTTCCACTGTCTCCTGGCACAACAGCTCCACAATCCGGACGTGGTTTTTGGCATGGAAGTACCCCGTGAAGACACCCTCCCTGATCAGCCTGTCTAGCATGTTATTTCTGGGATTGCCAGTCCCGTCTTTTCCCGTGGAAGGCTGCTTCCCCGCCAAAATCAACAGAGCCTTATACGCTGGCTCCAACAGTTGAAGTGACTCATCCTCGGGCGTCAAAGAAGGAAGGTACGACAACGTCGGGAAGACAGCATTGGCGAAGACCTGTCCCAGGCCGGTATCCTGAAGGGTTTTGGCGGGGATTTTGGTGAGGAAGTTGGTTAGAATAGTGAGGCCGGTGCGGCGGATGGAAGTGGTGGAGTCGTCTGCCAGGGTCAATAGGACGGGGATGTAGGAGGGCCAATGGGAGGAGATGAGAGTGTTCTGTTTTATTGTTTGAATGAGATTAGCATGATGGTTTATGAGTATGAGAGATGCAATATACCCCCTTTACGCTGTGGATAAAAAACAGGCACTGCAAGTTAGCGAGCCAACACATCATAACCGTGTGATCATGCCTTTTGAGATGTTGAACATGTCTTAAAAGATAGTCAATATGCCTCCAAAGATAGTCGATAGGCATATTGACTATCTTTTGAGGCGTGTTGAACAATTAAAAAAGGTATAGGTTAGATGGTTGTCATGCGTAGACTCTGACTTTTGCGGTGCCTGCTTTCTTTTTTCCAAGGCATGCCCAAGTTATACTTTTGAAATTGAAGAGAGGGGATGACAAGAGAAGAATGATACATACGTCTGCTTCTGTCACCGCCCATGAGAACACGGGGATGGAGCGAAGATCGGTGAACTTCCAGGGTTTAGTCACGGCCGTGTCGTCGGGGATGCCTTCGCGAGAGTTGTCGGTTGGGTATTCTGCCTTGCGGCCGGAGGGGGTGATGGTGGAGGGTTTGGATTTTGAGAAGAGGGGGCGGAGGTATGACTGGAGGATTGTGGAAGTGATGAAGTCGGTTTTGTTGGGGAAGGGGTAAGTCTTGAGAATGGTGGTGGCTAGTTTGGCGGTTTTGGCGGGATTAGCAGACCAGTCTTGGTCAGGGTGAGAATAGGCGATGAGAGTGAGGAGGGTGTCATCGTCTAGGGTTGTTGGGTTGAAGACGTTGTCAATGGCTTCCAAACATTGGAGGCCGAGAGTGGAGGTGGCTTTGCAGTGCTGGGTGAGTGCTTTGCGGGTGTTGGTGAGGGTGTCGTTGAAGGCTGGGTTTAGTTAGTGTCAAAGAGAGACTTGTAGTTGAGAGCTGGAAGAGATAAGTTAGACATACATGCTGGCAAGTCGGTGTCCTCTTTGAGAGCAGGCAGAACAGGTGCAATCGCTGTTGATATAATTTTGGCAAGCTCCTGTGCAGTGTCTTGATCGCCCGCATTTTCTTGTATCCCGTCTGGCTGTTGCAGACAGGTGAGAGTGACCACTAAACCCTTCTGTACTCTTTTTGTGTTCTATTCCCATAAGTCAGTATTTTGTGATGCTTGGTGTTGAGTTGTCGGGCCTAGCAACCTCGGGCTTTGTCTTGTCAGATACACTGACAGTCTCTTTCACCCCGGTGAGCAGCTCATCAAGTGTGACTGACCCAGGGATCTCTATATCTTGGCAGTCAGTTATTGCTGAGGTCTCACAAGGTAGGTTCATGGGTATTCATACTCTGTGACAGCACCTGAGTCGCATCTTCAGATGAATCCGGTTTGCTCAATGCTGGTGCTGCATCAAGCAGCGTATTGAACCAAGACATGATCTTGGTGAGGAGACAGGCTGTTTATGAGAGGTTTTGCAGGCGAAGTGATGAATTATATCAGAAGCTCAATTACAGTTCTCAAGGTCAGCGACACTGGTGTTGAATTGCAATAATGTTGCAAGTGTTTGATGCCGAATTGATGAAATGTTGTGAAAGCATGTGGAAATCTGATGGACGTTGGAAGGTGGGGGCATTGAGCGCTGTAATTATAACGCTCTGCACCCACTGATTGTACTATCAGCAGGTCCAATCGCATACATCGAGGCAGCTGATAGCGAACACAGTTCGGCCTCAAAACACAATATAGACGGAATTCGGGGAGTATTCAACTCAGGATATATTTCTCCTTTTTATTTATCTTTTTGCCTATTTAATCCCCAGCTCCTCCTTCCGTTTCCTCACCTCCTCAACTGCCCCAGCAGGATCCTCAACCCCCGGGTTCCTAAGCTGCCACTCCATAACAACCTCCAACGCTGCGCCCGTCCACTTCCCTGGCTTAACTCCCAGTTCTTTTGAAAGGTACTTTCCATCAATGAGACGTTTGAGTGAAGCCGCATTCATGAGGTCGAGCTCAACCAGGTGGTCCAAGAAATCCTGCCACTGAATCAGCACCTCTTCCCGGGTGCTTGACCCGGCTGTCCGCTCCGCCACATCGACCATAATGGCATAAAGCACCTGCAACCGCCAGCTTCCTACAGCTCTTGCGTCCCACTCTCTGATCGCCATCCCAAACTTGGCCCTGTCCTCCATTTCAACCTTCTGCTGGTCAACAATGGCCTTGAGTTCTAGAATCGCAGGACGGTGCCGATGAGCAGCGGTGACCACGTCGGATAGTTTGTTTGGCGCTTTGAAACCCTCTCTGGCAGCTTGAGTGGCAAGGGGCAAAGCCGCCTTTCCAGACTTCAGGGGAGGGTCATCAGGTAGTTGTTCCCAGGGTGTGAGGGTAGCCAGTGACCATGCAAAGTATCTCGCTTCCTCGGTGCTGACAAGCAACTGCCAGATCGATTCGGGTGTATTGTTGTTTTCAAGGAAAAACAGGCACTCGTAGGCAAGGTTCCAGTGAGAGATATCTGGTTTGGGCATATCCGGTCGCTCCGGATTGGTAAAGACCGCATGGTACAGCCCTAACCTGTCAATCAACCGTAGAGACTCAACTGGGTGTTTTCCTGTGATATCATGTCAGCTTTCTCATGTCCTACCCTTCGTAAATGCTGTCAGGAAACTCACCCTTGAGCATCTTCTCTAGCTCCACCCCAATCCTCTCCCTACTGATCTTAATCTTCAGGTTTCTCAACACGCCCTCATCAGACATTACCTCCTCTGCCGCTCTGTCGATTCTGAACCCCAGTCGACTGGCAAACCTCACCAATCTCAGTACGCGTAAGGGGTCGTCCATGAAAGTCTGGAGAGGCTCCATCGGCGTCCGAATCACCCCCGCCTCTAGATCTGGCAAACCTCCAACAAGATCCTCCACCTCGCCAGTCTTGAGGTTGTAAAAGAGGGCATTGACAGTCGCATCCCGTCTCTTTGCATCCTCCTCGGCCGTCCCAAACTCCACCTCTGGGTTTCTGCTGTCCTCTGTGTACGTTTCCTTCCTCAAGTTAACAAAATCAACATCTAGCCCGCAGAGCTTAATGGTGCTGGTCGCCAAATGCTTCGACTTGTCTGGGTTGCGCGCGACGGTGTGCAAGCGGCCAATGTCGGAATCTTGGAGCTTATGGAGTTGCTTCTTGCCTGGGATATCAAGGTATTCACGCAGCTTGCCGACAAACGCCTCTCCTGTCAAGTTGTTGATTGCTGTGTCGATGTCATGCGACTCAATGCCCAACAATTTGTCACGAACCCAACCACCAGCCCAGCGGAGGATGACTGGCTCATTGTTGTTGTTACCGCTAGGGGAGGAGTCGATGTGGCGCGCAACATCTAGAAGGAGGTCTTTAAGCTGCTTCTCCTGGTCGGTGAGGGTGATGGTGGAGGCGACCATTGTTGCGGTATAGGGCCGATGTTTTTTGGTGGGTGGGGAGGAAGATAAAATATGTTCTGTTGCGCGGGCGCTGTATTTGCGCTTCATAAGAATGAAGGCGCTACCCAGGTCTTGAGGTTTGCAACGGAATGTACGGAATCCCGGTGTGATGCCGAGCCGAATGAACATTCGGCAAGGATTTGGTCGTCGAGTTTAGGAAGGTAGCTCGGCTGTTTATAAGATGCTGCTCATTCTTCCCCAAGGTCGTTGTTTCCGCTCGCAGGTCGAGGTTGAGGCTGAAGAATGACTGTTGGGTTGAGTTCTTGCCGAGTGAGTCAAAAGCTTTCAGGTGAGGTCACTGCAGCCACCGACCGCGTTGAGATTGAGCTTCACTTTGTGAGAAAACTTAACATCAGCTTGAAGCAAAATTAACTTGATGGAGTAACATGGAAGGCTTTGACTCAAGGTTTCCTTGGTTTATTGGGATCCTGATGTTGTGGTTGAAAATGAGAAGGGCGGGTTCACAATTCTCGGGGTGGCACAGTGGCGCACTGTAGAGTCCCACCAATCTCAATCCTTAGGTACTTCATCCCTTCCACTCTCCTCATGATAACCCGCTGCCAAAAAAGATCATTTATGGGACACACAACAGATGCCGCGAGCAGAGCCGCAAAACAAGCATTTAATAATCCTATATGGTGTCAATAATTATATCTACAAACTATGTAACCCGTTGAAGTCCATCGTTCAATTCTTTGAAGCGTTCTTGTTTGATCTGAAGGCTCCTGAAGTATTGCGTTATGAGACATCGACGATCAGAAAGGTCAGACTCGTAACATGGCCCTAGCGAGAGCCCAATAATTCCGTGCTCATTCTTTGACCCATTCTTCCCAAGGCATTGCTCGTAACCTCGAGTTTGTTCTTTCCCTGTAGCCACCACATCTTGCCGGTGACGGTGATGATCTGTCCCAGATTGCACACGAACCGAGTCGTTCCCTGCAGCGTAGCTCAAGCAAGTACACCCCTTTTCCGCACGAAAGCACAACATCTCAGGAGGATAATTATCCCGACTCGAATCCACCGATACGTCTCGCCGAAGATACGACACCCCAACACGACGCTGATTTCGAAATATAGCCACGTACTTCCCCAGAGCGGAGACAGCCCTCTTCATCCGCCTCAACAGCCGCATGTGCGTTCCATCTAATGTATAGTCTGAATTTGTAAACGCTTTCGAGCTTCATCAAGCCGAGCATCATCGTCGGCGAGCGGCCCCTGCCAAAAGGGCACCCCAAATGCTCCGGACGGTAGCAACTTACCAAGTCGATGATGCTCGGCAACCTATCTCCTTTATTATCCCTCTCAGCCCTAACCATTTCAACCATCCGTCTCTCCAAACCCGCCCATTTAACCCCTTCATGGTGCTCACACAACCTCACTACCCCTCCCACGCAATACAAACCTTCTCCACATCATCATCACCCTCCTCCCCCACCCCCACCCCAACCTCCTTCTTCTTCTTCGAGAACTGCCTCGCATGATGAGCCATATCACAATATGATGAGCCATATCACATCCCGAGCAATACCCCAACCCCCCTCCCTTCCCTGAAACTTGCACTTATTCCAAACCGCCCCCTTCTCCCATGGTCTCGACACAACAACCTCGCCACCAGCCCCGGCGGTGCTCAACCCAGCAGCACTCCGCGCCAGACACCCGCCGCAGAGCATATCCGCGGGGAGGAGGTACCGTGCTATATCCAGCGAAGCAGCACCTGCCAACAAACCGCGCGTGAGGTCAAACATGGGGAACCGCGGGCCGTGATGGTACCTCTCCGCGACGGATGGGTGGGAATCCTTGAAAGCCCCCAACGCAAGCCGCCGCGGGAGACTGGACACGCGAGCGAGGGAGAAGATGGCGGCTAGGTCTGCGGGGATTGTCAAGTCGAACTGCTCGAGGATGATGAGGAGAAGCTCTTCGGGGATCCTGTATAGTGGACTGCGGTTGTAATTGTGGATTTGGGCCGTGACGGAAGGGTCGCTTGTGTTGTTTTGAGCAGCAGCTGGGCATGTCACCACTGCAGGGTCTAATGGAATGTGAACAGTCGGCTCTAGTTGTTGCTCGTTATTTTCGGGCTGCGGGTCCGGTGATTCTTGAGTTATTGACATTTTCAGTCCGTTTTGCTTCGTAATGCTGCACTTGTTGAACCTTAGTATCTAGGTAGGCACTCGGTGATTCAACATACCTCCGTGGGTGAAGATGAGAATTAGAGGCGGAACGACTAAATAAAGATAAAACCGAAAATTCTGGAACTCCAATAATTTGCGCAGCTTTCAAAGCACATGATAACGATTATGACACAAAAGAATAACCTTAATCGATAAATAAACGCGTTCTTGCTCAAGTATGAGGCTTGCCATACTTTCCGCCAAGGTGGCGTTCCAAAGTGTGCCCAAAATAGTCCCATGTTCCGCCGAGTATCGAAGAGAAAAGCTATATAAACAAGAGAAGAAGAAGAAGAAGGACAGTCCTCAGCATAGTATAAAGTGCCGTAAAAATGAAACAATCATTAAAAGAATCAGTGCCCATGCCTAGGCAGGTAAGTTATAGATGGAAAGGTTCAAAAAGATTAGAAAGTCGGTCTAGAAAAAAGTCCCAATCTGAAGAAAAAACGAGGAGAAAAGAGCTTTTCATCGCCATTGATCCATGTCCGACATGGTGGCAATAGCATTTTCATGCCATCAATGTCCTGTCTGTCGCAGCCGTAGACGTGACCTGGAACTGCTCCTGATGCTGTGCCAAGTTAGAGAGCAAAGTTGCCATCACACTTGTGTAAGCAAATAAGAGCAAAAACTTGGTGTCGGTTTTAAGGCCGCCACTGCCGCCTCCAAAGTAGAATGACCCGATGCAGAACAAGAGGCTAAAGGAAATCGTCACGAGGACACTGCCCACTCTGCTCATGGGTACAAGGTACATGACTGAGAGTGGCACAACAAAGAACACCACTGCCATGACAACAACCAGTAAGTGCGATAGGATATGAAGAGTTGGGTAGTCCAATACATGTATGATGGAGACTGGGCTTGGTGCCATGGCGGTGTTAGCTGGAGAGCTGGAGATAAGGCGCTTTACATTAAAAGCCATGTTAGCATGAATCAGGCAAGCTTGCATACAAGAGATCGGGATTACTTGTGCATACCTTGACTCTGGTCAATAAGTTATTGCTGGTCTTTACAATGGTGTGAAGAAATTCGTCGATCGTGCTTGGTCGTGGGCCCAAAGATCGGTAGTTATCCGCAGCCAATTCACCATCGGAGGGATCAGGTGCTATCTTGTTCCAAGACCAGGTCCTGTATTCATTCACTACCCCAACGTTTGGAGAATGTTGACTCAGGATCGTATTGGCGAAGTTGAACAATGTCCCTTGATTAACATTTAGTTAGCTTGCAATCCATCATAATGGAAAGACCTCTTCAGTCAGCGTTGACATCCATCCATACCACATTTCTCAAGTTCCATGGTCAACCTAAGCGTTAGTTCCTCCTTCATTTGGCCATATTCGTTATTGGGTCGGTGATGTTTATAGTCGTCTCGGCCATCCCTCCGGTTCAATTGTTCCAATTTTCCGATTTCTCGAAAAGTGCTTTGGGCTTTTGCAGCCCACCAGTCCAACCCAAACGAGAACTCTGCCTCGAGGGCTGGGAAAAAGCGCCACTCGTGACAGTACCGTTTGCACAGTGCACTGCCAATGCGTCCCAGTACTTTATCTGCTGATGGGCAAACAGTTTTCGCGTCAGCCAATGTTCCAAGGTACAGGTTCGATCAGGCACTGAATTCCCTTACAATTGCTCTCTTCAGTTGTGGGGAAGGGGCCCTGTGAGATCCCCAAAGTTTCAGAGTCGCTAACATGGCTGCTGGTGCCTAGAGATGACATCAGCTTCTGCTCAAGAGGGGGTTCGAAGCCACAGGACTTACTTGGTGTTGCCTTGAGCGCCTCTCCCCTTTCAGAAAGGTCAAGGTGATCTATTTCTCTGCTCGCCATTGCCGCTTGTTATCCCTTTTGTCTGAACTCGAGCTAACAACGTCAACCCTTGAAAAAAGTATGTACCGCGGGGTCTTTTTGATGGTTAATATGTCCCCTCATTCACGCTGTCCGGAGCCTTGCTTTGCCCAGATGGAAGCCCTAAGAATGCCCACAGTTGCATTTACGCCCAACGCAGATGCTGCGAGCAAACTGCTTCCTAATCCACCTATCATTGAATATCAATTATGCAAGCCGTGATGCACGTCCCATTATGCGACCTCCATCGGGGAGAGTTGTGCAGGATGTGCAAGTTGCCCGAGGGACAAGGCTCTGAAGATGATAAGAAGGACTGGCAGATTAGTTGCCGCGTGGATGACATCGCATAATGGCAATGCCCCAATCATGCTGTCATCAGAGCTCCGCACCTACTCAGCCCATGAAGATTCTGATGCATGATGAACCGATGTAAAACTTACCTTGGGCACACTTTCAGCCTTCGTTGAATTGAATGGTCAACGGGTGGCCACGAGCGGTGGTGACGGCCGAATTCTTGGACAGCGGGGAAGGAGGACGCATGAGGAGTCAAGTACGTTATGCAGCAAGCCCAAATAAGAAGATGGCTGCCACACCGGGCATCGGCTTGTGTCTTGGCTGTCTCCCTTCTTCTCAACAATGCCATTCTTTCGGATTTCTCTGTGCGTATTCTCTTCCTATTTGAAGAAATAAATCAGTTGTTGTCTTTTCTAAAATATTTCACTGTCGGATCGCCACTTGAAATGATTGTCAAATGTCTACCTTATTGACCTCCAACTTACTCCTGACACGTCGGTCATGTGGTGTCTGACACTGATAGCATATCGTAATCACTGTCCACCATGCAAGTGATAGATATATGTCCCATCACAAGGAAATTTGCCCATGTCTTGGGTTATTTTCATATGGGATGGTCTGGCAAGCCGATAGAACGGCGTAGGGAAGTCGAGTCCGTTCCTTGTCAGGCAATAGTGATATAAGTTTGTAGGCAACTGACGAGTAGCAGGTTTTGAGCACAACATGACTGAGTTAACAAGTCAGCAAAATGGAAAGAGTAAAACGCCTACTAAAACGATGGGCCGGGTACGATGGGCTAGATACCTTATGATGGGGTCGGTATGATGAAGATAAAACGCCAGCACGGGCATTCCATCATACTCGAACAACGGAGTGACCATGTGCTTGCCCTATGCGTGATAGATGTTTTGATGGGGGAGTTGTGTTGTCGCTCAATGCTAAGCTGATGAGTGAGTCATGATGCTTTTGAAATTTTATCGAAAACCCAAGTTATAGGTAAGGCACCTATCAAAGTGTCATCAGTAGCCAGAGATCGACTCCCGGACTTCGCCATGTGTGATAATAGATATGTACTGAAACGGGGTAGTGTTTAAGTGCAGACTCTCTGAAAATATTGCGCGACTCGGGGTGCTCTGGTTTGTTGAATGGCCATGAAAGGGATCGAGGGGCAATTGAAGAGTTTCAGGTTAGTTGGTGGTGTGGGAGGCTGGGAGGCTGGTAAGGTAAGGTAAGCTGGCAAAAGCAAAATATTTAAATCTCCAGTCAGAAGCTGGTTTGCCGGAGGTTGAGCTGATGGAAAATATTCATCATCCGTCCTGATTGCCAGGCATGTGGCCAGATGACATCATACCTGTCTTTCGCAACACACGCAACCTGGATGTTTTGAGTTCAGAGTACCTCGGGTTTTCATCAAATTTGAACCACCGAACTAAGTTCATCGGAGTTGAACGATCGGAGCTCTTATTAGATTCTTACTCGTTCTCTTCACGTTGGAGGAACGTCGGTTCGCTGAGAGCGTCCCGAGGCCCCCTGCATCAGTGACATTTACCAACCAGTCTCACAGACAAGAGGTCACTGGGTGACAGCTCGCGCTGAGAGAGAGCCAGGCAGTAATATGCATAATCTGTCTGATGGCGACACCCGCACCGCATCATGCTGGTGCGATGAGAGCAATGGTGAGACAAGGCGTTTCAACCAGATTTTGGGAAGGACCCAGTAGTATCGTAACTGCCACAAGGTCTCACTTGCTTGCAGAACGATGAAACAAAAGAACACGGAGAGAATTTTCGGTCCACGGTACCGACATGCTGCACATGGCAGTGTACACTGGGCAACCTGTGTCGAAATTTGGCTTCTGGGGAAGGTGGCTGGGAGTGCGACTTCGCGCCAAAGCCAATCAAAAGCGGTGGTCCCCTCAATAGGTATGGCGGCTGGTCATCGTCAAATCATGGGCAGCTAAATCTTGGAGCAATAATTTCCATAGGATAAATTCCCATTGTCGTCTGCGCCATTTGCTCTCGATTCGGACCTGCGAGCTTCGGAGCAAAGCATGATCGCGTTTTGATTGTTTTACCACCGGATCAGTGCCATGAACTACGAAAGCTCAAAGATCAGTATCTTCTTCCGACAGGTAGTTTCCCCCAGCCATTGGATTTCTTTCCGACTTCCTTTTCTTTCCCGAAGCGCTGTCTGTGGCTGAGGGAGATAGGCAGGCAGACCTAGCGGCATGATTTGCACTGCAACTGGTGAATACGTAAGCACGCATATGCAAGTTGTTGCATAAACACAAGCAAAACGACTTCAAGTCATGTCATCAAGAAATTACCTAGGCATAGGAGACCCAGAATCTCGATTCTCAGAGACCGAACAGCTTTTGTCTAACCACATTTGAAACTTTCATCTTTTCTGCAGGGATCTTCAATAGACGAACAGAGAAATGGTGGCTTACATGGAGCATATAGCAGTGCGAGTTCGACATCCTGTCATTGTTCATGATTTCCAGCGATTCCACCAATTAGATAGATATATTGAACTTATATATCTTTGTGCGGCACATGGTAGACCTACCCTAGTACATACCCTTCCACTGTTAACTGATTCGCGTTGGTGGGTTCCAGAAAGTGAAAGTGCCAAGGGCCAATAACTTTTTTATTTATTGGATGATATCTCTTTCAACTCGGAAAACATCAAGATGTGTTCCCTAGCCAGCAGCAAGCAGAACGCCTTGAAGATGTGTGGGAGCCAACCATTTGTAAATACACCCTTTCTATATATACCATCGACATGTCTTTCAGGTGTTGACTGTACAGCACGAAACTCCATCCGCCAATACCATTTACAACACATCCCAACATTTACCATTCAGGCTTAACATTAGACATGGGAAGCCTCGAAGCACAACAACAGAGGAGTTTTGGTATCGGATGTCAATGCCGGCGTCCGTCCAGAATTGTCCAGCGTTATCCAGAGTGACATGAATGGGTGGCACGCCGGAACTTTTACTTTGTTTCCTGCAAATATGTCAGTCAGGAGCCCTTCCTATCCCAAGAAAAGTGGCATCTACCGTGGATACAACCCAGCGTCCGGCTTTCGGGTCATACTTGGGGGCTCTAATTTGTTGAGGCCCGGTATCAACAACCATGTGCCCGCCGCTGTGAGCAGCTGCCATAATTGGTGGTGGTGGTGGTGGTGGTGAGGGCGGAGGTGACGGCGAGGTGGAAGGTGAGTGTGAATGCATAATCTTTGACGTCGTAGTATCGCAGACGAGATTCAGGTATTGCGACAGCGGGGGTAGTTATCACCGGAAGGTCGAAAGATAGCTTCTGATCTAGAACAGTGCACCAGCAGCAAAGTAAAGACTGACTGACAGATTACAAGAAATATGGTCCGCTAAAGCGCAGAGCATGCGATCAGAGATTGGAACTGAAGCAAGAGACATGGCCAGATCTACGATTTATACGACAACAACAACAAAACACGAGCAATGGTCACACGGAGGGGCGGAGGTAAGATGGGGCCCACTTGATACTAAAATCTATGACAGTTCGCCACTCAGGGAAATTAGCGAAGAATATGTTGCAGCAGTGACAGGGAGACCCTCGTCCGCTAGATTCCGGCAATGGATATAGACATACAGTGATCAATGCTACGGTCTTGACCTGTGTTGCCCGAAAGCCAACGAGAAACAACTCGGGAGAAGCATCATGCCGCGTCGGAGGGCCGGAAAAGAAAGCTGTAAGAGATTTGCCTTCTCCCCCCCAATTTCTGGACATATGCAGGAATAACACCTCATTAACTTGCCTAGTCGCATATCGTCGTCAGGGCGTCAGGGCGTCAGGGCGATAACTATCCTTATAACGGTTCTGCGTAGAATTTTGGAACGACATGGATTGAATTTTGTCATGCTGCTTGATTTTGATGTTTCTTGAGAGATCTAGCAATAAGGTAGTGGCGAAGTCAATAATGAGCACATCCAATTCACGCCGATTACGATAAGCAAGTATCTGCCGTACACGGCCCTCGAGTCCCGCTAATGGTTAGCTACAGGTTAGCGAAATGGAGATGTCAGTCTGTACATGGTACCTCTCGGCGTCCGATAAACCCTCTCAGACTGACCGGGGTCGACTGCCGCGCAATGAGAGCGGTGAGTGCACGAGTGACCCGACGAGATGGGGGTTACATCACCGGCTCAGCCCAGTGTAGTCATCGGACATCAGACAACCGGCACGTCAACCGGCGCCGACGCTCCTTGCAGCTCATCCTCTTATTATAACATGCCCAATTTTGACTAATCAGGTCCAAAATACACCATGAAGGGGAAGAGATGATATTTAGACAAACAACAATATGTGACCGAGAAGGTGTAAGGTAGATACGGATTACCGGAAGCGAAGCTTCGTCAACGATCAAAACTCGCATTTTCAGCCAACCAAGAAAAAAAAACAGTTGTCAGCTTCCCCAGGTTCAGGTTTGATTGGGGGCTTCCAGATCGACATCCGGCTCGTACCTGCGTCTTGGCATGATGCAAACCAAGAACGGATGAGAGGCAGGAGCAAGCCCAAAGGAAGACTCTGTGGCTTGCGGTTGAGGTGGATGCCGTTTGGGGAAGGAGACCAGCCGACTGGGCCCAAGAGCAGGGGCAGGAAACGGCGGAGGCTGGAGAGTACGCCTCACCCCAAAATCTAGACACTCCATTCCGCACACATCTTTAACAAATGAAAACCCAAAACATCACCTTTGCTAGACCAACAAGACATGAATCCACAATGAAATGCTCAAGGATCTGCTCGTATCACCATCACAGCATCTAACAGTATTGCAAGCACCAGTCCCGATTCGGAAATCGGCAGCCTTTGACGCCACAACCGGGAGACACCGAGCCAGCTGACCACACCACGTTTCGAAGAAAAGGGTACGTACCACCAAGGAAGGCGATCCTGAGCAACCCAGGGGTTGCCTTGCTCGTTGGGCCGCACCCTGCAGGCCCAACGGTGCTCTGAATACGCTGTCACGCTGTTTCGGAGAGAGTAGGTGCTTGTCCCGACTTCGGCGACTTGGATAAACAAACTGATGAGGGATGGATTGCGGTGCGCGTTAGAGCGCGCGTCTTCGCTCCAATCATGAGGAGGCCGAGGCTCAAATGATGCGAACCTTGATGGTTTGTACCACCCACCGAGCTGGTCACATGTGCAGTCTAATGCAGGGGGTTTCCTCCATAAGTGGAAGTGGTGCATAAATCTAATAGATAGGCAGTGTCGGCCTCTGTGCAGCCTGGTGAGCTGCACAACGTCTGTCATAAGATATTGGCATGTCTCTTCTTGCTGTTGTCTGGGAGCTTCCTGGTTTTACTTACCCTATCTTTAACAGCCAAGTAAGCGACACCATTCATTGTAACAATGAATTACATGACACCAGCCACTTAAATGGTTACAATGGTATTTTTTTGATCGATTGACTAACAGGGAAAAAAGAAATGAAGACAAGACGATCGACGAGATCTCAGAAGCTGGTAGGTATATACTACCTGGAAGTTGGAACTGCAGGCTGCGAAATAGTTTCACGTTGATCAAAGTGCCTGCCATACAAAGGAACATAATCTATATATCATGTCCTAATCTGTGCAAATCTTATCTCGTGGTCAATCAACGCGAGGATGGATCCAACACTACAAAAACAGATGACTGCTAAGGTAATCAAGAATTCAATCTCTAGCCGAACTACTCTTGATGCGTGGGTGACCTGCCTGTGTACATGGTAGAAACTTCGAGTTGTCCCTCGTCACCTCTTCGACATAGACTGCGAGTCTCCCACGATACCTGTTCTGAGTCCCAAAAAGAAATCTAATTAGGCACGCCCATCTAGAGTCAGTATCGACTTAATATGCTCAACGAGCCTGTAGAAAAGGAAGGACAGCACAGCTGGTAGCCGGAATTCAAGTCGAGCAGATATATGCAGTTACAACCAAACAAAAGCTGACGTTGATTTTAACTTTTATGTACCCCACGTCAAATTGAACTTTGGGGTATGGACCGGGGTACTGCTCTAAGCATTCCTCTCGGCAGTTACAAAGATTGGAGCCCGGAGGGGATACCAAGATGGGAAATCGGAATCCCACCTTCTCCATATAGCCTGCCAGCCGACTTTTATCGCACCCATGTTCTTAATTGCAAAAAACTGGGAAGACTCTCGGTAAAAACAGGACAAGCAAGTCACGTCGGCCGACGCCCCTGGTTCTCAGGTAACTATGGTTGTTAAACACTGCTTGTATCCGCAGCTTGTGTTCCTCTCATACTGGGAGGAACAGGAAGTAGCATAGCAGTATCATAGATTATAGATAGGTACCTAAGCACATCTAAATGGCCTTTGAATGTCGCCTTCTTTTCATGGAGTAAATGGTGTGGTTGCGCTAAGAGAGATTGACCCTTGCTCATTTCAAGGTTTGAAGAGGTGAGGCTCTAGCATCGTACGACGTCCAGCCCGACGAGATCATGCGGATAGCCGAGCGGTAACACGCTTGTTACCGCCATTCATTTGACGTCCCAAACTCCCGGATACAAACCATCCTGTGTATCGGATGCGTAGCCAGTGTCCGAGAACATGTTCGGCCCGGGCCCCCGATTGAGCCTTCACCCAACTCCCAGTGATGCGAACCGTCCATCCCCTGCGCAACCAGGCCGCGCGGCTACTTCCGTCCACCTCCCATCGCTCATCCTTGTATTATAATAGCGACCTATTTTACGATGGATCGCCCTAGCTCTTCTCACGAGAGGAAACACTCCGAAACAAACCGGGCACCTTCTCGACTGATAAATCTCTTCCATGCCACCCAGTCCCCCCTGTCATATGGAAACTAAAATTGCACCAATTCTTGCCCGCGGACTCATTCAGCATATTTACCTATCTGCTTGGTTTCCAGTATGTCATTGTGAAGCCCCAAAACTTATCATCAACTCTTATCAGCAGCCTTTGATAAGGTCTTGGCATTTCTGTCTGTGCAACCAAAGATGGTCTCTGGGCACCAGCCGGAAAACGATATGTAGCTTATTTACTTCAGCAGCAGGGAGGCCTCAGCTTGCACTTTGTGAAGGAGGGAGCAAAGAATGTGGGCGTGTTTTAGGGGATTTGGATGCGCAATGAGATTCAGGGCAGGAAAAGAGTTGCAACACTCAGCATCCATGGTGTTCAAAAGGGTGCCTACTAAGCTTCAAAAGGCGCAAAAGGGGTTCGTTGCACTTCAGGGCATTCCTTGTAAGTGCATCTACGAGGTTCGCTTTGTACTTGCCCTGCTTGCAGACACTTCTGCTGTGGATATACACGCCTAGTGAAATGTATATGGAGGCAGATGCTGGCCCTTATGAATCCTGCAATTGGGAGAGACACACAAATTCCAAACCGGAGCAACTTATACATTGTCCTCTCTGTCCTAATACCCGCGGTTCTTGTGCTACCATTATTTACCTCCTAGGCCTCTTACTCGGCCTAGCATTCTTCTCCCTCTTCTTCTCCGCAATAGCCCTCGCCTTCCTGATGTCCGTCGCGCTCTTCAACTCCCTCTTCGAGCCCTCACCATCCTTAAACTTACCAATCCTCTTCTCCTTCGCCTCCGCCACCCTCTTCTTCCTGATGTGGTAATCATCCCTAAACTTATCCGCCTCCTTCGGCGCCTTCTCCTGCTTGTGCTTATACCTAGCTCCGCCCTCTTGATGACCAGGCCCACCGGCAAGTCTAGCCAACTGAGGCTTCTCCAGCTCGCCCACACCAGGAAGACGTCCGATACGGTTGGACTTCTTCCACTTGTCGAATCTACCGGACTGGAATGAGGCAGCGATCTTGACGCCGGATTCACCCCTGATCATCTTGGCACCCTTGGAGCCATCGTCATCGTTGGCGCGGGAGACGTACTTGCTGTGACGTTTATCCCAACGCAACTTGGAGCGGGTAGGTAAGCCAAAGGCTTTGGCGCCGTCGTCGTTGGTGAGGTCCATCGCGGCGTCGCGGGCAGCGGTGACGAAGTGTGAAGAGTTCATGCCACCAGAGTGGACACCATACGCCTTTTCTTCCGCCGCTGAGGTGGTGCGCGGGGTGTAGGACATGAAGACTTCAGGATCCTGGAACGAAGTTATAGGGTCGCCGCTCTTGTTCTTTTTGGAGGCTGATTTGGATGAAGTGACAGTCACTTCCATTTCAGAATCAGAGTCATCCTCTTCCTGTTCCGATTCCCAAGCATCTTCCTCTTGGTTGGCGAGCTCATCATTATCGTCAGCATCGCCGTCCGAGTCCGAGTCGAATTCGCTGCCCGCCTTCGGCCCATCATCATCTGACATGTCAACATCGGAGTCATTCTCCCCCTTTGTGATTCTTCGTGGCGCCACCTTTGTTCTGAAACTGCGCATCACCTCCGCCGCCTTGTTCCTGTGTGACTTTCCTTGGGGCCCAATCTCAAAGACCGTCTCTTGAGGTTTGAACAAGCTGATCTTGGAGAGCAGATTGTCGCGGGCTTCCTCGGCATTAATCGCCTCCTCGCCAAACAGCGGGTGAAGCTGTGTCCAGCCCTTTGAGTTGATGATCTCACGGGCTCTCTTGGCGCTGGAGCTGGAAGCCGAGTTCCTGGTTCTCATGTAGAGTTTCTCAGCCTTGAGGGTGACACCCCTGAGCGCGTTGATATCACCCTCTTCGTTCAAAACCTTGTTGATCCATTCAGTCTGGTTCTCAAGGTCCGCTCTTTTCAGCGCACCGAGGACGACATCCTGAGAGAATGAAGGATCATTCCCATCTTTACCTGTAACCAGCCTCCGGCCGAGGAAGAGTTGCAAGTCGAGGAGATAGGGGAGATCAGACTCTCGTACGAGGGCATAAGCCCAGCCGCGCTGACCAGCACGAGCTGTACGGCCGACACGATGGACGAATACCTTGGGCTGAGGAGGGAAGTCGTAATTGATCACGTTGGCGAGTACTGGGATATCGATACCACGGGCTGCAACGTCTGTGACTACTAGAATGTTTGTCCGTCCCCGTCTAAAGTCGTCAACCTGGATCTTTCTGGCGGTTTGATCCAAGGAACCGTAAATATAAGACACAGCAAAGCCGGCATGGCGGAGGAGGTTTGCAATGTACTCGACGTGATGTTTGGTGGCTGTGAAGATGATGGTTGAGTGTGCTGTCGGCTTCTCTTTGAAACTGAGTCTGTCCGATCCACGCTTGCGCTTTCCTCGAGAGTTGTTCGGATCAGCCTCGTCCTTCGGTGCTCCTTCTGGTGTCCCCATTGGCATCTTGATAATATCATGCAGAATATGCAAGAGGGCTCCCTCCTTTTCGCCGCCCTTCACAGAAAAGAAGGCGCTCTCCATATCAGGAGACACCTTGGTCTCAGCGTCCAGTCTCACCAAGCTTGGCTCCTGCAGACCGGCCCTGGCAAACTCGACCAAGGACGACGGCAAAGTAGCTGAAAATAGCAGTGTTTGTCTTGATGGTGGCAAGGCGTGCAAAATCTCGGTAAGTTGCTCTGCGAAACCCATTTCGAACAGGCGATCGGCTTCGTCGAAGACCACGTATTTGATCGAGGAGAGGTTGAGATTCATTTCAACCTTCAAATGCAAAAAACGACCGGGCGTGGCAATGACGATATCTGGGTTCGTCGCCATCTGTGCGAATTGCTCCTCCAGGCTGTCACCACCAACGAGGAGAATCGTCTTGAGATCTGTCCCACGCCCGAGCTCCTTGACAACCTTCAGTGTCTGCAGCGCCAGTTCACGCGAGGGCGAGAGAATTAGGGCTCTGGCGCCGACCTTGGGGCTGTGCCCCTTCAAACGCTCGATCATGGGGATGACGAAAGCGGCCGTTTTGCCGGAACCTGTCCTAGCCATACCCACGACATCTCTTCTTTCCAGGACCAGAGGGATCGTCTTGCGCTGAATTGGGGTAGGAACGGAGAAGCCCTTTTTTGTGATCGCCCTTAAAAGATTGGCATTAAGACCTACAAAAGAGGTTCTGTTAGCTTCAAACTGCTACCAACTGTGCTGTTTTGTATGCGCTGCCGCTTACCCATTGCCTGGAAACCACCGCCCTTCTTTACTGTCTTCCCTTGCAGGTTCGACGCTTTTCTGTTGGACTTGCGCTGTTGAGCAGCAATGAAGTCCTCGTCGCCATCCGCATCCGAATCACCATCAGCGCCCGCTTGTAGAAGATCTCCAAAATCCAGGTCAAAATCTTTCTCGCCCCCCTTCTTGCTAGCAACAATCTCGAAATCGCCATCGCTTTCGTCGGCAAACAGAGACCCCGCAATATCGACCTCATGTTCCGACGGAGTTGGGGACGCAGCGCGTCTCTTCATGATGTGCGGCTTTTGGTGGTTTCGCTATAGTATCTGAATGTACGACGGCCGCGCTCCGGAAAGTTGACTGGTATCTAGTATCAAGGGGTGGCTGTGGTAAATCTGAAGCTAGATCTTGGGGACGGGTTCTCACTGTGAAGCTGTTGTAAATTTTCGGAAGCGCTGAGCCTGCCATTACTGCGCTGCTTGCCAAATTTTAGTGGGGCCAATTGCTTATCGGGCAGCTGATGGGTTATCAATCACTCGTCAACATTGGCGCATTGCGACCTGCAACGAATGGAACCCTTGATGTCGCAACTTCAACAACTCATCCCCAACCTTCTCCCATTCTCACGCTGCTGACCTCAACTTGCACTTTTCAGCCACACCGCCCAGCGAAACAAATCGATAACCACCATAACCACCCAGAATGTCAACGCCAAAACCAGCAGACGATGCCGCCGCCCCGGCTGACACTCGCGATGCACTCGAAGTCCTCGAGTCGGAAGCCAAAGAGTGGGACAAGGTATGCGATCGCATCGCCGTTCTTTCAATCTCCAGCCATCATCATCACCTCAAATACTAACCCCTCCCAAACCAGGACGCCGAAATCGACCGCATCCTCAAAGCCTTCCGCCTCAACGCCTACGCGGTCCTAGGCCTCAAACCCGGCGCCCCCGAATCCGACATCAAAAACCTCTACCGCAGAAAGTCCCTCCTTATCCATCCAGACAAGACCAAAAACCCCCTCGCCCCCGACGCCTTCGATCGTCTCAAAAAAGCCCAAACCGAGCTCATGGACGAGAAACACCGTGCCCGGTTAGACGAAGCCATCGCCGACGCCCGCATGCTCCTCATGCGAGAGATGAAGCTCACTGTTGACTCCCCCGAGCTCAAAACCCCCGAATTCGAAAAGAAGTGGGATGAGAAGACTGTGTTTGTTCTGGTGGAGAATGAGCAACGACGGAGGCGGCAGATGAAGGCACAGTTGCAGGAGGAGGGTAGAGAGCAGAAAAAGCAAGAGGAGGAGTTGGAGCAACGCAAAAAGAAGAGGCAGCATGAGGAAGATTGGGAGAAGACGAGGGATCAGAGGATTGATAGCTGGAGGCAGTTTCAAAAGGGGAAGAATGGCGAGCCGGAGAAGAAAAAGAAGAAGAAGCTGAAGCCGATTGGGTGATCGGGCAGGGGGTTGGCAGCACGTTTGGTAACGGCTGAGGGGTATCTCTATGGGGCTTCAGGCCTTCAGATGCATAGCGAGCTGACGGGAAGGCGCGTTACTTCGGTCGATAACAGCAGGGCTATGGGCTTGAAAGGGGCATACATATCGTGAGTTTTATTTCTGAGGAGAGGAGCGAGAGATAGGAGATGTTCAACCCCTGACCATATCATCAGTTACCAGCATCCTCTACACTTTAGCGTGGAAGTCCTCTTCCCCAGCCTCATTGGCGGCTGATCTCATTTAAGAAAACAAATGGTCTGTACACACATCAACTTCTGGCTTGTGAAAATGTTGCCAATTCTGACCTTTCTTTCAGGTCTTGATTAGAATACTTTATTAGGTATCTCATCAAGCCTATTTGTCAAGGTAAGAAGTACGAGGTTTGTGACGCAACATGTTTTGTGAAGGTTCTATCTAAACCAGGTAAGCCTTGTAATATCCGACCTTTCATAGTCCTTGGTCTCAACCTTTGCAATCCTTGATCTGAGCTTTTATAGGCCTTGATCTGAGCTTCTGCAGGCCTTGATCTGAGCTTTTGTAGATCGGAATAGGAGGCAGTAAAGCTCCTTCTATCTGTCTACATCAAATAATCTGCAAGAACAGCTTAATCAAGTTCTTGAATATGATTCGAGTTTAGTAGGTTATTCATCGAAAGCATCTAAGACTGAAACGATCAATTTCTCGCTCCTACTACCATTGCAGACATGGCCTTTCCAGACCAGACCCAAGTATGTACCGCACAACATAAAGAGAGCATGTGTATTCCGACTTCTGGTGTAGTACCCGGAGAGTCTCATTCAACATTATTCACCATCGTAATCATGGTTATATTGTTACAGAAATCACAGTAAATATTCATCAACATAAACACAAAAGCTCAGATAGAATAACTATAGAAGCTTATATAACCGAGTTTATAAGTTTAGACAAGGGACTACATAAGCTCAGACTGAGAATTATTACCTCAGATCAAGGTTCACATCGCGTGTAAACGAAAGACTATCTAAAACTTGCTTGCAACATTTACATCAAAATGGGCAGGGTAGCACATGAGTTCAAATTCCAGCTCAGATCATGTAATAAGTGATAAACTGCATTATCTGATTTGAGAGAAACAATCTCCCCACTACCGCATAGCCATAGTCTTCTCATTCAACACCCTCCCCTCCTTCTTGCCCCCCCGCCCACCTTCCCTCGGCTCCTTCGGCGCATGAGTCTTCTTATACTTCAAAAACTTCACCAAATTCAGCACCGCCTCATCCGCCTTATCCCTCAGCTCACCCTGCGCCCGCTTATCGATCGTCTTCGCCAAGGCTCTCAACTTGGGCAAGAACTCCTCCAGATGCTTATGGAACCCCTCTTTCCAAAACACCTCCTTGTCGTGCTCCGTTGCCTCGTCACCATAGATATCAAAGATCTGGTTGATAGCCTCGACGACATCAGCCGGAGGGATCGTCTTGTCTTGTTCACAACTCTGCAGCAGCGTGATCAAGAAAACGCCAATCTCGCGGTTGAGGTCGATAGGAGCTGGGTCCCTGGCCAAGGAACCGAGAACACCGACACACTTGACACCCAAACCCTGAAGGGGATCAACTTCGTCTCCTTTTTCCGGTTTTGGCTGGTTCTTGGAGGCCTGGTAGAGCGAGATAAACTTGCGATGTTGTCCTGGAGTCAGCGGTACGTTTGCCCCGAGACTGCGGGCGATGGCCCAGGAAAGGCTTGCTATTTGGGTGGCAAGGTTGAGGTCGGCACTGTCAGCCTCGACAAGTGAGGTGATGGACTTGACCCAGATCTTTTTGGCGGCTGGATACCACGCATCGTAGATGTTGGAGTTCTCGCCTTCGGTAAAGTCGATGCATGAGACGGTCCAGGCAATGTTGTTGAGTGTGGTCAAGGCGTTTGATTGAATGGCGAGACTTTCTTCACTGTCGACTTGAATGTTGGATAGGCGAACCAGCTGAGGAATGGCTTGTTGTATGAAGGCGCCAAGCGTAGGGAGGTCGTCCAAATCTCCCGAATCTAATGGATCGTCGGCTCCTGTTACTCTATCCATGTCGGCTTCCAGATCACCAATGTCATCGTCATCCTCGTCCTCATCTTCATCCATGTCATCATCATCATCCTCCTCATCATCATCCTTATCTTCATCATCATCGCCGCCTGCATTGGAACCTTCGTCTACATCCATCGCATCGTCGGCCTTGTCCTCGATTCCATTCCATTCGTCCGCGTCCTTTGGCTGAAACCGATTGCCCTTCTCGAGAGTCTCCTGAAGATCGGCACCGATAGAAGCTAGAATCTCCAGAGCTAACTGGGCAACAGCTGCTTGGTTGGCGTTGCCGTTGGCCACGGCACTCGTCGAAGGTACGTGTTCCAGTGCACGAGTGAGGGTGCCGATCAGAACCGCGTCGCAGGCGCCGTCTTTTCCTGGGCTGTGATCAAGCCATTGCAATGACGAGAAAACGTTGTGAAGAACCCCGCACGCCATCACCGATCGAGGACCTGCGCCTGAGGCAAGCTTGAGAAGGACGTCGTAGCACCTAGTCTCCTGGTCGTTTGTCATTGCTTGCCCAAGCTCGAGGTTGTCTTCTGAAAGTGTTGTTAGACAGGAAAGGGTCTCCTCGTAGATTAATTGTGGCGTAGACTCTGAAGCAGCCAGACGAAAGAGGAATCGGAGGATGGTTTGGTTGGCGACGACAGCAGTCACGATCTCCTCGCGGGCCATGCCGAGAAGATTGAGGAGAATGAGAAGCGAGCTTGTGATCTCCCACACAATACGCTGCTGCGCCTTGGTGAGCTTGGAGAAAGTGGGCTCAGTTGATGTGAGGGTGTCCAGAATCTGCTCCAAGGTTAGCTCTGATGGGTTTGGATGTGGTAGAGGGCCACTTACAGCCTTGGCAGCATGCTCGATGGCAGTCAGTATGTCGAGTCTGTACAAATGTACGCAGAAATCGGCCTCCTCTTCCTCAGCGAGAACCTTGAGAATCTCCCAACCAGCAGCCCGGCTGTCGATACTGTTGTCGGTAAGCGTCTCGGTGAGAACGATATGGACGACCTGCTCCCTGAGAAGCAGCTTTCTGGTTTTGGCATCTTGGACGATGTTGGCGATGGCACCGGCAGCCTGTGTCCTCGACTTTGCCTCTGGGTTCTTGAGGTCCTTAAGGATGGGTAGAATTTTGCTCTCACGAAGCTTTGCAAGCTCTGGATCGGATGGTGGTTCAATTTTTGCTGCTCTTGCGATTGGGTCTGCGCGGCTGCGGCGCACCCTGTTTTTCCTTGCCTTGGCCATATTGAAACTGTTGATATCCGGTGGGTATCTTGTGTGTTGGGGAAGTCACTGCAAATTCGCCGTGCGAAGATTTCAAGAAATCTCGTCGGAACAAAGTAAATAAAATTCAGATGGTTGTCGCAACAACTTGTGGAAAAAAGTCGTGAAAAGCTCTTCTACCCCACCTTCGTCCCCCGCCATTCACACAGATTGAACCCTGGTCCATGACATAGCTCCAGGGTCGGGCACGAAGTACCTTTTATGACATGCGACAGATTGGCTTCATAGGAAGAAAGCTTAACCACGGCGATCCAAGATTCGAGAAGTCAGCATGGGCTCCAAGTAAATGGTAATGCTAGCCAATGTGCTACATCGTTACACCTCATTAGCATCTCACACCGTGAACAAGAACACACGTCGCAAATCCAAAAGTACCTTATATATACATCGGCCGCTAGAAGCCTCCAGGGGTTCGTTTGCTGCGGGACATGGCAGCCCTGTAAGTGGAGCATGCCTGGCTGGGTCTTGGCTTTAGCGAGCCACGTTTAACCCAAACCGCGCCAATCCACCACCCACGACACAATCCACTTCTCATTGCCGAGTTCGAGGTCCTTGTATCAAGCTCCCGCTCGCCATTGACCAGCTGCTCTCAGTCTGTACCGTGAACGGACTGACTAGACAAACGACCAATGTTGACCTGTGTCCACTTCGACATTGAGTGAGATGCGGTTTCGCGCACACCAGCCAATCTCTCATCATCTGAGACACTGAGCTACCAGTTTGTACCGGGGGTAGATTGAGGAATAGGAATGCGCTCGGTTGACGACCGTCGTCGAATGTAAGATGGGGCTTTTCACCAACAATGACGACGCGATGGTTAAGAAGGATGATGATCTCAAGCGGGGGAAGACGCTTCCAACTCGCGCGCCATGGGCACCATCTTCTGCACCCAGAACGCCCCCGCGCAAGACTATCAAGCGGTTTGTGATCGCTTTGGCTGTTGGATTCTTCGTCTACCTTTTCATTAAGAATCTACCGCCGATGGATGGGCCGATACGCAGAGATTATCGACATCCGAGATATGGAGACCGCAAGCCGATAGGCAAGCAACCAGGGCCGATGCCGAAGATGAAGTCTCCGCCGCCTGAGCGCATACCAGAGAAGCCAGTGGTCAAAGACACGCCTGGTGAACAACCTGCTGCCGTCGTGGCCCCTCCTACCGTCGCTGCCGCTGTCAGTGCCAGAACATATGATGGGCCCATCTACTTTCGGAAGCTGGCTGCGACACTACAGGCCATTGAAAGCAGCACGAGCGGCTACAGTGCGGTTAATAAGAATGTGTTGTTTGCTGCTGCTAATTTGAAGAGCGCATCTCTCTTACTTCCCATGGCATGCAAAATGGGGACTGAGCTTAGGAGCTATGTGCACTTTGCGTTGATGGGTGGTAGTGAGATCGATCTGGATGAACTTCGAGCTGTTAACGGCATTGACGAGTCTTGCCAGATCATTTTTCATGGTAGGAGAACACCATATTTGCTGAAAATTGGGATGATGCTGACTTGGGACACCACGTTAGACGCAAGGCCGGACTATGCCGCAACATCGACACTCAGCCGTCTCGAAACGTGCGCTACCCGTGGTTTATGTGAGTTCCCTTATCATGACATTTGAAAAACTCGCTCCCTAAAACATTGGAAGATCACATCTATAAGTATATGCACCCTCAGGTCCTGCTCCTGGATTCCTCGGGCGCCGAAGAGCACTATTTCCTTGACGGCATTCGCAAGCAAGCAGACGCATCTGGGGTCCCCGTAATTGAACTTCCCAAGAATGCCCATTCACGGTTATCCTGGATGACAAAGCTGGATAGCTCCTCCTTATCAGCTTGGAACAAGATCAGCATCGATATACTGATTCATGCGCCACCTGGGGGCTCGGGCAGCCTCATTCGATTGCTTCAGTCACTATCAGCAGCCGACTTTTCGGCGGGCCCAACCCCTCATCTCACCATTGAACTCCCTCACGATATCGATCGAGCTACGACAGAATTCTTGAAGGATTTCCACTGGCCACCAAGTCGGCCACACAACCCTTCCAATGTGCGTCAACTCACGCTCCGGCATCGCATCCCCCGAACCAGATTGAGCGAAGAAGAAAGGTCTGTTCGTCTCCTCGAGTCCTTCTGGCCCGTCAGCCCTCGATATTCTCATGTGCTGGTGTTATCACCTCAAGTCCAATTGTCGCCTGGATTCTTCCACTGTAAGTCTTCGCACCCGAGTCTCAAATTACATGATCACTAACATCAAACTAGACCTCAAATTCACCATGCTCGAATACCTCTACTCCACCACTTCAATTCTCCAAAGCTGGGACTCTCGGCTCCTAGGCATCAGCCTCGACCTCCCCACCAATACATTGCTAGACACCTCTAAACCATTTTCACCACCCGCTCCCAAACCGTCGAAGCAGTCGAAGGAAGCCAAGAAGTCATCGTTGTCATCCCATACTTCTAGCTCAACTCCCTTCCTCTGGCAATCTCCCAACAGCAACGCCATGCTCTACCTCGGCACAAAATGGACCGAGCTCCACTCGCTCGTGTCAAACACTATCGAACACCAACACTCTGCTCAATCTCCCTCCCCGTTCTTCACCACCAAACTCGTCAGCAAGAGGTACCCTTCCTGGCTGGAACACGCACTCAGACTCGTCAGAGCAAGAGGGTATTTTGCGCTTTATCCAAGCGAGGAAACTGCTCGATACTTGGCTACGACACATAACGAGTTGTTTAAAGCCCCAGAAGAGTATGAAAAGGAATTGTCAACCAATGAGGATTCTAAAGGAGGGGAGGGGATCCGGCTTACGTCTGGACCCTTACTGGAGACGGTGCAGTTGCTGGGATTTGACGAGATGCCGATTGTGACGTTTGACGGGAAGGAGACGGGGTTGGAGAGGCTTGACGAGGGAGCGGGGGAGTATGTAAGGGAGTTTAGAAAGGCGGTTGGGGGGGAGTGTGAAGGGTGGGAGGGGCCGGAGGTGGGAGAGAGGTTGAGGGTGGGGGATTTGTTTTGTTTGGGAGGAGAGTGATTGATATTGTGTGGTTTTGTGTTTTTATCTATTATTCCCTTATATTGATGAGACTTACTTAAGAATGGAAAACTAGCGCAAAAAAAAAAAAAAAAAAAAAGGCAACGCTGAAAATCACAAACGCTATGTGGCGGGCCAGGAACCGAGCCTGGATCTTCCCTCTAACTCGGGAATATATTGACCGCTATGTTACCACGCCACGGAAGGGTTGCAAAGAGACTTGGATTAAGAACCGTGGTTTGGTTGTGGGTTTGGTTGTGGCTTGGTTAGCTGGGTGTCTGCGTAGTGTCGAAAAAGGGAGAAGTGGCGTCTTCTTGACTGGGTTTCTGTGGACTTTAAAAAAGCACTGAGTTGTTCATGAGATGAGCATGGCTGTGGTGGGCTGTTCACTTTTTATATGTTGCGAAGACATGGCTGTCATCTGATCATTATTCTCTCACAGTCTAAACTTGCAATGAATTGATCAAGCTTGGATCAAAAGGAGAAGAGGCTCAGATTGGTACTAAGAAGGCTTGGGCTCAGGATTAAGAAATTCGGATATTTGTAGTAGGATATTCTTGTCTTTGTTTTAATCCAAGCTTGAAATGGATAAATCAAGCTGAGATGTGGCATTGGGAAAGCTCGGGCTTGATATTAAGAATGCTTGTGTAAGTCCTGAGAAAGCTCAGGCCTTCTTAACACGATGCTTATTTTCTCGTCTAATGATCTAAGCTTAAAACGGACAAACAAAGCTGGGATTTAGAGTGGGAAAAAGCTTGGGCTAGATGTTGAGAAAGCTTATGCTAGGTGGTGGGAAAGCTCGGGTTGAGTATGATGAGTCTAGACCCTCAATAGGGCACTGGGTTGATTCCTGATAGCGTTGAGCATGAGGCTGTTCGGTCTTTGGGTTTGAACATGGTTGAGAATGGCGGATGGCATGGGTATCATAACATTCATTACTACATAAGAACTCGTCATTTTAAACTTATTTCCTGTACTTGGGCATCGATTCACTCATCAGCCCTCTCATTCAACTTATTAATGACCAACAACGACACACAAGCGCCGACGATACACAGCGCTACGCAAGCCATGATCTACAATCCCCTTCTCATCAGCACTAAATCTCAACATATCACTCTTCCTGTGGGCACTTACAGTCTGCGTCTTCCACCCCGACTGCACGATTGCCGCCCTCCTGCTGTACTTGTTCACTGTTTCTATGTCTCTCATTAGCAACTCCCCCACAATCACCCCTATGTGAGGACTCACTGATATAATTCGCCAACCCCACCCCCAAACAACTCACGCTCAACGCCCAAAACACCGCTCCCAACGGATACGCCATTTTCAGTTCCGTCTCCGTTGCCGTTTTCCTCAGGTGAAACGATAGAACGATAGCGACGGAGACAATGGCCATGTAGATCGACAAGCGGAGATAAGAAAGGAATGTGCGCTCGTTGGCGCAGTGATCGCGGCAATCGGAGGATTCGTTGTTGAAGATTAGGGGGCCGAATAAAGGGGGGAGGCAGAAGGCTCGGGAGAGGGGGTCACGGCTGGTAAGCGGGTTAGTGATGATGAGAGATAGAGAGAGAGGGGGGGTTGGTGAGATGAGATGAAAAGTGAGGTATGAGCAGGAAAAGGTGAGATGTACTCTGTAATCTGGTGGACATCCACCGGCCTGGTGAGTGAGGCTAGTGGTCCTGGACAACATAGATTTGACCGGGTGAGGTCTTCTTCGTCTATTTCGTCATTCATGGTAGAGTCTCGAGTTGGGGGGACAAAAAGCGTGTTTGAGAGGGATGGGTAATTGGAAGGCATATTGGACTTTTATTTCATAAGCTTAAGGTGAGGTGTGGTGAGTTTGTACAAGTTTACTGCTGCCCTCACAAACATGACGCCATCGTAGGCTTGCATGAGAACCTTGCTGGTGGTTGGCGGCGATGTTTGTTTGTTGAAAGAAGTGGGGTTGGGCCGGGGTCATCCCGAGCAACCCTAACCCACCTTATCGAGTTCTTATCAGCGAGAGCAGCGGGGCACGCGTTGGGTTTTAATTAGTGTCGTTTCTGCCTGCGCGACCTGACGCGAAGGAGCAGGGAGAGAACGCGTCTTTCTGCTCATCACCTTTCCAAGCATTTTGAAGTTGTTGACTAGATCGCAACACCACCCCCGCTATTTACTGATTTCTGACTCCGTACAACAAAACAACACCGGATTGTAGCATCATGAGTATGTTATCGTGATAAGAGAAGCAGTTTTGACAGAGGGAAACTGATTCAATCGCAGCATCATACGGCGGGTACCAAAGGACGGGCTACGGTGCCCAAGGCGGCGATGAGGGCGGCGGCTTCATGAGCGGTTCCCAGCAGGGCAGTCAAGGTCAATCAAAGAGGGTATGTTTTGGGCGCCATATTTGCATCCTGCCGCTCTCCATGCTGACCTTGTTATTGTATTTAAGAGCACCGTCGACGAATACCTCCGCCCAGTAACCATCAAGCAAATCCTCGACGCTAAATCCGCCTATACCGAGTCCGAGATTCAAATCGACGGCTTCCCCGTCACCACAGTCACCCTCGTCGGCCAGGTCCGCGCCGTCAACCCCCAAACCACAAACACTACATACAAAATCGACGATGGCACCGGCGGGTCAATCGACGTCAAGAAATGGATCAACCTCGAAAACTCCGAGTCGGGGGCGGAAACCCCTTTCAGCCTCGATACCTGGGTTCGTGTCATGGGCCGACTTACGAGCTTCAACGGCAAGATCCACGTCGGCGCGCACCATGTCAGAGTGATCGACGATTATAACGAGGTCAGCTATCATCTATTAGAGGCGACATACGTGCATTTGTGCATTTCAAGGGGGCTGCCTGGTGGTCCCTGGCCGCAGAAGGAAGGTGGGGCTGTCGGTGGTGGTCATCATGCTGGAGGGGACTCGGACAGCATGTTTATCGATGGCGGGAACGGATACGGCGGCGACAGTGCTGCGACGAATGCCATGCTTGGGTCTTGCTCCCGGCAGGCAAAGTCACTGTACCAGTTCATGCAGAGCGATCCTCGATCCATAGAAGGGATCAACATCGCTGATGTGATGGCTGCTTCTGGGATGAGCAAGAGGGATGTGCTTGCGGCGGCGGATGAGCTGTTGGGCAATGGTATCGTGTATACCACTGTTGATGATGAGACCTGGGCTATTCTGGAGACATAAAAAGATGTTTGGTTTACGTGGCATGGAAAAGAGCACAAGGGATGGGATATGATGCATGGCGACGGATACCACGGGCGCCCACTTGTTTGGCGAATTGCTTTTGACAACCTCATGTAGATGTATGTATAATTCTCATGGTGTTCTAATTAGAGGACTGCTCAACCATAAATGCAGGTGTTCAATCTGGGTTATTGCTACTATCTAGGTAGGTAGATACTGACCTAACAGTCATTAAAGCACAAAAACATAAAAATCGAGTCAAAAACAAATTAGCCAAACAAGTCAATCTGCCAGCCAAAATGTTGAATATGGCGATAACATGTAAGCAAACACCCCCCCCCCTTAAAATCAAATCATCATAGGGGTTGAGTTGATCAACCAGCGCACAGCAAAAAGCAAAACAAAGCAAAAATCAGACGCACCAAAAGACCCTCCCCAAACCCATACCACCTCATCATGATCACTTGCCCACCTAATCAATCACCATCCGCTCGCTCTCAACCCATGACAACCCCCTTCCCAACCCTCCTCCCCCCTCCAGTACTACCATCCCCCTTTCCCTTTACCCCAGTAGCACCCGGCTCCCTAACCATAATACTCAACCTAACCGGCCACCTCCCCCTCTTCAAAAAGATTTCCTTCTTGATCTCAAACCCAAACTTCTTGTAGTACTCATTATTCACGAGGCTGCTCGACTCGAGGTACATCTGCCTGCCCTCTCGATCCGCCTTCATCATCCCATCCCTCAGCAACCTCCCCCCCAAACCCCGGCCTTGACTGCGGGGTTTTGTGCCGAGGTAGACAAGATACCAAGCGTCATTTTCCTTTTCCGCACCCAAAACCTCGCGCTTGGTGTCGTGAAGCAAGGGGAGGATCTCGTCGAAAAGTCGACGTTTCCCTTCGGAGCAGAGCTGGAAGTGGAGGCGCCAGAGCCCGGAGCGGAAGTGGGTTAGGTAGGAGTCGAGGTTTGGTTGGGGGCCGGGGGGGACCCTTGAGAGTGTTAGTAAGATGGGATGGGATGGGGGGGGAGGGGGGAGGCGGGGAGCGGGGAGGGTAAAAGGGGGGGAAGGCTCACCATAGGGCGACGCTGTCGAAATCTTCACCGACTGTGGTTACCAAACCTCCGCCGATGCAGTGGGACGCGACGGTGTAAGTGAGGATGTCAACGTGGAGGTTCCATTTGTGTTCGGGCGAGGTGGGCGAAGCCTTGGCCGAACCTGTCGAGCCTCCCCAACTAAACGTCACTCCCAAACTCGAATCCTCGTCGCTGTCAGGTTCAACAGGCGGATTGCTATCAATATCAACCAGATACCTCGCGTAGTCATCCGCCTGGAATGCGTGCGCCAGCGACAGGGCAGCCTCGCGGCACTCGTGGGATTGGACGGTGCGCACGGTGGTGTGCCATGCCGCGGGGAGGAGGGAGCGTTTGGTTAGTGTTGCGACGACTTTCATACCATTACTAGCACTACTCCCGGTGGGATTATTCGTGGTGGAGAGGGGGATTGAAGTAGTGGCGGTTGTTGTTGTTGTCATGGCGGTGGAGGAGGAGGTGGTAGTTGACGTCGCCATGCTGGGCTAACGTCGCGGGTGTCAACTACATGGTCATGGTAAGCACATGACATCAAGAAAGGTGTAAAAGGGAGGAAATACTTTATGTGTCTGATATATTTTGTATACTATCACCCGTATGGACTCTCGAGAGCTGGCTTCGAGAGACGGGCATAAACCTGGACGGGTGGCGGAGGCAGTTGAGGGCGGTTCGCAAATCAGCAGACATCAATGTGGTCTTTTGCGCGGGTCTGGGCTCCTTTGGCAAGAAGGTGGTGAGAATGGTGAGGTATCGTTCAACCTGAGCGTTGAACAAGACCCGGCTGGGTGGTTTGGTGGGGAGGGGGTTGACCGGTTGTCCTTGTTACACTTGGGAACAAGAGGGTTGAGAGAATAAATGAGAAAATATTTGTAAATGTATGTGGAAGTCGGTGAATCGATTGGAGGCAGTTGGATAGCAGAGATAATTGTGTAAGGTTGAGTGGCTGGTGGTGATAGATAGATAAGTAGTGGGAGTGGCAGGGTAATATACGAGGCGGTTGGATGGCTTGATCTTTGTCAGGTCGACAGCAGCAAGTATGGTGTTGCAAGAAGCAAACAAACAGCAACAGCGAACTACAAGGTCGAACAAACAGGCAGACAAGGCAAAGCGCGTGTGTGTGCGTGCCCTTGGAGTTAAATGCCCCTGAATGGGGGACTTTCAAGTAGACTTGGATAATACGGGGGGGGGGGGGTGTGGTACTGGATCAACTCTGGAGTGGTAGTCTGGACAGTAAGATCCAGGGAAGCGGGAGCAAAGACGAAGTGGCAGGTAGATTCATGGAATATGTAGACGAAGCACCAGACCCTAACAATTTTCTGAGACAAGGACACGAAGGGACCAGCTCCGACGTAATGAGACAAGGATGATGAGAGTCGGAGATGCTGGGATACGATAAGATAGGTGGGATGGACTCAATGTTTGGAATCAAGCAACCGGAGGAATGCAGCGGGCTCTTTTCGGCAAGAGGCACTTACACACGCCACGAGTATGCACATGCCGCGTTGGGGAACGGTGGCTCCCCGTGATGCACTTGCACGGCTGCCGGAGAAGGTCTCCACAATCCACCCAGTCATCAGACAACACAAGTCCGTATCTCTGTCAGGAAATCGTCGGGAATGGCCCCGTTGAAGCGGTCCCTCAACCGGACAACGGGGCGGGCGTATCCATTGGCTCCCAACGGCTGCCCACAGACCGGGGGAAGCCAGGGAGGTCCAAAGACGGACCATGAGCAACGGCAGCGCCGGCATCCTAACGTCGGTCAAGGTGGGGGTTGGAAGCCCGTCTTCGTCTAAATTTCCCACCCAATGAAGCTTGCACGAGATGCAGCCTTCACAGCATCTGTAGACGACAGGGACCCAGGCTCGACAGACCTTCCTAGCGTTCAGCTGCACATGCCAAGTTAGACGGACTAGGGGACTGAGGGACTGGAGGGCTGGGGGACTGTGCTCATCCGGGCATCGGGTCCCACCGATGTCTGAGTGGAAAGTTGGCCATGAAATGGTCATGTAAGTCGCCCTGTTCCAATCACACGTCGTCAATTGGTGTACTGTATGTACACGGATATGCAAGATGATCAGGTGACGCAGCCATGGGTGTCCTGGCCGCACGCCCTACCTGCAGCCGCCGGTTCCCGAGAGATAGTGATGCCTGGCGTGATAAGAGCTTGTCCAGTCGAGAAAGAGAAAGACGGATGGCATACTCGGAGCAAGCATGAACAGCTCTGTTGTTGTCACGTCGCGTGGTTGCGTCCCCGGAGCACAATGTATGTACTCCCACCGCCGAATCTGCAGGAAAATAGTTCTTTTGATTATTTTGGTTAAAACCCCCACCCTAGCTCCTCAAGCAAATGCTCTGTTATTAAGTAACACTACTGGTTGTTGTGTATGCAAGGTGCTGAAAAAGGAAGCAGGGGGCTCTCTGCCCGGCTTTGTAAGTCACCGGTCCAAACAAGCAGAGAGCGGATATCTTAGGCATAAAAAGCGGAAACCAATGGACTGCCAATACCTCGAAAAACTGCACTTTTGCTGTGTAACGCCAATGGCCATGTTGAATGGGTGGGTTCGACCCGGATTCCGATCTCGTCAATTACATGCGGCGAATCTCCTGCTCGTTCTTGTACTTGTCGAGGCCCGTGTCCAAGTTTGCCCACCACTCAAAGAGCATCGAGTTGCAGATCAGCTTGAACCAAGGCGTGAACTTGAGGGAAGGATCCTCAAAGAGCTGCTTCAGCTTCTCAGCAGAGACATATTGTACGTCCTGGACCTCGTTCGGGCTGGGGTTAAGATCGACGTTGGCCTTGATAAAGAGAATGTAGTCAACTGGTAAGATAGCCCCTGGTTAGTACATCGGCACGACATCGCGGGGGCTGCACATCATTGCTACTCACTCTCGTGCTCGCCCCATTTCCCATCGCTTGGCGCCTTGTAGTGAATGCGGGTCAGGAAATGGAAGTCCTCCAGGGGAACTTGCTCCTTCTTGATGCCCAACTCGTGCTCCAGCTTCCGTCGCGCAGCATTCTTGACGCCCAAAACAGAGTCCTCGAGGTTGGAGCCGGTCTCGCTCGCCATGTGCAGCGGGTGAGAGCAGCAGGTATTGGTCCACATGTCCGGGAAGGTAATCTTCTCGGAGGCGCGCTGCTGGAGGAGCAGCTCGTTCTTGTCGTTGAAGAGGAAGACAGAGAAGGCGCGGTGCAAGAGTCCCTTGTCAATATTCGTCATGAGATGGCCTGATTGCGCGTGGCGTTCCTGGTCAGTACAACATGAACCCCGCGCATGTTCCCCCTCCCTAGCTGCTTCTTGTATCATGGTGACAACTCACATAGCTTCTTGCTGGCAGTTCCGATCGGCGTGTCATTCTCGTCCGTCACGATGCAGACCTCGTCCATCAAGCGGATCTGCTCCTCATCGTGGCCCTCGAGCGCCTCGCCGCTCGTATCAATGTCGGGGAACAGGCTGAGAATGGTCTCAGCTGTGATCGGAACGCTGCGCGTCTGCGTCTCGGTGGTGGTGACAGACATGGTGGGCGATGTGAGTGGTGACAGCTGGGTAGGGTCAAGCGCGTCGAGGGGTGCGGATGAAGAAGTTGGGCCCAAGTTATAAGGAATAAGTTCCCCAACAAAGTCCACGATAAGGGTCGACGCAGCGCAATTTAAAGTGGGTGCCCTGAACCCTCCCGCTTTATTGCCCGATTAATCGCCGCGCCGGCCCCGACAGCCTGGCACGAGGGGCAAACCGCGGGGACTGACAGCCGCCAGAACTCCTCACCGCTGTAGCTAGGAGATCAAAGAAAGACCCTTGCCACCCAAAGTCGTCCCGCCACTTACACCCAAAAAGGAAAATAAAATACATTCTTTGCATTGTCCCCATTGGATCGGGCATTAAACCTTTGAGTATGCCGACGGTGAAACAACTTGAAGAGCATTCTGTCACCAAGTCCTGAAGACTTGTCATAGCTTCGATGACAAGTGATAAGTGTGTAGGTAACCATTAGGTACTAAGCGGCAGAGCCTTACGGTTATGCCCCTTTTTACCCCTATTATCCCGCTTCACTGGGAGCCGCAAGCCTTGGTATATAATATAAATATATATCTGCTTGGAGCATTTCCATGATATATGTATATGTGACAGTTCGAGAGCGTTATAGATACTTTTGCCTAACCTTAATAACATCAAACCCCATTCATTTTCGTATCTTAAACCTGGAAATATACATCCCGCCCATGTTCATAATTTCGTCATGCGTCTTGCCATAAACCATATTTTTCCTGCTCTTTTCTCCATGATCATGACCCTCCTGTTATAATGTCACCAACAATGAAGTACAGGTACGCAACCCTAACCTCCATCAACCCGCGTTGTTTCTGTTTTCGGCTTCCTTGGCTGCTTGCTGCCAGTCGGATGCCCAAATAAACGCGTATTCAACCAACGAGACGCTACACAACAGCATTAGCATCCACATCACTCACTGCGAGGGAAAGTAAAACTCACAGGCCTAGCCCAATCGTGACACCAATCCAAAGACCAGTCAACTTCCAGTCCAAACCGAAGCCCAAGGCAAAAGAGATGGGCAACGCCACGACATAGTAGCAGACAAGGTTGGCATACCCCCCAAACTCCTGTCGGCCAATACCACGCAACAGCCCATGAGATACCGCCGCCATGCCATCGAAAACCTGCATCAATGCACAGACAGGCATGACCTTCGCAACCAAGTTGATGACCTCGGCATCGTCGGTGAAAAGCCGTGGGATGCTGTACCGGAATACTGTTAGAATTGTAAGGTTAAACACGCCCACGAGAAAACCTCCAACGACGGTCTGTTTTGGAAGAGTTGATTAGCCATCGCACACCCACAAACCCATGAATAAGGCCATCACTCACCACTTTAGCCGAAGTCTTTGCAGCATCCACCAGCTTCGCCCCAACAAGATTCGCAACCCGCGTCGACCCAGCAATCGACAACGGGAATGGTATCTGGAAAGTCGTCGACGTAATCGTCACCAACACACTCTGAGCCGCCAGCGTAGTAACACCAATCCTCCCGCACAGCAGCGTCAAAATCTCAAAAGCAAACCACTCCGCCACCACCATAATCATCCCCGGCAGCGCCAGCCTGATCATCGGTCCCCAATTCCTCAACGCCCCCTTCTTGAACCCACCCCACGCCTCTGAACCCTCCACCTTCCACACATACAACCCCAGCAACAAAGGCAGCAAATTCTGCGTAATAGCCACCGCCATGGGAGCCCCCTTAAACCCCCAGCCCAGCTTCCAAACAAACAAAAAGTTTAAACAAACATTAATCGGGGCCGCCACGAGCAACACATACGTAGTCGCATGAAACAGTCCCTGCGCCAGTACAAACCTCTTCCCCGCTTCAAACATGGCATACGCCGGCGCCCCCAAAACAATAGTCCTCAAATAAATCCCCGCAAAAGCCGCACTTGCCTCCTCAATCCCCAGTTTGACCAGTATCGCCTCCGAGTGCATCCACAACCCCAATACCGGCACGAGCACCAACAGCAAAAAGTACACCATCCTTTGCATTTGCAATCCCACCAACGTTTTATGCCCAGACCCAAACGCTTGCGCACACAGCGTGTCCAGACTTGTGGCCAGGCCTTGGATGGGAGCGTAGCAGGTGATATTCGCCGTCATTGTGGCCAGCGTCACGGCCCCCAGTTCGACGGTCCCTAGCCTTGCCACTGCGAAGATAGACGTTACTGTTAACGAGTACTGGAGTAAGAAGGTCACAATGAGGGATTTGGAGTAGTTGGCGATAGTCTTGGCTTCGCGCTGCCAGGTAGTTCGGATTTGGCCCGCGGCTACGGCGGCTTCCCATTGCTCGTTGAGGTTCTCGGGGGCATCGGATGGTCGACGGGGACAGTCACTTCCAAGGAGGGGTGCTCTTTCATCTTGGCTGATGATAATGCGGGGGGCTTCTTCATCGCCCGGGGGAAGGGGCACTTTGGTGCTGAAGAGGCGTTTGTAGAGGCGGGAGAACTGACCAGCGAGACCTTTGGGCGGTGGTTCGTGGTGGTGTTTGGGTGGTAAGATGTGGTTATCCCTCAACAACGAGCGTTCAGCATCGCGACTGCGGGCTTGCTCGGTTCGAGTGAGAGGGCTGGCGTCATCGAGACCGAGGGGAAGAGCGAGGGCTGGGCGGGTGGTGCCAAAGGCTATGCCGCTGGGTCTACGATAGAGTGTTGGTCCCGGGTTGGTTTCGTCATCTCCGTATTCAGAGCCTTCAATGGCTTCTGAGTCAACAGGTACATCCTCATCATCGGAGAAAGCTGCCAGGTCTCGAGCAAGAACTTCTTGGGCAAGAGGTGAGGTGGAAAGGAAGGAGTTGGCTAGTGATGCGTGGCGGTCATGGTGGCTGCTGGGAATTGAAGACTTCTTTCTTGGCGGAATTGGCTGACTGCCTGGACTTGAAGGCATTTTGATGGCTTGTTACAAATATTTTGTGTGGTTTGAAGTGTTCACCGCGAGTCCGCCACCCGAGAGAGTTTGATCTCGGCCTGTTCGGATGAGGCAAGCCGGTCCCTGCGTTGAAAGACGGGACGAAGAACCGAATGCGACGTGGGACCCAAACAGTATTTGGCGTTGCAGGTTGAGCTGCAATGCAATGCAAAATGGACAGGTTGAAGAGTTTCTCAGAGCAAGTGCATGAGAGTGAGAATGAGAGTGAGAGGCATGAGTCAAACTGGGGAGGGACGTCCCCTCTCTTGTGTAGGAGCTGGGGCCTTGGAGGGGTGTGACCGCTGCATCGCTTCACCAACACCCTGGCAAAGGTTTAGGTAAAGATTGACCGTTGTTTCGGAACCCGTTCACCATTAGTGCGTCCTGCCGATAACCGGCATTGGATCGAAGCAGTATCGTGCCTCCCACGCTTCATGGTGAAGATGGTGGCGGGCAGCTGGGTCATAATGGCCGAAGATCGTGCTAATCGTAGAAAGAAGATCTTGCAAATGCGGTCATACAAGCTGCTGTGTAAGACCCCTGCAGACAGATGAGCCAAGCAGATTGTTAGCTGGGGAAGGTGGGTTGGATTCCGAGATACGGGTTAGGGTTGTTGTGAGACAAAGGGGAGGTTTGAAATGGCTGCTATCTCCGAGTGGAAAGCCAAGGGCGCAATATTGACGCTTATAGATGAATAAAACATATATCTGAGTACGTATCAGCCAGCTCTGTCGAGTAAATTCGTTATGTTTCCGCAAGTCATCTCAGATACCTATCAGGTCAGTGATGGAGAAGAGAGAGCTTGATCTTATCGTGATGGAGCTATTGATCTTATCGCCCCGCTAGTTCGCGATTGGAAAGCGGTAACTGGGCGCAGAATAATGAAATTCCCAGAAAGTTTCCCAAGCAACGCTGTTTTGCGACAGCCAGATGCAAATACTCGTCGCATAATTCCTTTGGGCTGGAATTGATTGCGCAGGATGGGAAAGCGATTCTCTTATGGCGGCGATGCTGCCGGTGCACCGCGAAAAAGAGCGAAAGTTGTTCATGAAGCCCCAACGTCCGAGGAAGTTCACGCAAGCAGACAGTTGAGGCAGCTGCTGATATTTGATCAAGACCCAGCGCGGTCAAGACATGGTTTGTGCTTTCCTTTCTAGAAATAACCTGTCAATTGTGTGGCTAATTCAGCTTCCAGGCCTCCAATCATTCAAACTATTTCTGGACGAGCTACTCAGCGCAGACGGCGGCATCAAGAGCGAACGCGCCAGGATACTCAGAGATTACCTCGATGCAGAGAAGCCCGCCGAAGATGACGAAAGCCCCGTTTATCTTCCGGATATTATGCAAACATGGAGCCACGCTGGCCAAACGAACAACGACAATATTATGTCCGCCGTTCCCGTGGTGCTCGTCTTGCTCCTAAGGCTGCTTTCCCAATCGCTCGACACTGTGCCTTACGGACTCGGAATATGCAGGACACTGCTACAAAAGAGACAGCAGGAGCTTATTTCCCGAAATCTTGCTGCTGACAAAGGCAAATCATTCATTATTTCCCCAACTCTCAGGCTGTTGAGGGAAGCAGTTAGTTTCGATGGAGGCGCAATTGCAAGACCCCTTTTCAGGGCGAGGGCGACCATGCTGAAATCGTTGGCCCGCAACATGGGTATCGTTCATATGGGAGAGGACAAAGAGGACACCAAAAGACCTTCAGCCCGCACCAATGCCATTCAGTTCTTCCTGAGTGCTATCAAGTACCTCCATCCTGAGGCGAAGAAGGAGCTGCTTTCTCAGAGGGACATCGTCTCTGCGCTCACCCGAGACGTCAAGCAGGACCCTCCATATCTGTTGAAGGAACTACTCACTGGGCTCAAAACCCATATCATCATGGATGACAAAGTACCTCGTGAGGCCAAGTCAAACCTGCTCAACACATCGACGCTTGTTCGATTATCGGCGCTCTACCAGTATCGTCTGGATTCACCAGCCGAAGACGAGCCTTCGATAGCCGATCTCGCCCACGAACTGTTGTTGACAGTGTGCACAAATCCAGCTTGTGGTGTGTTGAGGCAGGACTCTGGATTCTACCCCCGGGAACTGGACCCAAACACGACGATTCCGACAGCTGAGCTTGACGACTTGGGGCTGGAAGCGGTTGTGTGGATGAATAAGTTCAAAAATGATGTTCCTGTTCGAAACTTCACACTCTCCAACTTTCTTCCAAATTTGCGCCCTTGGTCAAGCGTCAAGCAGAGCGAGCTCATTACCTCTATTTTTAGGGTGGCTCCAGAACTGGTGGCCAACTACTTTCTCAGCAACAAGTCTTTCACCTTCGAACCAAAACTCTCTGCAACATGGATCGGCTACGCGGCGTTTCTCTTCAATACGGTCATTCTCCCCATACCAGAGAATTTGTGTCGTGGCCCAAGCGTCCCTGAGCTGCCGCCTCCGACCTCAATCGTCCTTGATAACATCCTCCCTCTTCCTCTCAACCAAAAAGCGCTGGTCCGCTGCTTAGAGCATAAGTCAAATATGATCAAGTTTTTCGCGACGCGGATAATGGTGGTGGCGATAGAGAAGCTTGATGCTGTCATCAGAATCTATCAGGGCACTTCTCGCTCCAATCAGACAATTTGGAACGAGGCGGCTCGGAGGCTGGTGGATGAGTTCTGTCAGCGTAGTCCCGGCATCAGAAACATGATCAACGCATGCCAAAAGATTCCCACACAGGACCTGCTCCACCGCGAAGCTGCGAGCCGGCTCCTTCGTCTGTGCTACGAGGTGCTGCCCCAAGCCACGTTGAGTGCCAAGTTGGATGTTTCCATCCACCTGGATGCAGCTCTGGGCCGCATCTCCAACCAAGAATTGGACGATCCTCGTGACTTTGCTCTTGGCTTGAAAGAGCTTGAAAGTCTTCTGGCCATTGCGGGTTACTCTCCTGGTATGCGTTGGTTTGGGGCCTCAAAAGGCACGACCCTATCTCCATTTACTCAGCTGCTTAAGGTCTGTGCCGAGGCACCAAAGGGCGTGTCACTGAAAACGATCCAGCAAGTGCTGAATTTTGTGGCCGCGGAACAACAGCTTGTTCCGGGCCATGCTGGCCACCCTAGACTGCTTCCGTTGGTGGAAGCTCTTCAAACTTTGCACCAGTCCTCTCCCAAGTACGCTTCTCAGGTGTGGCCATTTTTGGATACCTGCTTCACACACTGCGCCAGCAAGTCGGTCAAGTACGTCGAGATGCTGCAAGAAATTGCACAAGAGACCGCCGAATCCACAGGTCAAAATATCGACGAAGCTCTTGTGAGTCCTATCATTCTTGCCATCCGGGACCAGCTTCCCCATGCGTCTAAGAATGGAGGAGAAGAGGTGCTCAAGGGCCTAGGGCGCCTTTTGCCTACCCTTTTAGGGCTGTCTGTCACAGTCGGCGAGAGCAGGGCAATACTCAGCTCAATCTTCTCAAAGATGGTGAGCGATCTCCCAGACCCCAAAGGCAAGCTTGTCAAGGCAGGTGTTCCTGAGGGGCTTCAATTTCAACATAATAGTTGGTCACCTACGAAAACAAAAGCTTCCAGACCCGAGAAGAATGCAGCAAATTCACACGATGCGGTTACATCCGAAACGGCCATCGACCGAGAAACTTTGGAAGGCATGCTGCATATTCCTGATAGTTTGGAAGCTGAAAACTCGGCCTTGATGAAGTGGGCAAACAAGACAGCAGATGAACTCGTCGATGAAGGCTATGCAACGTCACTGATTGCATTGCTGGCGTCTGAACATGCTAGTATCCGGAAAGAGGCCCTGGTCAGCATTCTCAAAGTGGCTGACAAAATTAAGCCCTCAGAGTACGAAGAGAAGGAGCAAGTCTGGCTGCTTTTGTCTGAACTCGCGGAAACAGCCAAGGGTAATATCGACGACGGGCCTTTGCCCAGCACAATAGTTGCCTTTGCAAGCCACGCGCTCCATATCGTGCGCGATCCTCTTCATGGTCTCTACCCCAAGGTCAATATTTTCCTGACCAGGGGCCCATATTGGAGCCTTGACAAGCTGCCGCTTGTGGATGAGATCTTGACTGAGGAGCCGAATGTCGGCGATGCGTTCTACACTCAGATCAGCTGGCTGTTGACATATCTTATAGATGGGCTACGCACGGCTCAGGATTTGGAGTTATATCACAAGAAGCGAGCCAAGGGACCGATTCTTGAACGGATTCTTGCGCTGGCAGTTAACCCGTACATGAGACTTCCACTCCGAACCCAGGTCTTGAGGCTGCTCTATCGGGCAAGCGGCATCGAAGGAGGCAGTACGACATTGACCACGAGATTCAGCGTGATGAACTGGCTGGAGGAAAGGCGGTCCGCATGTGCTGATCCGAGTGAAGCTGCGGTGTATGAGAGTCTGCGTAAGAGGATATGGGAGACTTGTGACCAGCAGAGGGTTGTGGAATGGAGTAAGGAGGGGTTGCCTTGAGCATTTAATTGTACAGTCGTAGAGCATGTACGGAACAATACCAAGATACCAAGCGTTTGAGTCTTATAAGCGGGCGCACAGTGTCAAGTAACTGGAGTTCAGGCAAGTGTTCTTCTAGGGTCGAGCATCTGAAAGACGCCCTTGGAAACTCGAGCACGTCTCAAAGGGACTTCGAGTTCTATGGTTTGTTGAATGAAAGGGTAGTGGCTGCCTTGACAGCTGCAGGCAAGGAGCTCCCGTCTTGGACACAAGGCCTCCCCCACATTTGCATCACGGTATCTTTGATGCCTTACACGGCAGCTGGGCTTTTGGATCAGGCAAGGTTGCTGAAGCATTGCTAAGGTACCAGGTAAGCACGAGTGAATATGCCTTATATAATTGAACTGATTGGTTAGGTACTGCTCTGAACAAGTCTTGATCCGAAGTTTATCTGCATCTGGAGAGCAAGGAGTGGTGGGCAGGCCAGCTCTTATCGATAAGGACTTGTCTAGGTGAGGCGTTTGATTCAGGCTTCGAGAGACGAGACACCGTCCGACCCCGCCACTCGCTCCCAAGCAGTTTATTCAACTTGCATTGCACCGAGGTGCACCGAAAAAATCAAGCAGCGAGGTGAATCCACACGTCGGCCCCGTAGCACTGTCCACCGGGGCCACTGCCGCACCGCCACTGCCATCTAGTGCCCAAAAGCAAGTCGCCCGAGACCTTCTCCTTCCAGAACAAACCCCATTTATTATTGATTTGATCAACCGCACACCCACACCTGCACCACACCAGCACACGCTCGCAAACAAGAACAAGAGCCCAAAATCACCGCGCTTTCACCGACTGTCCTACCTCGACATCGCATCCAATCCCACATCCACCTCACCTCGAGTAACAAATCCCCTGCCATCGCCCCGTGAACCTGCCATTTCTGCACCACTCCACACCTTGTCACCTCGCCCGCAATTCACCTGCCAACCGACTGCTGCTCAGTTTCGGGTTGGGGTAACCTCCTCCTTTGAGGACAGGCATCAACCACCAATCTTTCATCGATCGAGCGCTTTAACTTTACCAAGGCCACAGTCTTATTTGTTTTCTCGAACAAAACTAGCAAATACGTTGCCATCGCACGCCTCGACGGCACCCAGTTGGCAACGCCCGCCACAATCCCCATAGAGAGCGCCCAACGACCCAATTCATGGTTGTTGCGTAACTCTATCACCATGACCGAAAGATACGCCTACACGGAAGAGCATCTGCTCTTCCTGCGCCAATCTCCACTATGTGTCAAGCCACCGGGCCTTCCACCTGCTGAAGAGTGGATGGGGTATGCGACGTAGTTCCGACCCCAGATAATAAATACAAACCTTGCTAACCCCTCCTTTTCTTCCAGGCCACCTCCCGAAACCTTCCGCAACCAGCCTGGAAAGGTCAATGATACTCGCAAAGGCGGCGACAGTCTGTTGCTGAACCAGGAAAACCGGCGTCCGACGTTGGATCGCAATGCTAGCCGACCTTCAGGATGTATGAATTGCCCCTTTTTTCACCCTGCGCAGCTGGGTGAATCACGCCCAATAGCAGCCTAATTTGCCTTCACCGTTCTTTGCTGACCTGACGAACCAACAGTTGCAGATGACTTGATTCTCGGCCCCCCTCGCAATGCCTTCGCATCTGCCACCGCCATTCGCGGTGCTAGGAGCGGCGACGCGGACAAAGGCTCGAAGGACTTGGACAGACAGGACCGAAACGACCGCTTCAACTTCCGCAATCGTACCAACGATGCGGACTCGGCCGGCGACCGGTTCGGTCGGGACAACCGAGACGGTAGAGATGGCCGGAATAATGGCTTCCGGCGACGTGGAGACCAGGACCAGGATACCGAGGGCTGGAGCACCGTGAAGCCACGCAAGAGCTTTGGCGCTGAAGGTGCTGAACGCTTCCAGGGACGCATGGGTGGCACTGGCAATGACCGCTTCCCAGCTCGAGACGACCGCCGGACCAGGGACCGTGATGACCAGGATGGTGGCAACCGTCGTACCTTCCGCCCACGTGATCAAGAAGACGAGGACCCTGAGACCCCGCGGAGGAATGGACTGACTAGGGGCAAGACCGACCCCTGGTTCAGCAAGGACAGCGCCACCAACAATACCAATGAGGCTCCTACGGGACAAAAGCACATCGAAAGAAAGAGCTGGCGAGACCGTGCTCCTCCAGAGGAGCGCCCTGCGGAAAGACACAATGATCGGCATGACAGGAACTTCGAGCGGCGCTGGGATCGCCAACAAAGGGTAGAAAACGACCCCGAGTGGATGGACGAGCCTGCGGAAGAACCCTCCCAAGGCCGCACCGAGGATGATTTCCGAAAGTTTATGGAGGCTATGAAGGCAGACAAGAGTGGCCCGAAGTCGGACGCGAAGCCCACTTCGATTGCTCTTGACAAGCCTTCAACGGATTCCTTCTTCGAGCTGGAGCCCAAGGTCGTTTCAGCACCCGCCGCTGAAAATAGACCTGACAAGTTCTTTGAGGCCTACGGAGGCCCAAGCCTTGATGTCGGCACGCCTGCTGCCGAAAACAAGGACGCGGCAAGGCCCAAGGGGGCGAAGCCTTCCCGGTTCCTCTCGTTCTTGACTCCGCAGGAAAATGGTCAGCCCAAAGCTGAACCGCCCACGCCAGGACCTGTGCTGCCTTCTGGGGATGGCAAATCGTCCTCGGGAGACGCTGATAAAATTGCTTTTGCTCAACTCATACAAAAGCTCACGCGTAGTGGTCTCGGAGGCTCGAGCAGCCCGACTCCTAGCGGGCCTCCTCCTCCTGGCCCTCCTCGAGATGCTCCTGAAGGGCTATACAACTTCCAACCGAAGAGCAATGTCGTATCTCCCGAGCCATTCCAACAATATGGAAACGATAGACGCGATGATCCTCGCTTCCGTCCACCGCCGCAGCCGTCTCCTTATGAGATGATGACGTCTCGTATGGGTCTGCCAGGCCCATCTCATTCTCCGCCTGTCTCTCGGCCGGAACACGCGTTACATGAACTCCTTTCACAGCGTCAGAATCAGTCCAATCCGCGCGGGCCTCAAACACCCGGCGTGACGAATGATAACACGGAGTTCTTGATGCATCTTATGCAGGGCCACCGTCGCGCCCCCGAACCACTGCGACCTGAGCAGCGGCAGCCCGACCAGCACCTGCCTGAGCAGCTCCTTGCTCGTATGCAACAGCAGCAGCAGCCCAACAAGCAGATTCCCCCTCCTGGAATCACAGACCGCGATAATCTCGAATATCAGCGCGAGAGAAGCGCTTCCCAGCGTCAGCAGCAACTTCGTGGCCAGCCGGGACCCCAAGGCTTCATGGATGAGAGTCAATTCCACCCTGGAGATGTCAATGCCCGCCCGCCGCAACAGCCGACACAAATTCTGCAGCGCCCGATGCCTCCTCCTGGCCTGGATCACCAAATGCATCCTTTCCACATGGGTGGAGCTTCGGGTGGTGCCGCACCGGCACCACAGATGCAGCCTCAACGACCGATGATTCCACCTCCAGGGTTGATCAACACCGGCCCTAGGAATGTTAACGTCGGCCCCATGCCCGGAATGCAATTCCCACTCAGTTTCCCGCCCCCTCATGGACCCCCAGGACCCGGTAACTACCCGCCTGGACCCCCTGGGCCTCTCCCTCCGCACATTGGTGGTCCGCCTCCTGGACCCCCTGACGGACTGGCGGGCCCTCCCAGACAGATGCAGCCACCCCCGGGTTTCTTTGGCGGGCCCCCACCACCGGGCTTTATGGGGCCCCCCGGAATGGGCTTTCAAGTTGGCCCTGTCGTGCCAGGTCCTGATGGACTCGGACCCGGACCTAATGGGATGGGCTATGGCGGGCTCCCCAGTCCATTTGACAGGAGAGGCATGATGCCTCCCGGAGGCTTCCGCAATGGTCCCTAGAGGAGAGACCACAAAGAAGACCCGGAAGATTGTATGCGTATGACTTTACAGGGGCTCATACGACATCGGGAGCGGCGAGAACATGAAAAACAGCAGCGTGAACAGCAGGAGGAAGGGCATGCGCAGTTACAGGGATCTGAGCATCAAGACGAGGAACCACCAGAAGAACCAAAAACACCTAAGACACCAAAAGCACCGGCAACGCCAGAAGAATCAGAAGATGGAGATGACAAAAGTTGGACGATGGCCTCGCCTACTTCAACGGGTAGCTGGCAACTTCCATGAGTAAAGCAACTTGTGGGCCCTTTTATTTTCTTGTATCGGTATTACGCCACAAAGCAGGCAGATTTTTTGGAGCAGCGAAAGGGGTAGCATAGTTTAAGGGAAGGGCCGTTCTTAACGGTGGAAAAGGCAGGTCATGAGATGGGAAAGTGGGGGTAGGCAGGATGTGGGAATTGGTGAACAGCGTCGGGCTGGTGATTATCGGGCCCTTTTTTTTCTTGTTGGAAGTGTGAAGTCGAATACGTTTTTCTTTGGTGTGTGTGCGTGCGTGCGGGTATGAAGTGTGGTGTGCGTTGGTGTGTGTTTAGCAGTAGTAGTTGTTTGATTGGTACCTCCTACTTTGTTCAAGGGTTTAGGCAGAGAGGTAATGTTGGTATGTTGAGTGTGTAAGGCTATGTTCAGTTTTAGGGAGGAAGTGTGGAGGTGATGACAGGATGATCAATGATGAGCGTTGAGAGAACAAAAAATGGCATGTTCTGTTAATCAGTGTAGTTCAGCTTGCTCGCTTATTTGGTTGGCAAAGGCAAAGATAAAGCGGGAATTTATTTGAGTTACTGCCTGGAGAGGTTGACTGACTGCCACCATGTGGTGTAGCGGTTTGTGATGTTGATGTGTGAGCTCAGAATTGGTGTTCACTTTCCCAGTTAAGGAATTCGAATATGGCCCTTGCCTTTTGGGGCTTCGGTTGGTTAGGGGGACCAGCTGGAAGAGTATGAATCGGCTGTGCTATGTTTCCTTGATCAATTCTATGCCCCTCGAGAATGGAAATCCCGATAACAGTGCGAACCTAGTGAAGTCCTTGCTTTCTCATTATAGAGGATTGCATTAGGGAGAGGACAAGTCTGCTTTTTGAAACAGATTGAGAATTGAGAAAAAAGTGTGAATGTGAACACTCAAGAGATGGGTGTGAGAGACATGATGCAAAGCTCAAAATCTTTCTTTGGTGCGGAATAACGAGAGTGAAAGGAGGGAAAAGAGCTGAAGGGCAAAAAAAAAAAAAAAGCAAGAGCGACAATAAAAGCAATGAGCAAAAACATATAAGAGTAAAGTACTCTCAAGTGTGGGTGTGGGTGAGAGGCAAAAGATAATGACTTTGATTTCGTCCAGGCTCGAACTGGAGACCTTCAGTGTGTTAGACTGACGTGATAACCAACTACACCACGAAACCATTGGTTATTGTTGAAAATGGGAGTGGGAGAATAGGTACAAGTGGAGAAAGTGAAAGTGGGGTGTGGAGATGTGGAGCATTGGATAGGTGGGTGATGAAGAATGGAGAAAATGGATAAAGAAATCCGGGGATGTTGGGGGGTGGTGTGATGGGTGTCAATGGCTTTTTAAAGAGGTAGCTGCAGGTCTTTATAAATACTGATGACTGGTCTTGAAGCCATGCTCAGTTTCTAAGTGTATGGGTTGTTCTGGGAAGTGATATCTTGAAGGTCGTGCTGTTTGCAAGATCGGTAACAGCTGTGCTGTGGCAACACGGAGATAGATAGCACTGTTTCAAATATGGTCACTTGAAGGCGAAATGCATGAGAAAAACTGATCATGCTCGAGTTTCAAGTGTCAAGAAATCAGAAGGAATACGGAGTAGAAAACCCCAGAATCCCAAGCTCGGATAGCGGATGGCGTGTAAGTGGTCGGCCGGTCTCGGCAATTGACAGGCCGGCCCAGCGATTGCCAATCCCTGCACTGCACCTGCGCGTCGGCGACATCGCGCCTGAGCCTCGGCATATGCTTCTGGTTCTCAGACCACTCGTCTTGTAGAACGCCGTTTCTCTGCGGTTCTACGACTACAGCACTAGAATCTGACCGAATTCTTGTTATAATCAACCTCGCCGCTACTCGTACTTACAAAGACGAATAACCGGCCGCTCATAATATAACGTCATCAACACTCAACACACAGCACCATAGAAAATAATAACCATTCTTTGTAGCAACCACACGACAAAGCATCATCGAGCAAACAGCTTAACCGATACGATCTTTTCGTTTCAGTTTATATACCCCATTTCGCACGCCGCGATTCACGAGCTTACCTCCTCCCTTCCCTTCTCGATCAACCACAACAACAGGGCACTCACCACAAACAACCATCATGCCCCGCCCGACACAAACCATAACCCTCCCCATCATCGCCCTCCCCCCGGGCAGCGTCCTCCTCCCGGGAGTAGTCCAACGAATTCCCGTCTCCTCCCACCGCCCCGACGTAGCCTCCCTCCTGGCCGCCGTCTACGCCCGCGCCGCCTCCAACAAGACCCCCAACGCGAGAATAGACACCATCCCCATCGCCTGCGTCCCCCTTGCCTCCTCTCTCATCAACTCCAAAGGGCAGCTCCTGATCAAAAAAGACGACTCCCCAACCCCACCCCCGGCAGAGTTCGACCCATCCAAAGCGACCAAGAACGATCTCTTTCCCTATGGCGTCGCAGCCAAGATCACAGGGGTGGAAGGCAGGGGAACGGGGGAGTTCACCTTGCTGGTGGAGGGCGCGGGGAGAGTGAGGGTTGACAAGGTCTGGACGACGGAGAGGGGGTTTGTCGAGGGGAAGGTGACTTTTTTTCCGGATGATTTGACAGGAGGGGGAGTGGTATTGCAGGAGTTGTTTAACCATTTGAAGATGCTCTCGCGAGAATTGGTGGCGATTTTGAGGTTGACTGCGCTGTTGCCTAGGTCGGCGGCGGGGGCTACGACGCAGGGGTTGTCGCCGCTGCTGGCGAGGAGATTGGATTTGTTTATTACTAGGCAGAAGCAACCCGGTGCGCTGGCGGATTTCATGGCGAATATTGTTGAGGCGAGCTACGAGGAGAAGTTGATGGTGTTGTCGGCGGTGGAGGTTAAGAGCAGGGTGGAGAGGGTGATTGAGCTGTTGGAGAGGCAGGTGGGTGGGTTGAAGGGGAGTATTAAGATCACGGCGATATCGACTACGGGGAGTGGGGGGTTTCCATTTTTGCCTGGGCAGGATAAGGATGATGATGATGATGCTAGGAGGGAGAGGTTTAGGAGGAGTGGGATTGTGCCTATCAAGGGGGGTGTTCCTGGAATGGGGGGGATGCCGTTCCCGGGTGGGAATCCGTTTGGGTTTTTGGGGGGTGGACAGCCAAAGGGGATTGGTGGGGGTGATGGGGAGGATCAGGAACCGAATGAGATTGAGGAGTTGGCTAAGAGGTTGGAGGCAGCAAAGTTGTCACCTGAGGCGGCGAAGGTGGCGGAGAGGGAACTCAAGAGGCTGAAAAAGATTCATCCTGCGCAGGCTGAGTATGCTGTGACGCGGACCTATCTGGAGACGCTGGCTGAGATCCCGTGGACGGTTACGACCGATGATCGGTTGGGTCCACATACGCTGCCGAGGGCGAGGAAGCAGTTGGATGATGATCATTATGGGCTGGAGAAGGTCAAGAAGAGGCTGTTGGAGTATTTGGCGGTGTTGAGGCTGAAGCAGAGTGTTAATGAGGAGGTTGACAAGGAGATCAAGAAAGTGGAGGAGGAACTTGGTGCTGCTAATGCTGATCATGACAATAAGGAGGAGGCAGAGGAAGCCACCGAGCCCACGGCGGTGACTGATATGACTCTTGCCCAGGAGGAGAGGATCAAAGCCCACAGCGCCAAAGTTGAAATCCTTCGCAGCAAGAGAATGGTTGACAAGTCCCCCATTCTGCTTCTTGTCGGTCCCCCAGGTGTCGGCAAGACCTCGCTCGCCCGCTCCGTTGCCACAGCTCTCGGCCGCAAGTTCCACCGCATCTCCCTTGGCGGCGTCCGCGATGAGGCAGAGATCCGTGGTCACAGAAGAACCTACGTTGCAGCCATGCCGGGCCTTATAGTGCAAGGTCTCAAGAAAGTCGGCGTTGCTAACCCTGTTGTCCTGCTCGACGAAATCGACAAGGTCGGCGGTTCCAACCACCACGGCGACCCTTCTGCCGCCATGCTTGAAGTCCTCGACCCGGAACAAAACCACAATTTTGTCGACCACTACGTCAACATTCCTATTGATCTGTCCAAGGTCATGTTTATTGCCACGGCGAACAGTCTGGATACCATCCCGGCGCCGCTGGTAGACAGAATGGAGACGATTTACATTCCCGGGTATACGACGCTGGAGAAGAGACATATCGCCATGCAGCACTTGGTACCCAAGCAGATTAGAGTCAATGGGCTGCGGGAGGAGCAAGTGGTCTTCACCGAGGTGGTTATTGGGAGGATCATTGAAAGCTACACCCGGGAGGCCGGGGTGAGGAATCTAGAGAGGGAGATTGGGTCTGTGTTGAGAGGCAAGGCGGTGGAGTACGCCGATGCGAAAGATGCGGGACATCCGGAGAAGTACAACCCGGTGCTGACGGTGGATGATTTGGAGAGGTTTTTGGGGATTGAGAAGTTTGAGGAGGAGATTGCGGAGAAGACGAGCAGGCCGGGGATTGTGACGGGCTTGGTGGCGTACAGCTCGGGGGGCAATGGGAGTATTTTGTTTATTGAGGTGGCGGACATGCCGGGGAGCGGGAGGTTGCAGCTGACGGGGAAGCTGGGGGATGTGCTGAAGGAGAGCGTGGAGGTTGCGCTGACGTGGGTGAAGGCGAATGCGTATGAGCTGGGCTTGACGAGGAATCCCGGGGAGGATATTATGAAGGGGCGGAGCATTCACGTGCATTGCCCGAGTGGGAGCATTCCGAAGGATGGGCCTAGCAGTGGGATTGCGCAGGCGGTGGCGATGGTTAGTTTGTTTTCGGGGAGGGCGGTGCCGCCTACTATGGCTATGACGGTATGTTCTTTACTCTGTCTTTCTACGGTATTTGTTCTATCTAGATGCTAACTTTGTCTGATCAACAGGGCGAAATCTCCCTCCGAGGCCGCGTCACTGCTGTTGGTGGGATCAAGGAGAAGCTCATTGGAGCATTGAGGGCAGGTGTCAAGACGGTGTTGCTGCCAGCGCAGAACAAGAAGGACGTCAAGGACCTGCCGCAGGAGGTGAAGGATGGGCTGGAGATTGTGCACGTGGAGCATATTTGGGAGGCTATCAGGTTTGTCTGGCCTGATGCGGAGTGGCCTGTGGACCGGAAGGGCAAGGAGGCTCCTGTTCAGAGTCGGTTGTAAAGGGTGGTGATATTGAATAAGGGGTTGATGATGATGGGTGATGAAGTTAAGGCATGGTTATGGTCTGGCATTTCATGTGAGCGAACTGGGTTTGTTGTTTTGAAGGATGTAAGTAGTGTTAAGATTATGACAGAGAAGAGAGATGGGATAGTAAGGTAGCGTGTATTGGTATTGTAAATTGAGATTTGGGAGTTTATCTATCTACCTATGTATCATGGGGGTGAACAGCAGAGATGTAAGTGAGTGAATGTGAATATTTGTCGATGGCATTGGGATGAAGTGCTGAACTTAGTGGTGGGTAAGTTGAAGAAAGGGGTAGGGTTATGTGTTGGAGGTTAAACTCAGGGTTATGTCAGGGTTGTGATGGAGAGTCAGGGGGTGGACTTAGGGGTGGGTTAGATAAGGCCAGGAAGTAGTTGGGTTGTCGAACTTTAGGGTGACATGGGATGGTGCATAAGGTACGTATGTATGTATGTCTGTACAAACATATGTCTGTACGTAGGTATGTATGTATCTATGTATGGATGGATTGTACAGGCGCTGTAATAAGCTGCATTAAGTACGCATCTGCAGCATGCAATGTGGTGCAAGACTGACACGACGCACTTACTCTCGCGGAGGAAGGGCGGAAGAAGCAAGCTGAACAAGTGGGGGAAGGTAGGGGGGTGGACGGATTGGCAGGACAGGACAAGCGGAGGAACGGTGGTACTGCATTTGCGTCTGCATTTGCATGGGGTTTTTGTTACACTGCGTGAGGTAGTTGGGTACTTACATCCTGGTTAGGCTTCAATTGATGCGCGGCTTTTACGCTGTAGAGGCATTTTCAATTTTTTTGGTCATAAAGGAAGCGGTGCTTGGGTTGGTGATGCTCTCGTTTTGCTATTCTAAGGGGGTGGATGAGTTGGCTTGAGCTTGTTAGAAATGTTGTGAGGTTGATTAGTGAGGGGTGAAACTGGTGATGAAGGTAGGGGGGGAGTACCGGCGGTGATATTATGTGTAATCATGTGTACGATAGATTATCTTTGTGGGTTGTTGCTGCTGTTGTTGTTGCTTACCTACCCAAGCGTTGTTACAAGTGGTTACGGTTACCGGAAAAATGTCTCAGTTGTTGGTGCCAATGAGGTAGGAGATTTTGGGATGTGGTGCGAGAGGGGAGGTTGTGTTGTGTTGTGATGAGCGGTGTATGCATGCCTGTTATGTCAGTTCTCTCTCTGGTTTTCTGTCAATATTAGGCATTTCTTAGGTCGGTTGTGTTAGTAATGTGCTAGAGCGCTGAGAAAGGGGAATTGTCATTTTTTAGCTGAAGGTTACGGGCATTGTGACGTTGGAGAAGGTGAGATATAGGGCTAAAATAACATTGTAACTATGAGACTGTAATCTGGGACAATCAGCGGCTTCGACTTCTCGTTGGCCCAACAGCGAGTTATTCGTTGATCTTTAGACTGAGTAACAGTCTAATTTTTGTGAGAGATGCATTAATTCCGCTTCTGGAGTCAGTCATAATTGCCATTTCTTGATTATGTCTTGTTTTGGCTGAACACCTGGCAGTCCTGATGCAAGTGTAAGCTGGTTGCCTGGGCGACTTGACAAAGATGTTGGTTGGTGGTTGGTAAACTCCTCCCTTTACCCCTGAATTTTTGGCCCCCGACATGTCTTTCACCATCCCCGTGTTCATGGATCCATGGAGGAATGAAACCCAACGGCCGTGAACACTGCATGCTTTGGTGAAAGGCAGAGCTTGTGAATCTACATTGTACTCGTGTGTGAACACGGAATTAACCCTCTTACGTCTGTCTGTCTGTCTGTCTGTCTCTCCAAGTCTCAGATAGGAGTGGCGCTCTGTGGCTACATGTCAATTTCAGCAGTGTTTGACATTGTTTGCATAGTTGTCTCTTGTTAGACGCAAAATGCTCGTGCTGTCCCATCATGACACCGCATCCTGCATTGATCTACGCAGCAAGCCACCGTTGATGCGAGGCAACATGAGGAGGGGGAGAAAAAGAGATCTGCGGATCGGTACTGGAGAGAAAGTGAATCTGTGTGGAAGGGTGGTACAAAAAAAGATTTTCTATTGTTCGATTTCCCCCTGCCATCTGCCGAAGCTTGTTTTCTTCTTTACTTTTTCTATTTCCTGAAGGGCCTTTGTTGCGGATGGGCTTGTGAAACCTTGTTTCCAGTTGGGCTTCTCCCACGAGGATACGAAGAGAGAAAAGTGGCCCTGGTAGGATACCTGGTAACCTGTATCTTTGAGCTTTGTGGCATTCTGACATTACTACTGTTACCTACATCGCTGACTGGATTTCCGGGCGAACGACAAAAATCCCCGGTTGGAAGAGAGGCTGGGTAGCAATGGTACTTGTCATACTTGGTGCTGTTGACTTGAGGTGAGAACGCGAGTGTACCTCTGCATGCACTGTATTGCCTTTTGAGGCCTCCTAAGTTGTAAGTAGTTGTATGTCATGTACGTTCAGACATATTACGGTTGATTGCAATTGTTACTTATTTGTTTCCTTACCCTAACCAAAAACCATCATTTCCCCTTGTGTCTTGACAACTCCCATCAGCCGGAGTTGAGCACGTCAACACGACTCCGAGCACGAAGTCGTGTAATCCTCGAGTGAAACCCTCGGTGCCGATACCACTAGCCACCCGTCCGAACAATCCAGCTCCAACGGGATCTGAGTGGTCCCGACCGTCAGGTTCATGTCACCTCACAAGAGGTCAGGAATAGGTCCATCACCTTAACAACAAGCTGGCACCGTTTCCAGGTCCGGATGCGGGTGGCGGGTACGGGTGCTACAATGCGGACTACCTTACGAACGGATATAGAACCAAGCTGCTGGGTTTCAAGGAATCTTCTTTCTCGAATAGGACAAGAAGATAAAAAATGTGACAGCCATACCCCTGGGTATTCTTGGGTATGGCAGACTTGGATTCGCGGCCCGTTGGTGTAATGGCTTGCTATCCTTTCGCAGAGTGTGTGTGTGTGTGTGTGTGTGTGTGTGTGTGTGTGTGTTGAAACGGGTAATGTTACACTCATCTGGTATTGCCATCTTTGTCAGCTTCGTGGCCTTTGCTTGTGATGTAACTGATTGTTTGAAATTGAGCATCATTGCTGGAACCTGTCTGCTTGACTTCGGCAACTGGAGCCGGAGTTGTTGGCTTTCCTGCTCAGGGTTCCTTGTCTTTGTGTCTTGAGCAGTTATTTGACCTTGTTTTGTTAAAGTAGGTCTGTAAGCGGAGGCCATTCCGGTTGTAAGCAGGGAAAGACATGCTTCAAGGACGGGAAGGAGGGCTAATCTCGCCGTGATTAAGCAAAAATATCCCGCGCATCTGCGGAAGCCCCGGGCTACATACCGTGATCGTGTACTATTTCCAGAACACTCCCGAGTTCTACCTCGCTTCTGGGCGGGCCTCTCGGGTTGAATCTAGCGTCTCACCGTGTAGGTGATATCCAATCGATGAAGATGGTTGAATAACAACTGACCCGTAGATCGAAGCGGAAGAAACCGAAAGGCCATGGTAGTCTAACGAAACGACCAATGCTTCCTCGTCAACGTAGCTGGCGACATGAAGCAATGAACAGTGACTGTTTGCTGATGCTTCAATCTCCCATCAAGCATCAGCCCCATCAAGGTGATGTGATGGCATTAACCCATCGTCCCACAGCCCAACGTACCGGAATCACGTTATAGGACCGAATGCGGGCCTAATATGGGTCTGGGGAGATGGATGGAGGTCCCAGCCAGTTGTTTCCTTCCCCGTATCAAACCTCACACGATCCTCATGTCATCCTCACCCGTCATGCATCAAGCAAGCAGTGCAGGATTGCATCTGCCCCAACATTTTCTTAATTAGGAATTTTTTGGAGGATAATATTCTCCGTCGGAATATGCACCCGAGCTGCGAGGAACTTGGCTTGCTTTTGAACACTTCTGGTGCTTCTGTCCTTCCCATATTTGTCTAAAGAGAGATCCACATGTCATCATCAGTTGAGGTAGGCAGTCAGTCAACGGAAGTTCAGGGCCAGACCAGCCTTACACACCCTCCGACTTTCCTACCGGGGCCAAGTGAGCTCCTCCTCCACCTATGGACATGCGTGGCACCGATTTGGTTATACCTTGTAACGCAAGAATGTTACCCTCTCCCGCTTCAAGACCAATGCAGCCGAGATTAAAGGACACAACGGCGTAGATCTGCGAACTGCATGCAAAGGTCGGGCGATCATAAGGCCTCATACTTAAGACTGGGGTATTTGGCGTAGAGAAAGAGAGGGCGGTTACTAAACCGTTGGCTTTGCTTTGTTATAGCTCAATCCCAAGTTGACCAAGTGCCAGTAAGATCGACTTCTGGGCGAGGAGATCTCTAGTCAGATCTGAGCTTCTGGGCGTGCAAGACATTGCTATTGCTCTACCCCTTTTTATCCCCTTTTTATATCCGGGAAAAGATAAATAACTGTCGTCACCTCAGGATCAATGAGCGGATCCTGTCTACCACATCTGACGCAACCCAAGGCTTCTAGATGGGTGGGAATATTGCGGGATATGTTGCCGCCCAGCAAAAATAAAAAAGGGGTGGGGTATTTTGACAGGGGCGGTCCTACGAAATCCAGGGTTGAAAGAAAGCGACCCGTCGGCTTAGAAGTTCCAGGATGCTGCCGTGTGAGATTCTGGATACGTGGTAAGCAGCGTCGTTGCATTGCAAGCGGGTCTTCCGTCTGTTAGAGCAGAATCTGGGACAAGACCAAGCGTTCGCAGTCGCTACCAAAGGTTACAACCCTACGGAGCTGGTCGTCATCCACCGTCCGTGGATGGTTACTTTTTCATCCCATCTTTTCTTCCGTCCCGTCTCGCAGTAGCAGGAATTGTCTGTGGGTGCTCGCCCAAGCGCCCGGCGATTGAACCTGCCGCTGAACCCCTTTCACCCGATGTTGTCATGCTGGTTTCAGCTAGTTTTCCACCATCCGCTCTCGAGAGGTGCCTGGATAATGGCTATATGTACCGAGATGAGATTTCTTTGAGGGCCAGTAGACATTCGAGTTCCTGCTACGCAGAAGAGCACGAATAGTAAGCCTGATCTGCAGCGACCTGGTGGCGTCGAAGCAAGCTGCAAGCAATGCAGAAGCGAGTGCGGGACTGGAGGATGGTGGAAAATGGAGGGGCAATGACGGGGGTGGAAGATGGAGGGGTCCAAAGCTCTGTAATATCAGATGAAGTGTCAAAGTGTCAGTCTTTGGAACTGCATCTCGTCTTGACATGTAACCAGTTATCAGCGTAAGGTGTGGTGTTCCGGAGAAAGACGTCCTGCGCCTAAAGTCTTGACAAGGGGAAAAGGCGAAGCTTGCCGGACTTGGACTGAACTCCGTGGTGACTGAGGAAATTCCCCGGCCACGAGGAGACAAGGAAAGGGAAAAGAAAAATTGACGGGTGCCCGGCCGTCAACGGGAAGCCCCATCGCACCCCGCACTAGGGCCTTCGGAGCACGGGTATGGATAACAGCAAGTGATGAAAACACTGACGAGAGGTGCTTGATCGGCTCCAGGAGCGCCACCATCCATTCTCTACACCGGCAAATGATTGACGATGGCACTCGCAAAGAAGCACAGGTGGTGCTGACGGGAGATGGTGGCACCGCGTCGAGGGGCTCATAGCCCTGACGAGCTGAAAGATGACCCTGTCCGATTTGGTTGTCCCACGAGAGGTCCTTCTGAAGTCAACACACAATTGCAATTTCTTCCTGCGGTAGGTACAGCAGTCACAGGCGGGATGATGCACAGGGAGAGCAATAAATGTACCAAGGGGAACCATTTCTGGAAACCCGTCATGACAGCAAAGACATGACAGTCGAGAGCTGGGGGAAGCTGCCCTGCATGCTACCACTGGCAGCCCAACATGCAATTTGGGGAAGGATCGTGGTCGATCTCCCACTGATCAGAGAAATGTTCCATTATATCTCCTGTTGACGTCGATAAGAGACAAGACCGGACGAGCCCAACCGAGGCTACGCGAGACGAGACGAGTGTAACCGTTTGTGGAGTGCACAGTGCTTCGACCGAGAACTGCAAGATTGCCCCATAGAACGAAAGAGGCATCCATTTCATGGCCGTCAACAATATTTCCTCTCAGCGGGCAGCGTTGTTCTGAAGCTTTTCTCATGTTCCAATGCTTTCGGCGACTTGCCCAGACGAACCAGGTCCTAAAGTGGCTCCTGCATTCCCCGAAGGTAACCTCTTGACGCAGTCTGGACTACCTCGGAGGACGGAAAGTGTGATGATTGGTGGGAGGGTGAGTCTGTGGAGGACCAGCCACAGTAGTGTATGCAGACTGAGAACAATGCTCATAATTGATGATAGGCTGTTGAAGGAAGGGCTGACAGTCGCAGTGCAGATTTGGCTTTTGATGTGAATTCTTGTCCACAAGTGCCGAGCTGGACATATGATAGCGTCTCTGCCCCGGTTCGTCATGGTGTTGATACGGAATCAAGTTTGATCAACCATGGGCGCCAAGCTTCAAGACGACTGAGAATCATGGAAGCGATTTCCATGGCCAAAGCGCCGTAGCTCCCCCACATCACTAACTGCAAACGGGTGCTTGGTGTTACCAATGCCTGTTCGGCCGTTATTTGCTTGTTAGCATCTTGCTTCGTAGCGTACAGAGTCCACTACCGGAGCTTCAGGACGGGCCCGACTCGGCACGTCCCCAGTCAGTATATCTCCGAGACTTCCAGACGCCCTCCGTCCGTACGCATCGCCTGTCACGTTGAAGGTGCGTAGCCGAGGCATCTCGACCTCAAATCCTTGAAAATTGCGACATGGAACTCATGGAAGTGACAGCATGACCCTCGGCAGAGAGGTGCTCCGGCATGTTGTTGTCGACGGACAGTGATGAGAGTGACATCTGCTGCTGCAAGACACGCGCCCACGAATGGGCCGCACGATGCTCCCTGTAACCCCTGACTTATATTAGCCCAATTAAAGGCAGCAGTGGGTGATCTTGCCGTCGTCCGTCGGGTGTTGTTGTCTAGGCCCCGGCCCCAGGATGTGACATGGGATCTGATCAAATCTTGTTGATGCTCGGGTGGCCCCAGCTTTCGTCTTGGGGATCGACGTCCTGCACGATGTTACCCTTTTTGGCTGGCCCACGAGCATGTCGCACCAGACCCAACAAGGAAATCAATTAAAGTTTAGGGGTTGATGACTTACACACACGTACTTTATCTTGACTTCGACCCGCGCCAAATACTCGGTAGAACTGTTGGCTGATGGCCAGAGCGTAGGACATACGGATACAATACAAAATGCCTCCAGCTCCACGTGTCTTTCTCATACTACCTCAGAACCTGTGCCGTTTTCTGCCAGGATATCCTGTAAAGGAGAACACCAGCGTGTGCGCGTAGAATGCTGAGGGGCCACCGGGGTGCCAGGGGGAACACCACCATGACGGAATGCCATGCCCGCAATTTGTGCGCGCCTTGGGGGCGCGATCTGCTGTTCAAATGAGAGTTCGCAGCGCACGGATTGCCGACCTGTACCTGCCTCTACGTATGGGGCAAGCAATGAGATTGCTGGGCGAACTCCTGCCGCACATATGCGCGTGAATTGGGATGACGAGATTTGTGTGCTCAAGCCGATGGGAGATGTTCGTGCTGTGTAACCTGCTTCCAGTCGGCTGAGACATCATCTGCAGCTTCTATTGGCCGATTTTTGTGATTCGCTCCTGCGTGCTCCGGAGCTCTGGTGGAAGTATCCTGGACCGAGAGGGGTGGGGGAGTTCAACCAGTCCCGTCAGCAATCCGACCTTGATTTGTTCTGAGCTTCCAAGTTGCTGATGTTCTTTCGTTGCAACTCCCCTCTCTTCGGCCTCCGCTTTCCGCAGAGACCTGAGACGGCCGCCGACGTCCAGGTCTGATGCCCCGGAGAGAGGCCGGACGGTCCCCCGTCGCCGTGCTTCGGAAATTTTGTGATGGCGGGGAGATCAGATAAAAGCGGTAAGGCTAATGCTAGCGTACACTACACGTTATGTAGGGGACAGCTGCTCGGCACGCTCACGGCGGCTCCAATACGGAATATTGTGGCATGGAATGACCCTTTCTCTGATTGTGGGTGGGAGCTGCTTCTCATTTAGCAACCACCCACCCAAACGGCTCGCTTCCCGAGTTGATCGCGCCGGGCCTAACGCATTGCCTGGCCGAATTGGGAGGGGCATGATGTGTAACTGAAAGACCGGATGAAATGTGATCGACACCGGGACGTTGGAAAGATCAGACGACTCGGTTAAGCCAAGGTTGGCGAAGAGAGGTGCACCGGTAAATCTTCGAGCAACCCCCGCCCACCCCGTCGGGAATCGGGATCCGCACGATAGCGGCCTCGCTGCCAGGATGCGGAGGTGGGTACAGCGAAAGGTGCAACCGCCTAGCACTGCAACGCAAACGGTCACTAATGTGGCAGACGGTAAAAAGGTGCAAAGTCTGAGACTTTTTGCTGATGAAAAACAGCAGAGGGCGAGACGAAGAGGGAAAGCGGAGATAAGCGTACCTATAGCATCGTCGATAAAGCTCATGATCGCCAGCCACCCAAGACAGGGCTCCAGACTTGACACAGCATGAACTCGGAAGATCCTGGGCAATGCTGTTGACGAAGGAGATTAGATCAGTCTGTACAAGATGGGTACACCTGGAGATGTCGTCACAGCGGGCGGCAACAGCTGCATATCCGCACACCCCATTTTCTTCCAAAGCTGAAGAAAAGAAGCGCTGACACATTCGAAGCACGGCCACCTCATGTAGGGTTTCAGAAGGGTGCATGTCCTGGAGGTCAGCCTTGCGCATATCACTGTCAAAATTGGCCCTGATAAAATACCTCAAGACGTTCCATATCTGCCCTGGGGTAAGTAAGGTAAGGACGAAAGACGCTGTCAAAGCTGCGCGCCAAGACTCGAGAGGGGACCTGGACATAACGATAACGTATCTTCCAGGTTGTGTGCTCGCTCGCCTCAGGTGTCATGGTATTTTGGTTGTATTGGTACCTTAATTACATTGATATTATACCACGGTGCCTTTTACCAGTGCAGTGCTGTACGGATTTTTTGGTAGCGGCTGCTCCCCCATGCTCTGGTGCTCGGGTCCCTGTCAGGGGGACTTGTGCTTGCCGGCATACCCCTCCCAGAACTCATGTTGGTGGTTCCTTCCATTCTGGGACCGAAAATGTCAAATTCGAGCGTGAACCGTGACCCAGCTGTCGATAACCGGGGCAGGAACGACCGTCCTACCGGTGACGGGATACTTGGAAGGAGGCAATCTTCGGTTGGGTTCCAGGTTGCGTGTCATGAAGTTCCCGCATCTTCTATCACCTAATTATCATCATCCCCGGACTATCTTTCCCCGGATCTGCTCCCAGCGAGACAAGAAAATCCTCACTCACGTCTGGACCGTCTGGGCCCTCCTCATCTCGCGCCGGCGGATCAAGATCATCGAGGCTCGACCCCACCCCCGTCATCTCGGCGGCTCTCGGAAGATAGCTTGTGGGCCCTTGTTGCGCATCCGTTCTGATTTTCCGGGGCAGCTCTTGATACAGGACACGGACGTGTTGGTGATGAACGTGCGGAGCAGCCTCTCTCGACAACCAGTTCAAGTTCAAGGACTGTGCTGTCACTAGAGAAGACGATACAGCGGAGCGGCCCTGGGCCAATCGACGTCTCCCCTCGCCGACCCATCTGCATGGTGCGTTACTGGGTGCGTTGCCCAGCGTTCGGTTCCAACTGTCTGCAACGGCACTGGTGGACTGCTACCCAGTCTAGCTGTCGGTCATATTAACCGTAGGAAGAAGTAGCAGGGAGGCACCCAGGACGGCCAAAAAGGACTTAGCCATCCACTCCCACCACAGCGACTGGCTCATCCTGGATTTTGAACCCTCCCCCCCCTCCTCTGTCTGTGCCCTGTAAGAGCTCTGAGATGACCGGGGGGTTTGCTGGCATTGTGGTCTACCCTTCGATTTGCAGCCATCCTTGGCCGTCCACCTACCAGGGTGCCCTGCCTATGACTATCCCTGCTCCATCTGGCCCCATCTCAAATGCGCCGTTGCCTTTAAGTCGCACAAAAAGCACCGGCTTCCACTGACACCAAATCTTTCTTTGAACAGACCGACTCTCACTAGCCGCCCAGCCTGAGAGCAGTATCACCGAGCATCGATATATACGGAACGACGACCACCTGGCAGCTCTCCAGCACCTTGGGCACCAATCCATACGCGCACCTTCTTACACCTCCAAGTCCCAGACGACGGACAGGGTGACGATACACGTCTGCAGCTCTCCGATAGCTTCCATCCAATCTTCGGCCACCCGGCGCAGAGCACTAACACGGTTGTGCGCGGTGTGCTGTGGTACTCGATCCGCCAGGACTCCCCATACCGGGAATCACCATCTGCGTCATCGCTTGTCTGACAACCAGGCCTCCTTTTTTGTGCGTCTGCAGCCGGCTCTTCCCCCAGTAAACAAGCGGCCGGTCCAGTTCGGCCGGATCTTGCTGTCGTCCATCCTCAAAAGGGGACCACTGTCTTGGACGAAGAAGAGGCGCCAAAGGCCTGCCTCCGAAGCACTCGCCATCTCGCCCCCACGTCAAACTTTGCAGCTTTTTCGAAAACAGCACAAATCTCTTTCGGTGACTCTCTAGAAGATTCCGGGCCTTCAAGAATACCGGGCAGTGAAACTTTGAACTTGGCTGCATCGGGTAATGTCGATCCCCGTCTCTGGATCTGGGGTACGGTCTGGAAGTTTGTCTCCCCCGGCGGAGACTTCCGTGAGACCAACGTGTTAACTGAGCTTACACCGACGCCGTCCACAACGAAGCCTTCGAAATCGAGTTAGACGGTCCCCTTCCGGGCTCTTGGCTACGCCAAAGCCTCCTCCATGCAGCGCAGCCATCCAGGTGACGATTCCTGGACACCTCTCGGCCAACGCCGAGGGATATCAGACCTGGCGCGATCCGCCTTAAGTCTCGACTTGCACTGGGTCAGGGCAGACACTGAAAGTGCTGCTCGTCAGAGGAGCTATCCCTCTCCCCCCATGTCAGGGTCTCCATCGATCCCCCCCAAACTCAGCCAGGAGGCAGCCGAACGGGCCCAGGGAAGCTATCAGCCCATCACGCAGGATGTTTACCGTGGGATCCCGACAACACAAAGTCACGAAAGGACGCAAGCGGGAAGCGTAACAGGACCTTCGCGACAGTTCCTCGCTGATCCACCAGAACGCGCCACATATTCTTTCCCTCAGCACTCTGAGAGGCCGGCTCCCCAATCTCTACCTTACACCCACCTGCCTGTTCAAATCGGTGGCCAGCCAGGACCAGCATATCTTCCCATTCCAGGCACGGGAAGTACAGTTGGGCCATCTGGACAGCTTGCAGCTTCACAAACCTATCCTCCAGCACTTCACTCACAGGTGCAAGAGCCGCTTCAACACAGCTCACCGAAAGCAAGAAAGACCAAGGGACATGTGGCATCCGCCTGTGTACCATGCAAAAAAGCCCACCTTCGGTTGGTTACCCTGCCAAAGCCTATTAGCACTGCTTGAAGGACGCGAGACTGACAGATTGCAGATGTGACCGTAGGTACCAGAGCCCTTTTCGCCCCGATTGATCACAAAAACAAGACAGAAATGGAACCCGGAGTGCGAGCAGGCATCGCCAACTCTGCGGCACCGCGAATGCGATCTTTGGTTTTGATTGACATGATATTGTCAACAATTCCGGGATTCTTTTAGGCGCGGCATTGACTAGCGCCTAGCACAAGTGTGACGCGGGACACCTCCATGAGCAATTTCTGTTTCTGGCCCGATTTACTCAAGATGAGACGACCCACTGGGCCAGTGACAAAATGGACTGGGGACTGTTGGGCCACGCGGCTGCAGGAACGGGTGGAGGTGGTTCCCAAGCGGGTTCCATGCTGTTCCAGGTCCGGGTAGGAGAATGCAGATAATACAGCATGCTTATGCGTGGAAGGGCTTGCCGACAGTTGGCTCGCTACTGCAGTGCGGATGCTTAGTCCTGCGGCAAAACCGGGCCGCTGTCCTCAAGGTGTGGTGGGATTCCCGCAAAGACACGGCCCGGACGCCTCTGTTTGCCCCTATCTTTTTAGCCATTATGGCGCGGTGTTGGGAGTGCGCTTTGGCGATAGAGATCCTAACTGCCTGTTCTTTCTGTTCATGAAGAGCTTTGGAGGCTGTGATGAGAATGTTTGCTGATTTTTTTCACAGCGGAACGCCCTTGTAGCCGATGTGTATCTCAAAACAAGGCCGATCAATGCGTCGACGTCCAGCACAAGAAGCGTGGGCGGCCCCGGCTTCGAGACGACACGCAGACGAGATATGAAAGCGGGGGAAGGCTGGGAAGTGCTGCAGAGGCCATGAGACGGCCGTTGACATCCGTGTATGGCTCGGGTTCCTCGACGGGTATGGTTCAAAGTGACAGTCTCCGACGCACTCAGTCGTATCGCGTGCTGAAATCTCAGCCAGCCGAATCAATCGCACCGAGATTCCTCGAACGAGGTTTGGCAGCTGATGCAAACGTCTTTCCAGCTTCCCTATCGATATCAACAGCGAGGGTTCCCGAAGAACCAGTGGCGTACTTGAGGGTTGTTGGGCTGGAGTTTCTGAAGGCGTCTGGAACGTTTTACAACGCCATAGGAAGGCCATCAAGAACAGGTTTCAAGCTCTTGGAGGATGTACTTGCGCCTGGTGACCGCAACAAGGCTGAGAGAATCGACCGACAGACGAAGGAAGAGCAGAGAAACAGAGAGTTTGGACAGCTGCCGGCCATGACGACCGTCGACGAGCAGGCAAAATTTGCTCAGAGACTCGGGTTCGGCGCGGATGATATTTCAAGGTATCAGACGGACTGGAGAGTGGAGCATCTCACCTTTGAGGGAGAGGATGGGCAACATCGACCATTCTCAACTCGTTTCGGCCTGGTGAAGGAAGATTCAGTTTGGTTTGTCGTACTAATGCTTCAGATCCCGCCACCTAGACCATATCAGTATCCGACACCCTCACCGAACCCCAGGGATAACACGTACCCTTATCAACCAACGCCTCTGTCGTTTTCCCAGCCCACACCCATGTCAGCGACGTTCGATCCGAGACAGTCGAGGCTAGGAGAACCTTCGCCCTACGGGGCGAGACAGCCGATGGCGATTGGAGCCCCGCCACCGTCCATAATGGCGGGAAGGAGCCCCAGTCTTCCCTCAGGTTACGCGCCATCTCCAAGCAGACCAGGCTACCCAGAACCGCCTTCCTCGTACCAGGTGCCCAGAAGCGAGATACATCCAGCAAGTCGACCGCCTCAGATACAGGGATACCAACTTCCGCCATTGGTCCTTGGACCTTCCGCAGGCCCTTCCCAACCACAGCCACAGGAGAGGGTTCCATCTCGCCAATCTCGAGGAGAACGACCACGGGTTGACATTGGTGGTCTGCTCGATCATCCGGGGCCTCCAAGGGATCCTCCACAACCACAACAATGATACCCTATCCAGGATGAATGAGGCAAACTTGAGGCCAGCTATATGGCATTGCGTTGGTTCGATATTGTTGCAGGATATTAAAAGCATATTGCCGATGATTTTTGGATAGCTCCAGTTGATGCAGGCTTCGATGGGCAGGAATTTTCTTCGAGTTGGTTACACTTTCGAGTGGCGTTGCATAGATGATACCAGTGTACAATTGGCAGAGGTTGTTAGCCGACGGTGCATTTTCGGGCGTTGGAATGTCCTCGTGGAGGATGTTTGGGGCATTTGCCATTGTGGGGCACTTTTCTTCTCTTGACATTTTGTTGTTTTCTGCCCCTCTTCGACTTCTTTTTTGACTTCTTCTTCGATTTCTTCTACTTCTTCTTCTTCTTTAGACACCGCCGCGACGGGCTTCGTGTTGGCTAGGGGGCGCCTGGCGTTTTGTATGGGGTCTTAATCCCTTGTAAAGACAGAAGGGTTGCTGTGTTGTTCTCGTTTTTGTTTATGGTTTTCTTGTATGAAGTACAGTGGGAAAAGAGGAACGCAGTGATTGGTATGTGAGTTGGGAAACTGGAAGGGCAAGGCAATGCCGGAGAATTGACTGTCAGTTTCTCGTCGGCTGCTTTTTCTTGGAATCGTTGTTTCTGATGATGCCTGTTGCGTGTGTGGCGCTTGTTGTTGTTGTTATGGTCCAGATGGGAGAATTTTAGCAGGAAGCGGACGAGAAAAGAAAGAAACAAATGAGAGGGTGCGGGAGCTTCGCCTATGTTGGGTCGACAACACGCATACATAATCCCCGTCTCCTTTCCCCTCTTGTATGCTGATATGCGGCCCATCCATCAGGCCCACCACCACCACAACGCATTCCTACGCAGATCCGAGGGGCCGCCGGACGGCCCAGGCCCTGCATGGGGATCTCGTTGAGAAATGAAAGGGCGAGTAGTTGCACTTACCAATAAGAAAAGACAGTAAATTCAAGTGTGGGAGACGAGATCGAGTGGTGGTGGTCTGATGAGCGAGACGAGGCACTCGATGAGATGGTTGTGTGGGGCCCGTGGCACAACACTTTGTTAGACGACGTTGATTTAAGCTTTGGTTTTTAGTCTCGACCGTTTTCGAGCCCCCCCCCCCTTCCTTTGCCCAACCGGTCTCCCCGTCTCACCCGCCCGCCGCGCGCACACTATCTCCGGGCCGTTGCGTAGAGGAATGAACGGGGTCTGCCGAATCGGGACGTGCCCGATGTCATCGAGGATCGGGGGAATATGTTCGCACACCCAGTTGCGAGGGTGAGGAGGAGAAAGAATAAGTTCCCACAAGTCAACTCAATCGACAATCATTTGAGATTGAGAGCTAGTGGGCCACATGCTGGTCGTGTGCTGGGTCGGCGGGTGAAAGGGAAACGCCACATCGGCCCCTCGGTTCGAGGAGGTAAGGTCCCTTCGATCGATCACAGGTTGGGCCAAAAAGGGCCCTTCAGGTCGTACCCGAAATATACGGGATAGATTGTGCTGACTCTCCAATTCCCGAATGCTGCCGGTGTGTCGGCACTTCTTTCGCATCCCATGGCTAGCAGCTACCTTCAGCACTGTTGCGCCCAGTCGTGTCTGGTTTCTGTACATTTAGATGATGTCCAAGAGATCGCTAATCGAACCGCGGGCCTTGAAAGCAAGAGAGAGAGAGAGAGGGAGAGTCGGGGTAACCGGGTGATTATGTAGCGGATAACTACCTAATATCGATAGGGTTGGGGGGAAGAATTCCAAATAGGATGATCGATCGGCTGGCTGAATCATCGGGTGTTGCTGTAAATGTGTACGTATTTGTAATTCCTTGTCTGTCTGTCGGTCTGTCGGTCGGGGTGTTCGTCGGGTTCGAGCATGAGAGGGAGCGGTTCAGTCGGTCGGTCGGTGTAAGGTGAATCATTTTTTCCCCATCCCGTGTTGATGATGATGATGAGGAGGAGAAGGCTTGTTTGTGAGACACCTGTCGATTCTCCATCTGATCGCCATCTCTCATCCACAACCGGAAGAAGCAAACAACACTGGTAAAAAAAAAAAACTAAACAAAACGGAAAACAAAAGGAAATCTGAACAAACAAGTGGAAGGGGCATAAACACTTATTGAAAAACCAAAATTACCACAGGCTACCAACAAAAATACCTAATTTTTTTTTAAACCCATTATCAAATCTTCTTTTTTTTTTGATATGCTATAACCGTTCTATAACAGCGAGAGCATGGATGAAGCATTGGATAGCATGGATTATTTCATGCCTGGTTTGGTAGTTCCACGCGCACGATACGACACGAGTGTTATAAGGCTATGCCCATTCTGGGACAACACCTCGCCCTCGATGGAACAGGACTTGCCCGAAATAATAAAATGGTTGCAGTGGACCGCTTGGGAGGATTTATTTTGGATACAGTTTCCAGGTTTGGATCGGGATGATGGGCATGGATTCTTTTTTTTGTTTTCGGTTGGCATGGCACGCTGGTGAGCCAGTCGAGGGTGGTTTCCGGCCTTGTACACTACACTATGAACTGGGATTGGGGGATGATTGGCGCGCATGTGAAATGGGCTTCTTGTTTTTTCCAACTTCCAAGTGTCGTCTTCATATATTATTAGAAAAAAAAAAATGCACCAGACACGCAATGTTCCATTTTCCTTGACAACAGGATTAATATATTGTACACTATTCTTGAGCTGCAAGTGACTGTCAAAAGAACGTTGCGATCGATCGGAGAATTGTCAATTTACCGACGCGCTGGCGCGCCACAAAAATCGATCGAGTGAGTGAGTGGCCGGTCGGCGGTAGGGCCGTTTACGCTACCCAACCTCTGCAGCAGAACCATTCGGAGATTTTTAACTTGCTCTCAATTGCTTTTTTTGTGGGAAGCAGCCAGGGGAGGGAAAAAAAAGGGCCGCTGCGCTGTGCTGTGCTGTGTGCAACGGCGGCAGGGTTGGCAGGGTCCAACGATTCCCATCCATTCAATCGAATCGATAGGAGGTATCGCTCTCGATTCCCAATCCAATGAAAAGAAAGCAGTCGGAGCACGACCAATGGACACCGCAGATCATCACGTAGATATCTGGTGGAATGGTCATTGTTGTTTACACTGGGAAATTTTTAGATTGAGAGAAAGGAATAAAAGTTGGAAATAGATCTATACCAAAAGCTTCGTATGTGTTACGGTATATGAAAAACCCTGTCTATTTGTAAGAGGCTGATTCGTGTAAGAGATCTCGTGTGTAAATGCATCGCTGATTACATACAGGAAATCGCCAACCCCACGATATCCACATGTTGCCGTTCTTCGCTCCACTCAATATAAGATTTCACATCAACGAGAATGTCACCTCCTTTCTCCCTCTTCAATGTCTCGTTGATCGTCACCCTCATCTGATTCCTCATCGCCCTGTTCCCTGCTGGCGGCAGGTATATCGCTTCTCTGTTGTGGCGGCAATCTCCTCGATAACGACCGAATAGGCAACGTCCTCCTGTTCCCAATCACCACCGTCTGAGGATCTGGCTGAAATATCTGGGGCTGTTGTTGCCTGTCTTGAGCCAAAAGCCGATCAATATCATCGAAGTCCGCGACAGATATTGATGGAACCCCAGCGGGAGCAGATGAAATCGGAAACAATTCCACTGGTGCTTGGATGGATGGGGACATGAGCTCGAGTTCCTCGGTCATTCTGTCCCGTTTTGCATAGCGTTGTTCGTCCTCATCGATAGTTTCACTGTCGTATGGTCGTTTCTGGCCTGGTTGTGCCCCGCCCGTTGCTAAACCTATCAAGACATGTTCAGGGAGTATTGGATCCTCTCGGGACTGTCTGAGGATAAGGTCGATGGATAGCTGGGATGATTGAGAGTTGGACTGGTTTGAGATTTGCTCCACAATTGGCTCAGGACCTGAAGTTCGTGAAGGGGAAGGTAGTCTTGATGGGGTTTGTGAGGGACCGGTAGCGCTTCTTCCCCTGCGAGATGTGAGGATGAGTAACACAATGAGAGTTGGGTAGAGAAGGTTGTTTTTACCTATTGCTGAGAGCATCTAGTTGGACTTGGACTGACGAGTTCGCGTCACTGCCATTGGGATCCGGACTCGAAAGCCGTGGAAAAGGTAGTCGCAACTCGTTTGTCATTATGACTTGAAGTGAGTCTGTGGGATGTGGTAGATAGGAGTCAAGATCGCAGGTGTGGGGGAATCTGCACACTAAATGCAGATCTGAAGACAATCGACTGCCGAGTGGCCGGGTTCTGCATATTTATGAGGACAGAAGAGATAAGAGAAAGAGTACGTAGAAAGAGAAAACATGCAATGTAAAGAAACGAGACGGAGGGAAACCGGACCTCGCCCGAGAAGCTGTGAGGCCCGCCCAGGTTGTGAGCCCTCCAGGAAGCCTGGAAATGGCAGGGCTGCATCCATTTTTTTCATGGATGGATAAGCATTTGGTATGCAGCCAGTAGGCACGGTAGGGAATGTTGCAGACGGGTGTGTGATGCACGCAAGAGCGGGAGCGGCGCGCCGCCCAGTTGGGTGAATGCAGAAGTATCGCACAGTCACACCCGCTGCTTCAACGGCCATCAAGAATGGTCCGCTGGTCACCACCCACCCTTTGTCGCCCGTCCACCCAGTGTCACCACATGCATATGGCCCGATGGCGCATTACAAGATGGCTTTCGACGCATCAAAAAAACTGGGTAGAGAAATGCTCTGCACTGGCACAGCACTGCGGCGGTCCTCAGCTCCAAGGCGAGGTCGGTCTTGATTTTCTCAATCTAGAAGTTTCGGGCCATGGTCGAGATGGGATAAAAGGGAAGCCTAGAAATCTTGGAGACCTCAAACGATTTGGAGGTGAATTCGAGCCCTCCAAATGGGCCCGGAAGGTCATTCTGTTTCCGCGAGGTCAAAGGAAGCGTGGCTAAGCATCGAGCTGACTTATCTGCGCCGTCTTCTAATACCGATTGATCTCCAGTTGCAGTGGCTTAAGCGGCTCAAGTAGAGGGTGGCCGCCACAGTTATGGCCGTTAAAACACATCGACTGGGGTAAAGGCGGAATTCCGGGTCTGTTGTATGCTCCAAATGCGACGACCAAATTGAATTTGCTATGTTTGAAGAGCCGGGTGTGAAAAATACGAAAAGAATGTGAGGTGTGGCTGTGGTGTTTTGTTGGTTCAGGTTGAAGTTCGGTTCTGGTCTATCGAGGTTGGGTTCCCTCCACGCCAAGCCTTCCCGTCATCAGCATGCCAAGATCTTTAGTCCTAGAAGTGGGGTGACAGGCCCCTGAACCGAGCGGGCCGAAGGTGCACGGACAATCCGGGGCAAGCAGGGTCCACCCAACACCGGCAAAAGGAAGTCGCGCGACTTCCAACGGTGAATGCCTAGCAGAACTCGGTGAGAGCCTCCCATCGGCTTTTCTTGCCTTTTTTCCCTGACCAGCTAAAATATTGGGAAGATTGAGCACAGGTGGCGTTCCTTGGAAGCCTTGATGATACCTTGACGAGATCCTTCTGCTCTTTTCCCCGCATCTCGCTTTTTGAACGTGTCAAGCATCCAACGCCGCAGCTATGAGTGACGCAATGGAGGTGGATTCCGAGGTGGATGGGCCTCGCGGTGCCAAGAGGAAGGCTGATGTTCTCGACGATAACACCCCCCAACGTCGAATAAAGGTATTATCTCTCCAACTATCTTGCCACGCGCTGTGCTAACAGCATACTCATAGCCTCTGGACGAAGATGTTATCAATAAAATTGCTGCCGGGGAGATTATTGTGGCTCCCGTGAACGCCTTGAAGGAATTGATGGAGAACTCTGTTGACGCGGGATCTACCACCGTAGATGTTTCGGTGAAAGAAGGTGGTTTGAAGTTACTTCAGATTACTGATAATGGATCAGGCATCGAGGTTCGCCCCCCTGTTAGCGTCCGCTATCACCCGCCCGCTATCACCCGCCCGCTTACCCGCCTCCCCCTTCGTCCCCCTTGCCATGTGTTGTTACTCATCAAAGAAACAGAAGGAAGACTTGCCAATATTGTGTCAGCGCTTCACTACGTCCAAGCTCCAAAAGTTTGAAGACCTCCAGACCATTGCTACCTATGGTTTCAGAGGCGAGGCCTTGGCCAGCATCAGCCACATTGCCCACCTCACCGTGACTACCAAGACACGGGACTCTGAATGTGCCTGGCGAGCACACTATGGCAGCGGTGTTCTGGTCCCGGCCAAACCTGGTCAGTCTCCTGACCCGAAGCCAGTTTCTGGTCGCCAAGGCACCCAGATCACAGTCGAGGACCTTTTCTTCAGCGTTCCAACAAGACGGCGTGCCTTTCGGTCACCAGCCAACGAGTACAACAAGATACTTGACATGGTTGGGAGATATGCCATTCATTGTGCCGGCGTAGGTTTTACGTGCAAGAAGCATGGCGAATCGTCCAAAGGAATTTCAGTATCTCCAAATGCCTCGTGTCTTGACAGAATCCGACAAATCTACGGGGCAAGTGTTGCCAACGAGCTCACCGAATTCGAGACGGAGGATGATCAATGGGGTTTCAAGGCCAAGGGACTCGCCACCAACGCCAACTACAGCACCAAGAAAACAACCTTGCTGTTGTTTATCAACAACAGGTGCGTTGAGTCAACCAACATCCGCAAGGCGATCGAGCAGACGTATGCGTCATTTCTCCCCAAAAACAGCCATCCATTTGTTTACCTCAGTCTCGAGATAGACCCACGTCGGGTCGATGTTAACGTACACCCAACCAAACAAGAAGTGAACTTTTTGAACGAGGATGAGACCATCCAGGCTGTATGCGAGCACCTCCGCTCCAAACTGGCCGAGGTAGATGCCAGCAGAACGTTCCTCACTCAGACATTGCTCCCAGCAGGCGGCCGGGCTGCCTCTTCCACTCAAGCACTACCGCCAACTGCATCCTCCAAGACAACCCCTAGTTCCAGTCGGAGAGCCCCTCCCAGAAACGAAACCAGCCTTGTCAGAACGGACACAAACCTCCGGAAAATCACCAGCATGCTTCCCCCCGCCAGGCCAGGAGGAGACACTTCCAACCCCCCATCCCGCCTGTTCCAAGCCCCAGTCCCAGAATCCATGGACTTTGAGACAGCACCTGAACAACGCCAGCCCACAGCCTGCCACCTACACAGCATCAAAGAACTTCGCGCTGAAGTACGTGAGGATATGCATAATGAACTCACCGATATCTTTGCCAATCACACCTTTGTCGGGATTGTCGACGAGCGCCGCCGGCTGGCTGCGATACAAGCTGGTGTCAAGCTATACATGATTGACTACGGTCGGGTCTGCTACGAATACTTTTACCAATTGGGCTTGACAGACTTTGGGAACTTTGGGGTGGTGCAGTTCCAGCCTCCTCTTGATATCCGCAGTCTTTTGTCGTCATCTCCCAGTCTCCTGACAGAATATGAGGAAGAGGAAGACGACGAGGAAGAGGATCTAGGCCCTGAAGAAAAGGCCAAGATCATTGAGGCTGTTGTTGAGAAGCTGATTGAGAGGAGAGAGATGCTTCTCGAATACTTCAGCCTGGAAGTTTCTCCTGCGGGGGAGCTGTGCAGTGTACCGCTGCTAGTCAACGGGTATGAAGCCCCATTGGCAAAGTTACCGGGGTTTTTGGTGAGGTTGGGGCCTTGTGTGGATTGGACGGAGGAGAAGGCGTGTTTTGAGAGCTTTCTCAAGGAGTTGGCGGGGTTTTATGTGCCGGAGAGGTTGCCGCCGAGGAAGGTGACGAAGGATGATGATGATGGTTGCCTAGATAGTGCTGATGAGAGAGAAGAAGATGCCAAGACCGAAGTGGAAAAGAGAATTGATAGGAGGAGGAGAGATGTGAGATGGGCGCTAGAACATGTGCTTTTCCCAGCGTTCAAGGCAAGGCTGGTGGGGACTAAGAGTATCATGGAGGCTGGGGGGGTGGTGGAGGTGGCAGATTTGAAGGGGTTATACAGAGTCTTTGAGAGGTGTTAGGGGAGGTATGGCAGTAGAGAGAAGGGGGGGAGGAGGATGGCTTACCGATGTTACTCAATGCCCGGTGGCTGTTGAACTGAGATGGACTTTTATAGTGGCACCTGCTTCGCTACCAACTTAATAGGAATTGGAGCGATTTGCTCTTTCCAAAACTCGAGCTGCCTCATCTGAACTTTACTGGTGTAACTGCCCTCAGGGGTTGAGTCAATTATCAAGGCTCAAAGCTGCCCAGCTTTCCCTCCACCCTGCGGCAGGTCCGTCCTTTGCTGAAATTTCACCAGCTCGGGTATCTGTTCTTCCAACTCCTTTTAAGTCCCCAAGCTTGCTTCTGTTTCCTAACTGGATATTATTCCCCAACAACCAAACCCTCGCATTCCGCAGTTGCCTTATCCGAAGCATTCAACTAGCCATCACCTTTAAGGTCCACAATGACAGGTTTGATGGAGAAGCTTGGCTTGAAGCCTGGTGTCATCTATGGAGATGACGTTCTCAACGTATGGTATCATCCGGAGTCGTGAATTGGTATTACTGCTGACCTCCCTCCTATTAAACAGCTCTTCAAATTTGCTCGAGAATCAGGGTTTGCTCTGCCGGCCATCAACGTCACCTCGTCTTCCACAGCCATTGCCGCCCTAGAGGCTGCCCGTGAAGCCCGTGCCCCGATTATTCTCCAGGTGTCCAAGGGCGGCGCTGCGTTTTTCGCTGGCAAGGCCATCTCCAACGACAGCCAGCGAGCTTCCATCGCCGGCTCGATCGCCGCCGCCCACTTCATTCGTTCCATTGCTCCTATTTACGGAGTTCCCGTCATCCTCCACTCGGATCATTGCGCGAAGAAGCTGCTCCCATGGCTTGATGGCATGCTGGACGCAGACGAGGCCTTTTTCAAGGAGCACGGTATTCCTCTTTTCAGCAGCCACATGATTGACCTGTCTGAGGAGAGCGTCGAATACAACATCCAGACTACGGCCAAGTACCTGGCACGTGCTGCCCCGATGAAACAATGGTTGGAAATGGAGATTGGCATTACCGGTGGTGAGGAAGATGGTGTCAATAATGAGGATGTGGACAATAACTCGCTCTACACGCAACCTGAGGATATTTGGAATGTTTACCAGACCCTCAGCCCTATCTCGCCCTACTTTAGTATTGCCGCTGGATTTGGCAATGTGCATGGTGTCTACCAACCAGGAGGAGTCAGGCTTCAGCCTGAGCTTCTTGACAAGCACCAGAAGTTTATATCCAGCAAGCTCAAGCTTGATGGGGAGAATTCCAAGCCCGTTTTCTTTGTGTTCCACGGTGGATCTGGCTCAAGCGTGGAGGACTTCCAGACGGCTATCGGGTATGGCGTGGTGAAGGTCAACCTTGACACTGGTATGTGCTTGTACATGCAAGACCCTTGGTATCGATTGGAGTCATTATTGACCATTAGCAGATCTTCAGTGGGCCTACCTGGTCGGCCATCGGGATTACATCACGAAGAACATTGAGTACCTGAAGAGCCAGGTCGGGAACCCGGATGGGCCGGGCAAGCCGTATGTACCTATTCAAGTGGCGATGTCATGTCCAAGTACTAATCAACCTTGATTGTGTGCAGAAATAAGAAGTTCTATGACCCCAGAGTCTGGGTGAGGGAAGGCGAGAAGACGATGAAGGAGAGGGTGGTCCAGGCGCTTGAGGACTTCAAGGCGGCCGGGTCCATTTGAGATGGGTCATTTAATTACCTATGCGATCAGAACTGAGGGTTAGATTGTAGAAGACAGACGCTCTTGTTACCAATTCTAGGAATCCTGAGTGCTTGTTTTCTTTTTTGAATTCATGGCGACGTTTTGCAGTTGGGTTGACAAAGTGAATGTTCCGATAGCCCTGTACTTCAGGTCTTGAATGCGGGTGAATGGGATTCAACCGAAATACCACCCACATCTAGGTCGTAACGTAGGTATGATGTGTGCCAAATACGAGAAAAATACTCTCTTTAGAAGTATATAGAGGCCTGTGTTAAGTTTGTGAGGGTGTTTTACAAGACTGGGAACCTAGAAGGCCTTTGGAGATCTTGGAAGGGGGTTTGGAAGAGGTTGATGGGTTTGTTGCGTTAGGAAAGGGGGGTCGAGAGGCATGTGGCGGTATTGATTCATGAAGACTGTGAACAGAGATGTTGAATTGTGATACCTTTGTAGCAGGTTTGATCTGGTACCTATCGAGAGCTCTTGCAGGGAGGCTTGATTGGTAGGTAGGTCTAGCAAGGGGGGTTTTCGAAGACTCTTTTGAATTAGCTAGATCAGTTGGCTCTGTTTGGAGGTTCTGGATTGGCATGGTTTGGACAAAACTAATAATTGGTACTGCAAGTTAGGGTCAATGAATGCATGATACCGTCTAACCTAGACCTTTTGAAATGATAAATATGCCTTTTCAATTTTATCTCCAGGGTCTTTCTGACTAACTAGCTTTGGAGGACTCTTGACTATCTGTTAAGATCTGTGAGCTGTTTTTGAAGGGTTATCTACTATCTTTTGAGGCCTATCTATCTACCCTCTTGCGAAGTGTGTTGACTGGGTTTTGAGGGCCTGTTTAGACACTTGTAGTATCTGTTTTTCTTTTGTTTACAGCGTGATTTGGGGTGGGGCTGTGCTGGATTGTGGGAAGTGCTGGACTGTGTTGAGGTGCTGGGTGTATTGAAGTGAAGTGCATACAAAGGCAGGAGACTTGGCAATTAGGAGACTACATCTGTGTTGAGGGAGAAATTCGACTGTATATCAAGGTCACGAAGAGTCATGGGGAGGTTGTTTATCAGGCTCTGTACAAGTCTTTCTCCAGCGATCCACATAATCAGATGTTATTCTGTGATGGAGGAATTCAAGTGTATGATAAGGTCATAAATGGTCATAGAGAGGTCATTTATCTGGCTCTTCACATGTATTTCCACAGCAATTCACATCATCAGATGCTATAATAACACTGTTCATGACGGGTTTGCAAGTGTGTGGTGGCAGGTCGTAGGGAGAACTCAGGGTTTTTGAACTGTTTAGAGGTTGAATAGGTAGCTGGTATGAGGAGATATGAAAAAGCTGCACCGAACTGTTGAATCGGCTCATAAGAGTAGTAAATGAGGTACCTATCCTTGTGCTACTGCTAGGAGATTAGTAGTAGTTCTTGTCAAACAATGTGCGCGCGTAATACTCGTTACAGATGCCCGATTGAAATGTACGGTAGTAGTTCCGACAAGACGGGTCTTTGCAAATAGGCCACATGTTTCCAAATTTGCTTGTATCGTCGTCAAGCTGGTATGAATCTGGATCCACGGCATGGAGCCACTCATGAGGCGGTATGATTCGTGCCTTTTTATCACTTCCATGCCGGAGCCGGTCCCTCCATGTCCCCATCCCGACACTAATCACTCGATAGTAGTTGGTGATAAGACATCGCCAATTAGAGTCGGCAGGCCGCGCAGATTTTGTGAGGTAGACTCCATGAACAGAGTGATTCTCATTTTTGACCTCATTTAGTTGAAGAGGAAGACATGTTTCGTAGCCAGGAGGCAATTTGCGTGAGTTATCATCTTGCCGATGATCATTTGATGAAGAGTCCATGTGGTTCTCCTTTTCGCCTATATCGTAGTGGCTCCAGGTCAAGCATTTACACGCTTCAGCACCGAAGCACCCCATCTCGGGAAGCTGATTACACCGGTCCGTATTCAGTGATGGGTGCATCTGAAGGTAGCCAGCCCGGCGATGATTTTGAAACATAGCGCGTGCGTCGCGGGAGTCGAGGCGACTCTCTGCATTGAGTTTGATAGTCGCATGTGCATCCCATGAGATCATTAGAAGATCACAGCCTAGGCTCTGACGAATGCTCAGCGATATCGAAGGTGATCCACCGTCATCTAACGAGCATGATCGATGTTCGGGACTGTGACAGGTGACCAGTGGTATCTTTATAAATGGCCATCTCTCCGCCTTCCCACTATGATCATCAACCAAGTGGCGCTCTATATCAGCCCATCTGATTTGTTGATGCTCACACAGTCTCAACACCCCCTCCCGTGCAATACAAACGCGCTCACTGCCTTTGGTTTTCCTTTGGGTCGCTGAAAAATGCCGGTGGTGGTGGATGACAGCGCAACCCGAACAGTAGAGGGGACCAATTCCCATAACTTTCGGCCCTCCAAACTTACATCCATTCCAGAGGGAACGACCACGAGGGTGACGAGAAACAACTTCGCCGGTCCTTGTCATTCTGAGATCGCTCCGTGACAGGCACGTATTGCAGAGTAGGTCCTTGCGAAGAAGATGCCTAGTCATATTCTGAGCACCAACAGTGCGGCAAATAGACCAGTGATAAAAGTAGGAGTCATCGGGTTTTTTGTAGGATTCCAGAACATGACGGCGTAGGAGACTGGACACGCGAGCCAGGCAGAAAATAGCGGCCATGTCAGCGGTAATGTTCAAATCGAACTGCTTGAGAATAATAAGGAAAAGCTCCTTGGGAATCCTATAAAGCGGACTGTACTCGATATTGTGGAGCCTCGCGACGATGAGGTGATCTCTGATATCCTGAATAGGGGACATTGCCCGGTCCTGTGGAAAATTGACAACAGATTCGAGTTGCTGGTCGTTTCCCTGTGGGCCTTGTCTTTCTTGAGCCATTGCCATTTTTCTGGCTATGGTACTTTCCACCGCAAAGTGGCTTGAGACTTGCTGAGAAAAATCTGATTTGATCATTGTGCCCGCGATGGGGGGATCCCTGGTTTTTGGAATAGGGGATGTCGCCAGGTCCTGTGGAAAATTGGCGACCGATTCGGGTTGTTGGTCATTTTTCCGCGGCTCTGGTCTTTTGTGAGGCTTTGCCATTTTGCTGGCGATGATACTTTCCCTCGAATGATGCTTCAGACCTTCTAGTAAAGACTTGAGGTTATCGGTCTCGGATAGGAATTGAGAGTCGACGGGAAGAAGCTTGAGGAGCGGAAAGTCCAAAGGTCCGACAAATTGATTGCAAGAATTTATTTGTTCGGCTTTTAAAGTATAAACTTTCAGGAAACCCTAAGTGAGCAACCCTAAATGAAGCAACCTTAAATGATAAAATATGCCTTCTTGCTCAAGCCAGGCCTTGGCAAACTTTCCACCTCCTGTCATCAATTGTCAACACTCGAAGAGTTCGGGTGTCGAGGCTTGTCGAGCCAGCATCAACTACTATACATCGTGGTTGGGATGGACATCATGCGGAATCTCCCAGACGCTCGAGATCTGATAAACAAGGCTTTCTTCGATTTGACTCTACAACTCTCAAATAATGCCGCCTACAGTTGACTCCTCCCCACTTTCTTATCCATCTGGATAAAAAGACCATCGCCCTCAGCCATGATGTTGCCTTAACACGACCCCAGTCAGCCTTCCACTCCCAACGCACACATAGAAAGACATGAAAAGAAGAACTCACCATTCTTATCTTCAATACACCCCCTAACCATAATTTTCCTCCCCGTCTTCTTGACCACCCTCCCCCTGACAAGCACCACCATAGGGAGCTTGATCGGCCTTCTGAAGTTGGTGTTAAACTGGGCGGTGTAGGCGCCGTGCTCTGTTCCTCATTAGCCACCATTAGCCTTTCCCATTTCTTCCTCCCACTTACCAGCCTGAAAATTAGCCGCAGTCCCCATAACCTCATCCATCAACACCGCAAACAACCCCCCATGCATCATCCCCGCATAACTACACAGATCCTCCCCCAGATCCAACAGCGCGTTGCACAGCAAAAACGGATTCTTCGGATCCTCCCCATCCTGCGGCCCTCCCCCTTGCAAGATCGCCTTGGACTTGGTGATCTCGTTCATGGGGATCAACTCCCCAGAGCTTTTGCTCCGCTTGACCATGGCAGAAGGCGGCTGCAGCGTCCGGAGGAAGCTCACACACGCGCGGACAGTCGACCCGGTGTTCATGACTTTCCGCGCAAAGTTTGACTCCCCGGAGGCTAGAGGGCGGCGGTCGGGGACGATGGTCTCGAAGACGGCCGGGTCGGAGAGGAGGGCGGCGGCGAAGGGCATGGCGCGGAAGTGGGAGAGGGGGTCCTGGACGAATTGGTTGTGGTTTTCGGGGGCCGAGTCAGGTTTCACGGCTGGGCCTTGTCGCTGTGGGTTCTGGTTTTCGTCTTGGGTGGCCATGGTGGGCAGTGTATGAGTGGTAGTGGTTGAGAATGTGGTTGTCGGGACAAATCAGCTGCGGGTTGGTGAGTGGTGATGTTGAAGTTATCGAGGGTCTGGCGTCTTTATATTTTGAGGTCATTGGCGGTCTAGAAGGCTTCGAGAAGCTGATGTTCGAGTCAGGCAAGTGTGCTCACTGAGAATATTTCGCCGGGGAAACGTCACATGCGTTGCAGAAAGCGACATGATTCTTGCTCAGCGTTATAGTAAGCCGTTGTATCCATTCAACGGCTCTGAATCGCCCGCGCTATGGAGGATCTAGGACGGTTCGTCGGTAACGATTCGGCGCGCGAACCATGGCAATTGTCAAATTTAGGGCCATCACGGTGACCTCGAAGCAGTGAGTGCGTAGAGATAGCTCGTTATACATTCGCATTGCTTCTATCCGCCCCACGACGGTCCGCTACCTTGTAATGCTAGTAACCAAATCCACCTCTGGCCGGCGTCAGCCAAAGTATCTCAAACCAGCTCGAGCCGGGCCATACCGAAAGACAACCCCTCAAACCCAGGATTTTGTATACACAAAAACGTGCCTCCCAACCCAAACGCCGATCTTGTGCTTGCTTACAAACAAAACAAGAACCAGGAAACCTCCAAGAAATTCTAAATGCCAAACCATGTCTTTAGTCTTTCATAAGTGTAGAAACTCGCTGCCACCATGGGAACCACCTTGGCGTAGCCAATGGTCAAGCCCACAAAGAAACCTCTAAGCCCGCGCTCCCTCATGATAATCCCAGCTGTTTCGCCGATGCGCAACCTATGCCCATCACCAACCGCTCCGCCTACTTGCATCCGCCGCCTGATGACTTCCAACGGGTAGGACGCCGTCTGCGAGACAAGACCGGCTACACCACCCGCGAATAATTCCGCCCAAGACCGCAGAGGCACCGCTTTCCCAGCCGGCGCATTGTCAGGTTGCGGTAACGTAGTCCACTTTGCCAACTTGGGGTGTCGAAGAATGTCACCAACTGTGTCGTGTGTAAGGAAAGACATGCCGGCATAGGGGAGCATGCCCAAGAGCGTCGGAGAGAACCCGCGGTAGAAGTTGGTCAACCCGTGTCGGGGAGGCACGACGGGTAAAGTTTCGCCCACAGCACCCGTCACGGCGCGTGGTTTTGGTTGTTCGTTGTATATTTGCTTGCATATCGATCGGAGTGATGATCTGCTGTCCTTTTTCGTTTCGAACGCCAGTCGTACTCGCATAACTTCCAAAGGATATGTGAAGAAAACCGAGGTCACACCGGCCAGAGATCCGCTAATCAATCGTCGGAATGGCGTTTCGTGCTCCTTGGTTGGAATAACGACAGCCCTTATTTGTTCGTAGGCAAGGAACTTGATGGCTGCGTAGGGAAAAATTCTGAGAAGTGTCGCAGAATGTCCTCTGAACAGACCCGTTGGTCCGTCCTGTCGATAGATGGCCTTCATGGCCTCCAATACGCCACGCCATGATCCCGTATACTTGATGAATTGTGGGTTATGAGACTGAAACAGAATCTTCACCCGGTCGAGCGGAGCGACGACAGTCTTGGCCTATCAACTGATACATCAGTAAACTGCACAACCTCTTGCGCATGCCGTGGGAGCAGATTAGCTTACCGCGCACCCTGCCAAACCTCCTGCGACTCCAGACCGCCAGACGTAGTCCAAACTCCGCTTGTTTTTTGCCGGCTTTCGCGGCACCTGGGCCTCATCATCTGTTGGGCAGACTGCCGGTTCCTTGGTCTGCAATGCTGCATTCTGGCGAGTCGCACGGGTAGTCTCTCGGCCTATTTGAGGCGACGAGACCCCCGGCATGGAGGCATGGCTCATGGGGGCCGGGGGGATGCCCGCTTCAGCGGACTTGTGCTGCGAGATATCGCGACGGGTGGTTTTCGCGGAGGGGATCGGGAAGGGCGTCGCGCGTTACTGGCGCATTGCGAGAAAGGGTGCCTTGTTGTTGTATTTTGCAGTTTTCGAGGTGAGGAATGGCTTCGGCGATGGTCAAGGTCCGATTTAGAGTAGGTATAGGTCTATCGTCAAGTACTAATGTGGTGTGCAAATACGATTCAGAAGATGGAGCAAAGAAAACGCTCTCAAGAAAAGTCGGGAATGCAACACCCAAACGTCATTTCCGTCTTCTCCGCAGACTCTTTAAGCTTCCAACCGCAAGCCCTCCAGTGCCACCCCGCATAGCCGAGGATTGCCGAATCCTCCCACCTGACCAAGCCGCACGAACCAGGGGTCCAGTGCCTGAAAACGGGCCAACCAGCGGTCGCGGGAGTAATCAGGTTTCACACTTTTCCCTTCTGGGTTTCTAGAAGCCCACATAGTATCCTCTTTTAACGACGCTGGCATGGTTGTAATACACATACCCACTGTCATGGTCACGAGGGCATCAGACACTGCGAAGACAACTTGTATGTATCATGTTGTATCGACGGGTTCGAATCATTTTATATGTAGAGCAATATGTAAGCTAGATGCTTGACTGGGGTTTTGCCATCTCGCTGACATCATGTCAGGTACTTGGCAGACGTGAGAGTCCCAAATGTACTCATAGTTTCGATATCGCCGTGTGTTAGAGGTCTCAATTGAGGATTCAACCATATCTAAGCCGCTCCAAAATACTGTTGAATCTTAGGGGGGGCTGAGCATTTTAATACGCTATGCGTTCCTCCAGCATTCTTTGGCAAAATGAGGACAAAACAGTCGTCCTCGTCGACCTCCCTCGGTCAATTGAAGAGGCTCAATGTCTTTCCCATAAACAGCTTCCGCCAGGCCAAGACTCTACCAACGCAACCACACCATTCCGGAGATTAATTTCTTCCCCGGCCCCCGAACACCCTTTCTTCACTCCGGAGCCGAAATCCAGCAACTACGCCCAGTCGGCCACCTCGCACTCATCTCAAATAGCCGAGCTCATGACCATAGCCTCCGTTGAGTCAGCACTCGAGGATACCAAAGCCTCCTACCAAGGGCCCTGGTGTCTACCACGCATCACTTCAAAGCCAGCAAAGCCCGATGAATTAGACAGTAAGAACTCCAAACCTAACAAGGAAGTTGAGACCGCAGAAGCCTTCAACAAAGCAAACCAACCCAAAGGACCACCAACACCGCTCAAGAAACAACAAACAACCGCAGAACCGAACCCTCTTACCTCATCAACCACAGCTGAGCCCAAGTCACCACCCTCCTTCTACCTCCCCCCAAACTCCCACCCCCTAACCGGCCCCTTCCCACCCTCCCTCCCCCATCATCAAAAATTCAACCTCCTCCTCCTCGACCCCCCCTGGCCCAACCGCTCCGCCAAAAGAAAACGCTCCGGCCCCTCCTCCTACACCCCCCTCCCCTCCCTATCCTCCACCTCCCAGTTGCTATGTTCCCTCCCCATCGCCACCCTCCTCTCCCCCTCCCCCTCCAGTCTCCTCGCAATCTGGGTAACAAACTCCCCCCGCTTCACCGACCTCCTCCTCAACCCGAAAACCGGTATATTCGCCAACAACTGGGGGGTAGAGTTAGTAGGGGAGTGGATATGGCTCAAGGTCACCTCGAACGGGGAGCCGATTGTGGACTTGGGGAGCCAGTGGAGGAAGCCATACGAGCGGCTGTTGATCGCGAGGAGGAAAGGGGTGGGGATGAAGACAGGGGTGGTGAAGAGAAAGGTGATTGTTTCTGTGCCGGATATACACTCTCGCAAGCCGAATCTGAAGAGATTGTTTGAGGAGGAGGAGGAGGATGGGTTGCTGCCGGAGGGGTATACGGCGATGGAGATGTTTGCGCGGAATTCGACGGCTGGGTGGTGGGGGTGGGGGGATGAGGTGGTGAAGTTTCAGGGGAGGGAGTATTGGGTTGAGGAGGATGAGACAGAGGTGAAGGAAGATAAGGAGAAAGAAGAAGGGCGTGGAACAAAAGTGGTTATTTCTGGGAAGCTTGCCGAAGTAGATGAAGAGCAGTTGGCTGGCTGTACCGGGAAAGTTGAAAGATAAGCCATGACGGCAAAGAACAGTCACCCGAACAGGTATTGGGTCGAAACAGAGCGGCCCCAAGGGTGGTCGTAATTGTACATGTATTCGCGTCTGTAGCATATAATACACTCACCAAGTTCTCTTCCTTGGCTTTCGCTCAGTTCTATCGTTTGAGCCCCCTTTTTCAAAAGCGATGTCGGCGGCAGCGGTAAGAACAATGGCGACTAGACCAAAACCCGACATCATGATCCCCTGCGACCGCACTTCCGCTTGTCTTTGCCAGCCAATATCCTCCTTTTTATATTTCCCCCTCCGTATTCAGAGAATCGCCCTTAAATATCCCCCGAATCCAACTTCGTCTCCTTCTTCTTTTCAACTTCCACCTCCTTCACCTTCTCCCCCCTCGCCTTCGCCTCAGCCTTCGCCTGCCTCAACAACTCCTTCGCCTGCTCGCTCAAGCTCTTCTGATCATCCGGCACCGCCAGCGCCCTCCTCAGCGGCACCTTCTTCGGGTTCTTTTGCTTCTTGGCCTGCGCCCTCCTCTCCTTCTGCAGCTTCTGAAACATCTCGTGATCCCACTGCTTCAGCTCCTCGGCCTCCTTCAGCGGCTCCGGCCAGACAAACGGCTTCACCAGCTCGGCGATCATCATCTTTTGCGCCCGGGGCCGGTACCACGGGCCGTTCTTGTTCTTCCTCTCGGGCTTGGGCTGGTTGATAAACGACCGGATGGCGGTCGTCTCGACGTCGTAGGCGTGGTGCAGGTAGTCGCGGAGGTCGAGCTTGTTGAACTGCAGGGGGACGGCAAAGGTGGCGAGGTGGGGGGACTGCTTGGGTTTGGGGCGGAGGAGGGCGACTACGTGGTTTGGTCTGGTAGAAGGGGGGAAGGGGGACATGATTAGTTCTCTTTGATATCTTGAAGAAAGCTTGGGTGGGCTGATATTCGTACAGAAACAATTGCTTCTCGCCGAACCTTTTCCACCGCTGCACGGGCTCCGTGATCCGCGGTAATGGTTTAATTGACAACATGGTGGGTGAAGAGGTGGCTGGCAGCACAAAGGGGGTCTACCGCCGTCTTGAAATCGCAATTGGCGGTAGGGCCTGGGTATGGTGATGATGGCTCCAGTTAGATTTTCTGCCATCGAAGTTGTTGCTGCCGGACCGCTGACGGCTGTCGTACCATGGATCCGGGACCGGGGTGAAATTGCCGGGGTCACAGTTCAAGGGTGGGGACATAGTAATGCCAAGAGATGTCTGTGAGCATCTACCCCACACTTGTCATCGAGCCCAACGACCACCAACGACACCAGCTCTGCAAGAGACACGTTACGTGTTCAATTACTTCATGGGGCATCACACAGGACAGACAATCGGGGCAGTGTTTATAAGAGTAGAATATTTCATGCATTTCATTCGTTATTTCATCACAAGAACGCCAGATTTCCCTGCCCAGATACCCATGTCGCTAATATCACACTGCTAACTTACACATCAAGGCCGTCAACAACGACGCCCTTGGTCCAGGTCAGCTGCATGAACTGCGCGACCTGGTTTGCCGACTCCTCAGTCACCATAACGCTGACCAGATACAAGGTTGCATCCATGCCAGCGGCCACTCCCCCACTCGTGATGACACGCAGACCACCTAGGCGCATCGACGCGCGCCGAGCAATGGACTCTCTGCGGGTGGCGCCCTTGAACGAAATGGATCCCTTTCTGTGATAGTGAGTCAGTAAATGCGAGTCTGAAGAGACAGTGATGCAAATCAGAACATACCGGGCATTCGAGGGGCGTCTGCCAGCATCCGACTTTCGACGGATGTAAGGGTTCTCGTCCTCGTCTCCGAGTTCGAACCGAAGGTTGTTCACGACGTAGCGGGCGTCATCGACCACGTCGGTACGCTCGCCCAGGTCGCGGGTGGCAGCTTGGCTGCACAAGATCTCAAGCTTGGTAATGTAATCAGGGTGGGTGGTGGCTGAAAGGCCAGCAAGAATACCCTGCTGGGCAAGGAAGAGGGATCCGGTGCAAATGGACAGCAGTGTCCGCTCGCGGGTAGGATCGCTCTGTTGAAGTTCGGAGTAGGCGGTGATGAGGTCGAGGGGTTCGCCCTTGTTCTTCAGGACTGCATCGGTGCCGCCGCCGATGACGACAAGGACGTCGAAGTCATTGAGACGTTCCTTGGCCTCCTTCCAGGTAATCTGGGTCTGGACGGAGACTCCCTGTTCAGAGATGACGGTAGGACTGCCACCGGCAATGGTGACCTCGAAGGCCTTGGAGGCTGTAGGTTGAGGTCCGGTTAGCCGTCGAGCTTGTCAAAGGGACCAAAACGCGGGGTAGGTATGAAAAAAGCTCCGAGCTGGGGCCAATCTGGCCTCAAAACACAAGTCAATTTACTTACCAGGATCGGACTGATCGTGCAAGGCAGTAGTCAAAACCTCGAGGGGACCAGCAAAGTCCAGGAGGTTGAACTTTTCATGCAGGGCAAAGAGCACATCAATTGGCTCGTCTGCCACTGCGGACTCCTTGTGGGCCATCTTTGGCAACTGTTGGAATTGGGTTTGGAGGGGTGGTGGTTGAGTGGTGGTTGTAGACCAGTGTGGTGGGTGTAAGTGTAAGTGATGGTTTGCCTGGGGATGTACAGACCAAACCGGAGATGGAGGGGCTCAATTGATGGATTCAATGATGAAGTAGATGTGTAGAAAACAGAGGAATGGGTGAACAAGCTGGGAGAAGTCTGGGTTTTGTGCCTCGAGCTCACTTGTCGGAACTGTCATTGGAGGGGGCCGCATTGGATCAGTCACGAGAGAGCTCTCAAAGACAACCCCGCCAAAGAGGGGCCTGGCTCCTCTCACACCATGCATCAGGCGATTTGGCGGCCAGCAGCAGCCCACTAAGTTCCCGTCGATGGGTCCCACTTTGGCGTTTTAAAATGCGGGGTCAAGGGATGCTACCACTGGCTTTCCCTGTTCTTCCAGCACTGACCATGCAAGTCAAGCTGGGGTCGGGTCACGAGGTGGAGCCCATCACTCTAGCGCAACCGGGGGGCATGAAGCTCTTGGCAGCTTTTTTCCACGACGAATCATCTGAGCAACGCCATCGACCTCGTACGTGCGGACCCGTCCGTTGTATCACAATAACCCCGAGCCTCTGGGGACTTCGCTGGACCCTCACTGCTCCGGCCTTTCTGGAACGGCACATCCGTCAGACGGTCATAAGGTGCCGGTGCCGCGCACGTCACTTCTCTCCTGAGCTTCGCCTCGCTTCCGCTCCCGAGCGGGGCTTTCCAGCTTCACCCAGTCCCCCGATGCGCCATTCGTAGTGTCGATCAGGATGACTTCATCCGGGTAGGCCTTGCTGCTCTGAATAATTGGAGCCATTGCTAATCCCCCGCACAGATCTTCGAAGGACCTCGTCAAAGGCCTCACTGGCTTTCTCCAGTCGCCGAGTCTGCCACTGCCCTCAGAAGTCAATGTCACTATCTCAAGCTATCTCGAGAAACATGAGAAGTCTGAAGAAAGCGCAGGCGAGAAGTTGGACGAGGAGCTGTCTGTCATTTGGGAAAAGATAGTACGCGATCGTCCGGAACGATATGCTGCCTTTCTTGCTATAATACGAGAGCTGCGTCCGGTCCTTCGAACGCCAACACGCATCTTCAAATGGTGGGACAAGCTTCTTGACCCGGCGCTTGAGCATGTAGGTTCCGAAAGAGGACTGGCCCGGGAGGTACTCGAGCACACTCTCGATCTGCTTTCGACAGACGAGCATGATCCCGATGCGTGGAATTCGGGGCAGATGTTACCACTGGCTAGCCGCCTGTTGGCTCGCTGGCTGGAAATTGTTCAGACCGAAGGAAACTTTGGCCCTGCTGCCCAGCTCAAGGAGCGAATGATCAAGGACGCTCTGGTGGCTTTCGGCAAACGGGACCCCAAGGGCTTCATGACAGTTTTGAACGACTTCGTGATGAGAAAAGATGATCGCAATGTGGCATTGAGTTTATTGCAATATTTCGTCTCATCCGGGCCGCCACACCTGCATGTTATCCTGCAAACGCCTCTCTTTCAGAGTATCCTGCAGTCGCTGCAGCGTGATGAGTCTACAAATACTGTCGCGATAGCCCTTGTGGCACTGAACATGATCCTGCCATTCATACCCAGCTCTCTCGTCACATATCTCCCAACACTTTTCAACATCTACGCCAGATTACTCTTCTGGGATCGGGACTCGCTGTACACGCAGCAAAATACCGAGATGGGCCAGGGAAAGGACGGGCCATGGGCTACGATGCCCTGGGACAAGGTACTAATGGATCCGGACTTTGATGGAAGTAGGATACCCCACCTCCAAACTTACTTCACCCTCCTCTACGGCTTATATCCCATCAATTTCCTAGACTACATCAGGAAACCCCATAGATATCTTCGGCATGCCAATAATGCTGAGGATATTGATGTTCAGGCCACGGAAATCCGGGACAGGTCAGAGCGGTTCAGAAAGCAGCATATTTTGCACCCAAACTTTTACAACCTGACAATCGAATCGGAAAAGACGGACTTGAGCCGCTGGATCAGCAGTGAGGCCGATGAAGTCCAGGCCAACTGTATGTCTCTAAAAATTGAGCCTGGTCCCTTGCCTCTCAATATTGCGGCCGATGCATCGCTCCCGGGGGTACCTGCCTCAGTACTCAGTGAGGGCCCTGACCAAGACAGCCGGGAATTTGCCCTCTTGAGCAGCCCAGTCGTCGATTCTTCACGCCAATCAATGACAATTCCGTCGCTGGCGCTGGACCGACCTGGCTCGCAGCTAAGCCATTCCACGCCTTCTGGATACAATACGCCTGAACCCAGAAGCCGTGGGGGCGGCGATAGCCCGACACTGCCGCCACAACTTGCTCCGTCCGCGTCACACAGTCGTCTCCAAGACTTGATACATTCCAACAAGGTCATTAAATCAGGTCTTCACCCATCACTCAACAGCGACAGCGTGCCATCCCTCGTGCTCAGTCCTCAGGAACAACCAGGTGAAAAGAGCCCCTTTTTGCCGCCAACCACGCAGATCTCGCAACAGCAAGGGCGTGCTAGCGTTGACTTGGCTGAGCAGGCTGCTCTGTTGCATCATGAGCGTCTTCTGCTGCTCAATGACCTCCAGTATGAGAGGTTCATCAAACAGCAGCACATGATGCACATGGGAGAGCTGCGCCGCAAACAAGTCAGGGAGGCAGCGACAGAGGCCGAGACTCAGAACCTCGTAATGGCTAATCGTAGTTTGAAGCAGCATTTGGACGAGGCCAAGAGAAACGAGGCCCAGATCAAAAAGGAGTTTGACAACCGTCGGAATATATCGAAGAAGTGGGAAGATTCTCTGTCTAATAAGCTCAAGATTCTCCGCGACGAGCAGAAACAGTGGGTTCTGGAGGAAACTGAGCTCCGGCAGCAACTGGAGAAGGCCCGCGGCGAAATCGAGAGTTTGCGGCGGATTGTTGACGAGGCAGAGAAGAAGAGATTGGAGTCGGAACAGAACCTAGAAGCCGTTGATATCAGCACAGCCATGATCGAGAAGCTCAAGGCTGAAATTGTCCGGCTTTCTGCTACTGAGCACTTGTTCCACGGCAAGGAAATCAAAATGCAGACAGCCATTCAAGAAGCAGCAGCTGCGGAGGCCAGGGCAGAGCAGCTATCCAAAGAACTTGCGGCTCGAGAAGAACAGCTTCAGAGGGAAAGACGCCATTACCAGACCGAAATCGATGGCTTGAAGTCCGAACTCGGGAAAGCACTTCAGAATAAGCAACAGACCTCGTCAAAAGAAGTGATGGCGGCATACGAGGGTGCGCTTGCAGCGGCAAGAGCCAAGAATACTGATCTTCAAAAGCAGTATGCGGCACTTATGAGGAAATATACAGTACTTAAGTCGTCGCTATTGGACATGCAGTGCGATGCTATGGAAAAGGGCGGGAAGCCAATCGAGATACCGACGTCGGTGGCTGACGGGAGGGGCGACCAAGGACTTGGGAGTCCCATTGTAGGTCGACTTCGATCCCCACGTGTACCCTCAGATTCTGTTGGGTTTGAAGGGTCACATAACGCCACACCGCCGTTGGAACCGTTGTCGAGCTCGCTTGGTTCGGTACTTCCTCCCAATCGACCATCGACGCCACCCGGTCGTGATGCGTCAGGATCGGAGAAGACAAGTCCGCAAGCCGAGCGGTATTTTGGGAGAGGTAACTGATGTTTCTTTAACTTGTAAGTTTTGACATGCCCATGCTTATCATTTTTATAGGAGGCGTCCAAAACACGAAGAAAGACAAGAAGGAAAAGAAGGAAGAGAAGGCCGAAAAGAAGGAGAAGAAGCTTGGCACGGGTATTAGAGGTATCCGTGGGTTCGTGTGAGCGTGAATATATAGAGGTATGGAAAGCAAGCATTTTATACACTACGGCTGTGGTAAACGAAGAACAGGATGTAGAAACATGCCAACTGCGATCATCACAAGGGACCCCTTCCATCCATCGCCAAGCTTTGCATAAGGCTCAGGAAAGTGGACCAATCCCCAGCCTCCTGTTAAGGCGGGGAGGTCTGCGCCGCAATGTGAGGTTCCACTCGGACTTGGGATGTTGGCGGATTTCTTCTTGAAACCAACAGCCCGAGGGCGCCAGCGGGAATTCTGTAAATAACATCCTTCTTGACGTGTTTTCGGGAAGGGTTTTCCAGGCATCCGGGCTGATACAGCTGATATAGCGACGTTTTCCAGCTGTGATCCCGAGTCCATCAAGTTGGGCAGCTTATTACACGGAGTTACATTGTCCAATCAACTTACAGAACGTCGCGCGCTTCGAGGCTGACGTTGCGTTGCTACACTTGCGTGCTGCCTGTATGTAGCCGCTGGACCCCTACTTTTTTTGGCTTCTTTTATCAATCGCGTCGAGGATTGACGGGGCGATCAGTTAATCGCGCTGGGATAATTTGCTTCACAGCGAAGCGACAGCATCGCAATCCGATTCTGCGAATCGAATATTACAACTTTGAGCGCGATACACACACACACCCCGCAATTTCCATCCCAAGTTTTTGGTTGCGCGACCAGCGGGACCGAGCCCACCGAGCGGGCCAACTTGAACCGACAGGTGTCGCCGCGGCGACAAATCAATCTCCATCCGATCGATCGCGTTCGCACTGTCTGTCTGTCTGTCTGTCTGTCTGTCTGTCCTCTTTTTCCACCGAGCGCCAGCGATAAGAGCATCGAACACAGGCGCAGACGCAATGGCGCCAATATTTGACCTCCGATTGCGCTCAGCGTTACCACCACCGCCCGACACCACCACCACCACCACCACCCCTCCTCCAAACTTTCTGTCTGGGCGGCTCCTCCTCCTCCCCCGATCGTCCCTTTTGTCGTCGAGGCAAACACCTACTCAGACGATCCCCGCCTCTTACGGGGCACTGTACACCTCCCTCGATCCGGGGGCTGTGGCGGGCATTGTGCTGGGTTCTGTGGCGGGGTTTTGTCTTGTTTTGTGGCTGTTTTACACGTGCATTAATATTGGGAATGTGGATAGCACTACTGAGGGGACTGCTTCGGTTGTTACGAGGAAGTCGCATCATGCGCATGAGCACTCTGGGTATAGGCGGTCGTCGAGGAGGGGAGGGGGGGAGACGATTGAGATTACGAGGACGACGAGGGAGCAATCGAGGGGGCCGGTGATTGTGGAGGAGAGGACGGGGGGGATGGAGAGTGTGATACTGGAGGAGAGGAGGAGGAGTTATTCAAGGGGTGGGCCAGGGGGAGGGGGAGGGGGGTGAGGAGGGTGGTGGAGGTGAGCGATGATGATACTGGGACGGGGCCGGATGAGGTGGTTGTTATTGAGGAGCATAGCCCTCCGAGGGGGGGGAGTAGGAGGAGGGAGAGGAGCAGGATTAGGAGTGTGGAGCGGAGGAGTAGTGGGTATAGGGAGGTGGATCCGGATAGGTTTGCGGGGGGGGATGCGAGGGTTGTGGAGGTTAGGAGGAGTTCTAGTCATCGGAGGTGATGATGATGAGTGATGAAGTGGGGGGGTGCTGGGTGGGTGCGTACGATAAATTGGTATGAATTGGAATGGGTGTTTGGGCGGGTTGTTGTTTGTGTATAATGCTATGATGGTACGAGCGAACCGTTGGGATGTACGTGATTTTGTTTGGATCTTCAACTGGGGATGGAAAAGGATGGGCGGATTCGCGGTTTTCTTCGGGGCCCGACTGTATGGAGGAGTCCATGTTTCTTCCATGGAAATGCGTGTTTTGATAACGCAAGGGAGGTGGGTGGGTTTATTTTGGCTTACGCTGGTGTCTGTTTCTTGTAGCTACCTTATTTTATTAGATACCTCTTATCACATTTATCACATGATATTTAGTTTACGGAAAACTAATGTCAACATGGCATCATCGGCAGTGCACACAGCTCTTTCCGCAGCTCCCGTCTAAGCTCTCAAGCTCCCAGAAGCAAAACACGGGCTTGGCGCTGCCGGACCCGGCAATCAACCCCTGCGTTAGAGCCGCTTGCCGCCTTCCCGTGTCTTACCCACATGCTGGAAATGCTCCGAGAGGTGGGCCCGCTTTGGGGAGAATGACATCACCAGGAGCTCTGAGCGGTGGTTCAACCACATGCAAACGTCAATGAGACAGAATGGGTAGCTAGTCAGTGACATGTGAAAGGGCAGATAAGATAGCTCTGGGATGACGTCCTGGTTACTATTTGAATTGGACTTGCCCTTGCTGCTTCCAACAGATCTTCAACTTCCACCAACAATCCAAGAGAAAGAATATCACCACAATGGACCACCCAGTCAAAGACATCAAGCACGTAATCCGCTCCCTCACGCAGGGCAGCCCGGAAGAGCAAGCCACCACCGTCTCGAAATACTTTGCCAAAGGCGCCTCTTTCACCCACCCCTTCTGCCGGGTCCCTTCCTTCAAAGACAGGAAAATCCCCCTCACCAACATCACAAACCTTGACTCCAGAGCAGCCATCATTGCCATCTACCGCTGGTTTGTCTCTCCCGCCCCCCCCCCCCCCCTTTTCCCCGATTCATACTAACCTCTCTACCTCTTCCAGGTACAAGACCCTCTCCCCCCGCACCTCCCTCTCCATCAACTCCGTCTCCTTCGACCAAAAAACCAACACCCTCTACGTCCGCCTCACCCAAGACTTTTCGATTTGGTTCATCCCCTTCCACAACGCCCGCCACGTCGAGCTCGTCTCGGTCCTCACCCTCGAGCCCCGCTCCGCTGGTTCTTCTTCTTCCTCCCAGCAATCCCGCCCCCAGCACTCGCAATCCGACGGCACAGCCACAAACCTGCTAGTAGAGCCCCTCCCCCACCACAAGACTTCCAGCGAAGCCTCCACCGACGGGGAGACCCTCTACGATGCCGCCTCCGAGACCCGCCATCTCATCCAGGAAGGGGAGAAACCTTCTTTCAGCGAGGTTGCCGCTGGTGAAGCGAGCACGACGACGTCGTCGCCTATTACCGGCCAGCACGGCGGGCAAGGTGGCCAAGGCAATGTAAAGTACTACATCACCCACCAAGAAGACCTCTACCAAGTCACCGAGTTCCTCAAGTTCATCACCCTCACCCCGGGTTCCCTCGTGTACACCGCCTGGCAGTTGTGTTCCACCATCTTCTGCGTCCTCGGCGCCGTCATCCTCGCTCCCATGATCGATATCCTCTTCGAGGTTGTCGGGTTCGGCAAGCAAAAGGGTCGGGAGCTTTCCCAGGAGGGGAGAGAGGTGGTGGGCCAGGGAAGGCAAGTTGTCAATGGCGTTATGGGCGACGCGAAGCAGGTTGTGAATGGTGTGGTGGGGGACGCAAAGGGGATGGTGAATGGCGTTGTGGGGGAGGCGGGGAACTGGATCTTGGAGGAGGTGATGGGACTTAAGGAGCAGATGGGGAAGGCGGGGGAGAGGGCTGGGGAGAGGATGAAGGAGCAGGGGGAGAGGATGAAGCAGCATGGGGAGAGGATGAAGCAGCATGGGGAGAGGGTTGTCAAGGCTGAAATTTGAAACGGGTGACACCTATACTCGGGGACTATACTCGGGGGATTATTGATGAGAAATGGAAGAGATGGGAAGCATGACCGGAATAAAAGAATGAAGGTTTGGGTTAAAAGGTCATTCATTGGTTATTTGTTAGATCATTGGGTTTGGTTTGGTTAAAATGTGTCTGGTTTGGTTTACAGAACAAACATGTCTTCCAAGACGTCAGTTGGTTATACTTTCTTGGTAGTCTCGTCGTTCAGAATGGAACAATTGATGATCAATAATATTTTTTTTTTGACTGAAGCATGAGTGTAGTTTTAACCTTGAGCGAATATCCGTTGCCAATATATACACCTCTCAACATTATACATCTCTCTACCTCTAATGCAAAATAGATGATACCATCCCGTGTACGAAATACATGCATGTCTAATGTTTCTTCTCTCCACCCCATTGTATTTCCTGTATCAACTCCCCCTTTCCTACCCAAACAAGAAAACAATAAAACAGACGAACAAACACAATAACACCTGGGTATTTCCCTTTCGCTATTATCTTTACAAAAAACACCCTAACCAAATCATCGTTTTTGCGACTCCTTCATTCACCACCCTCTTTCATCATCGAAACCATTATCAATAAAATCATCCAAGGGAGCTAATCACCCTCTCTTTCTCTCTCTCTCTCTCTCAAAGGTTAATCAAATCCACATCCGAAAAATCCGGCGGATTCTTCCCATACACCACCCTCACCTCGCTATCCAGCGCCGTCCCCTCGTTCGTAATCGAAATATACCGACTAAACTCGTTCGTCCTCCCAATCTCATCGTCGCTCACCCCCAAGTCGTCCCGTGGGATCCACACAATCGGCCTCCTCGCCCGCAGCGCCGAGTGCTGAAACGCTTTTCTTACCAATGCGTCCCTCTCTTCGGCTGTCAAGTCCTCCACGGCGTCGCAGTAGCCCCCGTACAGAGCGTCGCCCATTGCGCGCTGAGCCTCGAGGTCCTTTTGCCGTTTTTGCTTCCGGTAGTCGGCCGCGGTGCGGAGCGCGTCGTTAGTCTTGCCAGTAGCACGTCTAATCTGCTTTCCGCCGCGGGCCGCCCACTGTCCCGCGTGGGACATTTTGGACATGACGGAGCCGGTTCGGGAGTGGCTGCGTTTGTGTTGGCCAATCTTTTCGAGCTCAATATCCTCGCCGGTGCCGTTAGCGCCGTTTAGGTGGGTGGCTTCATCGTCGTCGTTGTACAAGCCGAGCCGGCGCTCCTGGGCTCTTCGGAAAGCCTCGTCACGGAGGACGGCCTCGTCTTCAAAGGTGATGGGTAGGTACCGGAAAAGTGGACCGAACGAGGCGTTTAGGATGTACTGGTACAGCGCCGTGAGGAAGATGGTAACGACCATGATCAAGGCTTGGGGAAGGCAAGCGGCATTGTCGTCCTCATCCCGAGCCAGGGAAAAGAGGCCGACCAGGCAAAGCTCCATGACATACAGTCCGGTAAATGTCTGGTTGATGGCTCGCGGATAAAGCACGCCCCCGGTGTCCGTCTTGAAGCGCGTGACGTACAACATGTTGTACCGATGGGCAACCCATAGAAGACTGAAGGTGATGATCGCAAAGATGGAGATAATCGGTGCTGCGATCGAGTAAATGAGGGCGATGCAGGCGAAATTTGTGTAGACTGGGAAAAAGGAACCCCAGTTGATGCTCGGGAGCTGCGTGTTGCGAGTCCATTTCGCCCGCGCGGTGTTATCGACAATTCTGGCCCAGAAATACCAAACGACAAGTGTTCCGATCTGCAGCAATGTACCCGAGCTTGTTGACAAGGCCTGGAGAATCATGTAGGAGAAAAAGTAGTTAGCAGCCTTGGGAATGTTCTTGGCCAAGATATCGGGGGTTTTCTGAAAATCCTTTCCGAGGTCCTCTAGGACTTGGAAAGTACCAGCCGCGATCGAAACAACGAGGAAGACTTGGGTAAAGAGAAAGGCGAAATAGTAGATCTGGACCGTCTCTGATTTAAAAGATCCAGTCTTTTCTCCTTGGAACCCTGCCAGCAAGTCGAGGACGGTAGGGATGAGCGCCAGAATGATGGCTAGCACAATGGCGGGCAAGACACCAGCCACGGCTTTAACAACGTTCAGAAGTGTGTCACTCTTCTCGATGAATTCTAGCCATGGAAACTTCTCGATCAGAGCGTCGATTTGCGACAGCGAAGCCGTCCAGGCAACAGGGATAGCCCAGAGGATAATCATGCCTGCCACAATCAGGAATACAACCGCCCTGCGAAGCCATGCGCTCCACCACATTATAGCCATGTTATCCCAGATGACATCGTCGGGCGATATCTCGACCATGCGGGGCGCCATGTGCTTCGGTACGTGGTGGGTTACTGACTGGCAGGCCATATGAGCGGCAACCTGGTGGTTGAATTGGATGAATGCCGAATTCATGACAGGGTAGCGCTCCGGGTGCTGTTGGTCTTCTTCAATTTCCATGTTGAGTTGGGCCAGTTGTTCTCTGCACCAATAGATGGTGTCGACCTTCTTGTTGATCAGAGGCAGACCGGGCAACCAGGAAGGTGTCCATTCAAAAATGGCAACACGATGTTGTGGGCGGTCTTTTGGTTTCAACCACTTCTTCCACTCAGCACCATCTTCTGGGTGAGTCCTGTAGTCGTAGGTGTAAGCCTGCGGATATTCCACCGGGTCTGATTCGTCCTCCACCCAGGGCAACGAGCTTTTAAACTTCTCCCAGAATGACTTCTTCTCAGCCTTTGTCCACGGGTACTCGCCACCCTCGTATCCCTGAGGAATTGGGGACGCATAGCTGCCCGTTGGTGGCTTCCAGAACTGGAACCAATAAGTCTTTTTGGTCACAACCATCTCATCCATGTTGGTGGCCTTTCGAGTTGTGTTTCCAAGACTTCTAGGGTTGAAATCATCGTGCCTGAGGTCGCTCTCGTTAGAGACGTTGGATGCCGTGTGTTGATGCCTGGTGGATTGGGTGAGTGGCCGCTCCGAGGCGTATGACGTCCTAGGTTTGTCGTCCTCATCGACGGTGATCTGAGCTCTCCGTGGAGATGAGGCATCCGTCGTAGGTGAGTTGTCGGGGGATGGGGCTCGCTTCTCGGGTGAGTTCAACATGGTGAACCCTCCAGACCGCTCCAATTCGCTGTCGATGCCTTTCCCGACAGCTTTTGCTCCTCCGAGAATGCCCAATCCGGCCCCGCTGACCGCGGCAGCTCCCTTACCCAGACCCCTGCCTAGACCATGACCAATCTTTGAAAGAGGATTACCGCGCAGGTTATCCATCTCGATGACATCGGATCCCTCCTCCTGCACATCGGCAAGATCACCCTCCGGTTTCTTTTCATTTTCTACCACCTCTTCTTGCACACTATGCGGAACCCTTGGTGTGTTAGCGCTCAAGCCTCCTGGGCCTTCAGCTCGTCGTTGAGCTTCTAAGTTCTGAGCCTTCGCTTGCTCTGCTCGCTGAGCCTTGTTCGCCCTGCCCTCAGAGGTGAAGCGTTCCCTCAGGCCGCCTTCCTTAGCCTGTCTCAACTGCTTACGCTTGGCTTCCCGAATCAGGTCACTCTCGGCCGCCTCAAGCTGCTTGTGGATGGCATCGCGTTTGTGGATCTTGGCGAGAAGTGGTGTGAAATCCCGTGTCAACCAGACATTTCTAATGCCCCCCGGAAATACATCAAACAACCCTCTCAGAGCCTCTTCGCTGAGCCACTTGTCCGGTATGGAGCTCACAAGGACCGTATTTGCCGAGGCTCGCAATCTGTGTTCGGCGCTGGTCAGGTAGTCCTGTCGGATCTTGACGTATACCCGAAGCTCAGCGAAGAAGACGCCGCAAACCCAGATGATGACGAGAAGGGCGAGAACCAGATGAGCCCAACGTCGGTGTTGCTTACTCGGGGCAACATTGCCCCATGCCAGCGTGTCCAGTCCGGTTGGTCTATTGAGATCACTGCCGTTGATTGGCTTGCCGTTTTCGTCTTTCAAGTCGTCAACAACCTCCTGGCCGATTCCGCCGACAAAGTTGATTGGTACCAATATCGGAATGACCACGAGGGCGATAGGAATAAAGATGATCAGTAAAGTCTGTAGGTATCGAAGGAAGAAGTAGGCGTCGAGTCCACATTTCTTGATGATTTCGCGATCCCTAAACGCCATAAGTTTGTAAAGCAATGCAAAATGACTGGCGGGTGGTGGCTCTGTTCTTTCGCGTTCGGGAACTAGGTAGGTTTTCGGCTTGCTGTCATCGAGGTGTACGGTTAGCGCCTTGGAAAGGAAGAGAAAATACGGTGTAAAGGAGAGATAAATACGCACAAGATCCTGACCAGTTTGTTCCGTAATAGTAGAAAGAAGCCCATCTGCACTCCAAAGACGATCAACGAAGCGGCCAGCGCAGTCACGAAGGCCACCAAACTGATCCCACTTGCCTGCTGTGCGAATCCGGCCTGCCCTTCTGCTGCCTCAGACGTTGTTCGCGCCGGTCTACTACTTGTTGTTGTAGCGGCTGATGTTGAGGTAGTCGATGGTAATTCTGATGACGACAATATCGTTTCTATTATGGATGTCGACGCCGACGCTATCGTCGATAACGTCTCCGTCACCGAGTCGGTGACCTCTGGGGTACTCATAGTGAGGTGTTACGAAATAAGTTGTATCGATCGTATTATTGTTGGAGCTCAGCAGCGTGAACCTGCTGCGGCGAGAGCAATGGCCAGCTAAAGCGGTCCATGCACATAGGAGAGGTTGTCACGGTGTGATGTTGGAGATCCCGTCGAAGGCGCGTTGCAGACGGGAGCGGTGGGAGTTTTACTCAACAAGAGTAGGACGGGGTTTGAGCAATAATAAAACTAGTAGAACTGCGGCGTTCAAGTACGGGGTATGACGAGGTGAGACTGGACGGCCGGCGACTTGGTGCGCTTGTCGATCCCATGCCGGCCAGCACTCATGAATATGTTGAGAGAAAAAAGAACTCCAGGGTCGAAATGATGATGCGGTTGACCCCTGCGTGTCCTGAGTGCCCTGGAAGCTTTTTGAGGCCCCCAAAGGCGGCTTGAAACCCATGGGAACCTTGCTAACCAGCTGGGTCGTCTTGAGCATTTTGGCCAAAACAAGGGTGTGATTGGCTGCATCTCAGGAACTGCAAGTGACGTCGGCGGCTGCCCGGGCGCACCTGTGCCACTCTGTGCCTGGCAAGAAACCAAGATCTCCCTGCTGCGCGCTCACCATGTCGATGGAGTCGGTAAACGGATACATAGACGCGCGCTTCACTTTTTTCCCTTTTGTTGAAATTTACCAGCAAATCTGCTAGGCTATGACTTCTATCCTATAGCGACCCTCCATCTGTTTTTAGGTACTGATTGCTTTGTCCCGGGGAATCGTCCCTCTTCCCGTGAGACATGTTTCAAGCCTTCCCTTCCCGCGTGGTTGGGCGGGCCGTGGTCATTCATCTGAAGAGACCCACAGCTTGTTCTTTGGTGGGGGAGGCCCGTCTCGGGCAGCACAATGGCCAACATTGGCAGCAGGTTAAAAACATGGCATCAATACGATTAGTGTGCGGGCCATGAGGTAGTGCTTTATGCGTTCGCGGCATCTCGACCTCCGCAGTCCCGGTTACCCGGTTAGGATTTCTGGATATGTTGGCATTGCAGTGTTCTTCGAGTGCTACCTCTCATCCCAGCAAATGATAGAATAAGATTCTCATCCCGTCTTGTCTTATAGCATCTGAAGTATGCTGACATGGCCGATGACGGCAATGGCCGCTCAAAATGCGGGGGATAAGCCTGTGGCACTTGTACCAAAACCTAAAATGCGCGGGAGTTTTAAAATTCCCGATTTCGATCTCATCCTGTTTTCTACCACATGATGGCAATGGGGCGTGTGCCCTTCATTGAGAAAACTCTGGCCAAAACGACGAGAATACCGTCAATCATATTCTAACTTTATCTCTATGCAGATCAACCTGCGGATTAACAGTAGCTACGGCGGGTGATGGGCGGCCAACCGTGGTCAAAGCCATATAGCCTGCACCTCAAGATCCCAGAGCAACCGGCAGGACCGGCCTGGTATTGTTTCCACGCTGCATTTCCAAAGCCTCAACCGCGAGCTCGGCCAATCCATTTTCCTCAGCTTCCTCGGGGAAGATCCACGACCCGTTCCAGACTTCTCCCGCAGCCGGCGGGAGACAAAGTTTTCCCCGCATTCTCACCCCACACTTCCGATCTGAACCCTTTGACAGCTGGTAGAGAAGCTTTGTTCAGGAGCCCAGAATGCCGGATTTCTGCCAGTGAGAAACAGGGGAATGGAGAGTCAGCTGGCCCAGAGGAACATCCATCCATCTGCCATCCCCATTGCCGTTCCGCTGTTGATCCAACAGTGCGAATGTCCACATCAAATTTGTGTTGGATATTTCCCACCAGGTCAGCTGCCGAGGCATGGGGTCCCTGGGTGATGTAGACAGCTATATATCCGTGGTAATCATTTCTTTTCTCATGGTTCATGTTGACTGCTTCCAACTCTTGATCTAGTGACATTCTCCCACCTCACCTGTCTTAAGTCTCGTCAAATACCACGCCCCTTTTCTGAACCAAAACACCCCTGAATCAAATTGACACAACAACAACAACAAAATGCCACACTCTACCACAGCAGACGTCTATGACCTGCGCATCGTCGTCATTGGCGCAGGTACGTTCTTCTAGATGTAGATCAAATATATACCCGAATATCTAACAACCCTCACAGGCATGGGTGGCCTAGGCACCGCTCTAGCCTTCGCCAAAAAGGGCTTCAAAAACATCAACGTCTACGAGACCGCTTCCAACCTAGGCTTCGTCGGCGCCGGCATCCAAATGCCACCAAACGTAATGCGCGTCCTCGGCCGCCTCGGAGTAGCCGCCGAGATCGAAGCCGAAGCCACCAACGTCCAAGCCACCAGCATCAGGCAAGGCAGCACCAACGAAGAACTCGCCCACGTCGCCATGCCCGACATCCGCGAGAAATACGGCTTCCCCCACCTCACCGGCCACCGCTCCAACCTCGCCGGCTCCCTTTATAATGGCTGTCTCAAAGAACCCTCCATCAAATTCCACTTCAGCACCTCCCTCGTCAACATCACCTCCTTCTCCCCCAAACCCACCCTCGTCTTCAAGTCCCGAGACCAACCCCAAGAATTCACAGTAGAAGCCGACATCCTCCTCTCCGCCGACGGAATCAAATCCCCCACCCGCTCCCTCCTCCTCCGCGCCTCCCACAACCTAACCCAAACCGAAGAAGAAGACACCGGCCAAGCCGCCTACCGCATCATGCTCCATCGCTCCCAACTCGCCCCCTTCCCGGAACTCATCTCCCTCCTCGACTCCGACACCGTCGTCCGCTGGGTAGGCGAGCGCCGCCACATCATCGCCTACCCCGTCTCCAACCACAACATCTACAACATCTCCACCGCCCACCCCGACACCAACTTTGCCTCCGCCACTTCCGCAACCTACACCACCAAAGGCTCCAAATCGCAAATGCTTTCCGTCTTTGAAACTTTCTGCCCGTTAGTGCAGGACATGCTCAACCTCGTCCCCGACGGCGAAGTCTGCGAGTGGAAGCTCCGCATCCACAAGCCCCTCCCTACCTGGGTCCACGGGTCTGTTGCGTTAGTAGGTGACGCCTGCCATGCTACCTTGCCGCATCTGTCCCAGGGAGCGGCGATGGCGATTGAAGACGGTGCCGTTCTCGCTGAGGTGGTCAGCAAAATCCCAGCGGACAAGATTAACGACCAGGAGACGGTGACAAAGACGCTGAAAGTGTACGAGCTGCTAAGAAAGCCGCATTGCACCGCGCTCGTGGATCTGGCTACCCATTCCGGCAGGGTGCTGCATCTGGGAGAGGGCAAGGCGAAGGAGGAGAGGGATAAGCAGTTCAAGGAGAATGGGAAATCGGGGTCGGTTCCGGACAAGTGGGCTAGTCCGGATGTGCAAAAGATGATTTATGCGAATGATTGTGTGAAGGAGGCTGGGGAGAGGTTTGGGGAGCTGTTTGCTAGTTTGTAAAGAGATGATGGATTGTTGTTGTAGATATAATGAAATGATAAATACTTCCAAAATATTGTCCGGAGAGGAGTACCGTTATCAATCGAGTGAAAACCGAAAGATACACAGAGAAAAGGAGACTGTTAGTGACCTGCAAAGGACGCAGATCAGTCATGTCGAGTGACATAAAAAAGCAAAAGAAACCGACCATGCTGGGACTCGAACCCAGAACCTTTACCAGCAGGAGATTTAACCACTCATAACAAGTGAATTGAAACCGGAAAGTAACGCGCTACCATTGCGCTACACGGCCTGTTAATGTTTTCGAGTCAGAAACAGACATTGTAGCCATCCTCCAACTCCATGCATTTACTAAAAAAAATAAAGCCGCTTCAGCAACTCATTACACAAAAGATAAATAAATGATTCACCCCAGTTCCAGAATAACTAAAAAGCCCACGTCCTAGCAAAATCCCTTGTGTGCGCGTGTGTAACATCAAATACAAAGCAAAAGCACCCCATTTACGCCCCTGATTGTTGCATCCCTCGTGGCAAACCATGTATGTAGAAATGGTTGTCCACCAAGCCAGCCCACCATATCCCGTGTCGGTGCCCGCTTCCAAATACTTCTGCCTGCTCTGCTGCGTCGCCGTTGAAGAATACCGGTCTGTATGATGTCTTGCATCACTGGGAGAACGAGGTTGTTTGGCCGCCGCCTTAGAGTGTGCAAGGATCGGGAAAATCGCATCGAACGCCCGGTGCTTCCTACGTTTATATAAGCTCCGGGTTGCATCCCTTTGCTGACAGACATCCGTCCTCCTTCTGCATTATTCTTTTTTTCGTTGTTATCGTGGGTGGTGTTGTTCGTGGATTGCGATAGCTTAGAACAAGATATCCAAGCAGCAGCAGCAGGCCATACCGGCTAAGCACGCCTCGAAGAAGCCCTGTTCATCACATTTCGGTCAGTACATCATTCTGTTTAAGAGACGCGAACGAGCGCAAAGTTGGAAATAACGTACAGGTCCCTTCTTCTCCCGTTGCTGAGGCGGGTAGTACTGCCCCTGCGGGGGATACGGGCCCTGCTGCTGGTAGTACGCGCCGGGAGGTGGCTGCTGGCCGTAGCCCATCTGAGGACCCTGCTGGTAATGGGGCTGTTGGTGATCGTAGGGACCCTGAGGAGGAGGGCCGCCCTGGGGCGGGTAATACGCTTGCTGGGGAGCGCCGGGGGGAGGAGCACCGTAGGCGGGAGGTTGATCGTACTTTTGCGACATGATTATTGATGGATTCGGTTGACGGGTGATGGTTTACCGATACGAGTGCGCGACAGGGACGATAGCGACGACGAGGCGAATTGAGGATTATTTGTTGCGGTCGATAAAAGGAGAGTTCCGGGAAAGGAGGGTTTGCGATAACAAAGTAAGCGAGGTCAAGAGATGGGGGGAGCGGTTTGGTTTATCAAGGTTTGACCTTGCGTGGCGATGACCAGGGGTTGGGAAACTTTGTTGTTCGCTCGGGTCCAAATACCATGAAATTTGGATGGAACGGTCGCGGGTGACGATGCGCAAGTCCGCTTCCGGGGCGGGGCAAGAGTGCTGAGATACTGAGTGGAACACGGGTGCGCAGCTGGCCTCGCGCCTCAAAAGCTAACGCGTACAGGTGATAGTGGAAGAATTCACGGGCGATCTGTGCTTTGCACAGTTTCAGGTGTTGGAGAGAGCAAAAGACCAGACGAAAAAGAGATGGAATCAAAGGAGAGCTGGATAGATGTATCAACCACAGACAAAGAACGGGATTAAATGGCAAATGGCAACGCAAGCCGCCAAGTTCAGTTCGCATATCACGGGAGCCTCGGGAAGGGTTGTTCAAGTCATCTCTGGTTTTGTCTTCTGCAGTCAAACCTTGTATGTCTCACTCGGGTCCCTATCATGTGCCACCACATTTTGGAAGATTGACACTCTGCATGTCCGTTCTTCACCGTACCTTGGAAGTGACTGCGCGATATCTCCGTAGCTGCGCCACGAAGCGTCGTCAGTCCACCTTTTGTCTTTGAGTGGCTGCTTTGAGTATTGAGCGGCAATGAGCTGAAACCAGCGTCTATGGGTATGAGGACGTTTTATCCTTTTTTTGAGCGTTCTTGAATTCGATATCGATAATGAGTGGAGTTGTTCGATGATATGATGAGTGATCGACAAGCCGTCGCTGCAACCTCGTGGTATTTAATGCAAGTTATGAACCCCACATTGCATCTTCATAACTTCTGCCGCCAGCTGCCACCGACTGGTGTCATCGGCGGCCTCCCTTTATCGATTGCTCTTGAGGTGGCATCATTGCATCAGCATATCGGCAACCCTTTTCAGTCGTCGGCATTTGCACGGGAACGATCGAAACTGCTCGACTCCGTTTGCTCCGTTCCCCGGTCAGGGTTACACCACCCAGCCTTTCCTCAGCGATTGTATTACCCCTTATTTCTTGGCAGGGGGTGAATCACCAACGCAACCAGATCTGTTAACCTGATCAGATCTCATACCCAGATAGCCCCACTTAAACACCACAACTCACATCTACACCCATCTACACGTATATACCCACCACCCATTCTTAACCTGAATCACCCTCTCAATCAACATGTCCCGCGAAACCCTCCCCTTCCCCACCAGCTCCATCCCCCCCCTAGAACCTTACCTCCCCCCTCCATCCAGCATCCCCGCCACCAACCCTTCCCAAAACCCAAGCCCTAAAATCCACCTCACCCTAACCTACGCCACCTCCCTCGACGCCTCTTTGTCTCTCTCCCCCGGGACTCGCACCATGCTCTCCGGCCCCCACTCCAAAGCAATGACGCACTACCTCCGCACCCGCCACGACGCCATCCTGGTAGGTTGCACAACCGCCATAGTCGACAACCCCGCCCTCAACTCCCGGTTGGAAACCATCTCCTCTCTTGATCAACAACCTCGCCCTGTCATCCTCGACCCAAAAGGGAGGTGGGACTTTGACGAGGATAGTCAGGTGATTAGATTGGCGGCGGAGTGGAAGGGGAAGGGACCTTGGGTGGTGGTTGGAAGGGGGCTGGAGGGGGAGGAGAACTTGAAAGAGAGGGGGGAGTTATTGGAGCGGGTAGGGGGGAGGTATTTGTTTTTGGAGGGGGAGGGGGGAAAAGGGAGGTTTACCTGGGGGGGATATTGGGTGCTTTAGGGAAGGAGGGGATAAGGAGTGTGATGGTGGAGGGCGGGGGGGAGGTGATTAATTCGCTGCTGGCAGAGCCGGAGAATAGATGGGTGGATTCGGTGATTGTTACTGTTGCGCCTACTTGGTTGGGTAAGGGGGGGGTGGTGGTGTCGCCGCCGAGACGGGAGGGGCAGCAGCCGCAGCTGAGGTTGAGGGATGTGAGTTGGCAGCCTCATGGGGAGGATGTGGTGCTTTGTGGAAGGATTTTACGGGATTGAATGAGCTAGCTGGGAGTGCCTGTTTTTGGTATGTACATACTTATGATGCTAGGTATGGAAAAAATGGGGAGATGGCTAGACATGCCCAACCCATTTGATCTCCAACCACCTAAACAAAACATACCCCAACCCCGTCACGACAAAAGCGCTCTCGAACCCTATATCGCCCGTGAGTTTCGCAACCGGCCCTGTATACCAAGGCGCCGCCATCCCCGGCACCACCAACCCCAAACTAACCAAACTCGCCCCCAACGCCGCTACCCCCGGTGGCAGTCTTCGTCCCACATTCCAAATAGCATGATCATAACTCCCATAATCCCCCTTTCTAAACACCACCAACTCTGTTATCACCACCGCATCAAAGCACCCCGCCCAGTACCCAATCACCGCCAAAAAGTTCGCCAAGCTCTCCTCCCACGCCTCGGCAGCTTTGATCGCAAATGGAATGAGTAAACCCATGGCGACAAAAATGAAGAAGAAGCGGTGGACTTGTGCGAAGAAGGGGAGGAGCTGCTGGAGGTTGACAGAGATGGAATACATGGAGATGGCGATGTTGCCTATGACGGACAGCGCTAAAAGGACGAGGATGAATTTGCCAAAGTTGCCGAGGACGGGGACGAGCATTTGGTAAAAGATGCCGCCGATGCCGGTGGTGGCGTAGGCGGAGGACCAGGAGGGGATGTTGGGGGTGCAGCCGCCGATGGCGGCCCCGAGGATCATCAGGGGCACGGAGGGGAGGAGGAGGCCGAGGTAGGTGTAGGTGAAGACGCGGAATCTGTGCCATTCAAGAGGATGGTTAGTTGCTGTGTGGTAGGGGGACGAGTTTGTGCGCTAGAAGGGAAGGTATAGGAAACAGAGGGCTTACCTAGAGACGACGTTTGGCTTGTGGTAGATGCTGTAATCTGATACTGTGCCACCAAACGTGATAAAGTATCCCGCGATGAGACAGCCGTAGGTCATGACCTGAGGAGCAGTGGCCGGCGGGTTGTCAGTTTGTAAGTGGAGGTACTTCCCCCGCAACCCAAGGCGATGACGATGGCGATGAGGTTGGGGATCCAAGTCCATCTCTCCCAGAAGTGGACTGCTCTGAAGCCGAGAAGGGAGACAGCAAAGGAGACGAGGCAAGTGATGATTATACCAATGTTGACAGAGAGCTGGTCTGGGTTGAGAGAGGCGAGGGTCTGGCCGCCTACTACTGCTGACAGCAGTGAAAAGCCCGTCAAGGTGGCAGCATTCAGGAGGAGGGGAATGGTGACCAGGTACCGGCTGGGCGGGTTAGTAAGTCAAGTGAGAAATAAAGTAGAAATTATTACATACCCGAAGGAATACCTGGCTTGGATCAGCTGCCGTAGGCCAGTCTCCATGCCACCGATAATCATAAAGGCAGGCGGGATGCATGTCAACATGGCAAAGAAAATGATGACGAGAGAGGCGTCTCTCAGGTTCATGCCCATACCCAACGTGGCCAACATGCCGGTTGGGATACTAGGGCCAGGAAATTCAGATTAGTGAGACCCATGATGACAGAAATACGAGAAAATGGGCTTACGGCAGCAGACAGAGGAGGCAGGTGAAGAAGACGGTGAACAAGTTGTTGTACTGGGTACATGTCCGCTGCTCGAGAGGCACTGGCTTGATGCCATTCTCTTCGACGCCGATATCGAGCAGCTTCTGGTACCACTTTGGGTTGTTGTCGGGATGAGCTTCGTAGACTTCGCCATCCTTGACCGCGAGGATGGACGTCAGGGCACTCTTGAACGAGTGAGGCTCCTGTCTCTCGAGGTCTGAGTCCTGAGAGTGGCTCATGTTGGTGACTGAGAGGGTTCTATCCCGTAATATAACGCAAAACGTCGAGGGCAACAGCAGGTGTCAGAACTACGTTGGCAGCACACGAGAAAGAGAGAGAGAGAGAGGGACTGGAACAACATGAGCACGTTTATTTCTAGTCGAGCTGGGGGCGCAACCGCCCTTAAGAGGCCATCTTCACCCCAACGCTGGGGAGCAAGCGGGTCTAGCTAGCATATTCACTCGCATCCTCGCTCTTGAATTCGTGCGTGATGGAATTTCTGTCGTCCATGACATTCACCTTTCTGTCATGTAGCTCATGTCCCATGTGTGCGGTTAATGTGAGCAAACAGGGGATCGAACAGCTAAGATCCTGGTTTCTGCTGGGGTTCACCGACAACTTACATTCTGATAAGAGAGGCATGCAGGAAATGGCAGGCGAGTGAGCCTTGTCCATTGGAGGGACGCCGTCTGGGCCAAGCCAGTGATGCAGTCGTATCACCAGCCATGTGTGACATGCAGTAGAGGAGACCAGACGAGGGATAGCGGCCTCTTTTGTCTCTTCGGGGAGCAAGGTCAAGGTGGCCAAGATGGGCTGAGTTTGGGTGAAGCGGTCTGGTGGTTCGATGGGTGATGGAGGGAAGACAATCCTGGGAGTCTTTCATGTATTTCCGGCTTCCCCGCAAACCTGAGGGCTTCTGTACGGTCTGTAGCTCGGTCCAACATTGGGCCGGGTATGGTGATCGGCGCCGAAACGCCGTTGTCAAGGGGAGGTGGTCTGCTTCTTTACCAAGCCATCTTCGGATATGAGGTTGTCGCCAAAACATGCAATCCCTCGACTGTCACGCAAAGCGGGCGATGCGGCTCATAACGTCGGTTCCAAACTGTCGGAATATCTGAGCATTGATCGGGGGAGACCAATTGGCAGACTCACGGCACCCAGACGGCAATCGACTGCGGGGGGGCTGGGCTATGGAACTCGATCGGGAACCAGGGGTGGTCCCGCCGTAGTGGTGCAGCAGGGCCAGTGCCCAGCACCCAGTCGACTGCACCGCCCATGCTTCAAGAACGGTTGAAGAATGGAACCGCAGCCTTCTTGTAACCGGGTCCTTGAGACTGGACGAACAACTGAGAGAATAAACCCCCAGGACACCTAGTATCCTCACATGTCATTTTGAATATTTCCACCTGAGAATTGTTGAGGAGGTTGGTCTCGCAGGGCTTCAAAAAGAAACAAGTGAATGAGATCATTGCCAGACCATTTCTTTGGCTGAGGTTGAGCTCCGCCGAAGACTGCGGGGGTCTTATCGATATAACGCAACCCAATGGCTTGACTTACAAAGGGTTAGGGTTATGCACTGTAAGAGGCTCGGCGGGTGGCACGCGCCGGGATCAAGTTGCTGGCGGTCGTGGTGGGGTCGGCTTCCAGGAGGCCCAACTTGCGCTCCGTGTTTCGAGTTTCGGCATGATCGCACTCTCAGAAATCCTACATCTGCTTCCGTCTGGCACTGCTTGATTGCGAATTTGTGTCCGAGAACGACAGCCCTTCCCTACATTCTTCGAGAACCCCCAGATCCGAGACAGCGTGCCGAGAGCCGAGAACCTGAACCAGGGTCCGTCCTGGTCGCGCCGCCATGGACGGTGTTTCCATCATCAAGGAACACCAAAAGTGTATGCCCTCCCAGCTGTTTCTACATAGTTAGAGTTGTCGCTAACGGATTCTCGATACATAGCGATTATCGACATTATTCGTAATACTACCCGAGGCGATGTAAGCCGGCCCTATGTCCGAGACGAGCACAAACTTGGCTGTGGAAAAGAGGAGACGTTTGGCTAACATTGTCTCTAGTGGAAAGTCTTGGTCCTCGACGAAACTACCCAGAAGATTATCGACACCACCGTCAACGAAGATGACATCCTCAACCATAATATCGCGAGTAAGGGCGCCTTTACCCTTGGAAATATGACGGAAGCTAAAGGAAGACAGACATCGAGCGCATCGAGGAGCGCAGGGAGCCGAACCCGACTATGGACGCCATATACCTTCTGTCGCCCCAACCACATATCGTAGACTGTCTTATGGCCGACTTTGAACGACGTCGGTACAGGAGTGCGTTTCTGATATGGACCGGGTTTCTGCCAGACGCCCTGGCACGGCGTGTCGATGCTGCCCGAAGGCAAATAGCAGCGCCCCCTCAGAATCTCTTCGTCGACTTTTACCCTCGAGAATCGCACTTGATCACTTTCAGGGACCCTTCCAGCTTTCAAGTGCTATACAACCCTGCATGCAACGATCTTATTGCTCGCCACTTGACGGCCCTGGCGCAGAAGGTAAGGACTATCCAACTGGGAGCCACGACTTGCGCATACTCATGGTTTCTATGATAGGTTGCATCCGTTTGTATGACACTGGGGGAGGCGCCCAAAGTTCGATACTATGCGCCACAGAACGCTATTCACGAAGCAGGTGTTCTATGTATGCATCTGGCTCGCTTCGTTCAGACCGAAATCGACAGATTACAAAAATGGGACCCAAACTTTCCGCCCCAAACAACACGGCCCCAGTCTGTCCTGCTCATCACTGACAGATCTATGGACTTGATGGCGCCGTTGCTGCACGAATTCACATACCAGTCTATGGCTCACGATTTACTACCAATAAAAGAACAGCCCGACGGCAAGATCACGTTTCACATGACTATCAACGAAGGAATGCCCAATGCAGAGGAGAAGGATATGGAACTGGCCGAGAAAGACAACTTATGGATTGACAATCGGCACCGCCATATGTCCGACACGATCGAGAAGCTCATGGGAGACTTCAAAAAGTTCATCGACCAAAACCCTAATTTTGCCAACAAGAATCAAAACGAGACCAGTCTGAACGATATCCGAGACATGCTGGCTGGCCTGCCTCAATTCCAAGAGATGAAGCAAGCCTACTCTCTCCACTTAACAATGGCACAGGAAGCGATGAACATCTTCCAAAAATTCAAGCTCTCCGACATTGCCTCCGTGGAACAAACCCTCGCCACCGGCCTCGACGAAGACCTCAAGAAACCCAAAAACATCCTCGACCAAGTCGTCCGCCTGTTAGACGACCCAGACGTCGCCCCAACCGACCGCCTCCGCTTAGTAGCCATCTACGCCCTCTACCGCGACGGCATGATCGACCAAGACCTCCTCCGATTGCTATGGCACGCCTCCCTCCAGCGATCACGAGACTCCACCGACAAAACCGCCATTGAAAATCTCGAGCTCCTCGGTGCCCGCCCGTTGAAAGCCCAGCTGAAAGAAGTCCCCCCACGCCAACCCAACCCACCTCTGTTCCCCCCCAACACCAAAAACGCCATCCAAAGCGAGGAGTATGCCTTGTCGAGATTCGAACCGGCAGTTAAACACATGCTGGAAGATCTCTGTTCTGGGGCTCTGGACCAAACCTCCTTTCCATACGTCATCCCTCCCCAAGGCGGCGGCATGTCAGACGACTCGCTTCAAACTCAGGGCTCCCTCCGCTCAGCAGCGCCGAGGTGGGCCTCGGCCAACAGGAGACAGGTGGAAAACCGCCAGAGGATAATCGTCTTTGTCGCTGGGGGAGCTACCTACAGCGAAGCAAGGGCGTGTTATGAAGTCTCGGAAAAGAACAACCGTGATGTTTATCTGGTGACATCGCACATGATCACCCCGAACAAGTTCGTCGAAGATCTGAGGTTGTTGAAATCCGATCGGAGGAGACTGCAGCTTCCCTTGGATGAGCCACCGAAGAAGGCGCCGGCGCATCTTTTTGAGAGGCCTGCTCCTCCCCCGTCTCAACAACAACAAGTTCGCCCGCCAGGGTCGGGGGTCGGTGGTGGGGCACCACCACCAGGGATGGGAATGGGGGGGCAGATGCCGCCTGGTGGGCCGAGGCCGCCGACGAAGGCGCTGGGTGCGATGACGCTTAGTTCTGGACCGGGAGGGCCGTCGGGTGGGTCAGGGGGTGGGGGTGGGGGTGGGCATGAGAGGTCGAGTAGTACTGCTACTGGGGGTCGGTGGGGGGTGATGATAGGGATGGGAAGAAGAAGGAGAAGAAGAAGAGGAATATTTTTGGGATTAAGAAGGATAAATAGGGGGGTGGAACAAGCCCGGGGCAGGAAAAAGAGGCGTTTTTTAAGAGCGAGTCAGAGGGAGTTGAGAAAGAATTGGGAGGGTTCAGGGGGGGGAGAAAGGGGAGAAAGAAGGAGTTGTTGTTGTGTGCTTGGAAATGATGGGACTAGTTTGCGTGTGTGTGTGTGTATGTAGCTCTCTCATTGCGTCTGGCTGTGTCTGTACGGTGTCTGTGTGTGTCATATTGCGGGTTCTCTCATCTCTTTTGCTCTCTCTCTCAGTCAGAAATGTTTTGTGTGCGCACCTCAAAGCAAGGCGTTTAGCGTCGGTTATTTTAATCTGAATGGAAACGGTAGTTCGGATCTCATCGCTTTTGGCTGCCAAACCTGTATGCTGTGAGAACTTGGACTGTATGCTCTATCTTCCCAGCAAAAATCAAACTTGAGAATTGATTCAGATGTCAATCACGGGAGTATGCCGGACAGAGAGCCATCAGATACAACCTGCGCTTATTTTATGTGAACTCTTCACAAGTTCAATCATTTATTTTGTACTGTACAATGTAGCTTCGCACAACCCTCTTTTCCTCCTCTATCACTTGCGAGGTAGGTAAAAAAAAACCCATTGCCAAAAACCCACCTGACTACCCTACCGCCTTATGGAAGGAAGACTTTTATTTGCCTGATTCCCAGTCCGGGTTCTATCAACAAACAAGTTAGCTATTTCGATCACAACGAAAATGGCGAGAGAGACAAACATACCTTGCGCAAAATAACCAGACCCTCGAGAGTGCTGCTCAGGCTAATGTACTCTTCATCCTCCAGCTCAGCACGCTCACCATGCGCTAACAGCACCGGCGTGCTCTGCGTCTGCCAACCAGTGATAGTCTTGGGCCGGCCAGCCTGGCCAACCACGTCCACAGCCTGACCAACACGCACATTGACCGTCAATGGCTTGAGGTTCTCATCCAGCGTCACAAGGAAGCGTGGGTGCATAGCTGTGACTAGGAAGTAGAGCAGATAATGCGAGCTCGAGGTGATAAACTGCTTGGCATCGATCATGGCCACAAGGACAGTGAGCAGGCCAGCGGCTGATACCCGCGACAAGATCTGGCGGTCGGTGTGAAAGGGGCTGACGGAAAGGGTGCCCTTGCCCATGTGGACGAGACCCTGCGCAATGCGCACCATAAACAGTGTCTCTTGATCACGGTGGTAGTAGCTGGCGAGCTGGCGCAGGAGCTGGGCCAATCTGGCGTTGTTGGTACCGGCACCGACAAGACCCATGGCAAAGATGGCGTTGAGGGCGACATCATTGTCGGTGTCGTGACTGTATCTTGACAGTGTGTCGTATACCTTCATCTGGGGGTTACTTGGGCTGACGAGACCCATGGCCAGGGGTACTGCTCGGCGAATATTGGCTTCACCGTAGTGCATGAGATGGCCAAACTGTCGGAGAACCATTTCCTGGCCAACATCCTCACCCATGGCAATCAGACCAATACCCAGCACAGCATAAGCCTGCAGAAGTTCGTCGCCCTTCTTTTCTTCTGACTCGTCCAAGTGCTCGTTGCAAATGTGCAGCAGCTCCTGGATCTTTAAGACGGCACCGGTTCCGGCCCACGCGCAAATGGAAGCGAGAACCGAGGTGGGCTTCGCCATAGGATGTTCAACAGCCTTAAGGGTTTCCAAAATGACATCCACCTCCTCTTGACGTCCGAAGAACAAAAGACCCAGACCCAAAGCAAGGAATCGGGTCCACTTATCGGTAAGCTGACTCTTGCGGTCATCATCCAACAGGGTGGTGATAATTGCCTCGGTAACTTCAGGATTGGAAGAGCCCACGAATACCAAACCGCAAGAAAGAGCGGCCATTGCTGATACCCGCATCTCCTGAGTCGTATCTGTGATGATGGGTAACAGGAAGTCCAGAATCTCTGCTTTGTGAGAACCAGCATATGCAAGGCCCAGGCCCATGATAACCGATACCCTAATGAGCGGGTTCTTATGGGCGAGCTTGTCATTGTCGGCAAGAAGAGCCATGGCGGGCTCAGAGTCCAACCGAACGCCAAAGTTCATGATACCAATAGCGAGATAAGCACCGGCCTGGATTGGCTCCTCCTCGAGATAGGTGTACTTGTCCACCTGGTCAAGCCCGTTCTCGATGTCCCACATCAGAAGCGTGCCCAGAGAAGCCACCGTAGACATCATACCCTCATCCTTTGTCTTCCATACCCAGCTCTCCTTGTCGTTTCCAACCAGCATCACCTTGTCGTTGCCGAAGCCCGCGTTTACGAAACCGTTAACAAAGGCGGCGGCCAAGTTGTTTCGGCTTGAGTCAAAGTTGGTCATACCGGCGACACGGCTGGTCTCGAGGTGACTCTTGTAAATATCTTCGGTAGTCTTGGGCTCGAGGATGTTAAGCTCCTTGCCAAGGGCCTTGAAGTGATCGGGAAGTTTGACGTTGGACAGGCACTCCTGAATTTCTTCGTCATCCTCCTTGCCGCTGTCGAGCCATATTCTTTGGCGCGCAATCAAAAATGAAAGCTGCTTCTTGAGCGCCAGGTCGGGGGCGTCTTCGAAGTCGGCTGTAATGAGGTCGAAATCATTCAGCCGGATGGCAAGCACCATCGCCTGTGTGTACTGCTTGTAAGTCTTGTAAATATCGTGAGCTACACGGAGGAATAGATCATTGTCGGGGTATGTGAGCAGGTTGACCATGGACACCATGTACAAGCAGACCCTCCCGTATGTGTTCTCGTCGACGAACTTGGGCAGCTCCTCGATGATCTCCAGCTCGCTCATAAGATCGACAGCATCGGCCTCCTGGTTGCTCTTGAGAAACAGGGGAACCAAGGCCAAAGCAAGGTCCACAAGATCGGCTGTCGGCTCGTCGGCGGCAATGCGCTTCCCGTAGACCTCGCCAATCTCAAGAGCAAGATGTCTGACATACTCGTGACCCCAGGAACCAATGTCTTGCGTAGGGGCAAGGAGTCGGTACTTGAGGGTATCTTGGCGGTCTTCATCGGAAAAGGTCATACCGATCACCGAGAGTACATCGGCAAGTGAGGTGTTGTCGTCGCCCGCTGGCCATTCATCGTGGAGGTTCGTCAGGGTCTCGTAGTGTGGGCGCAGGAATTTTAAGGGCTTGGGGACCGCCGTCATCGAAGATGTCGAGGTCTTGATGAAGTTCTTCATGGCCTCGAGGGCCGGCTTGTAGAGGGACGCATCGGACTCCTGTTGGGCCGTTAGATGGGGTGTTTGATAGCAACAGTAACAATCGGACAGCAACGCACAGTCAACCGCTCAACGATCATATCAAGCTCGTTCTTGAGCTGCTGGTCCTCCTCGCTAAGCTCCTCTGAAGCTGTACCACTTTGTTAGCAAGCGCCATCCATGTTTGATGATGCCCATGCAGATGTGGACGCACTCTCAGCCTTGTCGTCATCCTTCTTTCCGTTCGCCACAGGTTGGCCGGCCTTGTCCTTCTGTGTCTCATCGTCGACAGCCTTCCCCTTGCCCTTGTCGGCGGTCTTCGACAGATCGCTGTCTTGCGCCATGGTTGTGGTTATGTCTGGTGGGAGGAGATGCCGTCAAGCTTTGTTGGGCCTGCGGAAGGTGGCGGGGAGGCAAGGTTGCAGCCTTTCTCGTCGTCGTCGATGCCGATTGAGCGTCGCAGTAGTCCCACGGCGTATCGTCCTGTCGTAAGGAATGAAAACAAGTTGTAGAATTCACGGGAAAGTTGGATAGCGGCGGATGCTGAAGACGAAGATGGAAGAAAGCTTAGCAATTCTCCCGTTGTTGCTGAGGCGGGCAGGCAGCTTGCTGGTTACGCGACACTGCTTGGCCGCCTAGCACTTGGACGACAAGGCGGGCCCAACCTCAGTGGTCAGTGCTCTACTGAGCTAAGCTCGACCCTTGCTGCCAGATCCCTGACACTGGACTTCCAGCTTTGAGCTCACCGCCCGCGAAGTTGCTCCGGCAAATACAAATTCCGTTTCCCTTGAACCTCTCACCAAGAGGACGGGACCCGGTTTGTATCTAATCTTATCGGAGATCTTATCGCTGACGGCGGGCCATGAATTTTTGGTGGGCACAGCGCAATGCGATGGAGGGGCACTGGCAGACATCACTGAATTGAACCCACCACGCCTTTGATATCTCACCCTTAATTCTATCTTGGGAAATCATCATTCACGACTCAACTTTTAAGCGGATATCTACGTCAAACCGCAATCATGAAGTTGGACACACGCGCTATGCGCCATCTCACAGCCGAAGACTGGAAAGTCCTCGCAGCTGTATGTACCCCTCCACATCATGCCCCCCTATCGCGTACCTTGCTGGCCTCAACAACCACCCCTTAAAAATCCCCCCCTGATCATAACCCCTTCCACACACACCCCAAACTAACCCCCCCTCCAGGTAGAACAAGGCACCAAAAACCACGAACTCGTCCCCCTCCCCCTAATCGAGCGCTTCTCCCGCCTCAAAGGCGGCTCCTCCCTCGTCTCCAAATGCATCTCCACCCTCGCCAAATCCTCCCTCATCGCCAAAATGAAAGAAGCCAAATACGACGGCTACCGCCTCACCTACGGCGGCCTCGACTACCTAGCCCTCCACTCCCACGCCCAAAAAAACCACATCTACTCCGTCGGCTCCCGCGTGGGCGTCGGCAAAGAATCCGACATCATGATCGTAGCCGACCACACCGGCGCCCAGCAAATCCTCAAAATCCACCGCCTCGGCCGCATCTCCTTCCGCACCGTAAAAACCAACCGCGACTACCTCCGAAAAAACCCCAGCAACTCCTCCTGGATGTACCTCTCCACCCTCGCCGCCCGCAAGGAATTCCTCTTCCTCTCCGCCCTCCACTCCGCCGGAATCCCCGTGCCCACCCCCATCGCCCACAGCCGGCACACCATCATCATGTCCCTCGTAGACGCGCCCCCCCTCAGGCAAATCTCCTCCGTCCCCGACCCCGCGTCTCTTTATGCCTCCCTCATAGAACTCTACCTCCGCCTCGCCAAACACGGCCTCATCCACGGCGACTACAACGAGTTCAACATCCTCATCCGCGAGGACGTTTCCACCAACCCCGACGACGACGACGGGACAGAAACAATCACCTTGACCCCAGTGGTCATCGACTTCCCCCAAATGGTCTCGATGGAGCACGTCAATGCCGAAATGTACTTTGACCGCGACGTCAACTGCATCAAGACCTTTTTCGAGAGGCGCTTCCACTTCAAGGCCACGACCCCGGGCCCCTTTTACAAGGACGTCAGGAAGACGGTCGGCAGGGACGGCTTCCAGCGGCTGGACGCCGCGCTGGAGGCGTCGGGCATCACCAAGAAGATGGCCAAGGATCTCGAGGCCGCTATCCGGCAGCACGAAGAGGAGAAGAAGCAGAACCCATCGGCATACGAGTCGGGTGATGGAGACGAAGAGGATGATGACGAGGATGATGACGAGGATGAGGATGAGGAGGACGAAGAAGAACAACAACAACAAGAGGGTGCGGGTGACAAGGAGGGAGAACCACAAATCATCATTGGGTCCAAGGCCCCATTAGGGAGTGAAGAGGGGCTGGAAAAGCTCAGCATTAATGACAAGACGTAATTCAAAACCAGGTTGATCACAAACATGACTGTCCTGTGCATTTCATTAGTGACCGGACTCTGAAAAAACTCGAATAATCTGCGAGCACTTCTCTTTACTCAAGATGCTTGAACTAGGCTTGACCCAAAGTCTAGAGATGCTTGAATTGTGCTTGACCAACAGTTTTGAAGATCACGATTCATAGGTCACGGTCAAGCAGCGGGCAGATCACAAACATGATCCTAAAAAAAGTTCTGAGAAAATACTGGGGCCGATCTCTTCCATTCATCCCATGCTGTTAGGCTCGACGTCTAGTTAAACTACACCTCTGAGTTCCCAGTGAATATTGACAAGTACAAACAAAGAAACAATTCTGTGCTGCCGTCCAACCACCCTCTCTGAAAACGAGTTGATAAACCATTTAACTAACATGTTTTCGCCCTGTAAACATAGCAGAGAGGTAATTATGTGTGCTGGCAGCCCCAAACACTCGCCGACCGAACCCAAGGCCGCCGCGCTCCAATCGAAATGACAATGAACTCGTAACCGATATCATCTTGAACAGAACCTCCGAGATAAGAAGACTGATGTGATGGGTAAAAAGTTCCGCAAGTGTAATCAGACATGGGCATAGATGGGCAGGGCATCAATCCTCGATCGTTCAAGCCTTCTCCTTCTTGACCAAAGGCTCCTTCTTGATGATGGGCGACGACTGGGTGCTACCCTTCTTCGCAGTCGGAGAGTCGACCACCGTCACGCCCTCGTCGGCAGATCCATCGTCCGAAGACGCAGTCGCCGAAGGAATGCTATGCCTGGAAACATGATGTAAGTCATCTTGGGCCAAACTGACCACAAGACGTGGGGGGCGGACATACATCAAGTTGGTACGACCAAGACCCTGAGACATGACCGGAGTCGTGTTCGCACTAGCACCAATGCTGGTGCGGATAGGGACACGAGGAGCGTAAGAGCTACACAAAAAGTCAGTCAGGTCATCATGATGAGCGGCAGAGAGTGAAGCAACATACATGTCAGCTCCCACACCAGAGCGACGGCTCCAGGGGGCCTGCTGGTAGATGCTGGGGTGGATACCAACATCCGCCGTACCATAAGCACCGATATTATACTCGTTGGTGCGGAATTGGCGACGCTCTGCAGTGATGCGCTTCAGCTCCTTCTGGGCAGGAGTGTCGGCATAGCGAACCTGCATCAACATCCCCTCGTCACCAATGGAGGCACCATGGTACTGCTTGATGATATCCTCGCATTCCTCGCGAGTCTCAAATCTAATACAATATTAGCATCTTGCCCGCACCATGCAGCCACCGGAAAAGAACTTACCGAGCAAAGCCAACACCACGGCTGTTGCCCATGCTATCCCGAAGGATCTTGCTGGACACGACATGATAGCCAGCGAAGATGGCATTCAACTCCGACTCATTGAGACGCTTGGGCAAGTTGGAGAGGTACAGGTTGGTCGAACCCTCATCGCCCTCTGCTTTGAGTCTCGCATTGAAGCTCTCCTGTCTCCATGGTTAAAATCAATCGTAGGTCGCGGAGTCGAAGTGGACTTACCCGAGCAAAGCCAACTTCGTAGCCAAGATGATAGAAGCCCCGAATGCACTTCTCCGAGTCACGAACATCGGCGAACTTGGCGAATCCAAAACTGGGAACAAAAGTCAGTCAAACATCAAAGAGCATGTGAAGTGAAGTGTGGCATACCCTTTGCAGGCACCGGTGGCTGTGTCGATAATGGCCTTGCTTTGCTCAACGGTACCGAAGCGAGAGGCATAGCGATGCAGCAAATCGTCATCGGTGGTGGGATGCAGGCCACGAATGTAAACGTTGCGATTGCCATGAATGCGGTTCTCCAGACACTGTTCGATAGACTTGATATGAGTAGGAGGGGTAAAGACCGCAGGAACAGCCTCAGGAATCGCCGGGGTCTGCTTCAAGAGCTCCAGAAGCTCCTCGTCGATGGGCTGTGAGGCCTTGGGGGCCGTACCAGGCATGACAACCTGCTCGGGGGATGGAGTTGTGTAGCTCGATCGAAAGACGGCAACGCGTGAGCCCGCGCCACGCTCCGAGGCACTGCCGAAAAAGGGGGTGGCGGGGGTCGACTCGGTGGTCGAATAAGAACCACGACGATTCTCCAAAGCGGGAACCTCGCTGCTGCTGCGGTCCGCATATGAAGCGACTCGACCCGGCGTGTAGGGCATGGCGTGGTAGGGAACGGGCAAGGGAGCAAAGTTTCCCTGAACAGGAAACTGACCGGAGACGCTGTAGCCATAGGCGGCTTCAGGAGCCAATCCAACGTGAACGGGGACAGAGTAGCCTTGGTAAGCGACGGGCTGCTCCTGGCCAGCCATGTAGCCGTGATGCTGAAGCTGGGCCATGTTGGCCGCCCCATGGCTGCCGCCAGCGGGAAGACCCATCGTGCTGAATTGGTTCACGAGGGAGTCCATGCTCTCGGAGGTGTGACCAAGATGATGGCCATGGGCGGCGGAGCCATGCTGGCTATGGGAGCCGACTTGGGTACTGAGGAATGTTGAGTAGCCGGTTTGGCGATTGCCGCCAACCTCGGATGACATGTTGGTATTGGTGCGATAGTGGCTCATGGTGACGAAAATACAGTCTGAAATCTAATTAGCAACCAGCTCCCGAATCGGACTGAGGCCTACACATGGAACATCAAGCCCAAGGCCCCCGGAGAAACGTGGTGGTCGACTCAAGAACTCGGACGACGTTGGGGAAGGTCGAGGAAAGTCGAGGCCGAGGCCAAGAAGCCCGCCGCCACATACCTTGATATTTTGTCGGAAACAAGTGAGATGACTGAAGAAATAGCACAGTTAGTATTGGCGAGGAACAAAACAAACAAAGCCGATGCGAAGAGGTGAGTCAGAAGTGAAGAGTGCTTCTTGTCAGAGGCAACAAGATGTGCGGGGGAAGAGGGAAATGACAACAAGAGCGAAGTCTGGTAGTAATGAAAAATCCGCACAATGCGGCTGCGCAAGAAGAAGATGGTCGTCAGGGCGACTGAAGGGGAAACTCGGCAGGTGCTCGTGGGTGACTAGCCCTCGGGGATGTCTAACTGGGGTCTGAACAGCGACATGCGGGTCCTGTGAAGATACATACCTCCAAAATGGTCTTGTCTTGTACTGCTGGTTTGACAGATGTTGCGAATACAAGAAACCGAGCCACTCAAAAGCGGAGAATGTTAGAGACCAAAGTCTTGAATGCAAGCGAGTGCGGGAGTAAGAGGATAGATCGAGCTATCGGCAAGATGAATGGAAGAGATTCGGGATCTGACTGGGTGTTGATGCTGTAACGAGAGATCAGGCAGAGTCCACAAGAGACCAAAACAAAGGGTTGGAGAAGAATGGCGATTGTTTTAAAGGAGAAGAGATGAGACGACGCCGACCAGAAATAAGTGACTGCCACCACCCTGGGTCGTGGAACCGAGGAAAGACCCGCAGTGTCGTGATCGTCCACATGCTTTCCTGGCTGCTGAGACAGCGGGCCAGAGGCCACGAGGAAGGTGCTGTGGAGGGAAGTAGGGGTAGGGGTAGGGCGGAGAAACTGGACGAGGACAACCACTAGGTAGAGGGCCCTTCTTCCCCTTTCCCGGCCGAGATAGCGAACAGAAAGAACCCGAGATAGAATATGGACGGGACGGGACTTACCAACTGTCTGGCAGCAGCTGGGGGTACAGATGCAAGATACTGTGATGGTTATTGCCTAGCGATGCTGTATTCGGTACCGAAGATGAGGGAGGCGATAAGGTGCCGTCAGAATCGAATGAGCGGGAGGCTGCTGATGGTCGATGTGAAAAGCCTGAGGGGGAAAGAGCGAAGCTAGGTTGAGGGACAGGATGGGTAGGATGTTGGCGGGGTGGGTGGAGATGTTTCTTGCTGCCTTCAGTTGGGTTGAACTTTGGAACGATCTCCAGGCACTCGGGTGGGTTGTTCTATTTTGGAGGAGAAGAGAGCACCTGCCAGGAAGGGATCTGTGAGAGTGCGGTGGAATGACGCGGTTGCTCTGGGCAGGCTTTTCACCTTGGGAAAATTTCGATATTTCGCTCCTGCCTCACCTAAACCCTTCTTCTGACGTGGCTTACAAGTCCCACTTGTCCACAATACTGTCGTGGCTGCAGCTTGAACCCAGAAGCTCAACAACCTGGAAGCTGATGTTGTAAACAACCCCTTCCAACTTTTGTGGTGATGTTTCGTATTCCTTCTATCTCGGCTCGATCAACGTCAAAAAACGGAGTGACTGCTGAAAAACGGCCCCGAACGGCGGCAACGTTTAGGTTTGTGGCTTGCCGGGGAATGGGTCAGGTACCCAGAGGAGGCGCGCACGTCTCGAACCTTTACACTTCGGACACAATCCTCGAGATTCGAAGTTGCGGCCGTTGGTGCGTGGGACCACGAAGGATTCTTCTCGATCGCCGGCACGGAGCTCTCTACACTTGACATCAGAGTTTCATCCTCACGGCGTCTTGGTGGAAAACGAAGATGATAACATACCCGATTCTTATTGAAGACTGATGATGTTGGTAGCTATGCCTTAAGCTAATGATTCATCAAGATATGCAGCCAGAAGAGGATGGAAACCGGAGAGCTTTTGGGATATTGATTAAGGTAGAGATGGAGGAGAAACAGATAAAGATACTAGGAGGGCAACAACCCAAAGTGAAGAGACTTCAACTCGCAGCAGAGGTCGTCATGCGGAGCCAGTGTGTGTAACCTCGTTGTCTTCTTTTCGAAGAAAGAAGAGCAGACTTCAACCGCCAGATCCAAGACCGAGATGCAGCAAACGTTTTGAGTATAAGAACATTTCCGCCACCACCTTTGAATCTCACGGAACACTTATCCGATGACAAGGCCACACAGCCTGCAGCCCACCACCTACACACGCAGACTGCCAGGTGGGCAGCCACAGCAATAGAGGAGATCCATGGCGGACTTGCATCCAACATGCGAGTGTGTATGCGGAGCGGGAATGACGAGGGTCTGAGAGGAGGGGGGCGTGTAGATACCACTATCCCGAAGTCTCCTCCAGCAAGATCGCCGCTGGGCTTTCTGGAAACACCCCTCTGCCCAGTTGGAAGCATGTGAGCTTGTTGACCTCGTGTGGCGTGTAAGTTTGATTGATTGACTCTCTTCTCATTCTGTCCATTTTCTTCCGAAACGCGATGGCTTGCTGCAATATGCAACTTCGTCCCAACCTTTGGGAGTAAGAACACGTCTTGAAGGGTTGGAATTCGGAACTGACAGACAAACGCTGGATGCACACCCACACCCCCCGACTCCCCAGCTTCATACCGGTAAAAAAGAAGCAAAAAGGATTGGCCGTTGCGTAAGGTAGGTTCGCCCATGTTTCACTCACTTGAGAAAAAATGTCTTTGGGGCCGAACCCCGGGCAATGAAATTCCCCGGTGGCTTTCCACCGGTGCTCCCACACTCAGAACTTACCTAACCAACGAAAGCCTACCAGCATCGCCAAACCCTTCCAAACGGGCGATGAGATGGTCCTCCTTGCTTTCCTTTGCATCCTGCGTGCAGCATGTATGTGTTGTGCTCTGCACCCCGCCGTTGATTTCACCTTCGTTTGCTTCTTTTTGTTGACATGCGTGGTTTGTTTTCTTTGCATGTCCTGCTTCGCAGACAAGCAGCAAGACCGTGGCCGTCCCGAGACAACGCACCGACCGGACGGCCTGCTCCAGCTGTGAGCCTTTTCTTCTTCTCCCTAGATTCTCATACTGTGGTTTCCATATTTTCGGTGTCAACTCCGCGGAACATCCCGTTTGCTACTTTGGCCGTCGGACCTCCAGTAAGTCAGTCGATATCAAACTTGATAGTACCAGATATTTGTTAGTACATGCTTGGCAAAAAAAGGGGGTTCAAAAAGGGGCTTTCCAGTTGCGAAAGATGCAAATACAGGAAACAACAAAGAAATAAACCTCACCATTTCTCGTACAAGACGGGCGATTTTGTGGCGGTTTTGACGAAGCTGATTAAAGACAAACAAGGAAAAAACGGTAAGATGCCAAGCAGAGGATGGCTTTAGGATAGCAAGAGCTCCGAGACATACACTTTTACCTGCATGTATCCTGCGGGCAGATGGCCTAGCCAATCTAGATCTGTAGATCGTCATTGCAACCAGTCGGAGAACTTTTGATCCCCCAAAAAACCCACAGAAACGCTGTGTAGCCATGAGAAAGAGCGGGGGCCAAGCCACATCCTCCATCAGACACACCACGCCATTGATATCGCGATGAACGTTGAGCACAACGCCATCATTACTCGTTAAACCCAGAAAACCTCTCTCCTCCGAAACCCTCACATCCCCAACAACAATAGGAAACTACAAAGGGATGGTTTTTTAGGGACACCGCATTGCCCATTCCGACACCAGGAAATTCTATCAGGGAATCGTGTCTAATGGGGGGGTTAGGGTCACAACCCAGCATCACCACCACACCACCCTTCAACAACTGAGTACAAGATTTGATGAACAGACGCGTCAACAGGAGCAAAATGGTCATAGAAAAGAGCTCGATTGTCGAATTGTAACCGCTGTAAATATCTCCAGATGAAAGATAATAACTTTCTTTGAAACGCCGAAGCATCACCACCATCACTATCACCATCTTCCTGACCAACCTTCATTACCAACATTACCACCAAAACCTCAAACTCTTGACCCTCAAACACAACTAATCTCCCTACCAACTCCAATGCCAACTCAACTTTCCGAGAACTTACAGTTACAGCCCGAACAACCCACCTCTTGTCCAATAAACCTACCCCCACCCAACCACAATCCAAAAGAAAAAAACCAAGAACCAAGATTCCCACCAGTGTCACCTTTTACCGACCCCTTCCCCTATATTTTCCATCCTGTCCCTTATACCACCACACCAGCTACCAAAAAACAACACATCAGGACCAAACCAAGATTCTGGATGAGCCGTTCGCTCTGCAAAGAGAGAATAAATAACCACACTTTTTTGAATCATTCGAGTGAGTTGATATGGAGATTGAGTTAGATAAATAAGAAAGAGGATAAAACAATTTGTTGATGCTGAGTAAGTAGGCAGTGGGTGGTAGATGGTAGATGGCATCTAGATAGGTAGGGGCGGACAGAAATGAGGGGAGCGAGGAAAAGTTGGCAATGCCGTTGTGAGGGAATACAAGGCGCACTGTTTTTCAGCAGTATTAACGTCTCTCTCTCTCTCTCTCTCTGTGCATGCACGTTGCGGTTACTGATGATGAGGGTTGGAGCTGCCGTTGGAGGTGTGGGTTTTCACCTTGGTCATGGATTTTGAAGAAACGGTGACAGTCGTTGTGCTTCTGTGAAGCCTGTCAGGAATTTGTCCAGTAACCCTAACCCAAGAAAACAGAATATCTCGAAAAAAAAGTAACATTAATCTAAAAGCAACGGAAAGAGCTAAGAGAGCATAGAAAGCTAGGTAGGTAGTAGGTGTGCAAATATATAGATATGGACAATAATAAACCCTCCCAAAAACCACCCACACCGAAAGATTTGTCCTTGAACCTGATATATCATACTCCCCGCCATTCTATATTCCATGCATGTGTGTGTGTGTGTGAAAGTGCAGTACATTCGCTATACAAATTTGCACCAACCCTTTAGCGCCCTGCTAAATTGTTTGCCCCCTCTCTTTCCCAGCCCAGCCCAGCCCAGCCAGCTAAAAAGCCCAAATAAATGGAGACCAAAACAAAATACCCTAACCACCACCCTCTTTGGTTTGATCATGACCAGACGTCCTCCTGTAATTGTGTTAGCAACTGATTCTAGTATTGGGGGGTAAGAAGAATTAAAACAAACCTGGTACTGGTTGGAAGCCCTCATATTTTTAACGATATCCTCAGCCTTGGCCTCTGGAACACCCCTTTCTTGAGCAATAATCTGGGCCAGCACAGTGTTCACCTCACGAGCCATGTTGGCCGCATCACCGCACACATAGAAATAAGCCTTCTTCTCAAGGAGCTCATTGATCTCCTTGGACCTTTCCTTCAACCGGTGCTGAACATAAACCTTCTTGGCGCCTTCGCGGGAGAAGGCAGTGACAATCTCCAAGCTGTCGCCCATGATCTGCTTGGCCTCCTCCCACTCCTTGGCATACAAGAAGTCCTCGGTGGACTTGCGGCAACCAAAGAACAAGATCGTCTTACCAACAGCCTGACCATTCTCGACCATCTTTCTCCGCTCGCGGATGAAACCTCTGAAAGGAGCGACACCAGTACCGGGACCAACCATGATGACAGGCTTGAGAGGATCCGAGGGCAGCTTGAAGTTGGAGTGGCGGACGTGGACGGGGACGTGGATACCATCGTACCTGTTGCGGGGACCAGTGATCTCGTAGGTCAAACCATAAGGGCTGGGGTTGGGATCACCGTTCTGCTTCTGCTTGAGAGCCAAGAGGTAGTTGGTGGAGACACCGCGGAAAGGATCCTCGCGGCCGGGAAGCTTCTGCTCTTCGACAACGCAAGTGATGGAGATCTTCTTGGGCTGCTCAAGGGAGGAGGACGAGATGGAGTAGTAACGGGGCTGCAGTTTGGTGATGCCTTCAATGAACGCGGAGAAGGGGACGTTGGACCACTTCTTGCCCTTGCCAACAATTTCCAAAACGCGGCCGATGTTGAGATGATGAACGTTGATCTTGTCGTGGAAGTAGTCCCTGTCACCACCGAGCTTGGTCATTTCAGCCTTGGAGGCCTCATCAGGAGCGAAGGGAGCAAGAGTGGCGAGGAATTGACGAGAGACAGGAGCGCAGATTTCCATGTGGTAGCGGACAATAGCATCGAAAGTGGTGGGAGTCGGGAAGGGGACCTTGGCGGTGGGTTCCAGAGCCTTGACGGAAATGACGTTCTTGCGCTTCTCGGTGAGACCCAAGACGTTAAGGAATCGGTCAACTTCCTCACCAGGGTTCGTAGGCCAAACAGCGAGATGGTCACCAGTCTGGTAGCTGAGGTTGGAGGCACTGATGTCGACTTCCATGTGCAGGCAGTTACGGTCCTTGACGTTGAACAACTCGTAGGATTCGGCGATAGGGGCAATGTAGGGGTTGTGCGCGTTGAACGGGCCCTTGGGAGTACCATCGAGATGGGTCTTGTTGGGCTCGCCAAGGTAGACCTCAGGGGATTCGGCAGTAAGAGTGTCACGTTCAACAATACCAAAGACGGGTTCGTAGACAGCCTCACGCTCCTCCAGACCCATCTTTTCAGCGAGAGCCTTCCACATGGGGTCCTTCCAGGCCAAGAAATCTTCTTCCATGGTGCCAGCGCCATCATCACCCTCGCCAGCCTCGCCAATGCGGTGGGCGCCCAGCTTCTGGAGAGCCTTGTCGACGTTGCGGACCATGATGTTGTAGTGCTCGTAAGTGTTGTTGCCAAGACCGAAAGCGACATAGTTCAGGTTGCCAAGAGCGGGTTCGTTGTCCTGAGTGAATTGCGGGGAGTCTCCGTTGATGAACTCGTAGAAGTCAACAGCGTTGTCGGTGGGCTCGCCCTCACCGTAGGTGGCAAGCACAAACATGACCACCTTGTCCTCGGGGATGGCATCGAGATTGTCATAGTCGTAGTCCTCCAAGTCGGCAACCATGGTCTCGAGGCCATAACGGCTCTTGCCCTCCTTTGCGAGTCTTGAGGCGTAGTCCTCAGCGGTACCAGTTTGCGATCCATAGAAAATAATGCAGTTCTTGCCTGACTCCTCCATCTTCTCAATGATGTTTCTTGTCTTGCCCGCCTTGGCGCCATTGGCGGCCGCGAGCGAGGCTGCATAGGGGTCCTTGACAACTCCCCAAAGCTTGCCCTTGGTGAAGTAGGCCACCGTCCCCAAGAGGATGGCGGCCAGGACAATAATGTCCAGCGTGTCGAGTTCAGCCATGGCGACGGCTCACAGACGGCAGGAGAGGGCTCGACGACGGCAACGGAGGTGGGTTTCGGTGTGTTTCTTGGGCCGTCCGGGGTGCCGGAAACGGGGAGAGCTCCTCAAGTTAAGGAGGAGCGGTGCCGCCGATGCGATCGGATCCGGGCAGACGGTGGGAAACGGCAAACGTTAGCCGTCGAATGGTCGCGGTGTCGGACCGGCGAGGGCGAGAGCACCAATTCAACGGAGGACAAACAAGCGCCGAACCTCTAGGCGTGGGCTGACAGACGGCAGACACGCAGGGAAACAACCTGGAGCGTCTTATCAAAGCCACCACGCACGGTCAGGGGACGAGGGCGGTGGGAGCGGCTTGATGACGGGGAGCTGGGAGTGAAGAGAAAACAAAGAATGAAGAAGAGAAAGTCAACCAGAGAATCAAGTAGAATTTTATTCAGCGGTACGGGACTGCGGCGGTCTTACTTATCGACAGATAACCACATGCTGCCCCGGGACGCTAGCTTCAACCGTCCAGGGTCCCGGCGCCCGGGCTTTTCCCACCCGTGCCATCTGTCAACTCCACCATCTCCGACGAGATCCGCTGGGGCCAAGCACCACACAGCCTGCCCCGACGAGATCCGCTGGGGCCAAGCACCACACAGCCCGCCTAGCGCTGGAACGCTTCAGACGGAGACGAGGCCTTAGGTGACGTGCCGTTTCATCAGAGCCGCAAGGCTATTCACTATGTTTAGTATCTGCATCTGCTGATGGGTCTGGAACGGCGATGACTCGGGGAGCGGTTTTCCTCAACGCACAACGGCTCCCGACGAGGCGAGCAAACGGCGTGCTCGTCTGTCCTCCAGTTGGCACAGTCAGCAATAAATTGCGCGACAGCGTCCCCACTCGTTCCAAATCGAGTCAGACGCCATTTCGACGTGGAGCTGTATTTCCAAGGTTCCCATACACGTTACAATACGTGCCCCCCACTACGAATACGCCGCAAACACCACGCTCGCTACCCAGCATTTTCGATGTTTACTCCGAGAGATCTACCTACCCCATACTTTGATATCTGGCCTGTTCTGTTCAAGATTCATAGTCTTCGGGCTTCTATTTGTTGATAAACGATTACAGGCATACACATCCTTCTAGATAGAAGCAAGTGGAAGGTGGGAGTGCCCTGTTTGAGTACAAGTGGAAGGTGGGAGCCAGCGGTTGAGAGGCGGCTGCAGTAAGAGTATCCCCCGCACCAACAAGCTGAAGAACTTTACAGGATGCAGCATCTGGACAGCGAAGCACGGTCCGTGAAGGTGAATCCTTGGTACCCCCACATCAATCCGGTGCAAGAACCGAGAGCATCATCATCTGTTGGTGATTCGGCAGCTGTTTCTGTCGCGGAAACAATGCCGGATTCCAGGCTTCTCCATTCTGCCAATGTAGGGTCCAGACCAGGGCCGTATCCGTGACGGGAGTGCGTATACCTTGCTTGATGCCACGTCTGTGTTAAAATTATTTGCCATTCTCCTCCCGCTCTCGCTTCCATCTCTTTTCCTGGTAGGTATGCCATTTCTGACCACCCTCTGGACGGCATCATGTCGTGTGCTGGCCCCGCGACAGCATCCGCAACCGCAACAAACCTCATGGCTCCTCCCACTTCGGCTCGAATTTTAGCCCCGCGCAAACCGCAAAAGGCGGGGACCCCACCAATTTGCCGGGACAAACAAGCTTGCCCAGTGCGCGAGGTTCGGGATCACCCCGGGAGGCAGTCGACGGCAATGACATCGGGAGTCGAATTCGTTCGGAAGCTCGTCACATGGGATCAGGGGAAAGTGGAGGTTTGCAATTCAGACCATGGACATGGTCGATGCTAGGGTTATGTACCCAGGTTAAACCCCAAGATCCCCCAACTTTTTGCAACACTCTATTTTCGGGGTAGCGCCGCCATGACGGGGCTTCGCGGGGGTATCGCTTCTTGTCGCTTCTTGAGGAGCCGAGAAAAAGACGACATCCGGCAACACTGCCTTGATATCGGGTCTGTGTTGTAATACCGACCATCGATCCTCGCCTCGAATCTAACTGTGTAATACATCATCAAGCTGGCTGCTGCATAAATATGATGACATGACAGCTCAAGAGACACAGACAGCCAGCACGGAGGTGGTCCGACCGGATCTGATATGTTCGGCAGGCGAACAGGCGCTCGGCACGTCCCGAGATTTAGACGTCTGTGTGTAGTTAGTGAGGTGGCAGGTGAGCGCAGGATGCGGATGGCTTGCTGCAGCTGTTGGTGTAATGATTCGAAGACATCTCCTCATTTATCTCACAGAGCTGAAAGGTTTGAAAAACATTCTGGTAAGTTCTGAGCTATCATACGAATAATTTCTCTGTATGACCTGCTGGAAAGTGATGTGCTGTGTGACGGGACACACAGGAACTAGCCCTCTGCTTCTGAGCCAGGCGGCCCATTTTTTATAGGCATTAAATTGACACTAAATGCGAGAGGAAGGCAAGCCAATCATTCAATGTCTACTGCATGAGCATGAGCACACACTTCAACACTGCATGTGTTGAATGTCCAAGGGAGAGGTCATAGCTGTGAGTTGAAGTCGGATGACAGGCTGATAGCCGGCCATCTGATATCTCATTGGCCAAGACTGTCCGCTGTCCGCAGGGTAGGGAGGAGTTCGGCCTGTCTCTGATTGGTCGCCGAGCAATTTAGCCCCTGACAGGTCCCTTGCGTTCTGGCAGCCCTGCATCAACACGGTGGACCTGGCGGCCAGTGAATCGCCAGTCGCACTGTCGCGAGCACCTCAGCTCACGTCGACAACCCACCTCGACTTCCATCCGACGGGTCTCTTTCCAGGCCGGACTGGACGCAATTACCAAAAGGCCACTTCTTCCGACCTCGTCGCTGCCGCCGAGCAGCTGCATTACCAGAAATAGGAACAGATCATGCAAGAAGTGACGTCTGAAAAATGGGTGAGTTACCCTTCCCCCACCATGATAAGCGACGGCCATATTGTGCGGGCAGGTGGGCGCAGGTGCCCTGGCTTTCGGACTCCGGGCCTTACTCCAACCGGCCTCCCGCCGCCGCCGTCTCCGCCCGGTTTCAAGGCCACTCCACTTGGTCCGGCAGCCCGGCCCATCATGTCAGTGTTGCTGACTAGGAAACACAGCTCCGTCTCAAACGACGTTGCCAGACCACGAGCCATTGAAGTTCTCGCCCCGCGCCGTCACCAGACTAGATGAGGAGGACGAAGACTGGCAGAGGACTATACGGCCCGCCGCGCTTGAACCGAGAAGCGTTGCGCATTCACGAGAATCGTCCATCGACAAGTTTCAACGCTCTCACCCTCATGTGCCGCCGTCTCGAAGTGCCTTGGGAGGCGTTATTGAGCGAGTTGTCGATCCCAGAGCTGCCTCGTACGGCCATCACCGGCAGACCTCGATTGTTCATGGCATAGGAATCCATCACTCGAGGAACGGGAGCCTTGCCAGCTCTGCGTCGAGCCCTCTCAGCCCCCAGATGATTGCTGCCGCCGGCGCTGGTTTGACGCCTGATAGGACGGACATGCAGATCCATGGGATTTCGCGGATGGAAGGGGATGGTGGGCCGGGATCACGCCCTGCCACTGCTCTCTCAAATGCCACGACATTATTGAACACGGGGTCCAGTCATCCCGAAAGGACTTCATCGGCCACAACTGACATGACAGGTGCCCCAGGACCAACCCGGGGAACTCTAGAAAGAATGCACAGTGGCAGTGGACGGTCCCGGCGTGATCATTCTCATCAACACTCACATTCTTCCCGTACCCAGAAGGATGAGCAAAAGACAGTGGGGGAATACGCGCTTCATGTGCTATTCACCTCGTTTATCGCCCAGGCAGAAGAAAAGTTGAACGAGTGCATCACAGTTCCTTTCGAACCAGAACCCAATGTCGAACAAATATGCGGGCCAGGGGCCGACCCTGCTTTTGACCAACTCATAGTAGCTCTTGGGCACATCTCCAAGCAGAAACCAAAGCCATTGATCGATAGCATGATGCTGTGGCGCAAGAGCAAGAGTGATGCCGCCAGTGAAGCCCGGACACAGCTACACCAACAATCACGTATTAACCCTGCCCCTCACCCCGGACTATTACAACGGCGCAATACAGAACCTGTGCAGCCCATGTCTGCAGGAGCTGGCCCAGAAGCTGGCGGGCAGATGGGCCTGGCCGCAAAGCAGGAATTCGTCGCCCAGGCAGAGCGTCGGTCTACAGTCTCCATCTATGTGCTCTGCCGGGTACTCCTCGAAGTCATGTCACAGAGCACGTTGGCCTCCATCACGCCAGAAATGGAGGAAAAGCTGGAGTCCATCATCTTTGGCCAGCTTAAAATCTCAGAAACAGAACAGTTGATGGTGTCACCTCTCAAGCTGGCCAACTGGAATCTGTTTGCTCAGCTCCTAGGCGTCATGAGCGAGATCAACTTTACCAGTGTAACCGCCCGATTCGTTGCCGACTTGGATCGCTCACTGCAGGAGCTGGCGGCTAGAAACCCCCATGTCGAAAGCAGGCTGGAGCTTGTTCTCGGCGGCATGAAGCACCTCCGTATCAAAACCTCGCCCGCGGCAGCGTGGGATCAGTCTTGCGAGTTCATGGCATCCTTCGGAAAATTATTTGGTCGGTCCAAAGGCGGCAAGGTCAAATCGGCTTTTTGCCAAGTGCTTGAGATGCTTGTGCTACCCATTGCGGCCGAAGCAAACAACAGTGATATCGCCCACCCAAAGTGGGCTGAGGTTCTGTCTACCATCTGTCCACGCCTAGCAGAGATTATGGCTAAGCCACGGCACTGGACCTACGCTTTCCCTCTGACGGCTACGATGCTCTGTGTTTCTCCTCCGGAAACCTTCGTCAGCCAATGGAATCAACTCGTCTACCCGTTACCACCAAAGCTCAAAGATCGGGAGACCAGGCCAGTATGCATGCAAGTTGTCTCCAGGCTTGTCTGGACATATCTCTACCGCACAACGGAGAGTAACAATGGGCCCACAAAGAGGCTGGATGATGTGATGAAGACGGTACTTCCGAATCCCAAGAGGCCCTATAGCGCAACAGATACTGCTGTCATCGAGCCCTTGATTCAAATTATCAGATTTGTCGGATACAAACACCCGGAGCACTGTTTCAAGACAATCATCTTCCCTTTGATCAGCGCTGACCTCTTCGAGAAGAAGGAAAAGGAACTCAGGATTGAGCAGTTGGATCCTGACCGGATGGTTGTAGGGATTCGGGCTTTTCTTACTGTTATGGCGGACTTGGAGAAGAAGGACAAGGGCAAGCCACCCTTTCCACAAACATACGCTCACACTCCGTCTCACGAGGCGATCCCCCCAACTTCACCAGTATTGCAATCGCCTGATAGCGCCCCAAGAGTCCCACCAGCAGCCCTGTCCGCTGGTGAGAGACTTTCCCAGCCGGTTGTGGTTTCCTCTCTGACCAGAGAGGTCCGAGCAAACTACAACAAATTCTGTGAGATTCTCGGCAAAATCACCATCATTTGCGACAATACTTTTGGTGGTCAAGCGGCACTGGATGAGAAATTTGAGAAGTTCAACAGCCCAGGTCCTAAAACACCCATCACCGAGTCTTTCAACTTTGGTCGACGAGACGATCATTCCAGTCCTCAAGACCAGAAGCAGGCATTCTATGAGCTACTTCACGTAGCTGTACAGGCCCTGCCTAGATGCCTGTCCCCAGACATACCGTTCAACACCCTCATCAATCTTCTCTGCACTGGAACCGCCCATGTCCAGTCAAACATTGCAGAATCCTCAGCGCGGTCTCTGAAAGCCATTGCTCGCCAATCCCATGCCCATCAAGTAACAATGGGCTTTGCACGGTTCATCTTCAACTTTGATGACCGTTATTCAACCATGTCGGATGGCGGCATGCTGGGGCCAGGCCATATTGAGAAGACCTTGATGCTGTACATTGAACTACTCCACATCTGGATAGACGAGATCAAGCAAAAGACCAAGGATGCTTCGACTGAAAACGGTGAGCCCGCTGCTGATAAGCGTGGTATCAAACTCGACTTGTCTAGCGTCTGGGCAGAAGTTGATCAAGTTGAAGCACACGGCTTGTTCTTCCTATGCTCACAATCTCGGCGCGTCCGATATCATGCTGTCAATGTGCTGCGACTGATCAGGGAGTTCGATGCCGTCCTGAGGAAACCGGGCGGCCGTGGGCAGGAGACTCCGAGACTTATAGACATCCTCGAGAATGATTCGATGCAGGTCATGAACTTCAACGATGAGCAGCTGTCGGTAGCGGAGCGCAGTCGCCAGCAACGTGGCATGCAGACCAACAGCCAAGGAGCCTTGATCGAGCTCTGCACCAGCGACATGTCATATGACACAACGCTCTGGTTCAAGATTTTCCCCAACTTTATCCGCATTGCCTACGACAAATGTCCCTTCACCATTACATTAACTCGTGATCTTGTCTGTGAACGCATTCTTCAGCTTTACAAGGTCATCACAGTGCTCTCGGAGCCATCACGAGGGCTACATTATACCGACCCCAACAGCGCTCGTCTCACGGCCAAGACTCCAACGAGTCAGCAGGAGGGGGTTGTTGAACAGTGGAAGTTGTACCTTGTCTTTGCTTGTACAACCTTGGCGGATCCTGGCAGTGGCCCCAATGGAGCGAGCAATGGTCAACACGGGCGAAAGGGGTCCACGGCTGCTGAAAAGATTGGCTCAGCCCGTACGCTGTTCAAATACTTGAACCCTCTGCTTTCAGTCTCGTCCGCCTCGGTGCGGGAGGCAGTAGTGATTGCCATGGGCTCCATCAATGTGCACATCTACCGGACCCTTCTTGAGGAGCTCCAGGGGCATGTAGGACGCTGCAATGATGACGCTAGGCAACGGATTCATCAGCGCACCAACAGCAGCCCGCGCCGGAACCGCAAGATGGACATCCTACGGACCGAGATTACGCATGTCTACAAGTTGACATCACATTTTCTTAAGCAGCCCGAGGTATACCAAGACGAATGGATTCTCAACAACCTTGTGGGGTATGCAAAGGATCTGAAAATCTTCCTGATGGACGGCGAAGTCCAGATGGACTGGGAGTTTCAGAAGCTCCGGCGTCATTATTGCGGACTTATGGAAGAGCTGTTCGAGGGCATCAATCGTACCAATGATCCTTCGAGGTGGATGACATTTGAAGCTCGAAAGTCAGCATTTGCTTTGATGGAGGATTGGTGTGGATTCTCTCCTAATCAACCTCAAATCCGACAAAGAGAGGATAACATGAGAAAGTCGGTGATTGACCAGAAGGCCGTGGGTGAACGCGGTACGGTCACGGCAGCCATGGAAATTGAGAAGAGAAACCTTAGAACCGCAGCTCTCAGTGCGATGGCGTCGCTGTGCGGCGGACCAATAAGCCTCACGACTGACGGCAGCTCTTCTCGACAGTTCGACGTTCGGCGTATGCTGGCTTGGATCGAGGCCATCTTCAATTCCGGAAGTGACCGTATGAATGTCATTGGCAGGAGAGCCCTCAAGAACTTGATTGTCCACAATCAAGAGTTTGTCTATCTCCTTGAGCACTGCATTTCACGGTGCTATCTTGCCGAAGTGCCCAAGGTGCTCGAGAGCTACTTCACTGTGGTGACCGAGGTGATTCTAGACCACTCCGAGAACCCGTGCCCCTTTTGGAAGCTTTTGGGTCTCTGCCTGTTCATGTTGGGTAACGACCAAAGCAAGGTCAGATCCAAAGCAGCACACCTTCTCAGAGCCCTCGAAGAACGCCAGCCACAGCCCAAGAGCTCCAAGCTCCAAGACTTTGACATCAGCATTTCGGACAAGACAAAGGCGGTGTACAAGCTCGCTCAGTTTGAGATCTCAAAGAGGTTGGCGAAGCGACATACAGAGCTGGCTTTCCATATCTTTTCCGAGTTTACCTTTTATTTCAAGGAACAGCAAGGGTCGGCCCAAAGGAATATCGTGGCTGTGATTCTTCCCTGGGTGCAATCAGTTGAACTCAAAGTTGATCCGAACGGCGGCCCGATTGCACAGTCATATGTGCTCCTGGCTAACCTGCTGGAGCTTACCATCAAGTCTAGTGCGGCTTTGCACAACGAGGTGCAGGCGCTCTGGCAGGCCCTCGCCACCGGTCCACATCCTGGCAATGTGAGGCTTATTCTCGATTTTATCATGTCGTTGTGTCTCGAGCGGAGAGAGCAAAACTTTGTCGAATATGCCAAACAAATCGTCGTCTTTCTCGCCAGCACCAATAGCACGCCTGGGAACAAGGTTGTGGAGTTCCTGTTGCTTCAAATCACACCCAAGGCGATGGTTCCCAACGAGAAGCGGGAGGCTGCTCCTCCACCGCCAGACAACATTGAGAAGCTGCCTTACTATGCTGATTTGGCCGTGGTCCTTCCCGTGGGCACTAAGCAGGCCGGCTTCTCGCTCGGACAACTGTCTCTCATCTTGTTGGTGGATCTTATGGTTGCACCTGTTAGTCTCACCGCGGATAATGTTCCTATCCTTTTGCAGGTGGTAACGGTGCTTTGGGATCACTACACGCCGTTGGTGCAAGAGCAAGCGCGTGAAATGCTTGTGCATTTGATTCACGAGCTTGTCATTTCACAGCTAGATGACGATGCGCCGGTGGAGACCAGGAAATCTATCGAGGACCTGATTGATGCCATTCGTCGCCATGACCGCTCTGTGGTATGGGGATATGAAGACAGCAATGGCAAGGTCAACGATCACGACAATAAAGTACCTCCGAGCATGGAGTATTTAACCACGGAGGTTGTCAAGACCTTTGAGCTTACCTTCCCAGGTATCAAAGACCAATGGGGCCGGCTATCGCTCACATGGGCAACCTCATGTCCGGTTAGGCATCTTGCTTGCCGGTCTTTCCAGATCTTCAGGTGCATCCTGACATCCCTGGATCAGTATATGCTGGGAGATATGCTCGCTCGTCTGTCGAATACCATTGCGGATGAGGATATGGAGATCCAGTCGTTTTCAATGGAGATTCTTACGACACTGAAGACACTGATCGTGAAGCTCGATGGTGAGAAGCTTCTGGCTCTCCCACAGCTTTTCTGGACAACTTGCGCCTGTCTCGAGTCCATCAACGAGTGCGAGTTCTTGGAAGCGGTGGAGATACTGAACGAATTCCTGGACAAACTCGACTTTGGGTCTGCTAATGTGCGGAGGCTTCTTTACGACGGACAGCCTTCAAAGTGGGATGGGCCTTTTGAGGGCTTACAGCCGCTTCTTTACAAGGGGTTGCGGTCGTCGACGTGCTTGGACTTGACGTTGCGTACTCTGGAAAGGCTGGTGCAACTCCCGAGCGATGCACTGGTTGGTGATGACACTCGCCTTTTCTTCACCATCATTGCCAATCTGCCACGCTTCTTGAATGTCATTGATCAAAAGATATTGGAGGAGGACGTGGTGCAGACTGCCAACTCACTTATGACGGTTGCCTATGAGCGAGAGCTGAGGAGTATTGCGCTGGTTCTTGACAAGTATCTCGCGAATATGTACTCATCGGGCGATGATTTCATTGCGCAGATGTTTGCGGCTCTTCAAGACTATTTCCTGCCAGCACTCGACTTCCACATGGTGGCTATGCTGATGGGCTTCCTGACCAACGCAACTGCTTGGGTCAAGATCAAGACGATGCGGATTCTGCGAGTCATCATTCCAGAGGTGGACATGAGAAAGCAGGAAATTGCCAGCCACGGGTCGGATATGATCTCGCCTCTGTTGCGTTTGCTGCAAACAGAGTACTGCATGGAGGCACTTGAAGTACTGGACAACATCATGACCATGTCGGGCTCCACGATGGATAAGCAACATCTACGCATGAGCATGACACGACCAACTTCAAAGGCTGTCCGCAAAGAATACGAGCGTACCCAAAGCCTTTTCGGCATCCCTGAGACGTCCGGCTGGGCGATCCCCATGCCAGCTAAAAAGACAGACTCTACCCGAGCCAACATCCACGCCGCCTTCTACATGTGCCAGAGCATCGAAGGCGTTGCCGCCGAGCCAACCCCTACCCCCGAAGTCGAATTCCACAACGACGAGTTCCCCTACGGCTACTTCTCCACCTCGGACAGAGCAGACACCATGATGTCCGACGACATCCGCGACAACCCTCCCATGGGCGATCTAGTCTCCAAATTAGACAGCCTCGACGACTTCTTTGACGACCTCTCCACCAGTTCCCCTTCCGACGGCCGCTCTTCCAGAACCATCACTGAGTTCTCTCCCGACGCCTTTGAATCCGACGCTCAACTTTATGATGAACAAATCCTCCCTATTTTGCACCAAGCCTCCTCCAACACAAGCAACATGTCCTTCCAAAACGGCTTTGCCGACCGTCCCAGTTTCTTACCTCAAAACGGTTTAGCACCAGCCAACACCATGACCCCGGGGGCGTTCAACATTGCCTCGAGCGGTGTCACTGGCACTGGAGGGGGCCCAGGTCCGGCAACAATTACCTCCCCCGGCGGCGGTGCCCTCCGCCCAGGCCTCCACGCGAGATCAATCACCTCGCCGTCTGCGCCCTATCAGCATCAGCTGTCGGCCGGGATGCTGGATTTCGCCTCTGATGATGAGCACGATCAACAACAACAAGATTTTGCTGAAGATGTCTTTTCCGACGGAGACGACGAGAGGCCCAACACGGCGAATAATGATGGCGGTGGGGGAGGAGGAAGCAGTAGTCCGTTTTTCTTGGAGAATATGATTAGGAAGGGGGGGATGAGGGGGCGGGTGAGGGGGGACAAAGAGGAAGGGAGAGGGAGAGGGAGAGGATGCCGAGTATTAATAGTGTTAGTGTTTCGCCTAGGTCACAGCAGCAGCAGCAGAGTAGGGCACCGTCGGCGATGGGGGATAATAGTAGTGCGGTGGGGGCGGCGCAGCAGCAGGGGTTGAAGTTGCAGCAGTTGCAGATGGGGTATGGGAATCGGGAGTTGTTGTAGGGTGGTGGGTATTGGTGAGGGGGTTGGAGAGAGGGAGAGGGACGAGGGAAGGGGGGTTTGAGTTTGGGCTTTGGAAATGGATTGGAGAGTTTGGTTGGGTTGGGTGGTTTGTATGATGATGAGTATGTGTAATGAGAAAATACGGAAAAGATTTTGGGGAATGAAAGTTGGGAAACAAATAAACGGATGGGATGATGGGATGGGGGGGGGAGGGGGGGTAGGGGATGGGGGGTAGGGGATGGGGAGAGATAGGGGGTGGGATGAGGGATCATGTTTTATATATGTAATGTAGCTGTTTATATCACTATCAAGTAAACGTGACATATGTACATGATGATGAAGTGTGTTGTTTTGTGTTGAGTATCAAGTGTAGCAGCGTTTATCATGCCAACAATACAATACGACATATCAAGAGAATGGTATGTGTCTCTCGGTCAAGATTGTGTGTTTTGGCACAACTTCTACGCTTGATCAAGCCCTCGCTCCAGCAACGGACGACCTTGCAGTAAATGCAAGGTGAGCGACAGTGGTACGTTATAACACCAGATATATCGAGACTGTAGAACCCATCAAAGCAAAAGCAGTAAAGCTTCGAGTGCTTAAAACTGTTTAGAGGTGGGCTAGGTCAGCTCAGGTAGAGAAGAGAAAAAGCCTTGTGCCCACCAACCCTCCAAAATCAAGCTATCTTATGACCCCCGACTCCAGCATCAACAGTCACATACGACCATATCCAGCTGAAAACTCGGGATCCCGTCCGCTCTCCCCTAGATAAGCAGCTGAGAGCCGAACTAGTACTCAAGTGGGTGACCATTGGGGAATCCTCGGTGTTGTATGTCTTTTGCTCTTTTTAGCTCCACTTGACTCCATCACCAAGTCTTGGCACTGGGCCCCTGGCCGTGCTGCTCAGGGGTAAAAAGGGGGGTGGTAGTTTGAAGAGCTGTTATCACAAGTCCTGCTGAGTTGCTTAGGGCAATATCAGCTGGTGATTTTGTAGTTTTGTTTTGGTAACGAGTCGTGTGTCTTTGGTCAAGGACCTTAAGTGAGAGTCCTTCCGTTACCGCGGGGGGGGAGAGTTTCTTGGTGGTTCTGTGATGGAGATCAAGGATCCGTTCCTTCGGCGTCCGCCCTTGCAGCTAATGGGCTGTTGTTGGGGTTTCGATTTGGAAAGATATGTTGGATGTGATCAGCATCCATCGTGGCTTGGGTCAGTCACATCAGCCAACCTCTCAACTCTCACAAAGGAGACACAGGCCAAGGATTATCTCGTTTTTTTTTGGGAATTAATCTCCTCTGCTTATCCTGCGCCAAATTTTGTTGTTGGCTAAGCAGGGTTTAGGATTCTGTGTTACAATAAAGATGCTTTGTGTAGCAGTCATTTAGCAACGGCTTCGTGCGACCACAAGCGAAGTATTACAAGGTTAGTTACCAACAAGTCATAGCCAACAGACTATGGCTTATGGCGGTCAGTTTGAGTAACCTCAGTTGGTTCTGCTCCTTCGGATCAGGAGGCATTCTGAAGGAAGACACGAGGAAGAGGGTAAACCACGAGGAGATCTATAACATAATTTACTTTCCTAAAGCATCCTTATATGTAGTACGAATCAACACCAACGCAGGATGAACCAACAGTATATTCAACGATGCATAGCCTCAACATGAAGTAGGATTCGCCCTCACGTAAGGTGCGACAGCTCAGATCACGATATCACGAACACCCACAGTGATGGTGCTGCTTGCTGAGATCTTCTATAAATATCACTTGAACTGCCATCTTGATTGTCCATTGTCCCAGACTCCAACCATTGTCCCAAACAGGCACCAACCAATTCACAGAGACATCAATACCTATTTGCCTCCCAGCATGAAGACAACGTGGCTTCCCTTCGTCACCTCCATTCCAGCCATTCTCGCCATGCCCACCACCGATGGCGTCAAAACCAGAGACGCCAAAGCCCTGGCCTGCGCTTGCGTCCACAACAATGACGCCGTCCGCTGGTGGGACGATCCCATAAGACCTGACGACCAAATCCTTGATCTCTGCAACCGGGGCGGCGCATGCCGTAGGCTCCAGACCGGAAATATTTGTGTCCATGGGGACCTGAGCCAGTGCGAATGTGCTGCTGCTGCTAGCCGGGAGATGCAACCTGGTAAGTTTCTTGCGCTTGGAGTCTGTATATCGCGTCATAGGTGCTGATACCCGTCGCAGATTGGGGAACCACATGGTAGTATGTGACCACATTTGGGAGTTCCAGATTTGCTGGCTCTTTTCGCGTTCCTTATAATGTATATATATAAGTGACACGGTTGACTGACTATGTTATTTAGCCTTTGGACTGCCTACCAGTGCGGCGGTCTGTCTGTTACTATCACCGGCTAGTTGAGCTCCGCTACACTTCGACAGTCAGAGAATTTGGAAGGATGCGTGATTAGGCGCTGTGTCTGGTTTTGGATACATGTAGCGTTGAGGAAGGGAGCTGGATGGAATGTGGGGGTTCCAGCTGTCGACTTTAGATCAAAGAGTCCTCCGGTGCTGGAACTGAACTCTTTCAATTTCCTTGCAGAAATCTCTCATCCTTAGATGCACAATCCTTAGCTGGCGCCCCCGACACGGACTGCTTCCCTCTATCGTTGTTCACGGGTTATGACATGGCAGGAGTAATGAAAAAAAAAAGAATGAAAAAAAAAGCAACGCTGAAAATCACAAACGCTAGGTGACGGGCCAGGAGTCAAACCTGGATCTTCGCTCTAACTTGGGAATACATTGACCTCTATGTTACCGCGTCACCGGTGAAAGCAGCATTCGGAAATGTAATCCAAATGCTGTGGTCTGGTGTGGTATGTGGCGTATCAAGGTTTGAGATGGGCGAGGCAGCAAGGTTCTCCTGTACCAAGAAGCGCCCCCTTTCCCTCCTATTTGTATAGTGTATGGCGGGCCTGGTATGTCGTTAAGTCTCGGAATAACTTCACTCTTTAATTTGTCACACAATAGATATCGATCTTCAAAAAGACATCCAACCCGATCAGACATATCAGTGCACAAGTTGTTTAACAGCAGGTCATGAAAATAAGCCTTCACGGCACCGAGCACTCACGAGTAAACAAAAAAAAATGACGAAGAGAGAGACAAAACATACAACACCAAGGATTCCCCAGTGGTCACCCACCTGAGTACTAGTTAGGCCCTCACCAGTTTATCTAGGGCAGAGCGGACGGGATGCCGAGTTTTCTGGTGGGTATGGTCGTATGTGATAATTTTTGGTAGTGTTTTTGGTCATATTCTACTCAGGTTCTGTGGTATGGTGGTTGGGGAAAGGGGGGGGAGGAACCAGATAAGAGTTAATCTCGGTCTTCTCTGCAGAATCCATCACTCTGGAAGCTCATAATGATGAAGTGTAAATGTGAGCGAGATAAAAGAAGAGAGTCTGTCGACAGGTCAGTCAGAATGGACAAGCCCGATCTTGGCTTGGTGAGGTAGACTTGAGAGCAAGTAGCAGCGTGACGTGTTTCAGCCTTGTCTGCTTCAAGTTCCAAGTAACGGCCTATCCAATTACCATCACTGGGCGTATACATCGAGTGGCTGGAACTTGCAATGTTGTGTGATTAGACTGGAATGAACTACATAACCCTTAGTGCGACGGCAAATTCCTGCCACCATGTGGTGCGCTATGATGAGGCTCACGATCCTTCCCACCACTCCGGCTATACTTTTGCCCAATATCCTCCGGCAGCTCACCTCCCGACGCACTGGTAACTTCCCCGAGGGGGTTGCTACCCAAAGCGTTTTCTGAAATCCCTGAGCCGAGGCTGTCGGGTTTGTCGTGTCCGGCGTTGGATGGGATCACGTTGGGCTTTGCGGCGTCTTTTGGGACTGGAGTGACCGGTGATGTTAGTAAAGTATGGAACATTGTAAGAAAAGCTGGGAAGTAGGGGTGTACGTACCCTTTGTGCCGGTCGTGGCCATGTCAGAGAGGTTGCCTCCTTGCGGGTAAGGGTCGGACATGATGATTTTGGAGTTGGTACGATTATTTGTTTGACGATGGTGAGAATAGATTTTGACTTCTGTTCGATAACTGAGCGATTTGGATATCTTGATGCTGGTAGAGGTTGAGCTTTGGTCATTGCTTATATGTACGGCCGATGATGATGTCACGTATGACCTCCCGAGGGGACTCCCCCTTTTCAGTGACATCACGATTGGCAAAGCCCCCCATCACCCAAAGTTGTGACAGCGATCAGCTCGTAAGCTCTTTTTACGGTTGATGACTTCTTCGGTGCTCTCAAAGGATAGCGTAATAGTTCATTGCATCGTCCTTTGCCCTGGAGCATTTGTCTTCAGGAATAGGGATCAGGAGGTATTCAGGGGTAATGGAAGGGTTAGGGTTAAACAACACATCTGCCTTGACATGACAAGTCGCCCAAGTCTGCATATCATGTGTGGGAGAAACACATTAAGACTTACCTCCACGGCATTACTATTGTCAACTTGAATAGTTAACTAAAATATCTCGAACTAGGAAGTAAAGTTACCACGGAAGAACCTTCATCTCCCCACTCACACTCCCAATGCATGGCCCCGTCATATATCCCCTCATCATCCCCTAGTATCCTCACAATCGACTCTGCTCCCTGCTGCGGCGGGATCCCCCTCTCATAGATACCAGTGAAATTGGCCTTGAGCATCCCAGGTTGGAGATATAAAGCGGATATGCGGCTTCTTCTTCTTCTACTCGTCGTCCCAACCACCATCACCAGAAGCAGCAGCTGCACGCTCATCCTCCACAGCCTGTAGATGTGTCGTCAAACCATTCATACTCACCTTTGAAACACCATAAACCGGCACGCGAACCATCCTCCGGCTTGGGTCCAGCGCGTTGGCGATGCTGCCTAGTTCAGAAGTCACGTCGATGACTTTGGGCGCAGTAGATTTGTAAATCAGGGGCTTGAAGGTCCGTGTCAGGACGGCGAAGGATGTGATGTACACGTCTAAGAGTTTGGCGAACGGTGAGTGAACTGTTTAGGGGGGGTGGACTCTGATATACCTAAGCCGCGGAGGATGCTTGTTGATTATGACTGTGCCGCCAATGACAAGACCATATTCACCCGTGGTGAGTTGCGGGTTTGGATGTGGTGCTTACCATCCAGTCTGCTGGAAGTCTTGCCCACATACTGGACTGCGGTTGTGATGTGCTCGTCGTTGGGTGAGCTGGACAGTGTCGACCCGCGCCTGGACCCCTTGTTTTTATAGCTTGCCAGCAGCCTCTCTTCCCTTCTCTA